>JAYKKT010000069.1:5520833-6241666 GCA_036023115.1 Brasenia schreberi | reverse complement strand
TTGTCGATACTGATAGGGTTGGATCATTCTTAATCATTATTTATTTAATAAAATGTGCAAATAGGAAAAACAACAAATGGTCTTTCAAGGCATGTGATAGGCTTAATTCACTACCATCGGATTCAATTTTTTTGATGCAAACGGCTCCTTGAGATTTTTTTGCTTCAATAATTGAAGATCATTTGGCTAGCCTTACATTAACATAGTCAAACCATAGACATCAACATCATTAAATAATAATTTCTTCGATAGCAAATAGTATGACCTCATTGCACACCACAGCACCCCCTCTTATCATAGTTGCCGATTATTGATTAAACTCATTTATTTATAGATAACACAGAGGTCACACAATTGTACTTCATTAAGTGTGCTTATAATTTCTTGTTACATGGGATACCATCTTGTTATGTGTGCATATCTTGTTATATGTGCACCTCGATTTCTATGTATTTGAAAGACTCATGCCTCTTCAATAATTGTTGAAATTTTTTATTTTAGAAATTATCCAACAGAAATTATTTGTGAGCTGTCATCACTTAAAAAATCTAGATCTTTATCATTCCACAAGATCCATATATACACTACAAATCCACTGGCTTCTAAAATTCTGTGATATTTGAATTGCATTCCTCTTAGACAGGAGACCACTTCACCACATCAATAAGGTATTATTGTCTAAACTATTTACTTTCCACCTCCTTCTATCCCACACCACTATCTTCATATCTAAAATGAACCACTATCTTCATATCTAAAATGAGTATAGTAGAAAAGTAACTCACAACAACTCTAGTGGACTTGCATATTGAAAGAGATGGAGGAGATTGGCTAAATTTGATGAGTGAGAGAGGTTTTAGCTGCTGGCAGTGCAACCAAGCGCGGCCAGCAGTTGGCACCGAAACTTAAGAATGACAAACGTTCAAAAGTGACAATTAAGGAACGGAATATGATTTCGAATATATGTGTCATATATGTATTAGGGATGACAATGGGCGGGTTGGGTCCCCGCACTAGAAAACTAATATGATAATCCCCTCCTCCCCATGGGTTTTAGGGTTCACAACCCTCACCGGCCCTGCAACGCAGCCATCAGAACCCGCCCCAACTCAATACAACCTTGAACTGCATGTTAAATGTGAAGATCATATGCCTCTCTATTTATAGAGGCTCGCATCCCCCTCTCCTCAAAATTCTTTAATATAAGATTGAACATCCAAAGTATGACGAATGCTTCTTTCCATATTGAAAAAATTTACGAAGTATCGGCCTATCTACAAATAAAAGAGAGATCAGAAATGTATGACATTTACATTTGACTTGGCCTTTTGATCAAGGCCTAATATGCTTGTTGCAGGGCGAGTTCTCACCTTTGAGGAGCTGCGGGTAGGTTTGGGTTGACTCTAGTATCGATTGGCATCTGTATGTACGAGAAAGCCCCAAGGTTGCTGCCCTCCTTGTTAGCACACACATAAACACACACACACATATATAATGAACGCAATATATAATATGCATAATTCACATGGTTCTACTACTTCAATGACTGATTGTTGTTGCAACCACTACTAAAACCACGTAAACATATAAATATTTAAGCATTTTAGGTGATTTTGGTGGTGACAACAAATGTTTTGATGGCTAGAAATTGGTTCTAGCAGGTGGTAGAGGGCAACAACTGGTTATTGAAGTGGTGGAATCATGTCAAATGGGGATTTGTACATATAAAACAACCTCTTCACATCCTCTTTCTCTCTCTCACAAAAAGATAAATGTCTAATGTGTTTAATACAAAATTTTATATAAATATCTCCACCATTCAATCTTTGATATCAATGATGAATATTGAAATTAAAAATATCATTGTACTTTACACTTAAAGCACCATTTGCATTAATACATAGTAATTCAAATGTCCACCATTAATATGAAAGATCAAATTGTAAAGATATTTTAGTAAGATCATGCAATTTAAACATTATGCAACTATTACTCTCTATATAAGGTGTCCTAAGTGCATAATATTTTTCTGTCTATAATCTTGTATTGTACTTTTTTACTTTATATTTAATTCATTATGTGCACTAATTGCAAAGTAATTTAAATCTCCATCATTGATAAACAATCGAAATGAAAATGTCTATGAAAAATTATACACCGAAATACGTTACACATTTAGAACTATATATATATATATATATATATATATATATATATATATATATATATATATATATATATATATATATATACCGTTAATATGACAGGATTTTCAGAAACTTGTGGCACTAGGTGTAAATATGACACTGGATTGAGGCGACAAAAGAATCCAGTTAGGCGCTAGCTCAAGATAAGGACGGATCTCTGGTGCGTTCGATTTCCAGGTGGGGTCCACACTTGTGTGTTTTAGGCTTCGGTCAATCATTGTACGCAGAAAAAAGTGAAGCCTGGTCTAGGGTTTGTTATTTTGGATAACTTGACAACAAAAAAGTGAAGCTACTTTCGTGGCTTTATCCCCACGGGCCGCTCTGGATCCTTATAACAATATTTTAAATGCAATTTTTTTTTAGCATAACCCATAGATAATTCAAATCCATCTTGATATTTTTCAAAAAGACAAAAGGTAGAATAGGATGCATGCCCTATTATAGTTTGGCAAATAGATTTTTATATACAATTAATTCCAGTTATACAAAATATATAAATTATAATATAACTTTATTTATATTAAGTGTAAAACCATTGTTATTGGATTTGAGGAGAAATTGATATATGATCACCTAATCATGCTCAAATCTGCTCAAAGATCTTCATTATTGTGATCAATTGTGGGGATTCAAATTTAAAAAGTATATTTGGTATTCAAGGCACTGAGTATAACTTTTAAATTTAAATTTTCACCAACGATTATGCGGATGATATTTAAGTAGATTTAAGCACGGATGAGTGTGCGCATGGACGATGGAGGCTAAAATCTTATATATAGAGTCTGAATATTTGGGGTCTAGTGATAAGTGCACAAGTTTTGATGCTTATCATGTTTATCTAGTAGATTTTTTTTAAGCCTAGTGTATAAAATTTTGAGACTAATTTTATTCAATAATTCTTTTGTGCCTATATTATAACTAAAAGTTTGAGACCTACAAAAATGTTGGCAATTCTTTCATCCAAGAATTTCAGTCCGCATGCCTTGCACTGTTTTGTACACACACGGTCGATTGTGTTTCCCTACTCACAATTGTGCGAAAATATAAAAGTTTTATAAACGCAGGGTCATTTCAATCTTCTTTTCCAAAATTCAATTTGAGGCACTCCATCTTTTTACTGTGGCCCTTTTCTAATCTTTTGAAAACCATAAAGTGCCCACATGTTTTTCCCAAATCTCAGGTGAGTAGAGGTTCCACCTCATTAGAAATGTCAAAATGGGGTTGGTGGGAAGATAGTGCAGGATCAGATCAGAAGCACGACCGAATGGCTGGACCTGACCCGAGTAAGGATCTCCAACATCCAAAGCAGGTGGCTTTGTCATTTAATCGAAGCCAAAACTAACAAAGGCAACAAGGATGAGATTCTTGTCTGTTACAAAAGTTTATTACATTTTTTTTGATGTATTTGGCTTGGATTTGTACATTACAGTGATCCATCTCGATTGGGTTTGGCTAAATTGAAAACTGCGTGAAAATACTTTATAGCTAAAATACCAGATTGGGCTACATGTGGTTATGGAACCCTACAAATAGGATCCAGATTGCGGTCAGATTCAAAACTAATCCGGGTAACATTCTGGAAGCCAAAAATCCTTTTGAGAAAAGGAAACATTTCTTTCTCTCTCTCTCTCTCTCTCTCTCTCTCTCTCTCTCTATAACTAACTAACTAACTAATTAATGAGAAAAGGAAACTTGTATGCTAAGTGATTATCTTAAAAGAACACACAGATCAAAAGGGATTCTAATTACATTAGAACACCTTCCTCTATAAACAGCAGAATTCTTCAGTTAAGAGAGTTTATCTGCTGCTCTCTTGACTACAGGGTATTCGATACAGACTACAGTGCACGGAGAGACCTTGTTTACTAAGTGACCTTCAAGATTGTATAAGAGATGTGAGTTTTGCATCCATCGGTGTTCTTTTATTATCTTTTAGTAGCTAGGCTTCGTTTCTCATTAGTTTTACAAACACGTGAAATCTTTGACCACCTAAGTCTCTCTTCTTTATTTGGTGTTCACTCACCAAAAGAAAGTTTATCTGCTGCTCTCCTGTTGCTCTTTTGACTGCAGGGTATTCGATATGGTGCACGGAGAGACCTTCTTGTTTACTATGTGACCTTCAAGATTGGACAAGGGAGGTGAGTTTTGCATCCATCGCTGTTCTTTTATTCTCTTTTAGTAGCTAGGCTTCGTTTCCAATTAGTTTTACAAACACGTGAAATCTTTGACCACCTAAGTCTCTCTTCTTTATTTGGTGTTCACTCACCAGAAGAAAGTTTATCTGCTGCTTTCTTGTTGCTCTTTTGACTGTAGGGTATTCGATATAGCGTATCATATGCATGCATGGAGTCATACATAATACATCTGTTCATCAGTCATGCCTATCATATCTATGCTCGACTTTTTCCTTTGATGTACCTACTATTTCTCTATCTTTTTTATCACCTCTTCTTTTCCCTTTTTATTTTTCGTAGCCTTCTGCGTTGAAGTTACCGTGAAGACTTTCATTGACTGCAATCACTGCATGAAAGAAGCTTCATGATGTTGTCACCAAAACTAGAAAAAAGCTCTCTCGTCATGGATGATTGGGAAGATCTCTATTCCGGACTGCCGGACATAAGCGATTCCTCCTGGAGACGTAGAGCGTATGATTCCTGGGTTGTACAAATACCAGATTGGAATCAGATTGTTGTAGATCCTGTGTCTCAAAACCACCACAACATTGAGTCTCCGTGTGATTTGAGTCTACCGAAACGTGTGGAAGACTCCAGTAGGGCCACTGTGAGTCATGGTACTCCAATTTCAAATAGCTCTATTGTGTCAGCTAGTCCACTGAATGCATTGGCAATTGGTCCTCAGTTGCAGATCAACACTACTAACCAAGAGAGCTTCGAGGCACCAAATACTATGCAAGAAGCCAGCAACAACCCGGACCTTTTACAAGCACAAGATTTTGAAGATTTGATTTCGAATATCTTCGACACGTATTATGATCATGTTGAAGAGATTGAGGGCGGTGTTGGATCAGAATCAGTCCAAAATAATGAACCGCTAGCTAATGAACTCAAAGGGAGTTTAACTAGTGGTGATACCAATTATCAACTACATCAGTCAACAAATGAAGTTGAGATGGAGAAAAATGATACAGCTGCAATTTCAGAGCACCATCGATCGAGCAATGAAACTGAACCCGTGGGCGCGACCCAGACTATTGATCAAGCACATGAACTTCATGGAAGGGATCAGAATCTGCAACAACTTAATCGCAAAAGGAATCGATTAGAACTGAGAGATTTGGCTGAATTATACAACTATGAGCTTGTTTTTCTCTTTGAGAAATCACTGACTAAGAGCGACACGAACCGAGGACAATGCAGATTGACGGTTCCGAAGCATGCGGTGCACCAAAATTTCACACCTCCTCTCTTCAAAGAAGAAGAAATTGCTGGTTTTCGAGATGGACTCGAAATTCCGACGTTTGATGAGAGTGGGGAGGAGTACTTGATGATCTTCAAGAATTGGCATAGGTCATCCGGCACTTATATCCTACAAGGGAAATGGAAAGAGTTCATCACGAAGAACCAACCGGTGGCTGAAACAGATGGCGTCTCTGTGTGGGGTTTCCGCAAGAATGATCACATTTGTTTCATGATCAATATCATTCATTAGGTATTAATAATTACTATGATTAGGTTAGCTAACTATGTGGATATTATCCCTTTTTTTTCTTTTTTAAGGACCTATTCTTTGGTTTGTGGCTTTTTTATATTAACCTCTAAGCGGGTACATGCGTATCCATAATACATGCATAAATGTTTTAAAACTTAGAAATTTCATGTCATTATTCTTTGTTCTATTGGTTTCCCTGAGCAACGCATATATTGATTCTATGTTAAAATCGTAAAGTTGACTCAAAGAGGATATACGGCAACTCTAATATCATATCTCAGTATTTGGGAAGGAAGCAAGATGTCTTCCTTCATTGCCTGAGCTTCACCACTAACAATTCAAATGATATCCTCCTGTTGCTCCGTGATATCTTCCTGTTGCTCCGTCCCTCTTTGTTCTACTGTTTGCGTTGTTCATTCTTGTATCTTCCATTTCTTTAGCCTCCAGGTGGATTAACATGGTCAAGGGTGAATCTTTGTTTAGAAGACGATTCAAGTTCATCACTTCTGCACGTCCTCCTCATCCAATTTCAAGTTTTTTGTTATTTCTATCTTCGTGAATATCTGATTGTCGGGAGCATAAACAATTAATCTTGTAAATCTATCTCGATTTGGGTGCTTCACCTGATCTAAGGATGCTCTTACAATCTCCATATTGCATGTCCTTAGATCTTTCAGATTCACAACCATCCATACTAAGGAAGGAGTCTGCATTGATAACAGAAATTTGGCACTCGTTCATATCGAACATAATACCAATCTGCCGGCAATCTTGAGCCTGTTTGAAGCATGACTCCCCTGCGCAAGGGCTTAGTAACATCAATGCAACTCTAACTTGAAGGTGCTGTCCTTCAAATTTTCCTTTCCACATCAATACATCACCCAAGTACATTTCCAACTGTTGTCCCACTGATTCATCAGCATAATCGCAAAGTCCAAGATTCTAATCCAGAATAATCTCGATTAAATCTGACAATTTATCATATTCCTTAAGCATTAAAAGCGTTTTTTCAAACGACCATGCCCTTCCTTTTAGAACCCCTTTATAATCATTCTTGGAGAAGAATCCAAAGAAAACTAGATTTTCACCAAACTTTACTTGCTGAACATGAACAGTTGCTGTGAGTCGATCATGCGTGGGTCGCGTATGATTATTTAGTTATATGTAGTTTTATGTAACATATATGATAGAAAAACGTGTTAAGAAGAATAATTGGGTGCTCATAATGTATTTAAATGATTGATCCTTTCAAGTTCTACAGGAAATTTTCGCCAAGAATAACAGCTCAAGCAGCGACAGTTTAACTCACAAGTTGGAGGTCGTGAGTTCAATACCTGAAGCGTCCATCTGACTTCGGTATTCCATCTTACCATAAAAGAAACAGCGGTTTTTTATGCAACATAATTTGATGGTTGATAAAATCATTAAACTATCAGCAGAATCACCCGGTCAAAAACCTATTTCCTAACAGATGAACACCGTTATAAATGCATCTGTGGGGTCAGTATGGCACTTAACTAGACACCGCATTAATCTCCAGTAAATATAATTATTTTCCTATTTATATAATGTGGGGGGAATTATTTACAACCTTCATGGGCACATGCCCAGTAGTATAAACCTTTTCTTTTTTAATTTTTACTAATTTCCTTTTGGAAATCATGCTCTAGGGTGTGAATTATATGGTCTAGAAGACTCACCATGCAGATATGCTCGAAGTTACAGCAAACTTGCAGACATGATTTTTCATTCTCCATTAGCTGTAATTTAGTTGCTCTTCTTGGTAAGCTACAGGCAACATTCAAGTAGGGATATTAAAGGCGCCAGCGAATGATGCAACCGTCATCCGTTAATCAGCTCTTTGATTATACGAATGAGCTAAGCTAGCGTAGAACCTCCATGTATTCATGAAGCGAACTGTCTCATCCCAACTCTTTTCGACATCCATACTTCCTTTGTATCAGGTTAACGGGGCTGCTAAACCCACCTTGCTAATCTATATATAATTTGAGAGAACTTGGTATACTAGCACAATTAGGTATTAGTGTATTCAAACATATCTCAACTTTCTATCTTAATTTGATGAATGGTTAAAATTTGAATTCAAATATATTTTTTACTTTTTGAATTCAAATTTCAACCATCAATTACAACAACAACAACTAAGCCTTTTCCCATACTAGATGGGGTCAGCTACATGGATTCTTTGTTTCCACAGATCCCTATCGTATGCCATGTTAGCAGTTAACTCCCAATAAGGTAGATCATTCTTTATTGTTTCTTTCCAACACTTTTGTGGTCGTCCTCTACCTCTTTTAATGCTTTCCAAATTTAATTTTTTTAACCTTCTTACAGGTTCTTCTTTTGATCTTCTTTCTATATGTCCAAACCATCTTAAACGATGTTCTCTCATTTTATCCTCTATTGGTGCTACTCCTAATTTGTTTCTAATAACCTCATTATGTATACGGTCTTTTCTTGTATGACCACTCATTCATCTCAACATCTTCATTTCTGTCAAAGACATCTTTTGTACATGTTGATGATTAACTGCCCAACACTCAGAACCATAAAACATGGCAAGCCTAATTGTTGCTCTATAATATTTACCTTTTAATTTTAATGGTATCTTATTATCACAAAGAATACCTAATACTCCTCTCCATTTTAACCAACCAACATTTACTCTATGTGTAACATCTCCATCAATTCTTTCATCACTCTAAAAATTTGACCCTAAGTATTTAAAACTTTCCTTTTGGGGAATTTAATGTGTGCAAATTTTAATTTCTATGTCCTTTGAAGTAACCAAATGATCAAACTTACATTCCATATATTCTGTCTTTGTTCTACTAAGTCGAAGGCCTTTACTTTCTAATGTTTCTCTCCATAGTTCCAATTTTCTATTAACTTTTTCCTTAGACTCCTCCACTAATACAATGTCATCTGCAAATAACATACACCAAGGTACTTCATCTTGAATATGTTTTGTTAACTCATCCATCACCATTATAAATAAGTATGGACTTAAAGTTGATCCTTGATGTAACCCAATATTAACTTCAAAGGAGTCTGTCGTTCCTTTATGAGTCCTCACACATGTTTTTGCACCATCGTACATGTCTCTTATAAGGTTAATATATGTCAATGGGATACCTCTTTTTTCCAAAGTTCTCCAAAGAACCTCCCTCGGTACCCTATCATAAGCATTTTCTAGATTAATAAATATCATGTGAAGGTCTTTCTTTTTTGCTCTAAAATATTCCATAAGACGTCTCAAAAGGTGAATCGCTTCAATAGTAGATCTACCTGGATGAATCCAAATTGGTTCTCTGTTGTACTTGATACTTGTCTTAACCTACGTTCGATAATCCTTTCCCGTAATTTCATAGTATGACTCATTAACTTGATACCTCGATAATTCACACAATTTTGAATGTCTCCGTTGTTCTTATATATGGGTATAAGTGTACTTGCTCTCCATTCCTCAGGCATCTTTTGGTTTTTCCATATTTCATTAAATAGTCTTGTGAGCCAAGTGATTCCTATTTCTCGTAGTATTTTCCAAACTTCTATACGAATATTATCTAGTCCTACCGATTTACCACCCTTCATATGTTTAAAAGCCTCTTTGACTTCATTCTTTTGAATACGTCGGTAGAAATTGTGGTTTATATACTTTTCTGACTTGGCTAAATCTCCTAAACTAATACTAACATCTTTATTTTCATTAAAAAGATTATAAAAATAGGTTTTCCATATATTTCTTATATCATCATTTGTCACTATAATTTTTTTACCCTCGTCTTTTATGCATCTAACATAATTAAGATCTTTAGTTTTCTTATCTCTAGCCCTAGCTATCCTAAAAATATCTCTTTCACCCTCTTCTGAGTTGAGTTTTTTATATAAGTCCTCCCAAATCTTAGCTTTTGCTTCACTAACGGCCTTTTTCTTTTCCTTCTTTGCTTTCTTATAAGCTTCTAAAGTTTCACTAGTTTTCTTAGCATAATGTAATTTGTAACATGCCCTCTTTGCCTTGATTTTATTTTGTACTGCTTCACTCCACCACCAAGCTTCTTTTTGTGCTGGTACACCTCTCTTAGATACCTCTAACATATCTTTCACCACTTTCCTAATATGTATAGCCATATTGTTCCACATATCACAGGGTGTGCCAACATAATTCCAAACATCTCCTTGAAGGACTTTCTGCTTAAATATATCTTCTTTCTCGCTTTTGAGGTTCCACCATTTAGTCTGAATAGCTCGATGCACTCTTTTCTTCTTTGTCCAATTTTTTATCTATAAATCCATAACTAAAAGTCGATGTTGGGTGGTTAAGCTTTCTCCTGGAATTACCTTACAATCTTTACAACACGCTCTATCTTTTTTTCTACAAATAAAGTAATAAATTTGTGTTTGTGATAAGCCACTCTTATAAGTAATTAAATGTTCATCTCGTTTTTTGAAGATTGTATTGACTATAAAGAGATCAAATGCCATAACAAAATTTAAAATCTCCCTACCTTCCTCGTTTATATCCCCAAAACCAAAGTTTCCATGAATCCCTTGATATCCTAATGCCTCTTTACCGACATGTCCATTTAAATCTCCTCCTAAACAAATCATCTCCCTTTGTGGAATCTTTTGAAACACCTTATCGAACTCTTCCCAAAAAACAGTCTGTATACTATCTTGTAGTCCTACTTGGGGTGCGTAAGCACAAACTATATTCAAAACCTCTGCTCCTAACACTAATTTCAACGTCATGATTCGGTCACCATATCGTTGTATGTCTACTACACTCTCCTTTAAATCTTTATTTATGATAATAACAACTCCATTTCAAGCCTTTTCTTTACGTAAGTACCATAATTTAAAACCTGTATCCTCTATCTCCTTTGCTTTTTCTCCAACCCATTTTGTCTCTTGTAAACATAGAATATGAATCTTTCTCCGAATCATAGTATCTACCACCTCCATTAGCTTACCCAATAATGTTCCGATATTTCAAGAACCAATACGAATCTTATTATCTAGGACTAGCTTCCTTACCCCCTGCATCCGTCCATAATGAAAATGCGGAGACCCTCTCTGAAAATTTTTCACTACATTCGGGCAATAATGCAGCGGGACTAACTTCTTTACCCACACCCGTCCATGATGTGGGAACCCTCTCTGCAATTGATTCACTACATTCTGGCGAAAATGTAGTGGCCCTTGCTTACTTCTTACTGTATTCGGGCTCTTCAGCACGTCGCTAGGCGGGGACGCCCCAAAGCAATGCTCATAATTTTTGTAATCCATGTTATAAAAATCCGACGAAGTTTTACGCTAGTTGTCGGAAGCCTAACACAACCCTCCTCCTTTATCCGGGCTTGGGACCGGTAATTTCAACCATCAATTACATGAAAAAAATTATAAAAAATTGTTTGAAAATACTACCAACAAGTGTGCTCGCATTCATTCATGAAGTGAGCAGTCTATCTTTGTATGAGACAAGCTGGTGCATCGAGTTGTATGCATGTGTGAGAAAGAGGGAGGAACAGTAAATGAAATGACCCTTAATTAACCTATAGTGTCTTTCTTTGTTAGAAAGTTCGAAAGAAAAATGACCGTTTACTTTGAGCTTTCACAAGCCAAACGGAGCTAAATATGGCACTTTGATGTTCATATGGTTGGGCGAACTGAGCACGAAGGAGGCTGGGGAAAGAAAAACCAAAGCAATCTATGAGCGGATCGGATCATTTTAGCCCTACATTCTGGTTTGACCAGGGAGCGAGGCTCATATCATGCTTTGTGTGTGGCAATCAAATTACCTGAAGAACCGTTGGTTTGAACGACCCACTCACCACTTTTCTGACAATGAATATTTATTATCATCTTGCTTCAATGGCCCCACCACTGTACTTCTTCCTGGTCTTCTCTCTCTCCCTCGCTCTCTTCTCAACGATTTCAAAATTTAAATTAATGTACCATTTAAATCATCCACAAGCTTGGCCTCTTATAGGTCATCGAATTACCCGGCACCCCTCTCTCTCTCTCTCTCTCCAAGTTTAAAATATGCACATGCCTTTTTATTGGTCATCGAAATTATCAGTGTCCGTCACCTCTTTCCCTCTCTCTCGAAGTTATCGTAGGGCCTGTCATCTCTCTCTATCTCTCTGATTTCTTGTTAATCGTTTCAGACCCGAATACCAACCTAATTAGACAGAGGTGGCAACCGGAACCATGTCCAATTTGAACACAGATGTGGTTTCCAGATATCAATCCAATTCGATTTCAGCATGTTGAGTCATTGATGACTATACTGTTCTTTTTTCTATATGCACTAGAATTCAACTCCTGCATATCTGATTACCTGGATCTACGCTGATCCTGTATCCAAACCAAACCAAACTTTACGCGTGTCTATACAAACATACATATATACATATGTATGTATGCATAAAAGCCTGAGATTGCAATCATCTTTATTAGCAGACCAAGCATATACTCAAGTTCAATAGAACTTGTTTAGTTGGAATCAGCTTTGGAATTGTAAAAAACAATTTTTAATGCAAATTTTATGGATTGTGAATTTATGACTTTTTTATAGCATAGATTTTGAGCCTCATAGCTTCTTTGGTTTACCTCAAAATGGCAAATATCGATTCCAATAAATTTAACGGTAGAAATTCATCTGCACACTTAGATTAAGAAACCAAAAGTATGCCCTTCCGTTTCACGTTCAACCAACTCAAGATTCTCTCTCTCTCTCTCTCTCTCTCTCTCTCTCTCTCTATATATATATATATATATATATATATATATATATATATATATATATATATATATATGTACATATTTATGTATATACATACATATAAATGTATATATGTATGTATATCTTCGTGCTTAGCATGTTGTACAGGTTCTAACAGGTTTGACTCAAAAGCTTTCATATTTTATTCAAAGATAGAAGGAAATGAAAATAAATATACTTCTATAGGGATTCTATTTGGTAGCGCAAGTTCATTCAACTTGAAGAATTAGCCCTGAGCAAATCTCCCCTTCTTTTTGGCACAAAGGTACACCCAAGCCCGAAACTCCCTGTGCATCCAACTCATAACCTTCAACTTGTGAGTCGACCTGCTAGCCAGGTGAGTTATTCTCTTTGTGAATCTCCCTTTTCTTGTTTCAGGGATCTCATATAATGTCACAAACTTAAAATTCTAAACCTAAGCAGTCAGTTTCTCAGCAAAGAAAAGTCAAAAGTTAAGGCCCCTGAGCTAATTTTACCAAAACTTCATTGCTTTCCTCGTTAGAGGTTCAACTAAATAGAACCTACAAGTGGAAGGTCACGAGTTCAATACAAAGGGCATGCACATTTCGCAGTAGTCTTCCTAATTCCTATCTTGCTAATTAAATCAACAAAAAAAAGAATTCAATGAGGTTTAGCAATCTTAGGCATACCATTCTATTGTCATCCCCCTCCACTATCATGCAAAGGGGATTCCATGAGTTGTAGTATTTTTAGCTAGTATCACTCTAAACCAATGTTAAGTCCCTTTCTTGCAAAGATTCACTTTCATTTGAACCTCCTATTATTAGTTGACAAAAAAGTAATTTTCAACATTGTTTAATGTTAGCCAGAACGAAGACAAAGCCTTCTCTCATACTAAGTGGACTCCACTATAACAACTACCTGGTTTAAGAGTGGTAGATTTTTTTTACAACATAAAGAATCGGAGAAGTAGGTACTATATTGTTGGTAAAAAAATACTAAATATAGCATACTTAGCAACATTTTGCTAAATACTGATTTGGGAACATATGATTCTCTAATTTACCATGTTGGGCTAATTGCTTTTGTAAGAAAAAAAAGGCTCATTAACCCAAACCCTGCGCTTGTCACTAGGGCAGGTTCAACCTAAGCTAACCGAGCAATCCTGGTTCATGTAACTGATGCTTTTGAGAGAGAGAGAGAGAGGGAGAGAGATTTCTTAGTACTAATGGCCCTTCATTTACCCATAGCATCATTAGCTCAATGGCAGAATGCTTTAGCTCCGTTGCTGCTGGCAAGGAGTTCGACTTCAAGGGAGTGTATATGTGGGTGTGTGTTAGGATTAGGCCTCCTCTTATAACAAAAAAAAATGGCCCCACATTTACCTAATATCTTTTGAAAAAGAGAAAAGGGAAGTGACCCTTCACTTACCTTAAATACAACACTACAACTATCTTGAGAGTATGGTTTAAATAAGCATCTAAGGCATGCCATGTAACGAGTTTCCGGTACCATCTTCATGTTCAACTTGAAGAGGGGTTCAACAAGCCACATATAAGTCAAACCGAATCACACTACGAGCAGCTTGGTTCATTTACCGGCAATCCACACTTCTAGTTTTGTTTCTAATATGCAGTCTAGAAGTTCCTAATCAACTAAAACCTAACCTCTAACTTACCGCCCATGAATAGGGGAAAAGGTCAAAAAGGATGAGCCGAAGAGGGTCATTTCCTTATAAAATTTGACAAAAGTGAATCAAGAAATGTCCTTATTTAATAAACAAAAATAAATGTTAGTTAATTTTGATAAAACTTCCCATGGCACCTCCACCAACCAACGCGGCGGTGGCGCAACATGAGAAGCTTTCAACCAAAGCCAAAGGCCGCCTTCAGATCCGCCATTGTTGCTTGAAAAGATCGATCATACGAAAGACGAATCAGGCTTTGCCTTTTCACTCTTGGTTTTGCTTTCTCATTCAAATACTTCAGACTTGGTTTGTTTTGCAATGGTATGGCCTCCTGAGCTGCTCTCGTTTATATGGTAAACTCCTCTCCTCTCTGTTGTTTGTGGACATTTTAGTGGTGTTTAGGTTGTGGGTGGTGATCAGTAATGTGTTTTATTGTGCCTTGATGCATGTTGATTGCAGATTTCTGTGGAAAGTTTGATCATGAACTGGGTTTTCTGTAGATGGTCGGTTGGAGATTAGGCAGAAGCATTGGTAAGTTTCAAGATGGTTGCTTTGATATTAATGAATCTTTCTCTTTCAGAAAACAACGTCAGGAAACAACTTGGTGGTAGGTCCCTTTCATTGGTTTGTATGGTTTGGTGGTGGGTTTCAATGTCAACTTGGTGGTTCGACGATAAAAGTTTGCATTTGAATGAGTTTTTGATGTTCATTAAAGGCTTTCGAACCTATGTGGTTTCGATCTATTCAGTTTATCTCTTTGTGCTTCCAACTCTTTTCCTTTTAATATTCTTAATGGTTTTGGAGTTTGGGTCTGTCGTTTTCATGGTGGAAGAGTTTGTGTTCTTTCTAGCTTACCTTTCAAGAAGAAAATCCTTTGCTTCCTTTGGATGTCTTGATGTGATTATTTTCCAATTCCAAGAGAGGGAGCATTTCTTTGAGTGCAAGAGGTCAGGTGAATGATCCTTCCAGGATTTCTCTGCACCCGAGTTAGCTAATTTGGCCAAATAAAGAGTTGTGCGGTTGGAACTGTGCTCTCAAGTTGAAAGAGAAAAGATGGAAAAATCGTCTTGGCTCTTTAGTTAGTTCATGGCTAGCAATTGCAGAACTGTGTAGCGTTTTTCTTAACAGCATCTTACTGAGAACTGATGGAAGTCTGTATTTATCTTCATTCAGTTACTCTTGGCTGCCTGGTATTGATGGTTGTTATACTTCTGCAGATCGATATGAGGTGTGATATTCTTGTTTCTTCATTTTTGTTGGTTGTTGAGTAAAGGACAAATACAGAGTATCCGGAGAAGAGGTTTCTCATTGAAGATAAGGTTCTTGTTTCCTTTTCACACCATTATTTTTTTTGGTGCATATGAATTATGTTCATTTGGTTGTTCAACTGCATATGGGAAAGGGCTTGGTAATTGGTATTGGTTGGTTTTTTTGCCACTTTCATGATAATGCTTTGTCATTTACAAGTTTTGTTAAGTCTTCGATGGTTTGGATTTTAGTGAGCAGTGGGTAATTTTTTATACAATTATTAAGTTGGCACACACTTTCTGTATAGCACTTCTATTTTTTAGATGAATCATAGGATTATTTTATCAAAATATTTCTTGATTAAGGGACACTATGATCACCTTATGTATCTTGTAAGTGTGTGGTTATGCATTCTTAAAGTCACTTGTAAGATTCTGAAACTTAGTCCTTTTTCTTGTAACAAAAGAATTTGGAGCTTTTATTCGCTTAGGAGTAAGAATCTCTTTAAAACTACTCTATTTTTTAACTTATAGTACAGCGTCTGCCATACTCACCATTGTCCAGGGTTAGGTGTTTATCATCCAATTGTGTTACAATTTGGTGGAACTATAAAAGAAGTGGTTTATGAAACAAAGAAAACTAAAAACAAGTCTTTCCCCATAATAAGTGGGGAAGTTGCTTATGGTGACTATAATATATATAAAGACAGATTTGTGTATCATTGAATTTTGCAGGTAAAAGTGCAAATAGGCACAACTGTGGTGTGACTCGATGAGAGAATCAATCATTAGATCTATCTCATCATCTGTTGCTAGTGAGGGAAAGATTCTTCCTCGTTATATTGGAGCCTCTACAAGCTCGTGTCATGATTTCTGTAAATATGGAACAGTACATGCCTTTGGGTCGCAAGGAAAGTATCCTATTTCTGATTCATTTTCGAAAAGTTGCAGCATAAGCAAAAAAGGAGACCGAATGGAGATACCCGTTGGAAAGAACAGGAAGCATAAGCCACATGTGAAAAGTCTGATTTCATCATCACAATCAAAATGTCGATCTTCTGCAAAAAGTATGTTAGGTTCTATCAGAAAGGATATGATGCAAATTAATTTAGCTGATGATCCAGCAGATTCATGGGAAGTAATTAATGTGGATGAGAAGCATATCACTGTGCTTATATCAGGAGGCATAGAAAATTATGAAGCTAAAGAATCAGGCTCTGTGTTGCCCTTAGACTCTACTGAACAAGTAAACAAAATCATGAGACCACATAAACAGAGGAGCAAAAAAAATGCATCTTCAAAAGATCCATGGGGGATTACTCCAAAAGCAACTTTATTTTCAGGAAAAGAAGCTTTGACCAATTCTTCAATGTCAAATTCTTCAGGGGATTCCTGTTGTAGAACAGATGAAGATACATCATTTAAAGACCTTGGGTTATTGGAAATCAAAGAGAAGAATGCAAATCTATCAATAGAAGAAGAATTTAGATCAAAATCTTCAGGGGAAGAGAGGGCTGATATACATGGGAATTCAGAACCTCTACAGAAGAGTGAGTCATCCCCAAATCTGGACAAGAAGCGTCACATCATGGCTGTATCAGAAATCGCAGCAAATAATGGAGCTAAAAGATCAGGTCCGGTGTTGCCCTTAAGCTCCCATCAGCAAAGAAATGGAAGCTTGAGACAACAGAAATGGAGAACGGGAAACCATGCAAGTTCAAAACCCACGCAAGAGGTTGAATCATATCCAAAGGCAAAATTGGTTTTAGATCAAGAAGTTTTGACCAAGTCATCAATGTCAAATGCTTCAGTGGATTCTTGTTGTACAACTGACGAGTATACAGCTTTTAAGGACATAGGGATACTCGAAATGAAAGAGGTAAAAGTCCAAGAGGAAAAAGCAGATCTATCAGCAGAAAAGGAACTTCTAGTGAAGTCTCCACAGACACAGAGGACTTGCATACATGCAAATTCAAAACATCCACATAATATTGAATCTGATGCAGATGTGGATGAGAAGCATATCACTGTGGCTGGACCAGAAGTTGTTGACAAAATGGAGCTAGAATATCAGGTTCTACGTCACGCTTCAACTCCCCTGAAAAAAGAAATGGAAGCTTGAGACAACAGAAACAGAGGACTGAAAAGCGTGTAGCTTCAAAACCTGCACAGCAGGTCGAATCATCTCCAAAAGTCGCTTTAGTCATGAAAAGGACGTCATGGCCAAATCTTCATTGTCAAATGCTTCACTTGATTCTTGTATAACCATCGAAGATACATCTAAGGACATCTGGATATCGGAAATCAAAGAGGGTAACACAGATCTATCAACAGAAAAGGAACTTTCAGTAAGGTCTACACAGAAAAAGAGGATAGACATAGATGAAACTTCAAAACCTCAGCAGCAGATTGAATCATACCCAAAACTTTGGATTCAACCGATGAACTCTTGGAAAATTCTCCACTGTCAAATTCTCTAGGAGATTCCAGTGGTGGCAGCAACGGAGATGCCCCATTTAAGAACATTGTTTTATCAGAAAACAAAGAAGTGAGAAAAACAGATCCATCAACAAAACCTTTTTCCTCATTCTTTAAGAGCCATGGAATGGCACTCTCGAAACCAATAAAGTCCAAAGCTAAAATACTTTCAGCCTCATCACCATCAGTGAAAGTCAAATTAACTTCGAAGCCAGTGTCAGTTCCAAACTATAAACCTTTGGTAATCAAGGCTCAAACGTCAAGCCTCAAATGGAAGCAAGATACCCAAGGACAAGATGCAAATCACAGAGAAAAATCAAAATGCTCCATCAGCTGCCACAAATTCACAATGGGGATCAAGGAACTGCAATCCAAAATCTGTTACAGATAATGGCCATTCTCGGCTTAGGTAATGGCCGGACTCCAGTCCGTTACCTGAAGAGGATAAGGTCGAATCAGTAACGGATGATCGTTACCGGGATTTTTGGTAATGGCTCCGTTATTAGCACCCAGACAAGGAAAGCCACAGGAGGATAAGCACGGATGAAGGGGGAGCACCTGCCTATAAAAGGCAGGCATTACAGGCATACACCAACGGTGAAAGAAACAAAGAAAAGAAAGAAAGAGTGTGTGTACTGATCTTCATCCATGTAAGAACCCTGTGTGGGAAGCTCGTGTCCATCACCTGCATCCCATTCCGCCTCTTTCAATAGAGGGCTGCTTACCGCCAGATAGCCATCACTGGAATCTGTTAAGCAGAAGAAGGTACAGTCCTTCATCATTGGTATTAGAGCCTAAAAACCTTGCAAAACAAGAAAGGAGGAACTGGTAAGAAAGAAAAAAAGAGAAAAGAAAAAAAAAACGGATCAAGGAGAAGCAGCGGCAGTTGGTAGAGGCGCAGCAGGCAAGTGAGACAGGCCAAGGCCAAAATAGCCAAGGCCGAACGGCCAAGGCCAGAACAAAAAAGGCTGAACAGCCAAGACCGAACGGCCAAGGCCAGAACAGCTAAGGTTGAACAGCCAAAGCCAGAACAACCAAGAGCGGCAGGCCGATAAAGCCCAGAAAGGCAAAGCCAAGAGCGGCATGTCGGCAAAGTTAGAGAGGCGAAGCCAGAGCAGCAGGCCGAACGACAAAGCAAGAGCGGTAAAGCCAAGAGCGGTGGCCAAAGCCAAGAGCGGTGGCCAAAGCCAGAGCGGCAGGCTGAACGGTAAAGCTAGAGCGGCAGGCTGAGTGGCCGGAAGAAAGACGTAAGGGATGCCGACAACCGAGGAGTGGCTGGAGAAACCCGTCGAGGACGACCCACCGACCCCCTCCCTCTTCCTCTTCTCCCCTCTCTCTCTCTTTTTCAGTTCCCCCTTCTCTCTCCTCACACTGTAACGCTGTAAAGCATTTTTATCTGTATTGAAAAAAAAAAATTGAAATTCGCGGTTTTAGAAAACTGCGGGCGGGAAAACCAGCGGTTTTCCAAAACTGCCTGCTGTTTTTCGAAAACCGCCTCAGGGAACAGGGTGAAAAGTCCAAACTGTCCTGTCTAGATTCAAATATTACGAAGTTGCCACTGGGCAAAATTACCTTTTTATCCAGATATTTTTGGGTAAAAAGATTGTTTTGCCCTTACTAAGCGAAAGGTTAGTTTTACCCTCTGGTTGTTTGTGGAAATTACCAAATATCGGGCTGTCACTTTACGGTTTTACCCTTCCTGGTTTGGATAATTTTGATTCTGCCATCCAGTCAAAAGATAGATTTACCCCTGTTCTTTTGAAAAATTATAGAACCCCGATTAGTTGCGAATTTTACAAGAATATCAATAGTAATTTTACAAGTTTGTTCTTAGGGTTTTACAAAATTACAAAAAGAGGACAATAGATAAAATTACGGTTTTGTCCCTTGGTATCCTTTTTAGGGGCATAGAGGCAGAAAACTCCTTAGAATTTTTTTTAAAAAGATTACTTGCTACATATCATGCATCACTTTAACATGTTTCTTGCTATGTGTGCTTGTGTTTTTATTTCTTTTTTAGACCACTTAATTGTTACTTTTGCCAAACACATAAAAATGAGTTCTAGGATATGTGTGTCAGAAATGTCAAAAACGGAAAAGCTGAACGGTCTGCAACTTCCAGACATAGAAGAAAAGAATTCCTTTGACTCTAACATTAAAAGGTGTTGAGTATGTTTTAAAGGAAACCATGCGTCCTCCACCCATAGACGCAAATGAGCAATAGTTAGAAATGTATAAAACATTTCTAAAGGACAATACCATAGCAAGGATAATCATGTTAATATACATGGAGGATGACTTGATCAGGGTCTTTGAAGAATATGAGATCGCAAAAGAGCTGTTTGACTCATTAACAGCTAAATATGATACAACTGTAAAATTGCATGTGCAGTTGCTATTACAGAAATACAATTCCTTCCGAATGAAAGGAGAAAATGTAGTAGAGCATGTAAATCACATGCTGGTAATGACTAGAGACTTAGCCGTAGCAAAATCAGTCATCCCCGAACCGATGTAGATATCAACAATATTGAACAGTCTACCCCCGTCATGGAACATGGTCACCATTGCCCTAAGATTAGGACCAGAAATCAACCTTTCTGAGTTGCCCCTTAAACTAGCAATAGAGTAAGAACATATGCTCAAGAATAAGAAAGAGAAATTGCTAGTGGTTTAGGATGAATTAGCGTCTAGCTCCAAGACAACCAGAAAAAGAAACCAAATAAAAGGTTTGGCAAGAATAACAAGAAAGACGATCAAAATTTTAAGAAATCGCAGAAAGCCGCTTCTCGGGTCAAGTGTTTCAACTGTGGAAAGATAAGACACTACAAAAGGGACTGTCGCAACAAGAAAGGTGGAGGAAACAACCTACAACGCGGACAGTCGGAGAAGTAGGATATAATTTGTGTGATTTCAGAATGCCTATATTTGGACCGCCCAGTGACAGGTTGGTGGATAGACTTAGGAACTAAAAGACATATCTCGAAGACTAAGGAAGGGGCAACGGACCTGAAGGAATATCAACCCGAGAACATCGTGTGTATATAGGAAACAATACTTTCTCAGATGTTCTGGGTATTGGATCCTTCAGGATATATATACAAGATAAACCAATTGTATTGACCGACGTGTTAATTGTGCCATCTATAAGGCGCAATTTGGTCTCGATCCCTACCTTAGTTAAGAAGGGTTTTGAAGTTAGGCTTATTCCTAACAAGGTGACTATGGGTAAACATAGGAGAATTTTATTCTCAGGGGAATTTGATGTAGAACAAGGACTGTTCAAATTATCTGTTAATGAAAATTATCAATCTTCTGCTTATATTGAGAGTGCCTTTACTGTTGATGTGAATATGTGGTATAAACGCCTAGAGCATATAAGTTTGGAAAAGTTGAGGAAATTATCCAACTTTGACTTATTGCCTGAATTTGATGAAAAGACTTTCAACAAATGTGAAGCTTGTATACAAGGAAAAATGAGAAGGGAAGTTTTTTCAAGGAAACAACAAGGGCAACAACCCTGTTGGAAATTATTCACATAGATTTATGTGGACCTTTTAGAGTAAAGACACATCGGGGAAAGCATTATTTTATAACCTTTATCGATGATTACTCTAGATATATGTATATATATCTCCTGGCACATAAATCGGAGGCACATGATGTATTTAAAGAATATAAGCAAGAAGTAGAAAATCAATTAGGGTATTTGATCAAAGTCTTAAGATCATATAGAGGAGGTGAATATATCTCAGTAGAATTCTTGGAATTTTGCAAAGACTTTGGTATTGCTAAACAAAATACAATGCCCAGGACACCTCAGCAAAATGGTGTAGCTTAAAGATACAATAGAATCTTACTGAATATGACAAGGTCAACGTTGATTGATGCCTCTCTTCTAAGGGTATTTTGGGGAGAAGCAGTAAGTATAACTGTTTACATACTCAATAAAGTACCGTGTAAAGTTGTATTTACTACACTATATGAGATGTGGTTTGGAAGAAAACCCAATCTAGGTCATCTCAGGAAGTGGGGATCTATTGCACACGTAAAGAACCTCATCAGTCTAGAGATAAGCTAGACAGCAGGTCCTTGAGATGTATATTTATAGGATATCCTAAAGGTTCAAAAGGATATCGATTTTATTATAAGGACCACAAACTCATTGAAAGCAGAGATGTTGAATTCTTAGAAGATACTAAGAATGACATCCTGAAGAATGATGAGGAATGTGTTGATTATTTGGTAGATTTAGACCAATCATCTTTTGAGCCCATAGAAGATCTTCTCGAAACTGCCGATACCTTAAGTGGACATAAGAGGTCGAGAGCCACTCCGTCCTACTTAAAGGATTATTACACCTATCTTATAGAAGAAGTGTGTAATTCAGTAGATTTGAATGAGTTGATTGATAACTTAACTTATCAGTAAGTAATGAACTCATCGGAAGTAACAAACTGGTAGAAAGCCATGAATGAGGAAATTGAATCAATTGAAGAAAACTAAGTTTGGGAATTGATTGATTTGCCAAAAGGAAGGAAAGCTATAGGCTGTAAATGAATTCTGAAAAAGAAATACAAGGTCGATGGTACAATCGACAAGTTTAAAGCGAGGTTGGTTGCAAAGGGTTTTTCGCAAAAAGAAGGGATAGATTATGTTGAGACATTCCCCAGTTGCGAAATTTGCATTCATACGGATAATCCTAGCAATATCTGCATACTATGATTTAGATTTACATCAGTTAGATGTAAAGACAGCTTTTCTAAATAGAGATTTAGAAGAAATCATATACATCAGCAGCCTGAAGGATTTGTGGTTGAAGGCCAAGAAGATAAAGTATATAGGTTGAAAAAATCCCTATATGGCCTGAAACAGTCACCTCGCTAATGGTATTTGACTTTTCAAAATGCTATTATAGAACTTGAGTTTGTGGCTAACAAACTTGATCATTGTGTATATGTTTGGAACAGTGGGAGCCACTTTGTCATCTTGTCATTGTATGTAGATGACTGGAAATGACAATGAGATGATTGTCAAAAGCAAGTCATGGTTGAACTCCAAGTTCAAAATGAAGGATATGGGGGAAGCATCCTATATCCTGGGTATAAAGATCTCTCGAGATAGAGGATCTAGACTCTTATGCCTGAGTAAGGAGAGATATATTGACTATATCCTCAAGAAGTTTAAAATGGGTGAATGCAAGTCTGTAGATACACCTGTTGTAAAAGGGGTTAAATTAAGTAAGGCTGATTGTTCCGGTGAGGGAGACGATAAGCCTAATGTACCTTATGCACAAGCTATTGGCAGCTTGATGTATGCTATGTTGTATACAAGACCTGATATCAGCTTTGTTGTTGGTCTTGTCAGTAGATATCAAAGTAATCCTGGTTGGCAGCACTGTGTAGCTGTAAAAAGGATTCTAAGATATCTGAAAGGAACAAAGAACTTGAAACTATATTTTCAAGCTGATGAACTGAAAGTGGTAGGATAATCAGATGCTAACTTTGCTAGGAGCAAAGATGACAGCAAATCAATCTCGAGACAAATATTCTTATTTAGAGGTGGTACTGTTTCTTGGGCATGTAAGAAACAGGGCTGTATAGTGTTGTATACACATGAAGTTGAGTATGTTCTTGCTATATGGCTGCAAAAAGTGCTGTCTGGATAAGCCGCTTCATACGAGATTTGAAGTTAGAGATAACAGACGAGCCAATGGTTATCTATTGTGATAACAATGCAGCAATTACTCTTATTAAGAGTGGAGCGGATTGCTCGAAAAGCAAGCATATAATGGTAAAATACCACTATGTTCATGATATAGTTATGAGAAAGGAAATATCCATCTCATATATGTTGGCAGACCCCTTAACAAAAGGCATAAGAGAGGATCTCTTCTTAAAACATGTTACCAACATGGGTTTGAGATATGTTTGATTGTTGTATAGGTAAATAACCATACAACGGATGATTTGTTGCGTAGGGAAGTAACCACACAATAGGTTCTGATTACAATAGTAATCAAGAATCGACATAACTAGGGAAAACCTCTGGAAAGTAGGAGGAAAACCAGTATGTCGATACACTTGGCTTGAATGACCAAGTGAGAGATGTTACAGATAATGACCATTCTCAGCTCAGGTAACACTGGGACTGGCCATCCAATCCATTACCTTAAGAGGATAAGGCCGAATCAGTAACGAATGATTGTTACCGGGATTTCTGGTAACGGTTCCATTATTATCTCCCGGACGAGAGAAGCCACAGGAAGATAAGCACGGATGAAGAGGGAGCACCTGCCTATAAAAAGCAGGCATTACAGGTATACACCAACGGTTAAAGAAACAAAGAAAAGAAAGAAAGAGTGTATGTACTGATCTTTATCCGTGTAAGAACCTTGTGTGAGAACCTCGTGTCTATCACCTGCATCCCATTCCGCTACATTCAACAGAGGGCTGCTTACCGCCAGATAGCCATCACTGGAATCCGGCAAGGAGAAGAAGGTACAGTCCTTCATCAAAATCATCTACCGATTCATTGCCATCTTCGCCTCTTCTCAATGGAGGAGTTGGACTAAAGTCCACGAAATTAAAGGAAGACCTTGTTTCAGCAAACAAGAAAATGGCTAGCATTTCGCTGTCGGTTGATGGTACTTGCACTAAGTCAGGACACAAAAATATAGATGTTTGCCATCATTACAGGATTCAAAATAAGAAGCTGTCACAAGCACCACAATCTTCATCAGCTTCATCATCACCATCGTCTCTAAAAGAGAATAGGAGGTCTCAACTCAGTCACATGTATGAGCATCCTGATTCAGGAAGCGTAAATAAGATAGTTCAACCTAAAGAGAAGCGAAGTCCTCGACGTGCTGCATCCACCTACAAGTGAAAGAAGATTCACCTCACAAATTGAGATTTAGGAGAGGGAGAGTGATCAGAGTACCGGCCGAGAGCAGAAGTCCCACAAGACTTCGATGCAGACAAGGAACAGTCTTGCTGACTCATGACAGCGAGGGTGTGGTATGGAGGAGTTCTACAAGGGGGAGAAGCTGGGGGATTAGCTATGTTAACAATTCGAGATGCATTGCACCAGCGGTAAGGTTGAGGCATAAAGACATTCAGGCTAAGTAGAAAATCCAAGACTACAATCAAGTAATTGAAGAGACTGCAGATAAGCTTGTCAAGAGCAGAAAGAGTAAGGTGAAAGCTCTGGTTGCTGCCTTTGAAACTGTCATTTCCTCCAGGATGCTAAACTTGTGGTCACTCGTTAAGGTTTTTGTATTATATACATAAAATAAACAGAGGTCCACACTTGAAAGCGATGACAACTAGAGGTTGTCTTGATACAGTCGGTGTGAGTGTTATTACTACGGTAATATAGGTTCCTTAATGAGTAAAAGGAGTCCTAATATTCTATATTGTGAGTTCTTGGCTGGTAAGGTCAAGCATTCAGGTTCATTTTATGGAAAAATATGTGCCTGATCTCTTCCATATTTTATTTCATGGAGGATTCGCTTTTTAGTTTGAGGTATGTATGTGTGCGTGTATGTATTGTGCACCCCTGTATCTGTATCTTGTAATATCAGAGACTGTAGAATCATGGATTTTATTTTTCTTTGTATCTCTAATGGTAACCCTTCTACGTCTTCTTTTTTGGTACAATCGAGAGGTAGAAGCCAGATGCAATTTCCTGTGTATGAAACTCATCCCTCCACTTGTGAGTCAATCCCCTCGCCAGGTAAGCTATTGCTTTTTGTGTTCCTTTTGTGCGCACGTACCTTAAGGGGTGTTTGATTACGAGGCTCAAGACTGCAGAACTGAAACTGTAGTTCCAATTCCCCTCATAATCAAATGCGGGCCTTAGTACACAGTATAAAATGGGGTCATATAACCCCTTCTTTTACCTTATTACAAGGCCGATCGGCCAGGGGTGGGCCGCTCAAATAATTCGAATTCCATAATCCTGGTCTTGTAATCGAACACCCTGTAGTGTTGTGGGAAGCATTAGTTTTTCTGCTCATCAAACTTGATGACCGGTTGGAGCTGATTCGGTCTAATGCAATATAATATTAGGAGTTGAAACTTGGAAGCAACGTTTGTTTACCAAAGGTGTAAACTAATTCAACAATATCACACGCCCTCCATTTACTGTGACTATGTGCCTATTCATGTTCACATAAAGCAAATGATCCCATGGAGTTCACCTATGGCGGTACATTAACTCCTTGCTAGGTCAATCTGATCGACTAACTCACACTACTGGCGAAGGAACAGAATGAACTGAACCTAGGTGTTCAAACTTGGCTTACATGTATGCGAGGTGAACTCATCAACATTGCGTAGTTCAAGCACATAAGATTGAACTAAATACGGTGAACAGGGCCACTGTTTACAGTGTATACTAGTACAGCTTAATATGGCCCTAAAGAATCAACCTTGTGAGAATTTTCTACACGACCTATCTGTCACATTTTAGTTTAGACAATAGATAACTCTACTAAGGTATGAGGACGGTGGATACCTTGGAATAGGGAGGAAGAGAGCAAAAATATCGGAAGGAAACAATAAAAAACGATCTGGCTTTTTAGGATTTGAATGCTATGCAATGGAAGATCGAACTCTATAATGTCAAAGAATCCATTCGTTCAACCCCACCTAGTTTGGGATAAGGCTTGGTTGTTGTTGTTGCATGTTATGCAGTTACTTAACGAGCACATATGAGTTGAGCCAACTTGAACCCTATTGTTTTTACTTGACTGATGAAACCTACTAAACAATTTAGAGCAAACACTTTATGAGCTAAATGCGAGCCAAACTGACAATGGGCATATTTTCTCTCCTGGTTAAATGACAACTCTAAAGTAGCTTCCATTTTTTGAGTGGTGATGGAAGCATCCCTGCATCACATTGAAACCAATCAGGTGCACCATGCAGTCATTTCCTTCTAAGAGCTCAGACATCAAAGCCTAATATTAGTGTATTTTTTTAATAAATCAACCATGCTAAATTTAATTTGATGGATTAGCAAACAAAGGTTAAATGTGAAGGCCAATTAGAAGATTATATGCTATATACTGCAACTAATATTTTTTCTAAAACATGAAACCAATGGGATGCACAAGGTGCCATGGCTCCCTTGGTGACAGAGTCAGCTCAAAAAGCTTGAAGGTGATGGCTTAAATATGGCTAGGGCGTGTATGTATGGTAAGGGTCAGGCGAGCAGGTTAGGCATGTTTGGCAAGGCAATCCTAAAAGATAAACGAATAGGTCAGACAGGAGTCTCAAAATCAAACTTACATGTGATGTGCGTGACCAAAGAAGGGAATCCACTGGAGAGAGTATTTTAAGGTTTGACATGATTCTGCTTCTTTTATACTCTGATTTGTTTATAGGATTTTAATTAGTTTTCGTGCTTTTTTATTCAAAATTTATATTAAAATTTGCTGATTCTCTGAGTCAATTTGAATAATTATTCAAAATTAAAAAAGAATTTCTGTCAACCCTCTAAGCTAGAATTGCTCTATTCTTTTCGGTACAATGGGGAGTCCAAAGTCAGATGCACGTCCGGGTATCGTCGAGTCTCTACCGAGGTGAGCTATTGCTCACTGTACTTATAAGCTAGAACATTTTGTTATGCACAAAGCCACGGCTCTATTGGCTAAGGCCTCGGGCTGAAAGAACCTTCAATTTAGAGGTTTCACTACAAGGGGGCTCACTCATCTGGTGGTGTCTGTCTAATGGTAATTAAAAGAGAAGTTATTCTTGTAACAACAAATGAACCCATAAGAGGTAACCTGAGTGTTGCGTACAAACACATTTTGAATTCGAAACAAGCTTATTGGTTTCATTTCTGAACATTTCTTTCTCCAGAAGTTTATCACAGTGGCCACTGCTGCTTAAGGGTGGAGAGAGAAGCGTCCCAAACCGAATGTATGTGATCATCATATTGACAAAGCTAATTGAATCGAGGTAGTAGTGGCCTTAGATTCTAGAAACACGAACAAGTCCATAGAACTTCTCCGGTGGATCTGATCTTCTTCACCATTTCCTTGGCGTCGGCCTCTTCATTTCGACGTCATTCGTGTAAGACATGAAAATTCCCACTCCTGGCTTTTGGGGCTTGGAATGAACCTTTTCGAGTTTACGTTGCTTTTAAGGGCGTGCCAGAGAGCTTACTCAAACTAGCGAAGATTTTGGAAATATCTGACTTTTTGGTGACTGTGGATAAGCGGGATCTTTTCGCTTGAAACCTTCTTGAACCGGTGCTCAAGGGTCGGTTTAAGCGCGTAGAAAACTTCGATTTCAAACAAACATGAACTTTTGAAAGAAAAGCAAGTATTTCGACGATTGTATGCCTAAATTGCAGTTTTTATTACAGGGGTTGTTCAAATCCAAGTCTCTCGAGTTTTAGCTATCGTAGGCCGGATGTGTGTGCTTCAAGTAGCCTAAATTTAGCAAGTTTGAGCGTAGTTTCGGGGTTTACTCTTTGGAAATACGCGAATGCAAGGATGCATGAATACTCTTTGGGTTTGATATGATGTGAGCTAGGCTCGAATTGAAAGCAACTCTCTCACACAACTTAAAGTAAATACCCGAATGAAAGTGCAACTCACGCAACTGAAGGAAAATACCCGAACTTGAAAGCAACTCACACGACTTGAATGTAAATTACGGAATTGAAATATACTTATATCTTAAGAGCGGAAAGGCTCAATTGTGAGTGAGTACTCTTGGTGTGTAAATGGAAAGACAACTCACACAACTGGAATTGAACTTGCCGAAATTGAAATATAAGTATAGTAAGAGCGGAAAGGCTCAATGCACGCGTGTGTGTAGTGTATAATTTAAATGACAAACTCACACGACATGAATTGAACTTTGCCGAATTTGAAATATAGATATATGATAAGAGCAGAAAGGCTCAATGTACGCGTGTGTGTAGTGTAGAATTTAAATGACAAACTCATACGACATAAATTGAACCACCCGGATGTACACAACTGAATGTAAAACTCACGCAGCTGGAAAGTATATAAATACACTATATCTTATGAGCAACAAAGGCTCAAAAGGTGCGTGAGAGTGTGGAGCAAGTGCTCACGTACTTCTTGAGTGCGAGTGTAAAATTTAAATGACACACTCACACGACATGAATGTAACAACCCAGAACTGAATTGCACGGCTTTCACTAAAGTCTTTGGAGTAAGAGTGAAAGCTCAATGTGTGTGCAATAGTGTGCAATTAAGAGCGGAAAGGCTCAAGTGCACATGGGTGTCTTGTGTATGTTTAAGAGCAAAGTGGCTCAAGTGTGCGTATGTGGCTTGTGTATCAAGCACCAATATTACATTTCGGGGGGAGACCACGCTCCATTATTACAACCCCGTATCAAATTGAATTGAAATTTAAAGGAGTAAGGTAAAAACCAAATTTAAACACTTACAAGTGGACGACTTTTCCTCTCACTCGTGCTTGGGCTTTGGTCCACCTTGGCAGCCAAGAGGGGTCTCCCTAGGTGGGTTGGTTGACGTGAGTTTGGGTTTGGGAGAGGCGTGGTTGTTTAGAGCTTGGAGGAGCCTAGGTTCGACTGGGTATAGAGCTGGTTAGGGTGAGTGTCCTAGGCGCGGGCTGGCTAAGGCTAGTCACGGTTAGGGTGTGGCTGGCTAAGGCAAGTCACGGTTAGGGGGAAGGGTGTAGCCTAAGGTATGGGCTGTAGTGCAGGCGCAACTGGGGTGGTAGGTCAGCGCTAGGGCAGCAGGACAGGGGTACGCGGCTTGCAGTAGGCAGCAGGGGGTGACCTGGGAGCCGGGTGATGGTGATGGTAGGGTCGATGCAGGGGGTATGGCGTGGGAAGGTGAGGGAGGTGCAACAACTCAACGCTAGGCGCCGGGTGTGATAGGGTGCGCGGAGCGCCACAGGGGACGTCGACGGGCTGGGTGCGCGGGGTTCAGCAGGGCACGCACGGCGCGTAGGGCGCAACGGGGTTCCGAGTAGTGTCTAGGGGTTTGTTACGGAGTTCAAACCGAGTGCAGTTGCACTCGGTTGGTTTTAGATCTAGGTAGGTTAAGGGGAGTTTGGGTAGGTTTAGGTGAAAGGGGCTAGGTTTAGGCTAGTTTAGGGTTAGGTTTAGCGAAGTGGGTTAGGTAGTTTAGGCTAGGTTAGGGTGGGGTTAGGAGGCCTACCTCTTGGAGCCGGTCCACCGTGCTTCACCCATACCTCCACGCCTTGTTGCAGCCACTCCTTGGTCCAAGCCCACCTTGTTGTAGCCCTTAGGTCAAGCCTTGATCAACATGGCTCAAGCCCACCTCACTCATGAGCCCACATGGCTAAGTCTCTCTCTCTCCTCCCAAGCAATTCACATGAACCTCCATTTGGGGACCCCTTCACCTCTATTTATAGGCAAATGAGGTGGGTCTTGGATTTGGATCTTGGAATCTAAATCTGATCCAAACACTATTTAGGTCTAGATCTCGGATCTTGAATACTTTGAGATCCAAATCCGACTCAAATATTATTTAGGTTTGGATCTCGGATCTTGGATATTTGGGATCCAGATCCAATCCAAACACTATTTGGATTTGGATCTAGATATTTGGGTCCAGATCCAATCCAAATTTCTGTTTCTTCAATCCTTCTTGGCGTTTCAAGACGGACGGTTTGTGTGGGCCCTGGCTTTATCAGTGCTCTGTATTGTGTTGGGTTTTCCCCAACTTTATCGTCTGAACTCCTTCTCACCTTTCTGGACTTCATTTCTGTCGTTTCGCTTTTTGATCCTACTTTCTGTCAGGCTGGGCTGACTTCCGGGCTTTGAACTTGCTTTTGAGGCTACTTTTAGTCGGGCTTCACCTATTGGATTTGAGCTTTTTACAAAATTGGGACTTGGCCCATTTTTGAGAAAGTTTCAATTTGAACGGGGTTTAAAACAGAAGATAAAAGCTTTTCCAACTCCTGGGTTTTTGAAAACTTCAGAATCTGGTTTTGAAATGGATTTTCAAACCAGGTATTTGCTTTTGAAATTCGTTGTGCTTACAGATGCCCCTCTTTGGCATTATCCAAATTTATTTGGATAATGGCGAAGAAGACAACACCCCTGTTTGATTTCTCCCTAGATTCGTCCTCGAGAATATGGGATCATCTCAATTTTGAGAAAACGTTTTCTATGTGCCCAGTAAGAGGGGATTTTTGCCAAAGGGGACTTTACCTAATGTGGTGCTAGTCCTAATTAGGATTATGCAAGTGTCCATGCGTGAATATATGAATGAATGTCATGGGATGATATGCTAGAAAGTGTGGTTTCCTAGAGACTTAATGTAATGGTCGAACTTGGGAGTCTTATGAAGACCTGCTGCACCAAGTGAGCTGGTCTTATGTTGCTCGATGTTTGAGATTTTCTAAATTCATTTTTGAAAGAGTAAAACTCCTTTTAGCTTCAATCCTAAGGATTTCAGCTTTTCGTGTTTCCCTTTACTTGAGTCTTAACACTTGCTAATCTAGCGGAGGTTTTATTAGAAAATCAAGCCATATTTCAAAATTCCTACGCCTTACTTAAAATGGCTAATTCTCAAACAAGATGAGATTCAAGTAAATAAATCCTATTTTTACTTTAGGATTCATTGAAATGAACCTTTCTTCACTTGGGATAAGTCGTAGGGATGGGGAAAGAGCTACCACGGTCCCTTCTGAAGTGTCTCGTGATTTGAGACAGAGAGGCGGAAAACTGCTCCTTTTGAGCTTTTGGCTATTTTTTTTTGTTTCTCATAGAGGGTCTCCCTTTGGGAGTATTTTTTCTTTGTTCCCTCTTTTCCATAGAAGAAATGATTTTTCTTTTTGGATTCATCTTTCTTTTGAGAAAAAGATTTTTGTAGGGATTTCCCTTTTTGCTTTTTGGCCAAGTTTTCCTTTTGGAGAAGAGAAGAGAAGAGGGGAAGGACTTATCCCAAGGATCTACTCGATTCATCCCAAATCAGCCTATTTAGAAATGGCACGTACTACTTGCAAGTATCTTGCTATTTTGAACCAAGCCCTCTTTTGTAAGAAGGATTTTGAAATGTGACCCATTTGTTTTTGAAAACTCCGCTTTTTCACAAGCATCGATTCTCTCATTCAGGGTTGTACGATCTACCTTGATCCTCACTCATGAAGTTTCAAAGGAGATTTTCCTCAAAATATTTTCGCAATAGGACTTTAGCTTAGACCCTACACATGGTATTTTTTCAAATATTGGGCATTCATAGGGTCTACTAAGTTTCTACCCTCAACATCGACTAACCAATATGTATTGTTCATGGTGGTTCCACGTACAACATAAGGACCATCCCACTTGGGCCGCCACTTTTCAAGTGGATGTGGGCTACGATGTTGGATGATTTTCAGCACAAGGTCTCCCACTTTGAAGTGGCGAGGTCTCATCTGCTTCTCATAATGTAGGGCTATCCTTTGCCAGTATGCATGTGCATGATCCATGGCAAGGAGCCTTCTCTCATCTAATAAATCAAGCTCGGCCATTCTAGCATGCTGTAGCGTCTCTAGGAAAAGGTCGAGTGCAAGTAATGTATGAAATGAATGCAGTTTGGTATGAATGGGGAGAATGACATTTATGCCATAGACCAACTCAAATGGCGTGACATTTGTGGAAGTTCGGATGAAAGTCCTATAAGCCCATAAGGCTTCATCCAACTTCTCATGCCACATCCTACACTTTTCTAAAGTTTTCTCAATAATGCTTATGAGAGTCTTATTGGTGGCTTCGGCTTGGCCGTTGCCTTGAGGGTAGTAGGGCGATGAGAAGTGGTGAGTTATGCCATACGTGTTACATAACTTTACCATCCTCTCGTTTTTGAAGGGGGTGTCATTATCAGACACTAGGTCTTTTGGAATCCCAAATTGAGCCAAAATATTTTTCCTAATGAACGCCACTACATGTTGCTCCTGAACATTGGTCAGGGAGGTAGTTTCAACCCATTTGGAAAAGTATTCAGTGGCCGCTAGGATAAACCTATGCCCGTTTGATGCATTTGAAAAAATTGGTCCTATGATGTCAAACGCCTACATGGTGAATGGCCATGGGCTGACCAGAGAATGCAATGTGGATGACGGGATATGAATGGTGTGTCCATGCACTTGACATAGGTGACACTTCCTAACATGGTTATGACAATCCTGCTTTAGAGTGGACCAAAAGTAACTAGCTCTAAGTATTTTCATTGCCATCATATTGGCATTTACATGCCCTCCACATTCTCCATCGTGGAATTCATGCATTACTATCCTAGCCTCCTCCAGGCCGACACACCTCAATAAGATGCCAGAAAAACTCTTTTTATAAAGAACCCCTCCCAAAATCAGATATCGGGTTGAAATCTTTCGACTAAAAGCTTTGTCTTTAGATGAAGCGAATTCTGAAAATCCTCTATTTTCTAAGAACTCTTTAATGTTTTGAAACCAGGGTTTTTCAGTGGAAGTTGTGTTGTTTTGGTAAATCTCCAAATCGTGTGTGGATGGAGTGAGTGAGTGCCATATTTCTAAGGGTCGGGTTTCCAAAATGGGATCGATCCTTAGGGCTGAGCCCAAGGATGAGAGGGCATCGGTTATGCCATTATCCTCTCTTCCTACATGTGTGAGTGCCATTATCCTATCCATATTTGAACGACTCGACCAACTTGGTGGCCAATTCGTGATATGGAAGAAGTTTTTAATTTTTGACTTGCCAAATTTTTAACACTTGGTTTATGACAAGTAAAAAATCTCCAAAGACTTCGATGCATGATGCCCCTAGAGTTTTTGAAAATTTCAAGCCTTGTATGAGTGCTTCATACTGGGCTGTGTTGTTGGAACATTCGAAATCTAGGCGAATGGCGATGGGTATTTCTCCCTTTTCAGGGGATATGAGGATGATTCCTGCCCCAACCCCTCTTTAGTTTCGTGCCCCATCGAAGTGCATCTTCCATACTTGGTTTTCACTTGAGTAATTTGATAAAATATGATTTTGAAATTGGTTTTGAAAGATGCCTTCATTGGGCATTTTGTCAAGTATGGGATATGAATCCTCTAACGGGAAGTCAGCCACATAGTCGGCTAGGGCTTGCCCCTTGATGGAGGTTTGATGGTGGAATTTCAGGTCATACTCCATCAAGAGGAGTTGCCATTTACCCAGTCTACCCGTGAGGATAGGTTTTTCAAATAGATACTTGATTGGATCAAGCCTAGACACTATCCAGATCTCATGATCTAGGAAGTAATGTCGAAATTTCTGGCAGGCCCATACCAAGGCCAAGCACGTCTTCTCCATGGCTTGATAATTTCATTCATAAGCCAATAGAGTTTTCGAAATATAGTAGATGGCATACTCTCTATGGGTATCATCCTCATATTGAGCTAGTAAGGCACCCAAAGCATTCGCATGCACAGAAATATAAAGTAAAAGAGGTTTTCCTTGCTTTGGAGGGTTTAAAATATGAGGATTAACCAAATACACCCTTAATCTTTCGAAAGTTTTTTGGCAATCATCGTCCCACATAAATTTCACCCCTTTTCTCAAAAGTTTGTTGAAAGGTTCGCATCTTGTAGCGAGGTTTGAAATAAACCTTCTAATTGATTGGAGGCGACCTTGGAGGCTTCGGATTTGAGTTAAATTGGAGGGTGGACGCATATCTATGATGGCTCGACACTTAGAGGGGTCGACTTGAATGCCCCTTTGGCTCACCATAAAACCTAAAAGCTTGCTAGATTCTACTCCGAAGATGCACTTTTCAAAATTTAGTTTTACTTTATAAAGACTCAATCTTTCAAAAACTTTTTGCAAAGATTCGATATGTGTATCTCGGGTTTTTGACTTCACCAAGAGATCATCCACATACACCTCTAAGAGCTCATGAATTTGATCGTGAAAGATCGTGATCATGGCTCTTTGGTATGTGGCACCAACGTTTTTCAAACCAAAGGGCATGACTGTATAGCAGTACGTGCCCTAGGGTGTGGTGAAAGTTGTTTTAGCCTGGTCTCTCGGGGCTAATTTGATTTGATTATAACCCGAGTAGCCATCCATAAAGGAAAACATTTCATGATTTGCAGTGCTATCGACTATCAAATCAATGTTTGGCAAAGGGAAGTTATCCTTTGGCATGACTTTGTTCAAATTTCTGAAATCAATGCAAATTCGAATTTTCCTATTGGATTTTCGAACTACAACAATGTTGGAAAGCTAATCAGAATACGTAATGGGTTTTATAAAACCAGCTTTAAGCAGATCTTCTAATCCCTCTTTCACTTGTGAGTGTACATTCAGATGAATCTTTCTAATCTTTTGTTTTATGGGTTTCGAGTCTAAATCTAGGGAAAGACAATGCTCTACCACCTTTGGGTCTATACCTGGCATGTCTTCGTAAGTCCATGCAAACACATCAATATAGGTTTTTAAGAATGCAATGAATGATGCTTTTTCATGCTCATGCAAACATGCGCCTATCTTAATGTGCTTGGGTTTTGACTCATTCCCTAAGTTGATCTCTATGAAATCCCCTCCTACAGAATTTGAAGGTTTTTCAAAATCGAGGATTTTGTTAAACTCGGGAAGCTTAGAGGTTGGATCCTCCTCCAGGAGAAGGGGATCCTCCTTCGGGCCTTGATCATTCTCGAGAATCCTAAATCCTAGGGAATTTGGAGTAGATGCATGATTTTTACAAACACCTGGTTTTGGTTTTGGAATTTCTATAGGTTTTGAAGACTTGGGTCCTTTTATGAAGACGATTTCCTCAAAACCCTTGGTTTTTTCCAAATTTTTACCAGGAGCTACTATATACAAGGTTTTGTTTTTGAAATTTTCTAATTTTTCGATTTTTTTGGATTTTTGCAAAGCAAAGATATTTGGAGCTATACAAACTACAACTTTTTTGGATTTTTCGCAAATTTCTAATGTTTTTGGTTTTTGAGATTTTTCAAATTGTTTTTGTATTTTGAGAATTTGTAATTTTTTTTGGATTTTGGTTTAAGGAGGGATCTTCCATCATACCTACAAAGAAGATGCCATGAATTAGTCTCTAAACAAAAGGTCTAAATCATAGGTTTCGGTTTTGGCAGGTTCAAGGGCACCCTTGACCCAAGTGGTCATAGGTGGTGGTTCTGGTGGTATGCTTGGAATATAGCCTATCCCATATCGGCTTGGGTTTGCACTTGGTACTATGGGCTCGAGGTAACCTTGGTTTTGAGTCCCTAGACTTTGGTAGGGCATGTAACCCATGTTTAATAGCATGTTCCAAGGCTTTTTCATTTTCACAAATTCTTTGTACAAGGGATGGCCTTGGAACTTGCTATCGTCCATATCATGCTTGAACGGTTTCTTATCTAGGGGTTTTGGAAATAGTTAACACTTAGTCTTTCCTAGGATGGTTATGGTTTTGGGTAGGCAAGTCTTGGGCTGCCCTTTGATATACACGACCTTCCTAGGCTTTTGGAGGACGAGCTTGGGTGTCTCGACCAAGGGCTTTCCAAGGTTGTCCTCATAGGTTTGGTGACTTGATAAGCAAGGGAAATTTTGGATTCCCTGAAGCTGAGGATGGTTTTCACCTAGAATTACCACAATCTGGTCTTCGTAGGAGATTTTCACACACCTATGGAAGGTGGATGGCACAGCTCGAAGGCTATGTATCCAGGGTCTTCTAAGCAATAGGTTGTAATGGGGGTGTATGTCTAAGACATGGAACACCCCTATGTAGGCTATGCCCCCCGTTTTCATGGGTAACTCTATGGCTCCTAGTGGTCTAGATGCATTCCCATCGTATCTAGTGATTATGATGGGGCTTGGGTTCACGGAAGTCAAGGTGACTCCGATTTGATACGCCACGTGGAGCGGAAGGATGTTGAGACCTCCTCCCCCATCAACTAAGCATTTGTCGAGAGAATAGTGATTCAATACTACCTCGATATGCAAAGCTTGGTTATGGATTTCATACGGTCTTTCTATCTCGTCTTTCGAGAATACGATGTGCTTTTTTGCACATATAGGCGCCACTTGAATCGACAAGGACTCAGGGGTTATACTTGAGTTAACCTTGGCTCTCTCTAAGATTTTTTCTAAAACAAGCCTATGCCTAGGTGAGGTTTGTATCAGCTCTAGGAGAACATGTTTATTGGGATCTTAGAAAGATGATTTTCGAAATCATATAAGGTTAAAATATTTTTTCCTTTGTCCGTGTTTTGCGAAACCTTAGGAATGCATGCTTTTGAAGGGCCAGGGAAACTGACCACTTTTTTAGCCATTTTTTCTAAGTGTTGGGGTTGATAGATCCTCCCGAACCTGGTCACTTCCCCTACACTTTGCCTAAGGCTCGTGCCTATTGTGGCTCTATTTGAGTGCCTTGGAGCACCTCGAATTTCTAGAATGGCTCTAACCGGGGGCGAGACTCTAAGCGCTCCCCGAATTACTACTTGGGCATTTTTCTTATAAATGATGCACAAGTAGTAAAACCAGAATATGATGGATGCACTAGACTTTTTGAAGTCGAGAAAGCACATACCTCTTTTCCCTTCCCACTAGTACTTGTGTGATTGGGGAAGGGTTCTTTGAATATAGCTTGGGCATGCTCTGGTTTCTTAGTGACCTGGAGTCGGCTCTGCGCTATCAAGTTCTCAATTTTGTTTAAAAGGGAATAACATCTGCTAGTATCATGACCTTTCAGTAATACTTGCAAAATTTGTTTAAATATTTCCCTTTTGGGGGTGTCCCCTCCAAAATTTCTGGGAGTGTGATCATTTCTTGGGCAAGTTGGTGGTCCAGGACCTCCAAGACAGGTTGCCCAAATGGCGTATACTCCCTTTTTTCAAAACTTTTTTGAAATTTTTCATTTTTTTGGTCGGTTTTCTTTGAAGTGCCTATCGGGCCTGTTTCCACTCGGACATTTGCAATTTTTAGGGGTTTTTCCCCTTTGTCCATAGTGGGTAATCCGTAAGTTCCGGCTTTTTCCAAATGCGATTTTTGCAAAATGTTTCATTTCCATATGTGATCATAGACTCCCTTTTTTAGATTTGTTTCAAAGAGAGAGGCTTTCTTAATCAACTTATAGAAAGTCGATATTTCATGTAAAGAGAGAAGAGTTTTCAATTCAGCTTTGAAATTATCAAGGATGAGCATTACTGCTTATCCTTTTGAAATCGGCTCTCTCACTTGCCCTAGGAGGGACCTCCATCGAACGATGAATGCGTGTACATCCTCGTTCGCATCTTGCTTTGTATCCCTCAAAGTATTTAAAGTCAGCGTTACTTCCATATTATGTGAAAACCTTTGCATAAAGTAGTTCGCTAACTCTTCGAAAGTTACGAACTGGCTTAAATCGTAGGAAGCAAGCCATTTTGAAGTAGTACCTTTGAGGAAAAGGAGAAACCAATATATCCACTTCGTCGAGTCCTTTTTCTTTTTGTGGGCTCGACAGGAAAAGAGTTGCAGGTGGGATCTAGGATCCCCCGTGCCATCGTACCGATGAAAGTTCGATATCTCGTCGTCACAGTCTGTTTCGTAATCCAAAGGAAGGAAATCAGACAGGGCATATGTTATCTTTTCTTTATTTTGCCCTTTTAGCAGTTGCTGTAGGGTTTTTCAGTCCTTGTGAGTAAAGGACTCATGATATCGGTTTTCCTCTATAGCGGAGGTTTCTTTGGGCTTTCTAGACTTGTCGAATTTCTTCTTAGCTTTTGTTGGCTCGCCATGAGACGAACAGGAATCAACTGCTTCGGCCTTTTGGCTAAGCGCAACGATTTTTGCTTTGAAATCCTTTTGCAAGTCCTCTATTTCTTCTCTCCTATTCTTGAAATTGGTTTTCGAAAGTTTTTTGGAGTGAGAACTTATGTGCACGAGACATGGCTGGACACTTCATTGGAGTCTGAACTTGACATGACTCTGATGCTTTGTTTTGAAAAATCAACTATGAAATGCAAAAAGGCAAAGAGTTAAATACTTTTCTTGGAAAAATTTTCAAGAGCTTTGTTTGTTTGATCGATATTTTCTCAAGACCCGAGTCCCACCGGGCATGCCAAATTTTGTAAGACACGAAAATTCCCACTCCTGGCTTTTGGGGCCTGGAATGAACCTTTTCCAGTTTACGTCGCTTTTAAGGGCGTGCCAGCTAGCTTACTCAAACTAGCGAAGATTTTGGAAATATCTGACTTTTTGGCGACTGTGGATAAGCAGGATCTTTTCGCTTGAAACCATCTTGAACCGGTGATCAAGGGTCGATTTAAGCGCTTAGAAAACTTCGCATGAACTTTTGAAAGAAAAGCGAGTATTTTGACGATTGTATGCCTAAATTGTAGTTTTTATTACAAGGGTTGTTCGAATCCAAGTCTCTCGAGTTTTAGCTATCTTAGGCCGGATGTGTGTGCTTCAAGTGGCCTAAATTTAGCGGGTTTGAGCATAGTTTCGGGGTTTACTCTTTGGAAATACGCGAATGCGAGGATGCATGAATACTCTTCGGGTTTGATATGATGTGAGCTAGGCTCGAATTGAAAGCAACTCTCACACACAACTTAAAGTAAATACCCGAATGAAAGTGCAACTCACACATCTGAAGGGAAATACCTGAACTTGAAAGAAACTCACACGACTTGAATGTAAATTGCGGAATTGAAATATACTTATATCTTAAGAGTGGAATGGCTCAATCATGAGTGAGTGCTCTTGGTGTTTAAATGGAAAGATAACTCTCACAACTGGAATTGAACTTACCGAAATTGAAATATAAGTATAGTAAGAGTGGAAAGGCTCAATGCACGCGTGTGTGTAGTGTAGAATTTAAATGACAAACTCACACGACATGAATTGAACTTTGCCAAATTTGAAATATAGATATATGATAAGAGCGGAAACGCTCAATGCACGCGTGTGTGTAGTGTAGAATTTAAATGACAAACTCACACGACATAAATTGAACCACCCAGAAATGTAAGTGCGTACACAACTGAATGTAAAACTCACGCAGTTGGAAAGTATATAAATACACTATATCTTATGATCAACAAAGGTTCAAAAGGTGCGTGAGAGTGTGGAGCAAGTGCTCACGTACTTCTTGGGTGCGAGTGTGAAATTTAAATGACACACTCACAAGACATGAATGTAACAACCCGAAACTGAATTGCACGACTTTCACTAAAGTCTTTGGAGTAAGAGCGAAAGCTCAATGTGTGTGTGTGGCTTGTGTATCAAGCACCAATATTACATTTCGGGGGGAGACCATGCTCCATTATTACAACCCCGTATCAAATTGAATTGAAATTTAAAGGAGTAAGGTAAAACCAAATTTAAACACTTACAAGTGGATGACTTTTCCTCTCACTCGTGCTTGGGCTTTGGTCCACCTTGGCAGCCAAGAGGGGTCTCCTAGGTGGGTTGGTTGACGTGAGTTTGGGCTTGGGAGAGGCATGGTTGTTTAGAGCTTGGAGGGGCCTAGGGTCGGTCGGGTATAGGGCTGGTTAGGGTGAGTGTCCTAGGTGCAGGCTGGCTAAGGCCAGTCACGGTTAGGGTGTGGCTGGCTAAGGCAAGTCACGGTTAGGGGGAAGGGTGTAGCCTAAGGTATGGGCTGCGGTGCAGGCGCGACTGTGGTGGTAGGTCGGCGCTAGGGCAGCAAGATAAGGGTACGCGGCTTGCAGCAGGCAGCAAGGGGTGAGCTGGGAGCCGGGTGCTGGTGATGGCCGATAGATGCTGGTGATGGCAGGGTCGGTGCAGGGGGTATGGCATGGGAAGGTGCAGCAACTCGGTGCTAGGTGCCGGGTGTGACAGGGTGCGCGGGGCGCCATAAGGGATGTCGGCGCGTTGGGCACATGGGGTTGAGCAGGGCGCGCAGAGCGCAGCGGGGTTCTGGGTAGTGTCTAGGGGTTTGTTACGGAGTTCAAACCGAGTGCAGTTGCACTCGGTTGGGTTTAGATCTAGGTAGGTTATGGGGAGTTTGGGTAGGTTTAGGTGAAAGGGGCTAGGTTTAGGCTAGTTTAGGGTTAGGTTTAGTGAAGTGGGTTAGGTGGTTTAGGCTAGGTTAGGGTGGGGTTAGGAGGCCTACCTCTTGGAGCCGGTCCACCATGCTTCACCCATATCTCCACACCTTATTGTAGCCACTCCTTGGTCCAAGCCCACCTTGTTGCAGCCCTTAGGTCAAGCCTTGATCAACATGGCTCAAGCCCACCTCACTCATGAGCCCACATGGCTAAGTCTCTCTCTCCTCCCAAGCAATTCATGTGAACCTCCATTTGGGGACCCCTTCACCTCTATTTATAGGCAAATGAGGTGGGTCTTGGCTATGGGTCTTGGATTTAGATCTTGGAATCTAGATCTGATCCAAACACTATTTGGGTTTGGATCTCAGATCTTGAATATTTTGGGATCCAGATCTGACTCAAATATTATTTAGGTTTGGATCTCAGATCTCATATATTTGGGATCCAGATCCAATCCAAACACTATTTGGATTTGGATCTAGATATTTCAGTCCAGATCTAATCCAAATTTCTATTTCTTGAATCCTTCTTGGCGTTTCGAGATGAACGGTTTGTGCGGGCCTTGGCTTCATCAGCGCTCCGTCTTGTGCAGGTTTTTCCCCAACTTTGTTATCCGAACTCCTTCTCACCTTTTTAGACTTCATTTTAGTTAATTTTTGTCATTTCAGGCTTGGATTTCTACTGATTTGGTGGATGCTCTTGGCTTGATGTTTGATGCTTTGGGCTTGAAGTCTGCTCATGGCCCGGGCTCTTCTTTCGCCTTTTGATCCTGCTCTCTATCAGGCTGGGCTGACTTTCGTGCTTTAAACCTACTTTTGAGGCTGCTTTTGGTCGGGCTTCACCTGTTGGATTTGAGCTTTTTACAAAATTGGGACTTGGCACATTTTTGAGAAAGTTTCAATTTGAACGGGGTTTAAAACAGAAGATAAAAGCTTTTCCAACTCCTGGGTTCTTGAAAACTCTAGAATATGGTTTTGAAATGGATTTTCAAACCAAGTATTTGCTTTTGAAATTCGTTTGATTTTTGGGGTGTTTACAGTTCATCAGCCTGAGATTTCGCGTCACCAGCTATCCTATTGATCCTGTTCATTTCATCCTGGTATGTTTCAATAGCTCTCTCTCTCTCTTCCTTTTCCATGTTTCCTGCAATGTCCACAAAAATGGATAAACTTTGTAACCATTTTCCCACATGTATTTCGTGCAAAAAGATAAACCGAAGACAAAATTCAAATCTAAGCATAGCCCGGCCTGGCGCATACATGTGTAGTCTAGCATGTCCTCCTCAAGCTCTATGAACTAAGGTTTATGAGCTACCAATTATATAAAGAACATATGGGTTTGTCACATTTTTTAATATGGGACTAAATTTTGTCTTCTTTTGGTCATCACATGCACAAGTTCCTCAAATGTGACTTTTACACTTTATGACTTTCACATATATCATTTAAATATTTAGGAATACCAAAATGAATTAAATATCATTAATGCATATTAAATCTAATAATCTCCCATAAAGTCCTTAAGTATAAAAGTGCTCTCTTAACCTAACCATCATATTATGCTTTCAGTAATGATATCTTTCGGTTTGAACTGGTACTTGAGTTATCCAATATTACCCTTATAGGAACTAGGTGAAGATATGTCTTGAACCATAATCTTGGGTGTAAAGGTGTTTATTAGTAACAACATAATAAAAGGCTATTACATGATCTATAGGGGTGATGTATTAATGATCATGCATCCATATCCTATATCATTATTAACTTCAAGGAGCAACCCAATTCCCCTATTACAACCACACAATGTCAATCACTTAGCTAGGCATTTTCAAGGGTATACTACTAACATCTTGTCCTAAGACTCGATCTCATTCAATGAATCATTTCTTGCAATCATGACACTTTCGGTTTACATGGGACAAATACACAAATACTGAAAGTATCACATAATACAAAGTGTCATCCTATTCACCCAACAACTTGTTACTACCACATTGAACATACTTTGTAGGATCTCCACTCAGTTAAGTTGGGTTGCCACTCCTTGTGAATAAATCATGGGTTTTAGTCTCATCCTCAACCTGAATTTCTCAACTAAGGTTACTGATAGACCCTTAGTGAAAGGATTAGCTGTGTTATTTTTGGATCCAACAAAATTTACAACCATGATTCCATCAAACACAAGAGACCTTACAAACTTCAGTCTAACTTGGACGTGTCTCTGTTGCTTTTGGTTGTACTTGAAACTACTTATCTTAGTAATTGTCGTCATGCTATCACAATGCACTGAAATTGGAAAAAGTGAATTCTTTACCATAGGTAAACCAAAAGTCCCTTAAGTCATTCAACTTCCAATTTAGTCTCATCCAAAACACATAATTTGCCTCAAAGGTAGAACAAGTCAAATAATTTGTTTCTTAGATTTCTAGGTGACAGCACCACCACTCATAAGAAACACATATCTAGTGACCTCATTACTTCCATAATTCTTTATTATCCAACTAGCATCACTAAATCCTTCAAGAATCCAATGATGTTTACCGTAATATAGTCTAAGGAAAATTGTTCCTTCACATATTGAAGTACTATGTCTAGAGCTTTTCAATGGGTTCTATCTAGATAACTGGTGTATCTACTCAACTTATACATAACAAATGCAATATTTGGTCATATACAATTGGTTAACATCAACAACCGATAACTTGAGAATATTGTAGTTAAGACACAGGAATATCACTTTTATTCTTATATAAAGCTTTAGATAAATCATATTAGGTCTTAACAAATCCACAATTTGTATATCCAAATTTCTTTAAAACTTTCTCAATATAGTCTATACTATGAGTAGACCTTGTGATTTTAAGTTCTAAAATCACATCACCCACACCTATGTCCTTAATCTCAAACTTACTACATAAGAATGACTTAGTCTCATTTACTATTCTCATATCGAAACTAAACAACAATATATCATCTACATATAGGCAAAGAATGATGAAAGCATTATTGACCAACTTGCAGTAGACATACTTATCATAATCATTAGAAACGAAGTCAAAAGATGATATTACATAATCAAACTTTTCATGTCATTGTTTAGGGGATTGTTTCAAACCATATAATAATTTAACAAGCTTACACACCTTACACTCATTCCCATGAGCTACAAATCCCTTTGGTTGATGCATATAAATTTCTTCATGAAGGCCACCATACAGGAAAGTAGTCTTCACATTCATTTGATGGTTTGTAAGGTTATATATGGAGGCCAATGCTATAATCACTCGAATGGTGGTCTTTCAAGAAACTGAGAAATATGTATCAAAGTAATCTATTCCTTCCTTTTGTGTGTCCCTTGACAACTAACATAACTTTGTGCTTATTGATTATTTCGTCTACAATCAATTTATTCTTAAAGATTCACTTACAACCCATAGTAGAACAACCAGGAGGTAAATCCATCAATTCCCACGTATCATTAAAAAGAATTAATTGGATTTCATCGTTAACAATTTTCTTCCAAAACTTAACCTCGGGTGAGGTCATAGTCTGTTGAAAGGTGATAGAATCATCTTTAATATTGAAATTAACAAAGTCACTTCCAAAGTCCTTTGATATCCTAGGTCGTTTACTTATCTTTGGTTCAGTTATTTTCTCAGTCATCTGATCTAGAAACAATACAATCAGGGTCACCTCCCATATTTGTCATCCTTTCCACATGATCGAGAATGGAACCAATAGTAGGTTTAGAATCTTTAAAGGATACACTTTGAGAAACTCTAGTTTTTATTGTAAACACATTCTCAAAGAATATAGTATCACAGAGCTTAACAATTTTGTTGACATCTATATCAGAAACATTAGATCTAATGACTAAGAATCTATACACATAGCTTGTCTCCATATAACCTAGAAATATAACATCCACAGTTTTAGGTCCCAATTTCTTTCTCTTGTGTTTAGGGATAAGTACTTTCGCAAGATACCCCATACTTTGAGATATTTGACACTGGTCTTTCGATATTTTCAAAGCTGAAAATGACTACTTTACTTATGCTTATGAAGAACTCTATTAAGAATATGGCAATCAGTATTTAAAGGTTCCTCTACATGTAGGTAGATAACTCAAAACTCTGAAGTAAAACATTAACCATATCACACATGACTCTATTATTTTGTTCAACTATCTCATTAAATTGAGGAGAGTACAGAGCAATAACTTCATGAATAATAACATTGTTTTGACAGTATACTTGGAAAAGATTTGAAGTATACTCTCCTTCCCTATTAGACCGTAATCGTTTAAGTACCTTATCTGTTTGAGTTTGTGCTTCATTTCTAAATATTTAATACTTTTCTAAAGTTTTATCTTTTTTTTTAAGTAAGTAAATATAATAATATCTACTGCAAACATCAATATATGTGATAAATTAACTTTTATTATACCTTGTAGTCATTCTATTGAGTTCACAAATATCAATATATATTAAATCTAAAATCTCAGATTTTCTTTCAACCGTATGTAAAGGTTTCTTAGGTTGTGTTCGTTTACACACATATGCCACATTTGTGTTTTCTATCTATGATAGTTTTAGAGATAAAGTTTAAATTCATCATTCTTTTCATGAAATCAAGGTTTACATGACCCAACCTAGCATGTCATATATCAAATGATTCAACATGAAACAGAAGTAGAGACTTTATTATCATTAAAATTCGTATAATAATAAAAATTGGTTATACATGAATTTTAAATAGATCTTCTACATCATACAAATAACCTTTTCCGAAGAAACACCCAATACTAAGTTGTGTAATAACAACTTTATTACATTTATAATATAACTTTAATCCCTCCCTAACTAAAGCAGGGCCATTGAAAAAATTCTAGCGAATCGTCATTGACTTCAGTAGTTGAATGTTCTCTAAGGTCAATGTTCGCCAACAAATGACCTAATAAGACACAAACAAGGATTGGTCAGCACATACATGCAAATTAACTTCAGTATCTACTATCCATTGTTATGACTCATAAATAGAAAGGAGACGGGGTTTAAGGGATAGATACCTGCCACTAGTAGGTGCATTGGTCACCAACATGTTGGCCATAGCTCCTTCAACGGTCGTAGGTTTCTTTGCTTTTTTTAGGGATAATCCCTTGCCCAATATTCAACTTTACCACAAAGTCAACATGATTTGTTCTTGAGCTTCGTTTGGATCTTGGCCTTTGGTTTATGTTTTACCTATTTTTTTTTATGATCATTAGGTTATTTCCTTCTGACTGTCAGGTTAACCCTAGAGGTGTTGCCTATAAACATAACGAATTTTTGACTTTTATGCTCTTTCTCTATTGCTTTGTCTACCATTAGATCATCAAGGGTCATCTTACCCTTCTTATGCTTGAGATCTAGAATGAAACACTCCCAAGACTTAGGGAATTTCTCTATAATAGACATAACAATAAACTTGTTAGGAAGCTCTATTTTGACATGGAAGGAGAAAAACTATATATCAAATAAAACATTTAATAGTACCGATAAAATACAACAACGATACAAGGTGTCATTCTCCTTCCACTCTGCGATTCTATTCGAGCTTCTAGAGTCAGTATCATCAGTTAGAGAACAATCTGACTCGATACATAGATGCAACCCTAACATACTTAACTAATTTTCATACGTTGCTACCAGTGTTTAAAATATGGACTGACAATCTTCGGTATCAAGGTCAAGTTGACCTTAGGTCAGAGGGTAGATGACACAGACATGTTCACTATGGTAAAAAATGATTTCTCTAATAATGTTGAATGCCCCAATCATAAACAACAACTATAAATCCAAAATAAGTCATACTCAAGCCATACGAAAAACAAAAGCAAAAGCAATATCAAAACTTATTTGTTCAAGTCACCCTTATGGACTTACCTTAGAGAAATCAATGCCTCACTATGAGTACGTACAGGTACCTGCTTTTTCCTTCGAGGATAAAATGCATACACAACTCGAAGACCACATATATAGTTTCGAGTAGACCTCGACCAATGCCTCAATCGCCTATGGCTGGAGAAGGAGGGTTCTAGAAAATACCACGTAGAGGGAACACAGGGAACCAGGAGAGGAGAGAGAGTGCAGAAAGCAAGTGTGCAGGATTAAGAGCCGTAATCCCTTATTTATAGCGCGTGTGATGGGTCACGGATCCCAGGTTTGATCTAACCGTCATCACTATTCAGGTCCGTAACTGTTCCCACGTGTACTCTTGATCGTTAGATCAAAAGAATTTGTGTAAAAAGATAGACCGAAGACAATTCCTAAACCCAAACTCAAGCCCAGGCTTAGCCTGATCGGGCTTGTGTGCGCGTGCATGTATGGTCTAGCATGTCCTCTCCAAGCTCTATAAACTAAGGTTCATTAGCTACCAACTATATAAAAGGGCATGTGAGTTTGTCACATTTTTTTATATAAGACTAAACTTTGTCTTCTCTTTGTCATCATATGCACAAGTCTCTCACACGTGGCTTTTTATACTTTAGGACTTTCACATATATCATTTAAATATTTAGGGATACCAACATGAATTAAATGTTATTAATGTACATTAAATATAACATTCCACCCACTTAGAGAAATCAGTGGGGTCAACAATTCAACGAGACCTAACACTTCTGTCTTATATATATATATATATATATATATATATATATATATATATATATATATATATATATATATATATATATATATATATATATATATAGAGAGAGAGAGAGAGAGAGAGAGAGAGAGAGCATCTAAATTCTGTGGCCGACTAACCGTAGTTGTTGAGCCAAGCTGGCCATTGTTGTGGCAGCATGAGTTCATGTGGTGCAACTAAATAGTGAGAGGAATAGGAGGATCTCAATGATGTTTGTTTAAGGAAACAAGTTTAGGAGGGAAGAAAAGTGTACAACGGGTTATTTGCAATTAAAAAAAGGTGCACGATGGTTTAAGCAAGCAGATATAAGCCTTCATGGTGCACTTGATTTTGGATTCTGACCCAAAGGGAAAAGTGCTAAGTATTGCTTTTGCTTCTGCCTTAAGGGCTTGGTTCTTTCTTTTCTCTCCAGTAAAACATAGGCCACGCATGTCATAAAGGTATTTGAAGTAGTGCTTTATACGTAATAAAGGACTTGAAAGCAATGTCAAAAAGGCATTTGAAATTGACGTACGTCTCTATTGAAATCAAGGCAAGATTAAAGCTGAGTGTGGCTCATGGATTTAATTCCTGATAAAGAATCTCAGTTGCACCTGGTCGATATATTTCTGCCACCACAGTTCTCATTCTGAGCCCTGTCAAACCGAGTCTTAATCGGTGGCTGTGACTGCGCATTCTGGGAAGCCAATGACTGTCTAAATTACCCAGCTTATGCTCGTGAAGAGCAAATGGATCAGACCCTCGTGGACCTATTCATGGGCAAGTTGAGGCGGCCAGGGACAAAGCCCCCAAAAAGTTACTAATCCGTACAAGCAGTCTGAATGTTTCGGAAAATTATAAATCTCGTCACCTGAATTCAACCCTACCAGACTTTGCTTCACCTCGGAAAAAGTTTTCAGGTCAACCTTTGCTCGTTATAGATTATTATTTTTTATATACTTTTATAAGTTTTTGAATGATACTTGTACCTTTCAAAAGTAAAAAGTCAGTAAGATAGGACCTTCAGTTTAGATGGATACTTGGATTGTATTATCCAACAACGATTGTAAGAATCAAGAGCCGTGCGGGTGACAGAACAGTGAGAAGCGGCCTCTGACATCATATAGACAGTCAGGTTTCCATTTCTGTGGCATCCCTCAGTGCACAAACAAGCAAAAGTGAGGTCAGGACACGATTGGGTTGTTCTTGGTGTTCCGTGATCTCCATTGGTTGAATATGCTAGAAATAAGATTGTCAAGCCTAAAAGTCCCATGGCCGCTGGAACTGTGAGAGGGCTCTCTGACATCATAGGGGCAGTCAGGGGTTCGACATCCCTTGTGCGCATAAGCCAAAGCCCCAGTATAAGAGGAATCCCGAATGGGCTTCGGTAACTCTGAAACCTCTTGTGCTAACTACTTCGGTTCTTTAGCCACCGGGAGATTTTGAGAGGAATGAAAGCCCTTCCTTCTGGGAGGCAGGGGCTCCTATTCTCTTTGTCCAGTCCCGGAGTCCTTCGCCCTTCACATTCAGTACAATTTCAATGCTTTCCCTCGGAAGAACACCATAATCAAGAAATCCATAAAGACCAGGCCAAGTTAGTCTATGCCTTTGCATGCGAGGACAAAGAAATTCTGTCTTCTGCATACATTGGGTAATTTGTTTGTCACAAAGTAAGCTTTTACAGAGCACAACGATCAATAGCTCATCTGGTTAAGAGGTCAACTTGCAAGTTGAAGATCATGAGTTCAATATGTGGGGAGTGCATTGCCAAAAGAGAAAAAGGAAAGCTTTTGTAAGGACCTAGTGACTATAATCTTTCTAACATCTGTTGGGTGATTTCTAAAATACCTAAAATACTTAGTGAAGGGTTATGGTTGTAGCTATTTGTGATATTAGAAGCTACTTTTTTGTATGATAATTATGTTCATTAGTAGCACTTCATAGTAGATGTAACTTACGATCCAATTAGTAGTCATATTATGTTACTAAAAGCCACCTCTTGGGTGGTAAATGTACTCATTAATAGTACTTCATGGTAGGTATAAATTATGGTGTAATTAACACCATGTTGTGATACTAAAAGCCACCATCTTGAGTGGTAATTATGCTCATTAGTGATACTTGATAGTAGGTGTAACTTATGATACAATTAGCAATCATGTTATGATAATAGTAGCCACTTTTTTGAGTGGCAATTATACTCATTAGTAATGCTATATGAGTTACATCTCCACCATATGGTGTTGTAAACAAGATTCATCTAACTTTTCTCTCATGATATGAATCCTTTCATACTTAGTTTTTAAAAGCATCTACAAGTTCTATTGTAGCACTAATCGAATTTATAATATCATTATTTATTTGCTTTACAGAGTTAACTAAGACTCAGTTGTATTCATGCAAGACAAACTAAGAGTCTTCGTTGTATCATGAAGATATTTGTTGGGGTCCACTATATCCAGTTATTTGACATGAGTAGCAACAAATAAACCTAATGGTTAGTATTTATTGTGCCTCAAAATAGCATTATCCTAATCTTCTTTTTTGGATATTAAATATAATATCTTGAGTACTGATCATTCAAGAAATTGTCATTCAATAACAATATTTATGTTAAATTTGTCAAGATGGTTATTTCTCTTTGAGAGATGACATCCAACTTTATTAAGTTAGATAGGTTTGACGATAATAACTTTTATCATGACAAAATAAGATAAACTTCCTTCATACTACTTTAAAAATCATGGATGTTCTCACTAGATTAAGGCTAAAGGAGAAAGAGAATAAGACCCTTGAAGAAGCTCACAAACGATAAAAGTAAGATAATAATTATATTTGCATGGGTTACGATACCTTGTTCGATACCTATTAAATATCATTGTGCACAAAGGACTTATAGAACAACCTTAAAGCAATGTACATGATAAAGGATGTTATAAGTAATAAATTTCTTATTACTCTTTTAATAATTATAAGATAGTGGGTGATAGATCCGTTATAGATAAACTGCATGAGCTTGAACAAATCTTGAATAACTTCAAGCAATATAAGATGAGTATTGATGAAACCATCATTGTCTCTTCTATTATAAATAAATTTCTCCCTTCTTAAAAAGATTTTAAAACACTAAGAATAAGACATTTCTCTTAAGTAATTGGTTAATCATCTTAAGCTTAAGGAAGAGTTCTGAAAGGGAGATGATTTTAAAAACCAATCTCCTTAAGAAAAGTCCATGTTATAGAAAAAGCTTAGTCTACAAAACCCTCAAAGAAAAAAATTTCGTAAAAATAATGATAGAGATATTAAGCCTAAGAAAAAATGGTTGACATTATTAGTATGAAAAACCTAGTCATTATAAAGTGAATATCAATACTTGAAAAAGTTGAAGAAAGACAAGAGTCTTTCTTCTTCTAAGTATAATCTTATTATCAACATATCAAAAGTAATATAATAAAAGATATTGGATCATGTGAGTAGACTTTGGTACTAAAGTATCTTCAAAACTTTAGTAGAAGAAGACATATCGACTTTGTCTATGGGCAATGCTTCTATTACTCAAATAAAAGGTAAAGAATGATTAAACTCGAATTTACTTTGGGTAAAGTTCTTACTCTTAATAATGTGCTCTTTCTACCACATATAAAGAAAAAATTGGTGTTGATTTCCTTAGTAAGTATGTGGATTAAAAGTGTATTTGAGAGGAACAAATTTATTTTGTTTAAGTGAGGTATGCTTGTTGGGAACCATCTATGTGAGTCTACAATGAAGTTGAATCTCGATACTAAGGGTTTGTTTTGTTTATATTGTTGACTCATTTAATTTGTGGCATATTCGTTTGAGGTATGTGAACTTTATAAAATTGAATGGCATGACTAACTTTTATTAATGATTTTTCTAGGTACACTAAAGTATATTTACTTAGAAATAAAGATGAGACTTTTGATATGTTTCTAGTATATAAAGAAAAAGTAGAAAATCAATTAAATAAAAGAATTAAAATAGTTAGATCGGATAAAGGTGGTGAATACACTTTATTTAATGACTTTTGTGAAAAAGAAATAATAATTCATGAAATCACACTCCTTACTCTCCTCAATCCAATGGTGTAGCTAAAAGAAAAAATAGGACTTTAAAAAAAATAATGAATGCCCTTTTAATTAGTTCTAATGCACTCCTGATAACCTTTGGGATGAAGCCTTTATTAACTTGCATGTTACTTACAAAATAGAATTCCCTATAAAAAATAGGTAAAACACCATATGAGTTATGGAATGGTTATAAGCCTAACTTAAAATATTTAAAAGTGTGGGGGTGTTTAGTTAAAGTGATGTTACCTGAACCTAAAAGAGGAAAATAGGTTCTAAGACTTCGATTGTATGTTTATTAGGTATCTTGATCATAGTACGCATATAGATTTTTAGTTTTAAAAAGTAATGTGCTTAATTACAAGTCTATAATTGAGACAAAAAATGTTAAATTTTTTGAACATGTTTTTCCTTTAAAATTATAAAATATTTTGAAACTCGATTACAAAATTTATCTAATGATTTATATGAAGATTTGAGAAGAAGTAAAGACAAATAAAAGAAACTTCTTTTGGAAATAATTTTTACACATATCTTGTTGATGATGACCTTTTAACTATTTGCAATTTTTACTTTTTCCTCACCTATTGCACCATTTTAGAAAGAAACCATTAAATGCTGAAATTGATTTAATTACAAAATGTAATACTTGGGTTTTAGTAGATTTACCTCTTGGAGCAAAACCAATTGGTTGTAAATGAATTTTAAAAGGAAATATAATCCCAACGGATCAATTGAAAAATATAAAGCTAGATTAGTGGTAAAAGGTTTTACTCAAAAGCAAAATGTTGACTTTTTTTATACCTTTGCTCCTGTAACTAGAATTTATTCTATTCGTGTTTTTGATTGCGTTAGCCTCTGCATATAATTTGGTTATTCACCAAATGGATGTTAAAATTGACAAATATATTTACAGCAAATTTTATTATGAAATTTTTAATTGTTTATATGTTGATGATAAACTCTTTTTTTTGTACTAATTTAAAAGAAGTTTAAAATGATAAAAAGGTTTTATCTAGCAATTTTAACATTAAAGACATAGGAGAAGCAAATGTTATTCTAGGTATTAAAATAACAAGAGAAAGAAACAATATATGACTTACACAATCTTATTATATTGAAAATGTTTTGAAGAAATTTGTTATTTTTATTGTTATCCTATCTCTTCTCTATTTGATATAAATATTAAATTAATATCAAATAAAGAATATCTGGTGCACATTTAGAGTATGCTAAAATCGTTAGATATTAGATGTATGTTATGACATGTAATTGACTTGATATTTCATATACAATAGGTAGATTAAGTAAATATACAAGCAATCTAAGTAATGATCATTGACAAGTATTCATCAAATATTAAATACTTAAAAGAAATAATCAACTATAGCTTAATTTATAGTGGATTTACATTTTGTATTAGAGATACGAGTTATCTTGGTGGATCTCAGATTCGGAATGAGATTAAATCCACTAGTGGCTATATGTTCACCTTTGGTGGTGGTGCGGTGAATTGGAGATCAATCAAACAAACAATAATTTAAAATTCACCGTGGAATAAGAGTTTATTACTCTAGAGAAAATCGGTAATGAGGCAGAGTGGTTGAGAAATTTCTTAGAAAATATTCCATTAGGAATAAAATTAACCGCACGTAATACATTGCATTGTGACAACAAGGCGGCAATATCTATTGCAAGTAATAAAACCTTTAATGGTAAAACGAACGTATTAGGTTAAGGCAGCGAAGTGATAAAGCAAGCTAACGAAAGATGGAATTTTTATTATTTATATAAGGACAAAACAAGCGATCTTGCAAATCCTTTGACGAAAGAATTGACAAAGGATTTGATGCAAAAACATCAATATGGATGGGACTCAAGTCCATATCATAAATGATCATCAATGGTGGAACCTTGAGTCACACTTAAGTAACATCAAATCTCGAGTTCAATGATTAAAAGTACATCATAAGAGCGGTTGTAAGTACTTACCAAAGCTATATATATTCCAAGGTTAAAAGTACTTGGTCCCAAAAGTAAAAAGAGGAAAGGTTGAGCTTTGCTCTTAATAAACTTATAGCATATATACTTGTTGAAGTGTTTATTATGGGGACACTTCTAATGGATTCTACCTATGTGAGTGTGAACTCTTGCCGGCAGACGGTTTTTGCGTTCCTCTTTTGTCTTTGGTGAGGTGCTCCTACATACCTTCTGCATGTCGGGGTAGCTGGCGACAATACATGTAAGCTACCTCCTTAGGTAGACCAAGCCACACTTGTTGATTGCTCGGGCTTTCGTTGACCAAAAAAAGAATATACTTCAACTGTTATTCCCTCAGATGCGATCACTCATAACACAAAAAATACTTTGGAAATGTTGTACTGTAACTGAATGCAGGTGACTGACGATGGATTGCGCCTGAATCCACCCAGCCCCAGTCGTGAATTCCGCCCTCTTTTTACCTCCAGTTTGCAGACACTCACCTACATACGGGAGGCTCAACCAATACTAGCAACGGGGAAGAACTCGAAACAGAAACTGAAGAGAACAGAGAGTTCTTCATTCACCAATGATAAAGAGAAGGAACTCGCCATGATCCCCACCGCCACGGCTTAGTCAAGAGAGGAACCGGCTGGGTTCCTTACCCAGGGCTCAACTTCTCAAGAGAAATACAACCAGAAGAATGGAGGAAGGGATGGCGCTGGCTGACGTTAAGTGACTCTCTTTAAAATGCAGACTGAATACCCAGAGCATTAGCTCAACGGCAGGGCGCCTTGTTGCTGACGCTGTTGGTGGAGAGTTGGACTTTCAGGGGGTGCATGCATGACTTAGGCCTCCTCTTGTAACCAAAAAGAAATGCACACTAAATGCAAAACACGATAAAGGGCCCTTGTATAGACTTGGGCCAGATACAGAACAACACAGCAATAAACCCTAGACTAAAACCAGGTATGAAACAGGTTGACTAAGGCTGGAATCGTCTGTAGTAGATCTGAACGGATCCAAACCCAATCTGCTCATGAAGTGGTAACGACCTGGTGCCAAACTTGCGGGGTCATCCATTCTTGCACGGTGCGGGGTCGACATGGGTCCGGTAACAATCCTCCCCCACCGAGGCTCACGATCCTGTAGTACTCTTGGAGCATTGAAGAACCTTTTCCCTTGGAGATACGAGGCAAGTCTCTGTTTGCCGAAACTTTTCGGGGTTTGATTATGGCGCAGCAGAAGCCGACTGTCCCTTGTTGTGCTTTTTGCTTCTCCGTATTTCTTGTAACGTAGGATGAAAAGGATCAAAGAAGAGTGTATATTGTTTCTAGATTACCTCCAAAGGGTTTTCTCATAAAACTGTAAATGTGAATCACACATATACTTTCTGCATGAGTTTTTATATTTATACATGGCTTTTTCATCTTCTGAGTTTTCCTCTCTTGCTTTCCTTTTTAACAACCATTTGTTTTATCCGAGAAATGCGTGTAACCATTTCAAAAACGAAAATTATTTTATAAATATTTATATTTTCGAAAATACGATCTCATGAAATGCCGTAAGAGGACCCTTCTTCCCGCATTTCATTGTCATTGTTAGTAATTGGGCCGATAGTTATCATCCACTACTTACATCTCCCACTTGGCCACTAGAGTCAATCTTTTGATACACTGGTTTTTCCTCTCACTACTTTGGGGTTTACCAAGTTGTATCATTTTTCCTTGTTTCAACTAAATTGTAACTTTGATTCGTTATGCCGTTTTTCTACAAGCAATGTGTCTTTCCAGTATAACTCACAACAAAGTGTATTCTTTACATTTATACACTAGGCATATCTCAATCCCATATAGGTTACATGTTTAGTAAACAATTCTTTTGAGATGCCTTTTGTTAAGGGGTCAGCCAACAAATAGTCGGCATATAACATATAGTTATTTCATTTCTTTTGAGCATATCATGAACATAATGCTATTTAACTATTATATACTTGTTTCATGAGTTATCAACTCCACTCTTAATAAGAGTAATTGATGCACTGTTGTCACAATATGTACCAACTGGCTCGTTGGCTAGATCAAGCTTCAATTCACATATGAAGTGACTTATTCAAATGGCACTAGTAGCAGCCATACTGCAAGCAACATACTCAACCTCTTGTGTATAAAATACTACAGAACCTTGTTTCTTACATGGCGAAAAAACAACTCCACCTCCAAATAAAAATATTTGTCCTGAGATTGATTTGTTGTCATCTTTGCTTCTAGCAAAGTCAGCATTTGAGTATCCTATCACTTTTAATTCATCTACTTGAAAACAAAGTTTCAAGTCTTTTGTTCTTTTGAGATATCTTTGAATCCTTTTCACAGTTATCCAATGCTATCATCCAGGATTACTTTGATATCTACTTACAAGACCAACAACAAAACTGATATCAGGTCTTGTGCACAACATAGCATACATCAAGCTGCCCACAGCCTGTGCATACGGAACATTAAGCTTATCCTCTTCTTCACCGAGACAATCATCCTTACTCAATTTAACCCCTTTTATAAAATGTGTAGATGCAGACTTTTATTCACCCATTTTAAACATATTGAGAATATAATCAATATATATCTCTTGACTTAGGTATAGAAGTTTTGATTCTCTATCTCAAGAAATCTTTATACCCAGGATATAGGATGCTTCTCCCATATCCTTCATTTCGAACCTTGAGTTTAACCATGATTTGGTTTTGACAATCTCATTATCATTCTCAGTCAACAATATACCATCTACATATAAAGATAGGATGACAAAGTGGCTATCACTGTTCCAAACATATACACAGTGATCAAGCTCATTAGCCACAAACTCAAGTTCAATTATAACATTTTGAAAAGTCAAATACTATTGGCGAGATAATTGTTTCAGGTCATATAGGGATTTTTTCAACCTATATACTTTATCTTCTTCACCTTCAACTATATATCCTTTGGGTTGCTGCATATATATGATTTCATCTAAATCTTCGTTTAGAAAGACAATCTTTATATCTAATTGATATAAATCCAAATCATAATATTCAAATATCACCAAGATTATTCTGATGAATGCAAATTTTGTAATAGGAGGATATGTCTCAATATAACCTATCTCCTCTTTTTGCGGAAAACCCTTTGCAACAAACCTCGCTTTAAACTTATCGATTGTTCCATCAACCTTATATTTCTTTTTAAAAACTCATTTACAACCTATAGCTTTCCTTTCTCTTAGTAAATCAGCCAACTCCTAGACTTGGTTTTTCTTAATGGATTCAATTTCTTCATCCATGGCTTTTTTCCAAAATGATTCAATAGCTTTCTGATATGTCAAGTTATTAGTCAGTTCATCTAAATCTATCGAATTACATACTTCCTCCGCAAGGTAAGTGTGATAATCTTCCAAGTAAGATGGTGTAATTCTAGGTCTTTTGTATTTACTTAAAGATTCAGTTTGTTCAGAAAACTCATCAATAGGTTCAAATGACGATTGATCTAGATTAGATCATCAGCATACTCATTATCATTCTCAATGATGTCATTCTTAATTTCTTCTAAGAATTCAACATCCTTGTTCTCTATCAGTCCATAGTCTTTATTATATTAATATCCTTTAGGATATTCGATGAATATACATCTTAAGGACCTACTATCTAGTTTGTCTCTAGACTGATCAAGGATCTTCACATGAGCGATAAATCCCCACCTCCTGAGATGACTTAGGTTTGATTTTCTTACAAACCACATCTTATATGGTGTAGAGAATACACTTTTACATGGAACTCTATTGAGTATATACACAGTTGTACTTACCACTTCTTCCCAAAATATCCTTGGCATAGAAGTATCTATTAACATAGATTTTGTCATGTTCAATAGTCTTTTATATCTCTCTGCTATATCATTCTGTTGAGGTGTTTTCGGTATTGTATTTTGCTTTTGCAATACTAAAGTCTTTGTAAAATTTTAAAATTTTTGTAAAGGTATATTCTCGACCTCTATCTGATCTCAAGACTTTCATTGTATGCCCCAATTCAACAACAACAACAACTAAGCCTTTTCCCATACTAGACGGGGTCGGCAAAATGGTTTCTTTGTTTCCACAGATCCCTATCGTGTGCCATGTTAGCAGTTAACTCCCAATAAGCTAGATCATTCTTTATTGTTTCTTTCCAACACTTTTGTGGTCGTCCTCTACCTCTTTTAATACTTTCTAAATTTAGTTTTTCTAACCTTCTTACAGGTTCTTCTTTTGATCTTCTTTCTATATGTCCAAACCATCTTAAACGATGTTCTCTCATTTTATCCTCTATTGGTGTCACTCCTAATTTGTTTCTAATAACCTCATTATGTATACGGTCTTTTCTTGTATGACCACTCATCCATTTCAACATCTTCATTTCTGTCACAGATATCTTTTGTACATGTTGATGATTAACTGCCCAACACTCAGAACCATAAAACATGGCAGGCCTAATTGCTGCTCTATAATATTTACCTTTTAATTTTAATGGTATCTTCTTATCACAAAGAATACCTGATGCTCCTCTCCATTTTAACCAACCAACATTAATTCTATGTGTAACATCTCCATCGATTCTTCCATCACTCTGAAAAATTGACCCTAGGTATATAAAACTTTCCTTTTGGGGAATGCAATGTGTGCCAATTTTAATTTTTATGTCCTTTGAAGTAACCAAATGATCAAACTTACATTCCATATATTCTGTCTTTGTTCTACTAAGTCGGAGGCCTTTGCTTTCTAATGTTTCTCTCCATAGTTCCAATTTTCTATTAACTTTTTCCTTAGACTCCTCCACTAATACAATGTCATCTGTAAATAACATACACCAAGGTACTTCATCTTGAATATGTTTTGTTAACTCATCCATCATCATTATAAATAAGTATGGACTTAAAGTTGATCCTTGATGTAACCCAATATTAACTTCAAAGAAGTCTGTCGTTCCTTCATGAGTCCTCACACATGTTTTTGCACCATCATACATGTCTCTTATAAGGTTAATATATGTCAATGGGATACCTCTTTTTTCTAAAATTCTCCAAAGAACCTCCCTCGATACCCTATTATAAGCTTTTTCTAGATCAATAAATATCATGTGAAGGTCTTTCTTTTTTGCTCTAAAATGTTCCATAAGATGTCTCAAAAGGTGAATCGCTTCAATAGTAGATCTACCTGGCGTGAATCCAAATTGGTTCTCTGTTGTACTTGATACTTGTCTTAACCTATGTTCGATAATTCTTTCCCATAATTTCATAGTATGACTCATTAACTTGATACCTCAATAATTTGCACAATTTTGAATGTCTCCCTTGTTCTTATATATGGGTACTTGCTCTCCATTCCTCGGGCATCTTTTGGTTTTTCCATATTTCATTAAATAGTCTTGTGAGCCAAGTGATTCCTATTTCTCCTAGTATTTTCCAAACTTCTATAGGAATACTATCTGGTCCTACCGATTTACCACCCTTCATATGTTTAAGAGCCTCTTTGACTTCATTCTTTTGAATACGTATGTAGAAATTGTGGTTTATATACTTTTCTTACTTGGCTAAATCTCCTAAACTAATACTAACATCTTTATTTTCATTAAAAAGATTATAAAAATAGTTTTTCCATCTATTTCTTATATCATCATTTGCCACTAGAATTTTTTTATCCTCGTCTTTTATGCATCTAACATAATTAAGATCTTTAGTTTTCTTATCTCTAGCCCTAACTATCGTAAAAATATCTCTTTCACCCTCTTTTGAGTTGAGTTTTTTATATGTCCTCCCAAATCTGAGCTTTTGCTTCACTAACGGCCTTTTTCGCTTCCTTCTTTGCTTTCTTATAAGTTTATAAAGTTTCACTAGTTTTCTTAGCATAATGTAATTTGTAACATGCCTTCTTTGCCTTGATTTTATTTTGTACTACTTCACTCCACCACCAAGCTTCTTTTTGTGCCGATACACCTCCCTTAGATACCCCTAACACATCTTTCATCACTTTCCTAATATGTATAGCCATATTGTTCTACATATCACAGGGTGTACCAACATAATTCCAAACATCTCCTTGAAGTACTTTCTGTTTAAATATATCTTCTTTCTCGCTTTTGAAGTTCCACCATTTAGTCCGAATAGCTCGATGCACTCTTTTCTTCTTTGTCTATTTTTTTATTTGTAAATCCATAACTAAAAGTCGATGTTGGGTGGTTAAGCTTTCTCCTGGAATTACCTTACAATCTTTACAACACGCTATATCTTTTTTTCTACAAATAAAGTAATCAATTTGTGTTTGTGATAAGCTACTCTTATAAGTAATTAAATGTTCATCTCGTTTTTTGAAGATTGTATTGACTATAAAGAGATCAAATGCCATAGCAAAATTTAAAATCTCCCTACCTTCCTCGTTTATATCCCCAAAACCAAAGTTTCCATGAATCCCTTGATATCCTAATGCCTCTTTACCGACATGTTCATTTAAATCTCCTAAACAAATCATCTCCCTTTGTGAAATCTTTTGAAACACCTTATCTAACTCTTCCCAAAAAACAGTCTTTATACTATCTTCTAGTCCTACTTGGGGTGCGTAAGCACAAACTATATTCAAAACCTTTGCTCCTAACACTAATTTCAACGTCATGATTTGGTCACCATATCGTTGTATGTCTACTACACTCTCCTTTAAATCTTTATTTATGATAATACCAACTCCATTTCGAGCCTTTTCTTTACCTGAGTACCATAATTTAAAACCTGTATCCTCTATCTCCTTTGCTTTTTCTCCAACCCATTTTGTCTCTTGTAAACATAGACTATGAATCTTTCTCCGAATCATAGTATCTACCACCTCCATTAGCTTACCCGATAATGTTTCGATATTCCAAGAACCAATACGAATCTTATGATCTAGGACTAGCTTCCTTACCCCCCGCATCCGTCCATAATAAAAATGCGGAGACCCTCTCTGAAAAATGTTCACTACATTCGGACGGCAATATAGTGAGACTAACTTCTTTACTCACACCCGCCCATGATATGGGAACCCTCTCTGCAATTGATTCACTACATTCGGGCGAAAATGTAGTAGCCCTTGCTTACTTCTTACTGCATTTGGGCTCTGCACCACGTCGCTAGGCAGGGACGCCCCAAAGAAATGCTCATAATTTTTATAATCCATGTTATAAAAATCCGACGAAATTTTATGCTGGCTTTCGGAAGCCTAACACAATCCTCCTCCTTTATCCGGGCTTGGGACCGGCAATGCAAGGGTGATCCCTTACATGGGCGGAGTTATTGTATGCCCCAATTGGTTATCTATTTTTTGCTTATATTCTTTTAACACTTCAAGTGCCTCAGATTCATGTGTTAAGAGATATATATAAATATATCTCAAGTAATCTTCGATAAATGTTATAAAATAAACATTTTCTCTATGTGTTCTTACTCTAAACGGTTCACATAAATCAATGTGAATGATCTCTAATAGGGTTGTTACCCTAGTTACTTCTTTGAAAAATGATTTTTTAGTAATTTTTCCTTTTATATAGGTTTCACACTTATTAAAAGTGTTTTCATGAAAATTGAGCAATAAGTTAGAGTTGATTAATTTTCTTAACTTCTTTAAGCTTATATGACCCAATCTTTTATGTCGTACATTCACATCAATCACGTAGACACTATCAATATAAGCAAAATAAGAACCTTCATTATCACTAATGTTGAGTTTAAACAATGCATACTCAACATCAAACAAACTAGAAAATGTTATCTTGTCATGCTTTCTCACAATGATTTTCCTAATGACAAACCTGACATCAAACCCTTTTTTTACTAAGGCAGGAACCAATACAAGATTGTATCTAATAGATGACACAATTAATACATTAGTGAGTACAATCTATATGTCTTGTGCAAAAGTCCTAAATGACCCAATCCTAAGAATATCAAAAAATGTATTATTCTTCATGTATACCCGATGCTTGCCAGGCTAGTACTCCTTTAGGTTCATGACTCCTTTATCAACTAGTCACCAGGCGATCCATATACAGGTACTCAGAAATGACGCAAATTATGTCCTACTTCTTCATTGAGCCTTTTTGTTGACTGTTTCCTGCATTGGTTTTCTTATTGCAGCAGTCTCTTTTGTATTACCTCATCTTGCCACAATTGAAGCATTTTACCCGAAAAGCAGATTCTTGCGATTTTTTAAAATTTCGACCGTTCTGCATTTTATTCTTACCAAATTTCTTATTTGGTTTTCTTTTTCCTTGATTGTTCTTCAAGCTAGACCCTATATCATCTTGAGCAACTAGTAATTTTTCTCTTTTATTTTTGTTCATATGTTCTTATTCGATTGCTAGTTTTAATGAGAGTTCAGAAAGGATAAAATCAGGTCTAAGTCTTAGAGTTATGGTTACCATATTCTAGGAAGGGAGAAGACTATTTAGAATCATGGATAATTGCATCGGTTCAGGAATGACTAACTTTCCTACAACCAAATCTGTAACCATTACCAACATTTGGTTAATATGTTTAATTACGTTATCACCTTCTTTCATTATATAAGAGTTATACTTCTGAATGAGTAATTGTACATGCAACTTAGTTGTAGTATCATATTTAGCGGTCAAGGAATCAAATAGCTCTTTAGCAATTTCGAATTCCTCAAAGACCATAATCAAGTAGTCTTCCATGTAAGTTAATATTATGGTCCTAGATATTGTGTCATCCTTTAGAAATCTCTTATATCTCTTTTTTTCCTCATCTGTTGCAACTCACATAGGAGGTAAAATTATTTCCTTCGGTACATAGTCAACTCCTTCTAAAGTTAAGGTCAGTGAAATTCTTAGGGGTTCGGTTATGGTGTATTGGAAGTCGACTGTCCATTGGTTTTGGTTTTGGTTTCTCTTTTGCTTTCTATATTTCCTATAATGTAGGATGAAAAGGACCAAAGAAGAGTGTATATTGTTTCTATGTTACCCGCAGAGGGTTTTCTTAGAAGACTGTAAATGTGAATCACACATACACATGGCTTTTCTATCTTCCGAGTTTTCCTCTCTAGGTTCCTTTTTAACAACCATTTTATTTTATCTGGGAAATGCGTGTGACCTTTTCAAAAATAAAAAATGTTCTATGAATGTTTGTATTTTCGAAAATACGATCTCATGAAATCCAGGAAGAGAGCCCTTCTTCCCACATTTCATAGTTGTTGTTAGTAATGGGGTCGATAGTGCCCATCCACTACTTACAGACTCGTCCCTGGAAACACTTTGAAACCAAGCACACTTGAATTCACAAGTCCATGATGGTTAACAAATCTAGACAGAGATATTTGCACCAACACTAAACGTGGATCCTTGTATTTATGTTAGTCCCTAACTATTCGGTCGTGTCCAATACCATGTTCAAAACTGATTATCATCCCGAAAAGAAATTGAAAACGACTACCTGAGATGGAAACTCGGATCATATTAGCTATATCACATTAAAAAAGAAGAAATATCCATGTGAGATAGCAGCATTCTCAAGTATCAGAAACTTCTCTAAAAATCACAAAGAGGTAGTATTTGTGATAAGACACCTTTGGTATACTAAATTTTCCGGATAATTCCCCTCTATACCACTTCCAGGTTCATCTTGTCCAAAAGAAACATGTCACGAATGGACAGAGAGAACAAGCAAACAGTAAGAAAATCCATGTCATATAGATGCAGGTTCAGGTGATGACACTAGTACAGGACAGCAATTTCCAAAAATCATGACTTGAGGGATAAAATTATACACAAGTATATATATATATATATATATATATATATATATATATATATATATATATATATATATATATATATATATATATATATATATAAATGTGTTAGTATGTGAATGATTGCAGATTACCGTTTTCATAAGTTAACACACTAGTAAACTCATAATTGATCAACACCCATAAAGTGTCTTAACGAATAACACTAAAAGGATAAAACATAGATAGTGTTAATCCTGAAAGGGGATAAGTATGGGCGCGGAGTTTGGGAGTGTCCTATGCAGGGATGCCCCCTAGTAATAAGTTTTTATGTGATTAGATGGCCATCGTTACAAATCAATGCAAGACCAAGGGGAACTTTATGGTCACAGAATCAGCCACTGCCTTACACTCCACATCTGAATGTTGACCATCGAAGGTAACATCTGCATGGCATCAGATATCATATAGGATTACAAAAATAAACATGTGGAAAAACAAGGGCAGACAACCAATACATAAGAAACAAAAACATGATCCTTTTCCTAGGAAGGAAAAAGTACCTGTGGCTTACAGTACGATACCACAAAGTTAGTCTTTAAGAAACTATCATGGTTAAACCTAGTCTCTTCATCCTAGTATGAAGCAACAACCATGAAAATTTTATGACCGTACCTTTAGCTGCAGGATTTCTTCTTCTACTATATCTGATAAGTCTGTGATCAAGTGAAATGCTACAACCTTGGGGCTTGTGCTGCTGTTCACATCTCAGTAGCGCTGTAAAATACCAAGAGATCAAAATTTTGGCACATAAATGTTATGCGGGATGATATCCTAATGTAGATACAAACAGCCATCAAATATTTCAAGTTGACTTGTTTACATAGAGATAAAGAATAGATATCAATAGGATGAAATTCTAGCGATGACTAAAATTTAACACTTGGAATTTTGGAAAAGGTCTAACAGCATCAAACATAAGTAATAACTCTTGATTGATCATCTGAACCCCATTTAAGCAAGTTCATTCCAAAGGTTTTCCTTGTTCCCCAGGATAACACACCGATATGAAGTATCGCTTTCATCAATACCTTTAGAAAATTGACATCTCATCAGAATGTGGTTGTAACTAATACATTCTGAGGGTCATGAGAACCCATTTCATCTCCTCAGACATCTCCTGGATCAATTATTATTGTGTTCAAAAGGCATCGCAATCATAGCAAAAGCAGGAAATGGAAACATCTTTTACAGAATGACTTGAAGAGGATGAATGGTTAGAATCAGTAATTACATGACTGATAACCCACAAAAACAAACCCTATTAAGTTATAGACAAGCCACAGAAACTGAGAGGGAAATACAGTTCACATCTATAGGTACTCCAACTTTTTGACTTGAAAAATGTTTGGACTACATTAATACACACCATGCGAAATAGCAACCCTCAAGAGTATATTTGAACTTGAAGTCTTGGACCCTAATTTCCAAAACTGAAAATCGAGAGTGGAAGATACAAATATGAATTTGGATGACAAGAACTACATGAATAAGACACGAGCAAGAAAAGATTTGGACGCTGCCAATTATGATTTGGTTTGACCGAATCCAATGTGACTGGAGCAACAACTATTCAGGTTCAGGTAACCTGAATGTCACAAGCTTGGCCTCTAGCGACATGATAAGGTAGAGAGACTTTGTTGGGACTTCCAATTCCACCTTCAAACTTAAAACAAGGAAACATTTGAAAGGAAAAACTGCAGCTTAGTTCACAGTTATCCAATCTGTTAAATTTGGAGGAAGAAACACAATGCTCCATAGTGTTAAACTTGTGCAGGATTTCATTATTAATCTAAAGAGACCTTGCTTTTTAGGAAAGAGGTCCTCATATTTGCAGATTTTTAAAGATACAGAAGGGAAGTGAAAATCCTTGAAAAAGAAAACACCTTCATTTACAAAATCCAGAAACAAGCAGCTGGAAAGAAATTGTTGGGAAAAAATATGTTCAAAATTAGACAGACCAAAATGCAAATTAACAGAGAAAATAGGCAACAATATCAGCAAGCCTTGTTTCACAGTCAGCAGCTCAAATTGCTTCCAGAAGAGTTGTTCAAGCCTTCAACGAGAAACTCATGTAACGAATGATGTACATTGAAAAAGATAAAAGGAGGATAGAAATAGTTGATAATCCTTATAAATGCATACTTGTTTTTGTTTACATGTGTGTACAGAGGCATTTCATAGAAATCAGGACTCACTGTGATTTGAACCTGAGATTCAATAAACTGGATGCATGATTACGTTTCTCTTTCTTTCCAATGCATAAACTTTCTTGTTCTAAGGGTTTCTTGAAAACATAAAACTTCGGTAGACTTTTAAAGAAATGGAAATTTAATTTGGTTAATTTGGTTGGTCTTCGATTGAAGAGCCATTAACTTATTGTAAACCATGATCATAACTAGGTGGGATCCTGTATTTGGAGATAAGTTTGATAATATAAGACAATTTTGCAAGACTTGCAATATTCTGATACTGTAATGAAGCACATACCAGAAATGAGACTGCAAGAAATAGATTTTAGAACACCTAAAATTTAGAGGATACAACAGCAAACAACAACAACTAAGCCTTTTCCCATACTAAATAGGGTCGGCTACATAGATTCTTTTTTCCACATAGCCCTATCATAATTTGTAGAATCTATGGTAAATAAGTCTGACAAAGTTTTATGCTCGCTGTCGAAAGCCTAACGCAACCCTCCTCATTTATGTGGGCTTGGGATTGGCCATGCAAGGGTGATCCCTTATATGAGCAGATTTTAAAATAGGAGGATATGAGGAAAAAAAAGAAATAGATTCATCCATATTCTATCAGCTAGAATGAATACAAAATAAACTTTCATAATTTCACTCTATACAATCAACCAATAGGGAAGATAACTACAGCGAAAATTTGTTAGTCACCAAACAATTCATCAATTACTTCTTGGAAGCAGCTCGTGCGTCCAAGTCCCTTTACACATAAATCAATTATCAATCAATTGGCATTATCATTCTACTATCTAAAGGAACAAGACATAGTAACAAAGCCAAGCGAAGAATGCATCAACACCTGTCACTAAACAGCACCTTTAATTGTTGCCATTGAATTGAACACTAATAAAAGCAAGCCCCTTATAGTCTTATATGCGACAATATTCATAGATAATTACCAAGTAACTTGAATCAAAATGTGATGGTAAAATTATTTTACTTCGAAGAAAACGCAAAGTAAAAATACAAATGTGAAAGAAAATCTAAACACTAATCGGAGTCTCCATTTTTTGGTACAGAACCAGGAATTGTTCCACAACAATATCCAAGAAAACTCAACACCAGGGACCACATTCGTGCTCTTCTCTGCAGTATCCAACGCACCCAAGCACCCCCTCACAATATCATCAATGTAGGTAAAATCCCTGGCAACCATGTGCCATGATTAGCCGCCTCAAAGATCGGTATCGATTTCCCCTTCAAAATATCCCTTGTGAAAAAGAAGTATGCCATATCAGGCCTACCCCAAGGTCCATAAACAGTAAAGAACCGCAACCCCGTCAATGAAAGGCCATATATATGATTATAAGTATGTGCCGGCCGCGCTTCAATGAGGGGTCATAGTAGTCGTTGAAGTTGTCGACGCCGAGCACGCCATCTCCCCGACGCTTCAGCGCCGCCGAGACGTGCGACCCAATGAATCCGGCAGCTCCAGTGACAAGCACGGTGAGGGCGCCGTTGCGCTTGGGGCGGGTGGACGCGCGGACGAGCTTCTCCCAGGACGACCCACCGTAGGAGACGTGAATGGGTAACTGCGACGAAGGCGAGGACGGCGACGGCCGGAGGAAGAAGAAGAGGATCGACCCGATAATGACGGCAGACCAGAAGGCGAGTTTGTAGAAAGAAGATTGAAGTCGGAGATTGCGGTGAAAGGAAGAGAATGGGGGAGACTTCTCCAGCTTGAACTTGCCCGGAGTCGACGGGATGCCATTGCTGCTCTCAGAGTCTAAGTGATGCAGTTGGGACATCTCTTAGGCTTCTTCAATTTCTGAAGTTGGTATCGATCAGGTCTCCGGTTTATCAAGGATTGAGAGGAAATCGTGGCTTTCCGGGTTGATGGCAGTCTTTGATGGTCAAGAAAAGAGTATTCCGGCCTTCCAGATGGCCTATGAAGATCTATCTCGGGTACAATGAGGATACAATCGATCGGTTATGGAGATGTCATTAAATGATAGCGAGAGAGAGAATGTGCCTCTGAAACGCTTGGGAGAAAGCAGCTGGTAACGGAAACCGAGTAGTCGATTGTGGCAACTTTCGAGACGGGTTCTTACCTCAGATTCAACACAAGATGAAGGCAACTAGATCGATCTACACCGAATCTCAATACACCGGATTTCATCTGAAACGAATCATGAAAAAAACACAAGGCAAAACAGCTCCCTTCCCTGCGATTTTACAGGGACACCAGAGAGAGAGAGAGCAGCGACTGATTGAATAATAGAGATAGAAAGCAAAAACTTGTGATTGGTTCTTATTTTTGCTTTTATGTATCATCGCTTGTAGCAAAAGAATGGAGAGGAGGAACAATCGGAGTGCATTGTGGGAGAGAAGAGGAGTGAGAAGGGAAAATGGAACGGACAACAAGAAGAGAGGTGGACGAGAGATTGGGGATGCAGTCAAACAGCCGATAATAAATGATGGTAGTGGTATTTAAAAAGAAAACAGTGTGTGTGAGAGAGAGAGAGAAAAGATAGGCTTATTAATGGGATGCTTTTATTTGACCAAGGAATTTAATTGATTTAGATGACAGAGAAAGAAAAGAAACAAGGGTGATTGGGTGGAAGGCCATGGATTTCTGTGAGGATGGCATTATTACTTCAATTTCTCTCTCTTTAGTTCTTGGATTATGAAGACAAGAGAAAGAGAGAAGTGCCGTAAGCTTGGATTCGAGTAACATCAGGTCGTCGATATATAAGAGAGAGAGAGAGAGGCTGTCACTGAGTGTAGTGTTTTTACGTAGAATCTTTAGTCTAGAGAGCTTCCACGATGCGTGTCCACTTTTCCGTGTGTAATATGCGAGTACGGCCTTCTCAATTCTCGATTCTTGACCGTTGGGAAGTGCAGAGGACGTTAGTCCGTGCGTGTACCTCTTTGCGCCCACACGCTTACACACCTTGAGTTGAACATGAGCCATCAAATTTTGCTTTCTCCACTTTTCCAAAAAAGATGCTTTGTCGAATTTAGTGGGTAGGTTGGAAGCTTGTGCTTTTTTTAATGAACATTTTTCCCTGCAATTACATCAAAGTAAAATACATCACACCCAGAGTGATGATAGCTCAATGGCAACATGCCTGTTGCGCTATCACCATGAGAGGAGTTCGACTCTCGGTGGGTGCATGGCTTCAACCTCCCATTGTAACAAGAAAGAAAAAGGAAGATATATCATATTAGTTGTAGCACATCAATTACTGGATTTCAGTAGCCAACATATTGGTAACGAGACTTGGTGGCTGATATAATCAGGTATATGTTCCTTTGATTCTCGTATACTTTGGCCAGGGCATCTGCTATCACATTGCTTTCCCCGTATATAGGCCACTGTCATGTAAATTTCCTTGAAGAGGATTCCATTGTAAGAGAGATCTTTGTCACCAGGAAAGGAATCGAAGACCTCTTTTGCGTCCCCCTCTAAGATCACTTAGTTGATGCTCAAGGTGGCTACCAACTGTAGACCCTCCATGGCTGCTAATAGTTCTCCTCTATGGACAACATTTCCATGTACTTGAATGGCCTCACTTGCTATAAAGGTACTTTGGTTGTTCATTATGATGACCCCAGTTCACTGCATCTGTGTTTATCTTGAACATACCTACAGCATGTGTTTCCCATGTACTTTTGTTCTATACTTGGACGACATCTGTGTTTATCTGGGGAGGATGCTATCGAATTCTGGTTGCTCCATGGAACTTGGCTTCTGCTGCTTCTGTTCCTTATGGACCTGAATTTTGTAAACTTCATTTCCGCTTCCATAAGGATCTATTATAAATTTCTCGATGGTGTCCCTTTCCATCTTGCATTTCGCTCCTTCCAAACTGTATACCACCACCACCACGTCACTAATTTAACCAATTCCTCATTTGGTAATAGACTATTCACAAAATTCTGCAGGTTCAAGGTTCAAACTTCTCCCAGGTCCAAGTTATATACAATGCTGAGAAGAGCCTGTTGCAAAATGAACTATGCAAAACTCATTTGCGCAAGGCAAAGATAACAAACATAGATGAACCTTTCTCTCTTAATTTATCAATAGTAGGTATTGTGTTTCCACAAATACGCCAGAGTACTACTTTTGCCTTTGGAAGAATTTGTAATTTTCTAATTTTTTTCCTACATAAATTTCATATTTGGAGGAGTTCAGTCTCTGATATCCTTGTCATCCTTGATGCGAATACTCCTCTAAAGTCTGACCCCATGCAACTCTATAACCTCCTTTGTTTATGTCTGCTGTTATGCATGAGACATTCTAGTGATTGAAGTTCTAGAATTGGGGTAGCCAAGAACCCCGAGTGATTTGGATCTCGTTGCCTCTCCCTACTCCATATGAAGCCAGTCTGTAATATCATTTTGCCTGCCATTAAACTCCTTCAGGTGTAGGTGTCACACCCGCTCGGGTCGCGACCACGACCCGGCCCGAGCCGATGTCACGTGGCCGCTTCTCGCGCGGGCGTGATGGTGAGCAGTAACCAAATACAGTATTAATTTAATGCATAAGCGATTCTTTTATATCATCCGTAGAGCAAATATCCATCTTAAAATCATTTCTATTAGCTAAGCCAATATAAGCTAACATTTGGGCCATTTTAAGCTTACTTTTCACCTTATCGCATTGTAGCAAAAGTTGCCTAAACTAACTCGTATTGTCATAAAATTGAACAGTAATGCTAAGTAAGTATTGCCTATTGTCCCAATCATTTTTAAGTCATAACACGTTGAAGAGGATGTCACATTTCATCCCCTTTGTCATAAATTCTTGTATCCAAAATTCGCTTACCTCATATAATCAACTATGGATAGTCCATCATAGCCGCATATGGGATCATGAAATTATCCTTAAGTCATAAATGTTTAAGCAATAAAATCCATCCCAAATCTCAAATTCATTTTAGAGGAATCCGCTACCTCTTCCTTGACCTCTTTCTAGACCTTGATCTATCCACGACTCCTCACTCCACGCATAAAGATAATCCATCAAATCATCTACAATGTAGGTATATCATTTTTTATGATCATACGAGTGATCCGATTGTAGCTTCCTAAGTCAGTGGATAACCTGGAATTCATCGCGGGCGTTTCATCATAAATCTAGTGGAAGGCAATTTGGATCAGGCTACGTCCAATTTCCTTTAACCTCCGGGTACACTATAAGCTAAACGAGGATTCCATAACTATAGTAACATCAAGTTCTACCATTTTGGGCTTGCCTGAGTCACTTTTAATTCTACATCATATCCTTCAGGCCTCTAGCTCTCAAGGTCTTCTCCTCTTAATTAGCATAGCTCTTCTCGGGGCTTCACTATGAGTTAGACGAAACCCAAATTTAATCTCGATCATTTTGAACCTATACATTTTCAATCTTCATCAATTGACCACTAATATTCGTGACCTAAATCAAGTTTTCTCCATGCTCTCATACTAACTTCATCAACAATGGACCTACACCATTGATTTCCATAAAAGTCATAAACGTATACCTAAGGCTTAGTATAAACTAAATCACTTGTTGTAGTAAGAACTCCACTAAAACCACTAAGAACTTGAATCGTTTCAATTCCCTTCTTACTCTAGCTCAACATGTTCTCATGATACCATTTCTATGCGGTTTTAAATCATCAACAACCTTAATCCTCACGTAAGCGTCCATTGAAATTCATCACATCATCAAGAACACAAAATGGATGGTCTGTCAGACTTAAACCTAGGGTTGAAATCATCGAAAGCTTACAAGCCTCGACTAAAGTTTCTATGGATATAAATCATGTAGTCTCTATTAGTAAAGCTACTTCTATAGAGGTATACTGCGGCATCCTAATCCATTCCGAAGGTATAACTGGAAAAGTATGATTCCTCTGGAGTAGTTGGTGTGAAAGAACTTGTATGAAAGAAAGTTCTGAATCTTGAAACTAGCCACTTGAATACTTGAAATCTAGCTTGAAAAACTATAGATCATTCTTATTCATAGAGCTTTTATCTTTCTTCTATCATGGATGCCATCCCATTCTCCTCCTCCCTGACTCCCAGCTTGGCCAAGACTCTCTAGAGGGTTCTTTGGTGTTCAGGGTTGACTATTTTGACAAGTTAGGCACCTAGGACAAAAAATCCCTACCTATTTCCCTCTTTTATATTTTCTAGACCACTCAATTAGACTTTTCAATGAGTGGCTAAACTACACTCTTAAGACTATTTCCGCTGAATTCGGATAGTGTACTAACTATTATGTTAGCTTCTATAGTGATCCTATCTAGTGATCTTAAATACTTTTTCATAACTAGATCATGCATTACTTGGTTATCTCTAAACTTGAACTAACCCTTCATCCCATATCAACACTCAATGTAGTTACATATCAAACAGACTAACCAAACTAATTAACAATTATTTAGGGTTTAGAGTTCTCAATTTTCCTTTGAGCTTCCAAGATTAACATAGTCTTATAAATCACTTTCACTATGTCCACTCCGAGTGTTCTAGACCGAGATCTATCTAGTAATACAATACCTTTGAAGACTCCTTGTATACCAAAGGCCTCAATACTCAAGCAGGGGGTGAATTGAGTACGTTTCATCGTCATAAGTCCCTAAAAGATCTTTCTACGTAATCATTTGATTCCACTATTTCATTGATAGGCCCAATTGACCTGAGTAAAATGATTGACTAAGAAGAGGAGTTAAATATATCACTTAAATTTAATTACCTCTGAACACCGAATAGCGTCGTCACAATCTTCCTTCCGCTCAATAAAAATTAGGTCCTCAGAAAGGGTTTACTTGTTACAACCTTGTATATCACAGTCTGGATACATGTCCCTTTGAATTCGATCAATCGGGCTCCGTCATCTCTTCAGAGATGGTTATTGTCAAACAACCTTCCCAAGCAACTTTGACAAAGGAGCGTTATTTTACTCTTCTATCTCTTCATAGCTTCCACAAGGTGCTTGAATAACTGTAACAAATAGCACTTTTCAAATCTCGACCTTTGAGCGTAGCTTGGTTCTTTGAATAGACATGAGATGGATCACTCGCTTTATACTTTTTTGAAAGTGAGAAACATAGAAAGACAAAGCGGGTGAATTGATTGAATGAAGCTCTGGAGTGGAATGGCTATTTGATAAGCTAATTGACGCTACTAATATGCTCTCGAAGAATTTGAAATGGTAACCTAGGAACAAAGGAAAGCGATTTCTTGGATTTACGCAGAATCTACCGTAATGCAAAAGTTATAGGATGAAATTTACGTTCAAAAAAAAAATACATGTTCTCTCACCCATCGGAAGATTCCAAAGGTCTTGACGCCTTCCGTTGATCGGCATAAGACTTCTACCTACTAATACGAGTCGGTTACTGGCGTTTATCAGACCATTAAATTGAACCTTCTCAACGGCTTCTAGAATTAAGCTGCTTGTACTACACGATACGAGTCCGTAATAATCTCTCCAGCTTCAAACCAGCAACATCAGTGGTGATATCACTTACCTACGCATATAGAGGCTTCAAGACGTGTCGAATCTTAGGATTTCGGATAACTATTGTGTAAGTAAACTCTATTAAAAGGAAAATAGGTTAGTGATCCCAACTCGATTACAAAGTTCAGGACACATAAGCTCGAAGCATATCTTATAGTAATTGAATATACATTCTAGGCTTCTCCATCCGTTTGTGGAATGGCAGTTACTTAATTCTTGTGTAATCGATTACAAAGCGGTTTGAACGTGATCTTGACAAAGCTTCTAAATTTGTGGTATATCGAAGGTACATATACTGGTCAGTTGATTACATGATCTGGAATGGATTCCATGTAATAATTACATTCTCATGTAATCGATACAAGGTTCTGCTTAGCCGTCTAATCTGGCTGTATGAAGTAGGTAGTTTTGTAAGGCAAAAAATGTGTTGGTGCTTTGTTAATCGATCCATGATTAAGTCCAGTGAATAACATAAATGCATTGAGAAGTTTGTGGTAATCTGTCACAAAATCCATTGCTCCTCTATATCTTCACCTTCCATTCAAGAATCTCTAATGCGGTTAAACATACACGTAGGCTTTTTTGATGTTGCTATTACAACCTTTTGACATTACTAAACATCTAGCTTCAGAATTCTGCAATTTCCTTTCTTATCCCTTAGGCTCTTAATAATTTTTCTTAATTATTGATACATTTTTTGTGGAACTGTGGATGAATAGGTATAATTGAATACAATGACCTTCTTCTAGAAATCTTGAGTTTCATTTAATCCCCTTATCATTAGGAATACACATAGCTTTGTCAACTAAATACACCACTTGAGTCATCATTTATTTACTTCAAATTGTCTTGCGCTTCTCTTGAGGCCTCTTCGCAGTTTGATTTTTATCTTTTGAGAATCTTGACTTTATTATTTTTGCCTTAACTGCTATTTAATTTCAGCGACAATTTACTTGTTTGATTCATGCTGAAAATTTTAGGTTGCGAGTAATGCATTCACAAGACCTTTATGATCTCTAAATTACTCCCAAGAAGTCTCATAACATCTTGAATCATCGAGATACTGACATATGTAGTGGACTTTTACTGCTGCATCAAAACACAACCTAAACCCATCTTTGAAGCATCACAATACACCTCAAAGTTTCTCCAAAGGATCTAAATTACTAAACACCGATGTAGTAGTCAACCTCACTTTAAGCTCTTGGAAACTATCCTTTCACAAGCCGAGTCCATTCAAAAACTACCTTTCCTAGTTAATCTAGTCAAGGTAGCACTAATTGGAGAAAATCCTTTAAATAAACCTTTCTATAGTACCCAACTAGGCCTATGAAGCTTCGATCTCAAGGTCACAATGGTGGGTCTCTCCCATCGCAACACAATTGCATCAACCTTACTTGGGTCCATAGAAATCCCCCCTAAGATATCACATGTCCCAAAACTTTACTTGTGAAAAGCCAGAACTCACACTTAGATAGCTTGGCAAACAACTTATTCTCCTTAAGAGTCTCCAACACTATCCTTAAATGTTGTTCATGCTCCTCCATCGTTTTAGAATAGATCAAAATATCATCGATAAACACCACAACAAACTAATCCAAGTAGGGTCTAAAGATCTATTCATGTAATCCATAAACACCGCTAGGTGCATTCGTCAACCCAAAGGACATCACGAGATACTCATAATGCCCATACCTCAATCCTAGGTAAATCTCGCCTTTTTACAATCAATCATATCACGATTCTTAGATAACCAATTCATGCCCAAAACTACATCATAGTTCAAAATTCACAACAAAATCAAGTCGACTCTTAAATCATGATCACTAACTATCACATAACAATTTTGCAAAATCCGATGTCATACAATAACATCACCATTTAGAGAAATATATATAAAATCCCTTCAATGATTTCAACTCCAAATCTGTACGACTAATATAAGTGAGTGATAAAACAATGTATTGTAGTATCTTCGCCACCTTATACAAGTCATGTCCTTTAATTATCACTTTTGTTGTATCAACTATATCAATTAATCCATATGAAGATATTTCCTAATTAGTGTTACCCACAACACTCATAATTAAGCTTAAATCCAATCCTCGAGAGTCATAAACATAATATGATATTATATCTCAATAATTAACTCACAATTAAATATACTTTAAAAATCTTAAGCTCTTATACGAAGTTATGATACCCACTCGGGTCGCAACCACGACCCGGCCCGAGCCGATGCCACGTGGCCGCTTCTCGCGCGGGCATGATGGTGAGTAGTAACCAAATACAATACTAATTTAATGTAAACTCAAGAAATATCTAACTGAAATAAATATCCATATCGAAGTTCTACACGATACGTTCAAAATGGTGTGGGGCCCACCTAACAATAACCCCGAATAAAAGACTTTTTAAATTATTCAATACTTATCATACCATATAAAATAAAAATGAGCTCTATCAAACTCCTACTCTACTCCATGTGCCTTCGAAATGCTAGCTTCAGGATGAGTTGTAAAACAATAGGGTGAGCTCCTACACATAGCTCAGTATGGAGGTTAAACATCTTTAAATAGAAAACATACTAAAAGCATACATAGTTCACAATCATTTCATAGCAAAGCACATTTACCTTGAAATCATGATCTCAAATTCATATGCACGCCACACATCATTATTTTCTATAATTACAGTCCATACTGTGTTTGCCCCAAAGGCCACGGGAGTCATCCGACCCTCTCTAACGTGACCTCGGTAACCCCGTCCACGATGATAACCACGCCGACTCTCACGACAGAGTGCTCAGGAACACACCCTATATTCGCCCCAAGCTAGATCGCCCGAGGAAACTACAAGTCTCTAGAGACCCCACACAAACCACACAAGTACGACTCATATATTCACACATCATTACATAAAACCAATTAAAGTTCATCACATTCACAAATTATATACAGATCCACAATTATACAAAATCAAACTCATATCCACACAACATTTAAATACCATGTTCATACAACACATGCATATCAAAACATGATCTTTATCAATCAGTGTCATAAACATGTTTTATTTGAAAAGCATATCAAATAACTCATAATTGTGAAAAACATTTCACAAACAACAATCATGCACATTTAAATCTATCTAAAACAATAAAATCACTTCTAGCATGGTTCTGTAAAAGAATGCATAATCCCCTACCTAAAGGAGCGCTAAGATCCAGTCCCTAAGCTGTTGGGACACTCTTATCACCACCAAATCCTCCAATTTTAATTTCTAAATAATTACAAATAATTAAAATATTAGAATTTATTGAACTAAGAGTCTAACGCAACAAACTGTATTCGAATCGGATCCTAAACCCCAATCTGAATTCGTTTAAGCTATCCAAGATCCAAATTAATACCCAGATCCATATTTGATCCAAATGAGTGACACAATAGGTAGCTTGTATCACTGTATCAACATAGAACCTGTAACTACTGACACGGGTCTTATTCCTAACCTAGAAACCCATTTCAAGACCCGACCAAAACTTGACCCGTTTCCGACACGGAACCTATTTTAACACAGAATTGGTTCTTAACACGTGACACGAGGACACAACATGAATCAGTGTCGGTTCATGACATTTCAGACACGACACATCATGTCCGTCATGACACGACACAGAAACGAGGGACACGCCCAAAAGGGCTGATTCCCATTTTTTTTTCGGCATCGATTTCATCAATTTCCAACAAATCGTAACTGTTTCCCAGCCAAATCGACACCATCAACTTACCTACCCCACCAAAAAACTTAGTTCTACCTCAAACCTTCAATCCAAGCCCAAAACGATGATTTTCAACAAGTTTTTCATCAAAAATAAGAAAAAAAATGAAAATCTAAAAAATAGGTGAACTCACCAGATTCCGGCCGATTCTTCTCGTTTTTCGACTGGTTCGAGGCTGCCCCATCTATCTATAGAATGCACTATGAATGCTCTGCGTTACTGCACAGCCTATGTAGTAACGCTGGGGCGTTACAGTAGGAATCTCTTCGGCCCATTTCAACATGAAGTGCCGATTTGGACATCATATAGATTGAGATTGCTTGTGCAACTATCTTAAGGATGGTTTCCTTCTCTCATTTGGATAGATTTAGCCTCTAAACTTCCTCTGCGGACTGCGTTACTTAGGATTGCTCACAGGCATTTAGCCCCTAGAACGAACAAATAGGGAGACAGTGGGTATCCCAAGTGAGACTCTATGTGGTTTAAAAGGCAAGCCTGGTTTACCATTCATGACTGAATATGAGAGTCTTCACACATTTCATAACTTTTGCTATCAAATAATGGTGAGTGTCATGTCATAAGCATTCAATGTATTCTCTATGTATCAATTTTTGACAAAGAACTTTGGGGTTCATCAATAATGCTAGGCATGATAGTTTTGAGTCTGTTGGAGGGGATCTTGCTAATTATTTATACACTACGTTGCATAAAGCAATAGGACAATAGTGTTGCACACATTTCGGCGATGACAAATTTGGTAAGAGCACTAGGAACATTTTGTTCACCTCTTCAATCTCATCATTCCCATTGAGGAAATACTTACTATGTATCAAAATCTTGGGTAGAAGAGGCAGGTAGACCATCCGGACCTAGTGCTTTGGTTGCACTAATTTGAGTTAGATCTCATTTATTTCCACTGCGCTGTAAATGAAAAATAAGTACTCGTTTATTGCTTCGGTGACTTGCCATTAAAACTACTGACCATCTCTTCAAATATTATAGGATTCGAAGCTTTGAAGATATTGGCAAAGTATTTCCTTGATGTTTCCTCAGTACCCTGCAAATCTTCCTTCCAATTGTTCGACGCGTCACTGATTTCGTTTATAGTGTTTGTCTTTCTCTTGGTAGCAGCAAAACTACGAAAGAATGAAGTGTTTGAGTCATATTCATGTAACGTAAATGTGGCCATTCTCGACAACCTTATTACAGGAACGACTCGATTGGCCATCCAATCGTTACCTGTGGTGAAAGTTATGATGTTGATCTATAACATTCAGTCGGTTACGGATTAACACCATAACCGACTGGATAAGGCTTCAATCGAAAAGCCCAACTAGGAAACCTGGGAGGGAAGGAGTTGGCGTTGCTCTGTAAATACAAAGCAGCGCACAAGAAATACATAGTGTGAAAAACATAAAGAAACCCTCTCTTGAAAAACCAGTTGTGTAGAAATCCTTACTTCTACATGTGATTTCGCTGCTCAGAAACAAAAGGAGGTCTACTATTGCTGCATACCAGGAGCAAGAAACAAGAAAAGCTGCCTCGGGTATTTGCAAAGGTCGCCCAAGCCATCAGTGATATGAGGGCCTAGTTCATTCCATAATCTCCAAAATATAGAAGTACGCTTAATAAAAAAGACATAAGAGAGAGGGAAGAGAAAACAGAAAAGAGGTCGTCTAGGTCGAGACAGGGCAAAGGCGAACAACCAAGGTAGGTCAAGATAGAAAGTTGACCCAAGTCGAGACAGTGCAAAGGTGAACAACCAGTCCAGGTCAAGATAGAAAGTCAATCCACATCAAGACAGGGCAAAGGCAAAAGCTGACCCAGGTCAAGACAGGACAGGGCAAAGGAAAAAGCTTATCCAGGTCAAGACAGGGCAAAGGCAAAAGTCGGTGCAGGCGAAGAAAAATACAAAAGAGAGCCCCGACCAAAAGGCCGTCAGGAAAACACGGAAGAGAGCCCAACCTAGAAGGCCGTTGAGAAAACGTAGAAGAGACCCCAGCCAGAAGGCCATCAGGAAAACACAAGCAGAGCCCAAGCCAGAAGGTCGTCAGGCAAGAAAACCGTGGACGGAAAACCAATGGTTTTCAATGGTTTGGTTTTCTACAACCGCTCCCGGTTTTAAAAAATCATCGCAATTTTGCGAAAAGTGCCTTGGGCAATAGACTGAAAAGTCCATTCTACCTAGCCAGTTTTTGAATAATACAAACTGCCACAGGATAAAATTATAAAAATATCTAAATATTTTCAAATAAAAAGATAATTTTACCCTCAAACATGTGAAAAGTCTGTTTTGCTCTCTAACAGTTTATAAAGATTACGAAAAATTGAGAGACCAAATTACTTTCTTGCCCTTACCCAATTTTTTTTTTACAATACTACCACTATATCAAAAGATAAAGATGCTCCTATATTTTATGAAAATTATAGATTTGGACTAAGGGGCAAAATTATGTATTTATCCCTTATCAGTGATGAATTTCTCAGAAAAACCAAACAACAATTTCATTGTTCTGTTCTTGGTCTTTTTGAAAAATTTCAGAATAAAAAAAAGATAAAATTATAATTTCACCCCTGAGGTTTTGGGAAATTATCGGAGGCAGGAACTTTTTGGAAAATTATAAAATTATCCTAGTTTGATTCTACAATATAACCATGAGTTGTTTATAGTTTAGTATTTGGATATTGTGCATTATGTTAATCAAAATTCTCCTATCTGTGGTTTGTTGCTTGGTAAATATTTTTCTTCTATATCGTCTATTTGGTAAATTTGTCAAACACATAAAAATGAACTCTAGAATATATGTATCGGAACTGGAAAAGACAAAAAAATTTAACGATCTAAGCTTCCAAATATGGAAAAAAAGAATGTTATTGGCTCTAAGGTATATAGTATGTTTTGAAGGAAACATTGTGACCATCACCACCTGACACCATAGGATAACAAAGAAAAATATATAAAACATTTCTTAAAGATGACATGATAGTGGAAATGATCATATTGATATACATGGAAGATGACCTGATTAGGGTCTTCGAAGAATTCAATACCGCAAAAGAGTTGTTTGACGCTATAACAGCTAAATATGATACAACTATCAAATTATATATTCAATTACTACTACAAAAACATAACTCCTATAAAATGAAAGGAGATAATGTAGTGGAACATGTGAACCATATACTGGTAACAGCAAGAGATTTAGTTGTGGTAAAACCAGTTATCCCAGAATCGATGCAAATATCCATTATACTAAACAATCTTCCTCTGTCGTGAAACATGGTCACTATTTCCCTTAGACTATGGCTTGAAATCAACCTTTTGGAATCGTCCCTAAAACTATCAATTGAGCAAGAACATACGAACAAAAACAAAAGAGAGAAATTGTTAGTAGTGCAAGATAAGATAAAGTCTAGCTCCAAAATCAACCAAAGGAGAAATAAATCAAATAAAAAGTTTGGCAAAAATTACAAAAAGAGCAGTCAATCTTTTAAGAAACGCAGGAAACTACTTCTCGGGTCAAGTATTTTAGTTGTGGAAAGATGGGACACTACGAGAGGGATTGCCGCAACAAGAAGAGTGGAGGAAACAACCCATAATGCAGACAATAAAAAAAGGAGGATATAATCTTCGTGATATTAGAATATCTCTACATGGACTGCCCGGTGACTGGTTTGGTGCATTAACTGAGGAACAATCAGACACATCTCAAAGAACAAGGAAGAGATAATGGATCTAAAGGAGTACAAACCATAAAAACATCGGGTGTGTATGGAAAATAATACTTTCTCAAATGTTCTAGGAACTGGGTCCTTTAGAATTTTTATACAAGACACACCGGTTGTATTAACTGATGTATTTTTTGTACCATCTATAAGGTGCAATCTGGTTTTGGTCCCTCTCTTAGTGAAGAAAAGTTTTGATTTCAGGTTTGTTCCTTACAAAGTGATTATGGGGAAACATGAGCAAGTATTTTTCTCTAGGAAATTTGATGTAGAACATGGATTGTTCAAGCTAAAAGTTAATGAAAATGAAAGTTTTTTATTTTATATTGATCATACCTTTAATGTTGATGTGAATGTATCGCATAAACACCTAGGGCATATAAGTCTAGAAAAGTTGAGAAAATTATCCAATTTCGACTTATTGCAAAGATTTGAGAAAAACACTTTCAGCAAGTGTGAAACTTGTATATAAAAAAAAATGACAATAAAAGTTTTTCCCAAAGAGATAATAAGGGCAACAACCCTATTGAAAGTTATTCACACTGATTTATATAGACCCTTCAGAGTAAGGTCACATTGAGAAAAAGTTTATTTCATAACCTTTGTTGATAATTACTCGATATATATATATATATATATATATATATATATATATATATATATATATGTATCCTAGCACATAAATCTAAGGTACTTGAACCATTTAAAGAATATAAAAAGGAAGTTGAAAATCAACTAGGATATTCAATCAAAGTCAGAGTAAGGTCAAATCGAGGAAAAGTTTATTTCATAACCTTTATCGATAATTACTTGATATATATATATATATATATATCCTAGCACATAAATCTTAGTCACTTGAAATATTTAAAGAATATAAGCAGTAAGTTGAAAATCAATTGGAGCATTCAATCAAAGTCTTAAGATCAGATAGAGGTGGGGAATATACCTCTACAAAAAATTTTGAATTCTATAAAGACTTTGGTTTTTCAAAGCAAAATACCATACCTAGGATACCTCAAGAAAATAGTGTAGTTGAAAGATATAATAGGACTTTACTAAACATGACAAGGTAAATGTTAATAGATGCCTCTCTACCAAAGATATTTTGAGAAGAAGCATTAAGTACAATGGTGTAGATACTCATTAGAGTACCTTGTAAAGTTGTATTCACTACACCATATGAGATGTAATTTGGAAGAAAACCCAACCTATATCATCTCAAGAGGTGTGAATCTATTGTTCATATAAAGATCCTTGATCAGTCTAAAGATATGCTACACAACATGTCCTTGAGATGTATATTCATCGGATATCCTAAAATCTCAAAGGGATATCAATTTTATCATAAGAATGACAGATTAATAGAGAGTAGAGATATTGAATTCTTAGAAGATACTAAAAATGACATCTTAGAAAATAATGATGAGTATGTTGATGATCTAGTAGATCTAAATCAATCATCATTCGAATCCACAGAAGATCTTCTTGAAACAACCAAAACTTTAAGTGGACATAAAAGGCTTAGGGTCACACCGTCCTACTTAAAAGATTATCGCACTTATCTTACAGAAGAAGTGTGTAATTTAGTGGATTTATATGAGTTGACTGATAACTTGACTTATCAGTAAGCTATAAACTCATCGAAAGCAACAAACTAGGAGAAAGTCATGGATAGGGAAATTGAATACATTGAGAAAAATTAAGTTTGGGAACTAGCTGATTTATCAAAAGGAAGACAGGTTATAAGCTGTAAATGGGTTCTAAAAAAGAAATATAAGATCACTGGTTCTATCGACAAGTTTAAGGCGAGGTTAGTTGTAAAGGGTTTTTTGCAAAAAAAGAGATAGATTATATTCTGACATATTCCCCTATTGAGAAATTTGCATCCATCAGAATAATCCTAAGAATATCTACATATTATGATGTGGACTTACATCAGTTAGATGTAAAGATTGCTTTTTTAAACGGAGATTTAGACGAAATCATATATATGTAGCAGCTCGAAGGATATATAGTTGAAGGTCAAGAAGATAAAGTATATAGGTTGAGAAAATCCCTATATGGCCTGAAACATTCACCTCGCCAATGGTATTTGTCCTTTCAAAATGCTATTATTGAACTTGGGTTTGTGGCTAATGAGCTTGATTACTGTGTATATGTATAGAATAGTGGGAGCCACTTTGTCATCTATCTTTATATGTAGATGACATATTGTTGATTGAGAATGACAATGAGATGATTGTAAAAACAAAGTCATGGTTAAACTCAAGGTTCGAAATGAAGGATATGGGGAAAGCATCCTATATCCTAGGAATAAAGATTTCTCGAGATAAAGAATCTAAACTCTTATGCCTAAGTTAGGAGAGATATATTGACTATATCCTCAAAAAGTTCAAAATGGGTGAATGCAAGTATGCTATTACACCAGTTGTAAAATGGGTCAAATTGAGTAAGGTTGATTATCTCGGTAAAGGAGATGATAAGCCTAACATTCTTTATGTATAAGTTGTTGGTAGCTTGATATATGTTATACTGTGTATAAGACCTGATATTAGTTTCACTGTTGGTCTTGTGAGTAGATATCAAAGTAATCCTGAATGATAGCGTTGAATAGATGTAAAAAGAATTTTAAGATATCTCAAAGGAACAAAAAACTTGAAATTGTGTGTTCAAGTGATAAATTGAAAGTGGTAAGATACTCAGATGATGACTTTGCTAGGAGCAAAGATGATATCAAATCAACCTCGGAGAAAATATTCTTATTTGGAGGCAGAGTTATTTCTTGGGCATGTAAGAAACAAGGTTGTGTAGCATTGCATACAAAAGAAGCTGAGCATATGGCTTGTTGTATAGTTGCAACAAGTATCGTCTAGATAAGCTGCTTCATACTAGATTTGAAGTTGGAAATACCCGATGAGCCAGTTGTCATTTACTATAACAACAATGCAACTCTAATCAAGAGTGTAGCCGACAATTCCAAAAGCAAGCATATAATGGTGAAATACCACTATGCTCATGATATGGTTACGAGAAAGGAAATATTGATCTCATACATACCAACTCATGATATGTTGGCATACCCCTTGACTAAAGGTATAAAAGAGGATCTTTTCTCAAAACATGTTACAATTGTGTAGGTAAAAAACCACACAATGAGTGATGATTGCAATAGCAATCATGAAATGACATTATTAGGAAAACCTACAAAAATGGGAGAAAAACCAGTATGTTAGTTCAATTGGCTCGAATGGTCAAGTATGAGATTTAACATAAAGGTGGTCATTCTTGGTAACCTTATCACATGAACGGTTGAATTGGCCATCTAACCGTTACCTGTGGTGGAAGGGATAACCGACTGAATAAGGCTTCAACTGAAAAGCCCAGCTACGAAACCCGGGAGAAAAGGAGGCGACACTACTCTATAAATACATAGCAACGCACACGGAATACATAATGTAAAAAAAATAAAGAAACCCTCTCTAACCAGGTGTGTGGAAACCGAAAAACCTACAAAATCCTTACCTCTACTTGTGATTCCGTGGCTTAAAAACAGGAGGTAGCAGGAGCAAGGAACAAGAAAAGCCGCCTCGGGTCTTTGCAGAGGTCGCCCAAGCCATCAATTCCTTCATCCATGGGATCCTCCAATGTTGCCGCCACATCATTTCTTCTCTAATGGGAGTTCCTTCTTCAGATCTCTCAGTTGTTCAAGATTCACGGGTGTTGGATCAATTTCACCAAGTCGCTTGATTGCCGTTTGCAGGCCTTCAATCTACTTATTGACATGTCCAAAAACATTCTCGTTGCAAAACTTCAACCTATCCTGCAATGCGCTTATATTCTGGGTTTTGCCTTACAGATCGACTATCTGCATAATTCTAGGCCAGAGTTGCTTTAGTTTATCTGCAAATTGTGTGTCACGGCCACATGGATTGCAATCTGAATGGTCTTCTGATCCAAGGGTATCCGACATTAGTTTTCGTAGCGTCCATGTTAAGCAAGATGGGGAGGTGGTCCGGTTGAGGTGCTGCGAGATGAGATACCTGTGTTCTCATCCACAACAAGTTAGTGAAGGAAAGGTCTGAATGTACTCTTACATTGTGCTTTACAGGTTCGCCATTTGTCCATCAATGGCATTTCTAAAGTCAAAGATTTTCAAGATTCCTCGGTCTTCTCATGTTGATGAAGTTATCGTTGAAGTCTCACCTAACTAGCCATGGAATATCGGGGGGAGACAAGCGAACGGGGGGTTCGCCAAGTTCTTAGTTGCCGCCTTCACTTAGCCTATATCAGGTGGCCATAGAAAAGTGTATATTTTCAAATTCCATCCATTCAATTGGTTACTTTCGTGAATCTCCATACCGATATAATCCATACTGAAAGTAATGAGTGATGTGCAGATCCATTTCAGCTTTCCGTAGCACCGCTAAACCACCCGCACGGCTTTCACTTAGATCATGCTGAAATCCTACTCTTTCTCGATGTCTCTTCATCAAAGAATTGGAATCGCCCGCTGGTGCCCGATATCTGCAGCAATTCAAGACCAATACCCTCATTTTGCTCCGTAAACCCCGCCTCATCTTCTTTAATTCTGTGTTTTCATTGACTTCTTCAACCTCATCAGTATCCATGGCTTTGCCATCCTCCATCAAGAACTCTAAGCTTCTTTTGTGATTCAGTGAACTTCCTTGTGTATACCTTTCTTATTTTGCCATATACGACCTATGCTCGCTCCTTTCGTCAGAGAAGCTTTTGTCCTTTGCATTTCCCTAGACTTCTTTCTCGCCAACGAAGCTAGGTAGGGAGGGCTGCAGGTGTCATGCGTGATGATACCTCCTCGCGGTCTAAATTCATTTCCATTGTCTTATTTTCTTGAATACTTTTTCCTTGGCTTCCTTCTGTTTTTTCTTGCGATTGTTGACTGCGGACGGAAAGCTCTCTGCGAAACATGGAGCTGAGGTGCTTTATCTCTGTTAGCTCCTATTCTCAACTCAAGTTGTTTGTATCCTAGTGATCTTGGTTCATTTGGACCCGAAGCCATGCCTCAAATTGCTTTCTTCTAAACTTTCTTCCCCCTCTACTTCATAATCATCACCGAAACGCACCAGCGAACTGCCCTTGTAACAAGAGTTAGGCACCATTGGTATTATTCTCAGGTAGACCCCCTGGGTTTTCCTCTTTCATTGATGATCCATCATTAATGGACATTAAACACCATCGTCGAGTCCCCAGTGAGGTTCCCCTCTCACATTCATGAGACCATATCTTCTCCATTATAAGAGCCCTAGCCGCCATGGAAGATGCTCTCGGGTTCTTCAGGAAGTAGTAACTCCATCATCACTTCTAACAACGGCCTCGCTCTTCTTTTGGTAGACCAAGCAGGACTTAGAGAAGGTTTTCTTCTTAAACCGAATCACCAAAAGTCCAGAGATCAGATTCGATTCCTTAACCTTTTAGGCAAGGTGACATGCTTAAATGGTCATATAAAGTCTTGTAGGAATGTTTAACATTTTTGAAACTTACTGTAGCTTCTCATTCATGCAAGTGGCTAATAATGCCACAACATTGGCTGCACCCATAGCCTTCACCAAATATATATTTTGGTATTTTGAAAATACACCCAATAAACTCAACTCTCAATAATAGTCACCTGTAATTTTGTGGTCTTATTTCGTGATGTATAACGACTTGCATTATTACGATATTCATTCTGTTTGTTAATAAATGTTAGGGCTTGTAAATGGGCAGAACAAACAGAACGATTTCGTTTATTTCTCAGCTCATTTTCTATATGAACTTGCCAAGCTAACTGCTAGCTAAACAACCTTTATTGAAACATATTCATGACTTATCACTTTCCTTTTGCAAACCATGTGAACATATATATATATATATATATATATATATATATATATAGAGAGAGAGAGAGAGAGAGAAGAGAGAGATTTTCTTAAACAACTCAAATAAAATGTCTCTTATATACCGAGTCATCCCTTGCAAAAAAGTTAAGAGAAAATGATCCTTCATTTAACCTTAATTACCTTGTTATAATACCCTTTAGAGTACTCGTTAGTTGAAATTTTTTAAAATTCCGTTTAACGAGCTCTCATGAGCCAAGCCGAGATGAATGTGGCATGTTCATGTTCACGTTCAACAAACAGAAAACAAGCAAACCAGGAATGATTCCAACCGAGCCAATCTTTCGATCAGCTTGGTTCGTTTACCAGCCCTAACGACTGCCAGTTTACGTCAACATAGTTGTATGATTAGTTTATGCCTGTAATCAATTCATTCACGTACTCATTAAAGAAGTTTGCTTATTGATTTGTGCTGCTTACTCTAATGCTTGTAAATAAGAGAAATATCTTTATATGGAACTTATTTTATATAGAAGTGCAATGAACTACAGCGAAAAAACATGAATGTTTTTTTAATATTTTCACCTCTGACTTTGGAGATGTGATCGACATGTTTCGAAGTATAGGGAGCAATAATTTAAGCTTTCATTTATGAAACAAACACACACACACATATATATATATATATAGAGAGAGAGAGAGGGTAGTTGTATAATGTTTAAATTGCACGATCTTACTAAAACATCTACACCATTCGATCTTTGAGATGAATGGTAGAGAATTGAATTACTTTACAAAGTATAATGGTACTTTTAATTCAAATCTCTAACATTAATCTCAAACATCGAATAAATGGTGTAGATGTTGATGCAAACATATGCACTAAAAAAACATTATGTATTTATCACTTTTCTTATATATATATATACATATATATACATACATATATAGATAAATATATAACGATTGTGGCTTATATTATATACTCATTGGCACGTAAAATTGTGGTCTGTTGCAATCAATACAGCGGGCCCTTCATTTCACAACCATTGAGTACTATATATGTAGTACGTGTGTGTGGATCCAGTAGATAAGGATGCAGGCTTAGTGGACAACAAACTTTCAACCATGTCAGTATGCCAATTCATGAAACTGCAAAGGTTAAGATGATCTGCTGCTTATGTTAAAACCCCAAAACCATGTGCAAACCCGATGCCCTGCATCAAGGAAAAAGCACTACCATATTTTCGCTTCTTGAGCATGACCAAAATTAATTTTCTGCCTGGCAACTGGGGGTTAGGCTTCAAATATTTGATGCCGCTAGTGAAGAAATCAAATCAAAATAAAGAAAGACACGAAGCAGCGAAGAACACCACTAAATATTTAGACATGAACTTCAACACAAGGTTTGAAATTAATGTTCAGAAGATGATTTCATGTTTCTTAGACATTGTGATCATTTAGTTGCTTGTAGAGAAGTTCGGCCACAAATGAAATGGCTCCTTTATTAATATCTAAACACACATACATCTTTCCTTTACTTTATGAGGGAATGAGTACAATTTTGTTTATTTAATTTTCTTGAAACCCTTTTAAATTTTCAAACTACCCTAGTACCTCCAAAAAGTAATGAAAAAGTATGAGTTTACATGAGTAAAATGTGTGTGTGAAAAGTTGAAGCAGCTAGAGCTAGACATTGCCTCTCTCTCTCTCTCTCTCTTTCTCTCTATATATTATGTATATATGTGTGTGCATGCTTGCATGTGTATATGCTTAAATAGGAACCATCTTTATAATATGTTTTTGTTTATCAAATGCAGATAAGTTTTAAAAAATGCTCATGATTTCATGGAAATTTTAGGTTTTTCTGTTTATCAAATTCTCATAAGTCAATCCAGCACTATGGGAAAAGAGTTTTGGATGCATTTGTCATTATGTTGACTTAATAATAGTGCCAAAACAATAATAACAACTATGCCTTTTTCTCATACTAGATGGTGTCGGTTACATGGATTCTATGTTTTTATAGAGCTCAATCATGTGTCATACTAACAATTAACTCAACATACGATAAATAATTTTTATTATTTCTTTTTAAGAACTTGTTTTTTAATTATATCATCTTTCTCATTTTTGAGGTTTTACCATTTAGTTTGAGTAGTTCTATGTATTCTTTGTCTCTTTATCTACTTTCTTACTTGTAAATCCATAATTAGAAGTCGACCTTGTGTAGTTAAGCTTTCTCCAAAATTTATCTTGCATTCCTTACAATATGACCTATCTTTTCTTTTACAAGCAAAATAATTAATTTATATTTATTATAAATGACTTTTATAAGTAATTAAATGTTCATCTTGTTATCTAAAATTCTATTGGCAAGAGATCACATGTCATAGCAAATTTTAAAATTTTCTTTACCTTCGTCATTTGAATCTCCAAAACCATGAATACCTTGATATCTTAATATCTATTTATCCACATATCCATTTGGATTGGATTTCAAACAAATCATCCCTTTTTGCCAAATTGTTTAAATTATATTGTCTAGCTTTTCCCAAAATGGCTTCTTTATGTTATCTTCTAGTCCTACTTAGGGTGCATAAGCACATACTAAATTTAAAGTTTATACTCTCAACACTAATTTCATCATCATAATTGGTGAATCTATCATTGTATGTATACTATACCATCTTTTAAATCCTTATTATACGATAATACCAACTCTATTATGAGCCTTTTCTTTTCCTAAGTATCATAATCTAAAACTTGTGTTCTTAATATTTTTTATTTTTCTTCAACCGACCACTTTGTTTCTTGTAAATATAGAATGTAAATTTGTATCCTAATAATAGTATCTACCACCTTCATTAGCTTGTCAATCAATATTCTAATGTTTAATTATCAATATAAAACTTTATGTAAGATTAGGTTCCTTATATTTGCATCCTTTTATGCTAAAAAATATACAAATCTTCTCCATAATTTATTTACTATATTCAGGTAGTAATATAGTAGGACTAATTTTCTTATCCACACTCATCTATAATGTGGGAACCATCTCTATAATTGTTTCACTATACTCGAGTAAACAAGTAAAGACTTTTGCTTACTTTTCATTGTATTCAACTTTGTAGTGTGTTACTAAGAGGAGACATCCTAACGAGATACTCACAATGTTTAGAATTCATGATAATAAATTCGATAAAGTTTTATACTAATTGTCGAAATCCTAAAACAACCCTCTTCCTTCCACGTCCGAGCTTGAGACATGAGGAGCCACCCAAAAGAAATAATTACCTTCTTCTCAATATTAGTACATGCTAAAAACTTGGGGAGCCACTTTGAAAATATTAACTGGAGGAATAACAAACCATTGCAGAAACCAATAAGCTGAAAATAATGGTTCTTTAATGGGTATGACTTATCACTATATAATATTAGGTACATGATTTAGGGGACAATTTTTTCATGGCCACTATCAAGATATGAGTCACTATTCGAGGAGTTGGAGAAGCCAAGAAGTCATCTAAAACGGTGGAATAACAAGAATAATCCACCATCAGCTACAAAAGGATGGGGCTGCTTATTTTGAAGGATAAACACGTGAACTGAAGCATCAATCTAATGTCTTTTTTGTTACCTTTGCTTTTTGTTTCTATTTTTCTATTTGTAATTCCTAGTCGTAGCTTTTTTTGTAGTTAGTAAAATTTTCCATTTTGTTCTGCTTGTGACTTTTGTCTTTTTAATCAAATCCAAAGCTATTTCACATTAAAAAGCTACATATCATAAATCTGCCTCAAGTTCAAAAGTTCACTAAAAATCTATTTTAGTGCCAATTTCACGAGTATTGCACATTAGAAAGTTCACCTTATTTACTTTGTAATAGATCAAGAATCACTCGGACTCAAGTTCAAACGACCGAGATATGGAGGAATAAACTATGAACTTTCTAGAAAAAAGGTTATCACTCAATTGATTATACTTAGAATTTGTTGACCTTTTATTTATCAGATAGCTCTAATAACCGCATCTGATCCTACAAAAAGTTCCTAATGTCTCAATCAACTATGCACTTTCTGGAAGAAAGGCTATTACTCAACTGATTCTACTTAAAACTGGTTGATCTTATATTTATCAAATAGCTCTAATAATCATATATGATCCTACAAAAAGTTCCTAATGTCTCAATCAACTATGCACTTTCCGGAAGAAAGGCTATCACTCAATTAATTCTACTTAGAATTGGTCAGTAAGAGTTGTATATAATCAATCAACTGGTTTTTAGGTCAACATTATAGCATGAGTTTTGACCAACTCACAGAGAAAAATTACGAAAGACATCTCGTTGAAATCATGATCACCCTCAAAGGCGTCTCACGTGGGTTGTTGCCTTTAGTGCATGGTCGGAACGCTAAACTCTCCCAACAAGTTAGAATCACAAAGGATTCTCTCTCCCCCCAAAGAGTTACATGATTTTTTCCTCAATCGATTTCTCATGCCATGTAGGGTTTGTTGTGGAATTCTCTTAGACCATGAAAATTGTATATCACGGTCAGTTATCAGAAAGATAGAAAGACGGATAAATGCCCTCTCAGTTTATACATATATAGGAAAACTGAATCCTCCTCACTCAATATTTTAGTGCATGGTCAGTTATCGGAAAGATAGAAAGATGGATAAATGCCCTCTCAGTTTATACATATATAAAAAAACTGAATCCTCCTCACTCAATATTTTAGTGTATGGATGGAATTTTAAAAATAAGGGTTTTCAAAAAAGGATTAAGGATAATGTTATTAAATTCTTGCTCCTAAAAATAATAGTCATACATGAGTGGACAGTTTCATTGGTCTATATATATATATATATATATATATGGATACAGAGATAGTGGTATATGTTTACATGATTAAATCTTCTCAAACGCTATTGCAGTGATTAATGATAGAGATTTGAAATGAAAAACTAAAGTGTATCATTGAACATTAAATGTGAGTACAAAAAGTACAACAATATACTTGGTTTTTGAGATTTAAATTTCCGACATTTGATTTGTAACGATCAAACAATGAAGGTATTTGAGGAGAATTGAGCAGGACTAGGCCATATATATATATATGTGTGTGTGTGTGTGTGTGTGTGTGTGTGTGTGTGTGTGTGTATGGAGTTGGTAGGCTTGCATCATGCTAGACAATCAACACCGTATGATTGAATACATACATAATCTAGACAAGAATGAAAAAGTGTATTATACATTTTATATATTTTCCTTTTCTTATAAAGCAACTTTTTTTTAGTTTTATCTACAACATCCATCTCTCTAACTCAACTATCATGATTAACATGAATTGCCTAACATGAACCAAGAGTCCAACAACTCTTACTCTTTTGGTGTATGTATATGTTTGTATATATATACATACACAAAGACATATATAAAAATACATGCATATATATATATATATATATATATATATATATATATATATATATATATATATATATATATATATATATATATATATATATATATATATATATATATAAAGAGAGAGTGTGCATGACAGGTTCTTTGGCCGGTCTCTCCATTAAAATGTGGGGCCAAAAGTGTTATTTAGAACACCAAAGAGGTTTTTAAATTATAAAAAAACATAAGCATATTAGATGTCCCCACTTTTCAATGGGAAGTCAAAGAAATCTTCTCAAACATCTCTACCATTTGACCACAGCAATCAACGATAGAGATTTGAAATGAAAAAGTAAAGTGAATCATTGAGCATTAAATGTGAGTATAGAAAGTACAACAATATACTTGTTTCTTAAAATTCAAATTCCTGCTTGATTGTGGCGATCAATCCATGAACATGCTTGAGGAGGATTGAGTTCGGACTAGGCCCTCTCTATATATATGTGTGTGTGGAGTTAGTAGGCTTGCATCACGCTGGGCAATCAACACCATATGATCGAATACATTGATAGTCCAGAACAGAATGAAAAAAGTGAAAAAGTACATTATGCATTTTATATATTTTCCTTTTCTTATCAAACAACTTTTTTTTTAGTTTCATCTACAATCTCTCCAACTCAACTATCAGGATTAACATGAATTGTCTAACATGGACGAGAGTATAACAACTGTTATCCTTTTGGTATATACATATAAAGAATATGTATATAGAGAGAGTGTGTGTGTGAGAGAGTGTGCATGACAGGTTCTTTCACACCTCTGACCTGCCTCTCCATTAAAATGTGGGGGCCAAAAGTGTTATTTTGCAAAATCAAAGAGGTTTTTAAATAATAAAAAAGCATAAACATATTAGACTATGCGCCCACTTTTTAGTGCAAAGTCAAGATTGCAAACTATTGTACAGACAACCAAGTACATACAAAGGTGCATACTCACAGACTAGCATAACAACCTTCATGAAATGATACAGATCACTCTCTTGAAGAAAGATTATATCTGGTGACGTCTACTAAACATGGAGTCCATTTCTATGCTCAACTGGGAACCCATACAGTCTGTTCTCAATTTTTAAGAATCATATCAAACCATTATAATGAAGGGCAGAATCCGGTAGTGCTTTAGTTTGTCACCTGAGAGATTGTCGGAGTTGCAGCGAAAAGTGATCTGGCTCGGGAAGACATGCAGGGAAAGAAGGGGAGAGTAGAAGAAGGTAATGGTATATGGTTTCCCTCATACGGCTTACGCAAAGAAGATGTTCTCTATATTTTTCTGTATCTTACATTGTATTCTTTATATGGTATTTATAGACAACTTCATCTTCCTAGTTTTCATGTCTGGACTTTCCATTACAAGTCGTTCTGTCTCTAACACTTTTGGTTTAATTTTTGTAAAGTTATTGGTTCCTTTTTTGCATGGAACGTTTTACAGCCTAAGAAGCCATTTTCCATTACATTTCCCACTTGGCCATTCGAGCGAAGTGACATACTGGTTTTGCCTCCCACTTTTGTAGGGTTTTCCAAGTTATGTCATGTATGATTGTTATTGCAATTATTATCTATTGTGTGGTTTCTTACCTATACAATAATCAAACATATCTCAAACCTATGTTTGTAATATGCTTTGAGAAATGATCCTCTGTTATGCCTTTAGTCAAGGGGTCTGCTAACATGTCATTAGTTGGCATATATGAGATGGATATTTCCTTTCTCATAACTATATCATGAATATAGTGGTATTTAACCATTATATGTTTGCTTTTGGAGTTATCAACTTCACTCTTAATCGAAGTAATTGCTGCATTGTTGTCATAATAAATAACAACCAACTCGTTGGCTATATCGAGCTTCAAATCACGTATAAAGCAGCTTATTCAAACGGAACTAGTTGCAACCAAACAACAAGCCATATACTTGGCCTCCTATGTATGCAATGCTACACAACCTTATTCCTTGCAAGCCCAAAAGACAGCTCTACCTCCAAATAAGAATATTTGATTCGAGGTTGAGTTGTTATCATCTTTACTCCCAGCAAAGTCAGCATCTGAGTATCCTATCACTTTCAGTTCATCTACTTGAAAACATAATTTCAAGTCTTTTGTTCCTTTAAAATATCTTAGAATATTTTTACAACTATCCAATGTTATCATCTGATATATGCTGACAAGACTAACAACGAAGTTGATATCAGGTTTTGTACATAATATAGCATATATCAAGCTCCCCACAGCTTGTGCATAAGGAACATTTGACTTATCATCTCTTTCACCAGAACAATCAACCTTATTCAATTTAATTCCTTTCGCAATGAGTGTAGATGCAAACTTGCATTCACCCATTTTAAATTTCTTGAGAATATAATCAATATATCTCTCTTGACTTAGGCATAGGAGTTTTGTTTCTCTATCTCGAGAAATCTTTATACCCAGGATATAAGATGCTTCCTCCATATCCTTTATTTCGAATCTTGAGTTTAACCATGATTTGGTTTTGACCATCATCTCATTGTCATTCTCAATCAACAATATATCATCTACATATAAAGATAGGATGACAAAGTGCCTCATATTGTTCCAAACATATACACAGTGATCAATCTCATTAGCCACAAACTCAAGTTCAATTGTTTCATTGACTTTGTATTTCTTTTCGAGAACCCATTTACAACTTATAGCTTTCCTTCTTTTAGGCAAATCAACCAATTTTAAGACTTAATTTTTCTCAATTGATTCAATTTTCTCATCTATGGCTTTTACCCAGTCTTATGATTCAGATATACCAATAGTATGGCGATATGTTAAGTTATCAGTCAACTCATCTAAATCAAATGAATTGCATACTTTCTCTGCAAGATAAGTATGATAATCCTTTAAGTAGGATAGTGTGACCCTAGGTCTCTTATGTCTACTTAAAGTTTCGGTTTGTTCAGAAAAGTCATCTATGGATTCAAATGATGATTGATCTAAATCTACTAGATCATCAACATACTCATCACCATTTTGATGGATATCATTATTAGTATCTTCTAGGAATTCAACATCCCTGCTCTCTATTAGTCCATAGTTCTTGTGATAAAACTGATATCCCTTAGATCCTTTAGGATATCTAATAAATATACATCTTAAGGATAACTATCTAGCATATCTCTAGACTGGTCAAGGATCTTTATATGAGTGATAGATCCCCACCTCCTAAGATGATGTAGGTTTATTTTGCTTCCAAAATATATCCAATATAGTGTAGAGAATACAACTTTATATGATACTCTGTTTAGAATATATACAATTGTACTTACTACTTCTCCCTAAAATACCTTTAGTAGAGAGACATCTATTAACATTGACCTTTTCATATTTAATAAGGTTTTGTTATATTTTTCTACTATATTGAAGTATTATTGGTATTGTGTTTTGTTTCGCAATACCAAAGTCTTTACAATATTCTTAAAATTCTGTTGAGGTATACTCATCACCTCTATCTTACCACAAGACTTTAATTTTATTCCAAATTGGTTCTCAACTTCCTGCTTATATTCTTTAAATGTTTGAAGTGCCTTAAATTTATGTGGTAAGAGATATATGTATGTATACCTTGAATAATCATCAATAAAGGTTATACCTTCTCATGATGAGATCTTACCTTAAAAGGTCTACATAAATCAATGTGAATGATCTCTAATAGGGTTATTGCCCTTATTATTTTCTTGTATAATGTCTTTCTTGTTATTTTTCTTATATACAGGCTTCACATTTATCAAAAGTGCTTTCTTGAAATCATAGCAATGAGTCAAAGTCAGATAACTTTCTCAACTTTTTCAGACTTATATGCCCTACGCATTTATGCCACGCATTTACATCAACATTAAAGCCACAATAGATATAAATACAAGATCCTTCTCTTTTATTTAATTTGAACAAACCTTTTTTAACATCAAACAATCCTGAGAAGGCTATCCTTTCATGCTTCCCTATGGTTACCTTGCGATGGACAAACCTGACTTCAAAATCCTTTTTAACTAAGGCAGATACCAAGACCAAATTGTGACTTATAATTGGTACAAAAGGTGTGCCTTGTACATAAATTCTAAATGACCCTATACCAAGGATATTTGAAAATGTGTTATTTTCTATATATGCCCTATGTTCTCCTGGTTTATATTCTTTTAGGTCTATATCTCCTTCTTTGTTCTTCAAGATATATAAATTGTGACTTATAATTGGCACAAAACGTGTGCCTTGTACATAAATTCTAAATGACCCTATACCAAGGATATCTAAAAATGTGTTATTTTCTATATACACCATATATTCTCCTGGTTTATATTCTTTTAGGTCCATATCTTCTTTGCTCTTAGAGATATATTTTGTTGCTCTAGAGTTAATCCACCAACTAAATATTAGGCAGTCCACGTAGAGGGAAATTGTAAAACCACACAGATTATGTTCAGCTTTTATGATTGACCATGTTGTTGGGTGTTTTCATCACCAGTCTTCTTATTGGGGCAATCTCTCTTGTAGTGCCCCATCTTTCCACAGTTAAAGCACTTGTCCTGAGAAGCAGTTTCTTGTGATTTCTTAAAAGTTTGATCACATTTCTTATTATTCTTGCCAAATTTTTTGTTTGGTTTATTTTTTTCTTAGTTTGGCATAGAGCTTGTCCCAATCTCTTCTTGAGCTATTAGCAACTTGTCCTTATGTGTTCTTGTTTAATTACTAGTTTGAGGGGTAATTGAGAAAGGTTTGCTCACCTCATAATCTCAAGGTTGTAGCAACCATATTCCATAGAGAGCATAGAGGGAGAAGGCTATTCAGGATAGTTAATATTATTTGCATAGTCTTAGAGATGACCGACTTTAGGTTTACAAGTTCTACTATATTATCTCTTTCTTTCATTTTGTAGGAGTTGTACTTTTATAATAATAATTGAACATGTAGTTTAGTTCTTGTATCGTATTTAGTTGTTATTTAATGAAACAACTCTTTTGCAGTTTGGTATTCTTCAAATACTCTAATTTAGGTCATCCTCCATATAGGTTAACATTATAGTTTTTGCTATAGTATCGTCTCTAAGGAATGTTTTGTATGCTTCCTTTTTCTTTTCTGTTATAGTTAGAGTAGGTGGTAAAAATGTATCCTTTAAAACATAGTTTGCACCTTTAAGTGTAAATACTAAAAGAGATACGTCTTTTTCACACTTAGAAATTTAGACTATTGAGTTTTTCTATTTAGACTATTGAGTTTTTCTATTTTTTCTAACTCTAATACACAAATCTAGGAGTTTATTTTAGTATATTTGGCAAAAATAATAATAGGATGGTCTCTTCATTGCTCCGCCTTTCGGCTAAGTCTAGCCACTCCGCCTGACCGCTTGCCTTCTGGTTGAGCTTGCCGCTCTGCCTCGCCGCTTGCCTTCTAGATAAGCTTGCCTCTATTCCCCTTATTTTCTTTCCTCTACCTTTTCGACCGAGTATCGCCTTTGCCTTTTTTTTCTTTTCTTTTGCTCTGCCTTCTGAGCATCGCCTCTATCAGAAAGAATGTTCGACAACGTTCTCCTTTTTTTATTTTTTAATTGTCTACATTGTTTCACTTATGTGTGCAGGTTCCCAACAATTAGGCTCTAATACTAATGAAGAGCAGAATCCAGTCATGCTTTAGTTTCACTTGAGAGATTTCTGGAGTTGTAGCGAAAATTGATCTGGCTTGGGAAGACCTACAGGGAAGGAAGGAGAAAGTAGAAGAAGGTGATGGTATATGGTTTCCCTTAGATGGCTTACGTAAGGAAGATGTTCTCTTTATTTTTCAGTATCTTACACTGTATTTTATATATATTATATATAGATGTTTTCATCTTCTTGGTTTTCACATCTAGACTTTCCGTTACAAGTCGTTCTATGCCTATAATGTTACAGTTTCATTTTTTGATGTAATGTTTTACAGCCTAAGAATGGCCATTTTAAGTTACATATGAGTCATCAAATTGAATCAAGTCATAGTACCACTTCCAGTTTCCTTTGATTATATTTCATCGTTATACACACACACACACACACACACTATATATATATATATGGGGGGGGGGGGGGGGGGGGGTATATATATATATATATAAGAAAGTTGGATCTTACTCACCATTACTTTTTGGTACCACGAGTAAAACTTGAAATGCTAGGGTTTTGAAAGAAGTACGAGAATAATGTTATTATACTCATGCTCTTGAAAAGTAAGGTTAAGTATGAGTGGATAGCGTTAGCTAACTAGGATCCAATCATTATATACATACACTTTTTATAAGGTACTTAATAAACTTAACATATACTATATATATATATATATATATATATATATATATATATATATATATATATATATATATATATATATATATTGCCCCATCACCCCCTGTGGGAAAGGAAAACTAAACCCATATCTACCCCATGAAGGTTTTATTTGAGCAGAGCATAGGTTACCCTCCCCATTGTCATCTCTCACCAAATCAAACCAAAACCAAGAAGCAAAAGAACCAAGCCACCGATTTGGTCGGTTTAATCTGTTTGAATCAGTGTCTAAATGGAAGAATACAAGTTTGGTACTTCTGCCTGCCGTTTCAGGTAGGTAGCGTGGAATTTTCATGTTTTTTCCGGTTCTGCAGTCCTCCCTAATAATATTCTTCACGGGACTGCTTCTAAGATGCGGCACGTTAGTGTGAGAAAAGGAGGGATTTTGATCAATATATATCCATCTCCTGTCAGTTTCCACAACATACTAAGTAGCAATGATGCTAGAATAACACCTTCCTTAAATCTTACCCTGTTAGAAGTATTATGAACACCAATCTCTACAACTTATATACCAGACTAAGCCATTGCTTTACAACTCCATCAAATCTCTTCCCCTTTTCTTGTACAGCTTCTAGTTGAGATCTGCATATGCACAGCAAAAGATCAGGCGGTTGACTGGAAGTCCATTACTAATGTTCATTTGCTTCTGCTTGCAATTGATCGCTTGCAAAACAGATTAGCTGACAGGAAGATCAAGATAGAAATGCTTGATGCAGCCATCCAACCGTCCGGAAGCCTTTGGCTATGTAATGGTTCAAGACTCGTCAAGCACGTGACCCAATGACATGTCGAGATTGACATGACCAAGGTATTTTAAGAGGAGATTCCAAGAAAGATGACATGCTCTTCATCAATACAGAAATCACTGCCTTCTCCTAGATAACCATTGACAGATGCTGGAAGATGATCCAGTCACCAAAAGTTGAACAGAAAACTCTATTACTATCTACAAGCTTGTAACATTTAAAATTTCTTAAGAAAATATGGTTTCATTTTAAAAACTGGTTTTTGGAAAATCAATTTTGAGGTATATGGAGTAATAACTTGAGATTTAATGTACTTACTCTCATAAGAACAAGTTAAAGATAGTTTTAGGAAGAGAGAAAAGCTTACAATTCAGGGTCCTATTATAGTTCAGTTCAATACAACCACCAATCCAACTCTAGAACAAGGTTTATTTTGAAAGAGAAACAAGAGAATAAATACTTATGGAAGAAATCCAGGTCCGGTTCATCAAAGAATTCAATTAACAATGATTCAAATATTTCAATGAGAATAGATAAGATCCAGCTTAGAGATTTGATAGCAGCCATATGATGTCAGTATGACCCCACTATGAGCTGTCCAACACTAGCCCAAATTGGGTCGTCCAGGACTTAAGTTCAATCCCTTTTAAGGTACATTTGAATTTTGAGTCATGAGCCTAGCTCTAGTGCCCCATGAAACCCAATTTAATTTCCTTAGCATAAGCCTTGAACCATCCAAGCCTTAGCCTACTCCTTTTAACCCGACTCATTAAAAACATTTAGTGTCTAAACCCATCGAGCTGAACCTAGATGAGCTTTCATCTATATGTAGAGTTTCATATGTGTATACAATTTATAAGGATATGAAATGATTTTCGCATATACATAAACCATGTACGTTTGGTTTTTATTTGGTATTTAAAATATATTATAAGTAGGGAACGTATATATAATATTATGTATATAGATTTCTTACTAATGTAAGCACATTTGGAAAAGAGCGTTCCATCTGATCCCTTGTGTTGACTAGTTGCTTACACGGTATACGAACCCACCACAATGTGTTGATGAAGATGTGGGATCTAAGGATTTTGGTCAGCTACCCATGCATTTGAAACTTTTTTTATTCGGTTGATCATGAACTGCACTTATTTGTAAAGCTACGGGCCTAACAAAGTTAGCTATTATATGCATATGTGTATATGTTCATAGATTTATAAAACTTATGTATATAAATGTAAATCAAATACATTTGAAATATTCACAACCTCACTTGGCTTAGGTGGACTCTAGTTTAGTTGGACTCATTGACCTCACTTAGCTTAGTTCCACCCTAGCTTGGTTCGACCAATTTGACCCACCCAACCTTGACCCAAGCTAGGTTCAACCCACTCAATATTGACCCAAGCTAAGTTCAGTCCGTTTGATTTTGAGTTGACTTAATCCTATTAAGATCTTGACCTTATGTAACCTATTTGATCTCAATTGACTCAGTTCAACAAAATGTTCCACCTAAACAAACCTAGCCCATTCAAGCCTAAACGAGATCCAATTAACCAGAGGCTTAATTGAAATGATGGACCTCTATATAACTTGTTAGTATGTACGGAGGGACCGAACCAAGTCTACACCAAATGAAAAGTTGACTCAGATCAAGGTCCATCCAAATGGGAGCCGATCGGTCTAGGCTCAGGCAAACACAAACCTAAGCCCGCCTTCGTTCAAAATGAGAAGCTGACCTACCTACAAATCGAAGCGGGACCTGCAAGAAGATCGCTTTTTGCTGAAAAAAATCAGGTAGAAATCTTCTACATTCGACTTTTTTTAATAGGTTCCAGTCACGTGTGTACACAAACAGGGAACCGCAGTACCAAGGTTTCAGCCCACACGCTAGCAGATGGGAAACCAGTCGCCCCATGGTACTGTTGGTTCCAGCCCAGATGACCACAGCCATCCCAACCCAGCCTGGCTCGCATGGTACCATGATGCAAACAACCCCTAGCACTCCGATCGCAGCTGGAATATGAATCCAACATAAAGATCCCAAGTTGTCCATGATCAAGGAGTCCCACCTGCTTACCCTCACTGGGAGTTTGCCATCAAGAAGCCTTTCACTAAAGGAAGAGGCAACGAACGGCACCGGAGAATATAATAGGAGGATCAGAGGACCAAAATTAACTGACAACCTTAAATCTGAGAAACGAACGGCACCGGAGAAATGTGTCTAGAATAACATATCCAGTCGCTTTAGGAGAGCATTGTTGAGCGGAGCGGGGCGCTCACTTTGATCCATGAAAGTGCCCAGCAAAATTTTGGCACCCCTGTGAAGTAAGCTGGCAAGACATTCCAATCCAATCAGAGGTATACAACCGACATAAACCCAGTGAAAAAACCCAATGATCCCAAAAAACGATCAAGTTAGCAACTAAAATTGCATCTCGTCATTGATTTTCAATAAATCAGTAATGTTTGAACAAGAAAAATGTTATCAATCTAGTGCCAAATATAGAGAACAAGACATGTATGACCGGATACGTTAGCCAACCAAACAATGAATCACTCATTTGCTACTAGGAAGAATGAACAAGATACATACAAAAGCTAGACTGAAGCCCTCACATTCATTGCTTGTATCAGGGTAGACAACCAAATGGCTTTATGTCAAACTTGCTGACTATAAGAAAAATCTTCGAAGACAATATTACAGATGGGGGACGAATCACAACTTAATACCTCTTAAACCTGTGTACAAGGTGAGACACAAATAAAGAACATGAATAGCAGACACGGAAAAAGGGTTGAGCAGACTGTTTTCAATATCCTTCAGAAGACAGTATGGCCAACCGTCGTGCGTACTAAAGGACACCCTTGGTCTACAAGACTTGACATACTTGGATCGCAAGTTCAGGTGAAGAAATGACATGAGGAACGTGTCAGGTCATTCGATGTTCACCTAAATAATTCTGGAACTGTCCCTAAATGCTTCATTATGCCAGGCTTCCTCGCCGAAAACTTCTTTCATCATACTACATGTTGGCAAGATATCAACATCTTTCCTAGAAACTGGAAGGAAACCCACATCCCAAACCTTTGAATCGCAAAGTTGCTCAGAGAGGAAGGCTTGCCCAAAAACACTAGCAGATTCCTTGTTCCCATAATCATCACTTGTAATGCAGCCTTCATCTGCTTCGGCTTTAGCCTTAGGAGGCACGCCCACACATGGCATAACTTTAGTACCCCATGCATTATGGAGGTTGCCATTATTGGGATAGCACTCGAATAACATACAAGACTCATCTTGTACATCCTGATCATCAAGGAATCTGTCATGGATTGTCTCATCAGGCGGAAGACACACATCGGAACCACAACCAACATCATTTGGTTTTGTAGAACGTCCGTATGTATCAGGTTCTCCAGAAACATATTCAAGCACCAGTTCCTCCTCATCTCCCTCTTTCTTGTTCTCCTCATGCTCCTCATCCTCCTCCTCCTCCTCCTCCTCCTCATCATCATCATCATCTTCGTTCTCAAGGACATAATTAGCAATGTGACCAACCTTGTCTAATGTTTCAGACTCCAGAACCGAATCATCATTCTCTTCTGACACGACTAATTCATCATAAGAACTTCCTTGCCATTCATCATTGTCACTGTCAGCATCACAAATGACCCATCGATTCTGGATAGCTCTTCTCCGGAGAACAAACACATTGAAGTAGTAACTGACCAACTCCTTCTTGGACCTTGTGGGGAAAGCCAAAGAGAGTTCATTCCAAAAGTTTTTGCCCAATGACACGGGATTAGAATACACAACTTCCTGGAAGAGATGTTCTTCTTCCATGCTCCAATGTCCAGACACATCCTCTCCCATCTCATCGAACCCAAGCTCCATTAATATTTCCCGCCCAAGAAGCGACTTCATTTTATCTCTCTCTTCTGCTATGTGCTGTCTCACACACCTCACCGATCTTCGATCAGGACATGTACAGTTAATTCTACCATAACCAACAGTTCTGACACTGTCAGCATCAGATTCCATGTCAGGCATTTGGATTATGCAAGAACCCATCCTCCTAAAATCATCTACATCGTCCAAACGAATTGTTTTAGGAAATGATGATGATGATGCATGATTGGTGAGTAATACTTTAGAATAGAGAGAAGAAGTGTCACACTGCAAATCCCATGAGGGCACGTCTGCTTGGTGATTAGGTCCAATGGCAACAGGTTTCCTATAGTAGCAATCAATCTCTGGAAAAACAGATTCCTCAATCTGTGTTAATACATCTCTTCGAAATGAATCTTGCATTTCAACAGTATCTGGTTCATCCATAGGTGAATCAGACTCGATGATTTCCTCCCCTGGAAAGACATTAGCATCTGAAAAGAGACAGATTCCTCCGGAAGTTCCCTTTGTTGATAGGCCAATCACATCAGGAGGACCATCACACCTAAATCCCCTAAATTTCCCACCAGCTAGGATCCCAGGAACTTCAACACTGTAACTCACTGTTCCACTGTCTTCACATTTTGAAGGCCATTTATCACCTTCAATACCTTTGGGATGGAAAGAAACACTTGTTCATATCAAAGCAGGGAAGCTGGAAACATAATTCAACAAAACGGTGCAGTGAAACACAACTAACTGACCTGAATTGGATAACTTATGATGTAAATTACTGGAAGGACCTATACCAATAGATGCAGGGAGTTGACTATTAATCTCCAAATGCCCTGCGTATTTCTTTGAAGCAAGTGGGCATGACTCATCATCAGAAAAAGGCCGTTTGTTTTGTGCAAACACCATATCTTCACCTGAGAGTGACGATTAAGAATATAGCTAACATGCAAACAGCACACTTCACCGATTTGCCTGGAACTAAAACTCAGAAAAGTTTACATTTATATTCCAACAAGGGGTAAGAAAGAGAGTAACAAGTATATGGTCACCACTGCATGCAAGCACCTGTACTCAAGAAGCTTTTAATGAGGCAAAAACCTTTTTCCTTCGATAAAATGAAGGAAAAACTTTTAATGCCAACCAATTGGGAAGCTACAATTAGCATGCAAAACAATTATTAAATAGTTCATCACTTCATAACGTCATGAATATGACTAACGGATAAAACCAGATTCGGCAGAGAGGAGCAGGTTACAGATGAATGGGAAAATGCGTTAAGAAGTGTTACTTATCTCATTATCTGTTATAATGAGGAAAACATTAATACTTCCAAGTTCCAATATTTTCTTTTTCTCAAGAGGTTGAGATATAATCAGTGCTAACCATATCACCCCGTATCGTGGAAAACCACAATACAATACATCATGGCGTATCACATTTAATGTAGTATCGGTATGTATCGTGCGATACGGTCCGTATCACCCTTATCATACCCCCACCCGAGCAGAACCTCACGTTTTTATGGGATTTGGCTTGTGTTTGAGAGTGCTCCAAGCACCAACTACTCCACGACGACTTTTGACTAGAGAAAGCATCTCCAATATCTCTATTCTAAAGACACCATCACTCCGACAACGACAATAAGGACAATCTCGTGGTTGTGGTATAGGTTTTTCCTCTTTTTATGTATATTTTGTATCTTATTATCTTATTTATTTTTTTCTATTTTGAATGACAAGATATAAATTGAGTGCACTTCTTTTTGTTCTATTTGTGGTAATTTATGAAGTAGGAGACTCTCTTTGAGTGTTTTAGTGGTTTATGAAGAGAAGATTGAAGATTTGAGAAGTACTTTTATTTTCAAGTTTAAATAAAGATTTAAAGGATAGTATAGTAGACATACAACGATATGGTGACCGAATCATGACGTTGAAATTAGTGTTAGGATCAAAGGTTTTGAATATAGTTTGTGCTTACGTACCCCAAGTAGGATTAGAAGATAACATAAAGACTTCTTTTTGGGAAGAGTTAGATAAGGTGATTCAAAAGATTTCACAAAGGGAGATGATTTGTTTAGGAGGAGACTTAAATAGACATGTCGGTAAAGAGGCATTAGGATATCAAGGTATTCATGGAAACTTTGGTTTTGGGGATATAAATGAGGAAGGTAGGGAGATTTTAAATTTTGCTATGGCATTTGACCTCTTTATAGTCAATACAATCTTCAAAAAACGAGATGAACATTTAATTACTTATAAGAGTGGCTTATCACAAACACAAATTGATTACTTTATTTGTAGAAAAAAAAGATAGAGCATGTTGTAAAGATTGCAAAGTAATTCCAAGAGAAAGCTTAACCACCCAACATCAACTTTTAGTTATGGATTTACAAATAAAAAAATGGACAAAGAAGAAAAGAGTGCATCGAGCTATCAAACTAAATGGTGGAACCTCAAAAGCGAGAAAGAAGATATATTTCAACAAAAAGTCTTTCAAGGAGATGTTTGGAATTATGTTGGTACACTCTGTGACATGTGGAATAATATGGCTATACATATTAGGAAAGTGGCAAAAGATGTGTTAGTTGTATCTAAGGGAGGTGTACCGGCACAAAAAGAAGCTTAGTGGTGGAGTGAAGTAGTGCAAAATAAAGTCAAGGCAAAGAGGGTATATTACAAATTACATTATACTAAAAAACTAGTGAAACTTTAGAGGCTTATAAGAAAGCAAAGAAGGAAGCGAAAAAGGTCGTGAGTGAAGCAAAAGTTAAAATTTAGGAGGATTTATATAAAAAACTCAACTCAAAAGAGGGTGAAAGAGATATTTTTAAGATAGCTAGGGCTAGAGATAAGAAAACTAAATATCTTAATTATGTTAGATGCATAAGGACGAGGATGAAAAAATTCTAGTGGCAAATGATGATATAAGAAATAGATGAAAAAACTATTTTTATATGCTTTTTAATGAAAATAAAGATGTTAACATTAGATTAGGAGGGTTAGCCAAATCAGAAAAGTATATAAACCATAATTTCTACCGACGTATTCAAAAGAATCAAGTCAAAGAGGCTCTTAAACATATGAAGGGTGATAAATCGGTAGGACCAAACAATATTCCTATAGAAGTTGAAAAATACTAAGAGAAATAGGAATCACTTGGCTCACAAGACTATTTAATGAAATATGGAGAAACCAAAATATGCCCGAGGAATGGAGAACAAGTACAATTATACCCATATATAAGAAAAGGGAGACATTCAGAATTGTGTGAATTATCGAGGTATCAAGTTAATGAACCATACTATGAAATTGTGGGAAAGAATTATCGAACGTAGGTTAAGACAAGTATCAAGTACAACAGAGAACCAATTTGGATTCATGCTAGGCAGATCTATTATTGAAGCGATTCACCTTTTGAAACGTCTTATGAAACATTTTAGAGCAAAAAAGAAAGACCTTCACATGATATTTATTGATCTAGAAAAAGGTTATGATAGGATATCGAGAGAGGTTCTTTGGAGAACTTTAGAAAAAAGAAGTATCCCATTGACATACATTAACCTTATAAGAGACATGTATGATGGTGCAAAAACATGTGTGAGGACTCATAAGGAATGACAGACTTCTTTGAAGTTAATATTAGGTTACATCAAGGATCAACTTTAAGTCCATACTTATTTATAATGGTGATTGATGAGTTAACAAAACATATTTAAGATGAAGTACCTTGGTGTATGTTATTTGCAGATGACATTGTGTTAGTGGAGGAGTCTAAGGAAAAAAGTTAATAGAAAATTAGAACTATGGAGAGAAACATTAGAAAGCAAAGGCCTCTGACTTAGTAGAACAAAGACAGAATATATGGAATGTAAGTTTGATCATTTAGTTACTTTTGAGGTCATGGAAATTAAAATTGGCACACATTGCATCCCCCAAAAGGAAAGTTTTAAATACCTAGGGTCAATTTTTTAAGAGTGATGGAAGAATTGATGGAGATGTTACGCATAGAATTAATGCTGGTTGGTTAAAACGGAGAAGAGCATCAGGTATTCTTTGTGATAAGAAGATACCATTAAAGTTATAAGGTAAGCATTATAGTGTAGCAATTAGGCCTGCCATGTTTTATGGTTATGAGTGTTGGGCAGTTAATCATCAACATGTACAAAAGATGGTTGTGAAAGAAATGAAGATGTTGAGATGGATGAGTGGTCATACAAGAAAAGACCATTTACATAATGAGGTTATTAGAAACAAATTAGGAGTGGCACCAATAGAGGATAAAATGAGAGAATATCGTTTATGATGGTTTGGATATATAGAAAGAAGATCAAAGAAGAACTTGTAAGAAGGTATGAAAAACTAAATTTAGAAAGCACTAAAAGTGATAGAGGACGACCACAAAAGTGTTGAAAAGAAATAATAAAGAATGATCTAGCTTATTATGAGTTAACTGCTAACACGGCACACGATAGGGATCTATGGAAACAAAGTATCCATGTAGTTGACCCCATCTAGTATGGGAAAAAGCTTAGTTGTTGTTGTTTGTATTAAGATTTAAGTAGTAAATTAATTTGGCAGAAAGGGATAAGTTTGATGATCTAGCATGGCAGTGGGATACTTCAAATGAGGAAAATAAATTGAAAATCAAATATAATTTTTGTGATAAGGTGATGAGCAATGAAATTTCTCAATTACATCACTTAGAGTGGACTAGAAAAGAAGTTGTTCCTTGCACGGGCATAGTTAAGAGAGTGTGAGAAGCCATTAAATGGCAATGTCTAAATATAATTAAGAGTATAGTTGAAAAGAGACAAAAAAAGAAGATGCACAAATGTTGGAGGAAGAGGATGTTGGACTTGATAGTGATGGTGATGATAGCATCACTTCTCATGCTAGGACAGATGTTGGTAGTAGTAATTTTCAACCACCAACCATCAACCAAGAGAAAGTGGATTGCTGAAAATGTTGCAAGTGATAGAAGAGTAAGAACTAGAGAAATATCTTGTTCTAGCGTACAATCATTTTTCCTCATAGTACTACACCTGGTGCTCAACCTAGAATTCATGTTGCTATGGCTTCAGAGCAATTGCACGAGTAGGCAGACCTTGCAATGAGAAAATGGTTTTATGATGCATGCAATCCATTTAATACAACAAATTCTTTTCATTTTCAAGTAATGGCATATGTCATTGCTAACATTAGTCCACGATATAAGAAGTCATCTTATAATAAGTTGAGAGGAAAACTATTGGATAAGACCGTCCTTAGAGTCCAAGAGTATTGTTCGACTTTGAGAGAATCATGGAAGGAAACAGGATGCATCATAACAGATGAATGGCCAGATCAGCGAAGGACTTCATTAAACTTCCTTTTCTATTTTCCTCAAAAACTTTATTTTTAAGATCACTACACATGTCAGAATAGCACCATATTACAAAGGTTCTAAGGCAAGAATTTTATGTGATATTGGAGGTTGGGCAAAATATAATCCAATTAATTATCGATAACGCAACAGCAAAAGAGTTAACTGATAGTTACAAGACTTTTTTCTAGACATCGTGTACACCTTATTATCTAGATCTCATCCTTATATTGGTGAGGTGGATGAGGTAAAGGCAGCTACCAAGTGTTGTCAAGATATCATTAAATTTATTTATAACCATGCATTTATATTATGTATGATGAGGAGATATACAGATGGTGCACAACTCTTTCATATGACTGCTACTCGGTTTGCAACTAATTTATTTGCAGAGTATTGTTAAACAAATGCAAGCCTTGAAAAGAATATTTGCCTTAAATGAGTGGGAGCGGTTTGCAAAATTACCTCAAAATAAGAGAAATAGAAAACTGAACGAGATTTCAAAAACAGTCTTCAGGAATACATTTTGAAACTATTGTATTAGATTATTAAGGATCGATGCCCTTTGGTTAAAGTTTTGAGATTGACTAATAGTGAGAAGAAACCATATATGGGTTATCTTTATGACGCCAAGGATAGAGCTAAAGAAGCTATCAAGAGCAATTTTAATGGAAGAAAGGGTGATCATTAACCCGTGTGGAGGATTATTGATAATATATGGAACAAACAATTGCATAACTGTAGGTGTGAGGTTTGGCACAACATCCTTCTTCTAGAATTGGGGGATGTTGGTGATAGCAAACATAGTCCCTGACAATTTTCACATACTATTTTAGATAGTATTATCAACATGTCAAATCCACTTTAACAGTCCACTTTAAGCCACATATATGTTTTCTGGGCATGTTCACAGTTATCTTTTTAATGCGTTAGTATTTCATTATTTTATCAAGATTGTCAAAAATTTCATTCTACTACAGAAAATAAGAACTAGAACTCCATAATTACCAATCTAAAGATCATGGTGTCAAACTCTTCTAATGAGCAAGTCATATAGTCATCCTGTTGTACAAATAGCCATGCTTCAATGATGATTTTTCCTAATACCATCCCAATGATATTTGTCAAATAGTCAAAGTGTTCGCTTCTGACAATCTCTCTGAATATTCTTATAGAGTCCTAATCATTTATTAGGAATTATCTATTTCAAAGCTTTGGATTCAATTTTGTTTAATGTTGATGAGTCATAATCATTTATTGGAAATTATATGTTTCAAATCAAGCTTTTGGATTCAATTTTGTTTAATGTTGATTATGTTATATATGCTAATTTCAATTCTTGCATTTTTATGGATTTATTAATATTTGTTTGATTTTTTATCAAGAAATTAAAAAATTGCACCATATCATATTGATTTATTAATATATGTTGTTTATCAAGAAAATATACTCCTAACTAAAGAAGACATTAAATGGATCGATTTAAAAGGAACACAACAATATCAATAAGGGGATTATCATATTGATTTTGCTACTGAAGGTGATGAAGAACTTGAATAAGGAGGAGAAGAAGATGAAGATTATTTAGCTGATGATCCGGATTAAAATATGTAATTCTTTTTTTAATTATGAAAGTTATACTTTTGCTATTTGTTTAAATATAAAGATGTATTGCTTAAATGCTTACACATTGGAATTTGAAATTTGAATGGTGAATAATGAATGTTTACTCAATTATTGAATTATAGGAATTGTTTAGAATTGTTTTGATTTTTTGTGATTTTTTGTGATTTTTTTTTCTATTTTTGATCATTTTTAAACTATTTTTAAAAAAATTACATCGTATTGTGGAGCAAAACTATACACAATACGATGCAGGATATAACTATTCAAAAGTATCTTCATAACATTGACGATGAATTCAACTATATTAACTACACTTTGAGATGTGCACTGCTCTAGAAAACTAAATCAAAGGACATGTATATGCCAGAATTCAGAATTTTCACAGTGAGAAAACCACAATTTGCTCATAACATAAATTTGATAATGCAGAAACAGGTAAAATAACTACTCAACGAAAAAGGAAAGGTATAAAATAGCACACAGAATTAGCTCATATTGATAACAGAACAGCTCAAAAGCATTAAAAGATTGACTGTACAACTTACCCGGAAAAAGTCACCCAAGCTAGCGGCAAAATGGACAACTATGTGCGTAAGGTTTCACCAGACGATCAAGAAACAAAGCATATGATGCAAACCACAATGGGAAAACACGGTAATAATAGAAGCCCCAAATCAATTTTTAAACAAGCGGAGAATATTAAAAATGAATGTATACAAAGACATGCTTCACAAGGCGAAAAAAAGATACAAAGACCAACCAATTGAAAGGTGGAATTCTATCGGCAGGGACTAATATCGAAAAGGTATAAGATCTACCGCGAATTGCTTGAAGATCAAACGCCGGCAACGGAATTCCCCCGAAACCCTAACCCTAAATTCAAACCTATACGGAAACCAATCCCAGAATATCGAAAATCCAACCAAACAAAACAGCCGGTAAACGACACAAACCAAGCAAAACAGGCACGGATAGAGAGCGGAATTAGGAAAAACCCCAGACTCTAACCCTAGATCCGAAGCCCCCAACGCCAAAACACAAATTGACAACGGATCAAAGCAATATAGGCATGGAAACGGAACCACATTTTTAGGAAACACCGAGATCTAAAGATCGACGAGAGGAAGAGGAATAAAGCACGAAACCCTAAACAGAACCCGTGGAATACAGGACAAGAATAGGGAAAATAGGTATCAATCGGATGAGGGGAAAGAAAGGAGATCGATAATCGAGATACCGTAAACGATCGGATCATGGAGATAGACCAGATCTGGTTTTCCCGATCGATCGTCGGGAAAAGGCGAAAAGGGGAAGGGTAAACCTAGGGTTTGTATTATTTCCCCCAGCTGACTCGTAAAAATCGAGGGTGACCCTTTCACACGGTATATTGTACAAACCGGTTTCAAACGAAATTATAAGTTTGCCCTTCCAAGCCCGGCAAGATGCCGGTGTTTATCAAAATAGCCGGTGGTAGGAATATATCAGTTTGGGCCGACCCTGCCCTCGTCCTTGTGGGCCGGATAAAAGATGGGCTGGTCCGTGTCCGGTTCTCTAAAGTACTGGTCCAGCCCACATAGTAGTGAACAAGCACTAACAGATGTTGCCGTCTACAGAATACGAGAAGTCGAGATAGTCCCGTCTCCACTCCTTAGCTTCTTTGGCATGGAAACCATATCTTATATAATAAGCAGTTTTGCATAATAATAATACAATGAGACAAAAGCATATTTATTTATTTCATTGGAAACCAATAAAAACATATTAAGTCCATCATCATCCATGCCCAATAAAGGAAATACAAAGATAGATACTCTTCAAAGAAAAATCCCAGATCAAGAGTTTTATTGTAGCAGATCAGAGAAAATACAAAGACATATACATAGAAGATAAAATACAAATACAAAGTATAGAACCTTGAAACTCCTTGTGGTCCTGCAATTCTTTTTCACATGAACAGGTAGTACAAAGTTTTATTGTACTAAAGTTCCAATAAAAGCTCAATTTAACATGAGAAATGAATAAAGAAGCTCTCTTGCATAATAGATATCCATAACCCATGACATAGGGGTACTTTAACAAAATTATCAGCTTAGCTAATAGAGGTGAGAACTCTCAAAGTATGTCAATCTAGTCATTATAGAACAGGGTTAGGACTCAAAGTGTTTATATCATAAATTGCATTTGAATCTTGTATAGAAACTCTTCTATAAACCATTGACTCAAGAGAATCTCTATTGTTTCATCTTTATCTGAAAAAATAGATTAACTAATTAATAATTGAATTAACAATAATATGTATTTAAGAAAATAAAAACAATATTTGGAAATGATCAATTAAGTTATGACATACAATACCTTTGTGAACTAGGACAAAGTCATGCAACCAATTTCTTGTGTGAGCACAAATTAAAGCTTGAACATGTTTAGAAATGATGTGACTTATGTACTTAGTGAGAACACAACCACCAATACTAAATGATAATTTTAAAGCAACTATAGTAATTAAAATACTTAAATAGTTCAGAACATTTAAGTAAGTAAAAATCATATTCAAGCTTTGACTCTCCCAATTACAAATCCAATTCTAACTTGCCTTCACTTGTACTACTTTCATATTTGTACATTTTAAATTCCTACATAATCATATAAAATTATTTAATTGTAATACAATAATAAATAATAAAATGATAAAGTTAACATTTTAAGAAAATAAACATTTCTAACTTATAGTAAAAAAGCTTTGATCCTTTGGACTTACTACTTCCACTTGCTTATTCCAAAGTTGATTGAGATTGAGAAGTTACTATTGAATTACTTTTGTGATGTTTAAAAATCTTACACATATCACCCATCACAGAGTCAACCTTGTATTATATACAATTAGGGTCAAACTTTGTGTAGCAAAACTTTAAAAATTGAAGCTTTATACGTGGGTCAAGAACATCCCCAAATGCAAGGATTGTATTATACTCACTCCAATATTTATCAAACTTCTCTTTTATGTCAACAATCATCTCTCTAATAACATCTTTACAGTTGAAATGGTCATTCTATATATACTCAATTTTTCAAACTTGCAAAAAGTATAGGTTAGAAGTTGGGTAAGAAGAATCAAACATCACATTAGTAGTCTCATAATATGGTTCTAGATAATCATAAATTTTCTATGCTCTCTGTCAATCAACAAATGTTGAACAATATCTAAAATTAATATCAACCAATGAGAGATTATTAAAAGCTTTTTTATATGGTTATGTACTATCAAGCATCATATATGTTGAGTTTAATCTAGTTATTACATCTAAATGTAGCCCAACTCTTGTATCAATACCTCCTTGCTCTACACATTCTTTAAACATTTTGACCTTGATTCTATGCTTTTATATATTACTCTAATGTTATGTAATGCCTTCATAGTTGTAAACACCCAAAAATTTTCATAAAATAATTTGATCTTTTAGAAATTCTGCCTTTTCAAGAAAAAATTGTTGTTTAGGTCTTTTAAGGGTTTTCAAATAAGGACACCTTAAACGAACTCATTTCTGTACCAAAATTTTATTGCAGCCTCGAAATAAGGGTAAATTACACCCCTCACAAAAAAAATCTTATTTTGACAAAGAGCCAAAAAAATGACTGCTTTTCCCTCAAGCCCAAATTAGCAGCATTCTGCCTATTCAAATGATTTCATCTAAAGAAATGATGGTTTTAAACAATTTTCTTTAAAGAAATAATTGAAAATGAGACATTGGGAACCAAACCCAAAGATCATTGCAAAATGACAAATTTACCAAAACCATGAAATTCAAATCAAATCAGGTCTCAAAAACTCGCCCGATTGAGGATAGTCCTACTCTGGAACCCTACACACATGAAAGGGTTAGAGATGTCCAAAACCCTATACCCAAGGGTTAAAGTGGTCCAACACCCTACACCCGACAAAGGGTTAAAGTGGTTAAAATGGTAAAGACTAACTCACAGGACGAAAGCAGGTTGCCCATACAAACAAACACTGGGAATGAAATTGAGTTGTTTTCAAAAGAATATTTGAAGATTTCGATAAAACTCAATATTTTCAAATATAATTTCAAATGAAATAGTTTTAAATAATAAAAAAGAAAATATTTGAAACCATAAATGAAAAGGGATGAAAGTCAGGTCAAGTAGGGATAAAGATGAATCATCTCGTCAAAGATTCAGCGAAGATCAAGGCAATAGTTAAAGCAGGCTCGCATCAAGCCACGACCAAGCCCACCTTGGCCAAGCTCACATACCTTGATCGGACCAATGAGACTCATCTAGGCAGAGCTCCATGAAAAAGGGAACTTAGCTTAAGCATGCAAGGTGGATTCAAATAAAGGTTAGAGCTCATTCAAAGCCTCAAGTTTGAACCGAATGGCCAAGAAGAGCCTGAAGCAAATCACGATTAAAGTGAGACAAAAGAGGTTCATATCAAGTTTAAAACCAAGCAAATGGTGGGTTGATCATGACATACAAAGGTGAGCCACAATTCAGCCAATGCAAGAAAACCAAGATTGCATCATTGATCCAATGGTTTGCACCAAGTCCGGCCAACCATGCCTAAGTACACCTAGCCGATTGAACTGACCATGGTCAATCCATCCTCCCTTTAATTGGTCAAACATATCTTGATCAAACCACTTTGGCCTTACCTAACCAAATAAACTTTGAACATACATACCTTGATCGAACCTCCTTTACCAAACCCACCATTTGACTCAACACATGCTAACCGATTGTGATCGAACCCACTTAGCTTGACACACATACCTTGGCCAACTTAATCCACCCACCTTGACCCAAGAGGGACCACTCTAAGGCCTACGTGAGCCCATGTGGCTAGCAATGAAGTTGGATCAAGTTTGGGCCAAGAAAGAGCCCACCGATCCACATCAAGGAAGGCTCTAGGAGCCTTCCCCCTTGACCTATAAATAGAGGCCTTGGGAGGGCTCATTTCTAGCAATTGAAGGGTTTGAAAAGACATTGGAGGACATGTAGGAAGGTATCTAGGAGAGAGAGGAGGTGCTGCAACAAGAGAGAGAGAAAGAGAGAGAAGAGAGAAAAGAGAGAATGAGAGGAGAAGAAGGGGACGACTTCCTTCTTCAATCCGTGTTCCATTGGAGGGCCGGTAAGTAAGTGTTCTTCTCCTTTTGCTGATCTTGATTCTTTTTCTCATATTTAATTTCAAAAGGAGTTGTATTAATGGAGATTGAGTCTCCCTCCATGTTGTAATAGTAAGTAGAAATGCTTCCCACTTTATTTTGTATATGTTTATGCACTCTACTTGTTTGCTTTTGTGATTCTCTACCTCTCTATATTCTATACACTCTTATAACTCCTAACCCCCTCTATGTTTAAGTTAAAGTATATATTTACATTCATTTTCTTTGAGTAATATGCTTTCATTTTGTTGTGGATGGCTCTTAAATTCGAATGAATGCATGCATATATATTCTAAAATTGAAACTCTATTTTTCTACATCCTGTATACGTCGATTGTTTCATTTTTCATTGTTAAACTACTGCTCTGAATGATGTGAAACTTAAGACACCAAATCTACACAAACAAGCCCACTAGAAATAAAATTTTCAAGAATTTTAGAGTTGTGTAGACTCATGAATGAAACAGGAAAATGTCGGTCAAGTTCAGATTCTGTTTCTCCATAGTTTATTTTCCTGCAATAGGGGTTGGGTAAAAGCCACATAACTCTGTTTATAGTAAAGAATTTTTTTTAAAATTAGTCTCATTAGAAAGCTGATATCCATAGCTTTCCAAAAAGACTAAAACCATATAATTTGGAGTTCTATACATCGAGATACATATGTTTCTTTAGGCCTTTGTGTTTTTATAATAAAATATCCTAAAATACCCGAGCAGTGGTCTGTTCTAGATTTAATTCTGTAAATCCACAGCACCAAAATACAAAGTAAAAATAGTCTTATAATCTCCATATTCTTTTTATGTTTTGTGAATTTTTCATGAATTTTTGAGATCTCTAAGTTGTCAAAAAAATTTTGGAAACAAGCTCTGAAAATAGAATCAGTTTCTATTTTTTAGAACTTGAAAATCTTCAATCTCTAGACTAAGTGCACGAGTTTGATTTGAGTAAAAACCATCTTTCAAAGTGAATTTTGGAAACATATACCAGCACAAATAAATCCTCAAAGCATCTAGACTGACCCTTGAGCATCGGTTCAAGAAGGCCTAAGGTGAAAAGATCCTGCTTAGCCACAATCGCCTCACAAAGTCAGATTTACAACTTTGCTAGTTTTAGAAACTAGCTAGCACGCTCGTGCAAAAACGAAGTAGGTTGAAAAGTTTATTTAAAGTCTCTACATAGGCTTTGGAATAAAATTTTCACATCTATAGTAGTCATTTTCAAGTCATCTTGAACAATTAGATTTAAAATATAGGCACAATAATGAACATGAAAAAATCGCCATTACATAATAAAGAATTATGTAAGAAAAATTGACCTTTTAACATTCTCACTAATACGTCATTAGCAAAAGCATTATCTAAGGTAATAGAAAATATATTCTTTTATATACCTCATTCTTTCAAATAATCATATATAACAATAGCCAAATCAAAACCTATATGTGAATTCGTGGAAGAAAAATTAAGTATTTTACTACTTAACTTTTAATAATCATTCATATAATGAGTAGTTATGCATATATAGCCTTCTTGATTACATGTTGTCCAAGAATCAAAAGTAATGTACACTTTGCTAGAAATATTAGCCAAACATTTTCCTATTAATGTTAGAGACTAGAGTATTACTAAAAGGTATGAGCACATCCGGATTTAGATATTTTACCAAATCTCTAAGCTTATCATACTCAACAAAGCAAAAAGGTAAATCATACTTAATAATTGTTTCTGTTAACATCTCAAGTGAATCATTTGATCAATCTTTTTAGAACTTAGTTTGCCATCTTGATCTATAATTATTTGACCCACATGCCGATAGGAGATTTTTCTATAACTGCGTTTCAAATGTGATGTCCCATAATTTCTAGGCTTCAGACTAGGTTTGACACCAACTTTATATTGGATGCCACAGGAATTACAAGCTACTCTTTCTATACCCTCATTATTCTTCCAAGTTTTATAAAAATCTCCAAACATCTAATGCCAATTCTTTTAACTTTTTGTTTGGAGGGAACTCAAATGCAACACTAGTAAAGGCAACCATAGAATCAAGGTCTTTTTCAGCTATCACATCAAGGTTGTCATCATCAGTTGGATTCATCTTCAAAATTTATATTAAAATTAAATATAAAACATAATAACATTAGAACTATAAGTTATATTTAAGAGGGGTCAAACATGAAGAAAGAGAATATAAACAAAAATCAAAGATATCATGATTTAATGGTCTCATCTTGTTCTACTAAAAGAATACTAATTGCTAAGTGAAAAGTTCATAACATATTCAGGTTTTGCTTAACCTCATTATTAAATGGCAAGTTTAGAACATTTTCATGTTTATAATTGTAAACACCCTAAAAATATTTTTCAAAATAAACTGGGGCATATTTTAAAAATCCATGATTTAAACATGCTTTATGGATTTCATAAAACCTCAAACATCATTTTCAAAATAAAAAGGTTTGTAGGAAATATTTTGAAACCCCGATATTGAAAAATTCAACATTTGAAATACAAAAGGAAATACTAGTTTTGACCAAAGACAGAGCAAGGCTCGAATCAGCAGGAGACAAAACTTTCAGAAAAAGATAAGGACAAGATCAAGGGCAAGTTCATCCAAATCGAGCAAGGGATCAACTCAAGGCCAGACTAGACCTATGCTCGACCCAATCCAAGGCCCAAGCTCGGGGGATCAAGTGATCCCAAGACGTGCAAGGTTGATTTGGTGAAGTCAAGGCTAGAATCCATTCAAGCCTCAAGTTGCAAGGACCCAAAAGGCAAGTCTAGCCCAAATTAAGCCCAAGTTGATTTATAGACAAGTTGCAAGTTGAAGCTCGATCCAATTCAAGTGGCTAACCAAAATTCAAAGTTTAAGGTCAAGTTGTAAGTCAAGACAAATTACCATGTCAAGTCACAGGCTCGACTAAGACAAGAAATCAGGCTATAACCAAGTCACGGGTGGAGCGAGCCAAGCTCAAATGTCAAATGAGGCTATAATGATAATTTTTTTGAATTATTTCAATTCTTTATGCTTTGACTGTTGTAGATTACATTTCAATTCGGTCGAATGCATTCACATATTTTCTAAAAATTAAAACTTGGTTTTCTGCATCTTGCATACATCTAATGATTGGTTTTTCTTTCCCTACTCTATACTCTGAATGCGATAAAATTTGGTAAAACTGATCTACACACACAGGCCACTATCTACAAAATTTGAAAGAATTTTAGGATTGTTTAAGGTCGTGAATAAAATTACAGAATACCGAATAAAAATGGAATAGAGTCTGTAAACCCTTTACATCCTCCAGCAAAGGTTGGGTCAAAATCTCCTAACTTTGTTCGCAGTGAACTAATTTGACTGAAAATAGACACATTAGAAAGCTAAGATCCATAGCTTTCCAACAATTTCATAAAAATTAGAGATCTCAGTATTGAGATACAATCACTTTTCTAAGCCTTTATGTCTCTATCATAGATCTGTCTCAAATACAAGAGTCAGGAAAGTTTTCAAATTTAATTGTATACATCCACAACATATCAAATCTGAACAAAAATAGTTTGAGAATCTTCATATTTTGATCCACTTTGTATAAAATTTTGAGAATTTTTAGAGATTATTACACTATCCAAAATAATTAAGAAATAAGTCTCTAAAAATATAACTAGTTTCTATTTTTCAAAATTTGAGTTGTTTTGAGTCAAGAGGTAGATTCACGATTTTTGGCAAGTTCATTTGAATTGAAATTTGATTTTTAAATTGTACCGGATCTCAAACAATTTTTGAGCACCTAAATCGACCCTACAGCATCGGTTCAAGAAGATCTATGGTGAAAAGAGTTCACTTACTCATATTCACCAAGAAGACATAAATTTTTATAAAACTTTGCTAGTTTAAGCAAACTAGCGGGCACTCTCGCACATTTTGTAGTTTTGAATTGAATTTCGAGTCTCTACATAGACTTTGCAATGAAATTCATATCTGTAATAATGTAAAGTCCTTATCATCTATGACATCTTAGTCCAAATTGTTAACAACTAGATATGGATCAGTCATATGACATATCAACATGCACAGTTAACACTCTTTCCCATCATATTTTGCTAAAAAATACCAGCTTCCCATTAAATTTTGTTGAAAAGTACCATCTTCCAACACTTGATGAAATGCTCGATGAGGGTATATTGACAAATGAATGGAATTTTCATATTTTATCAAACTTTTGAGATAAGAATCAAGTATGAAAAATGTACTTTGATGGGGCAAGAAATCGACAATGTGTAGGGGTAGGCATCATCCTCATATCCCCTGAAAAGAGAGAAATCCCAATGTCATTTCGATTAGATTTTCCTTGCTTCAATAATGTGGTTGAATATGAGGCACTCATACAAGGCCTAAAAAATTTGCAAAATCTAAGGGTATCATACATTGAAGTCTTTGGAGATTTCATACTTGTTATAAACCAAGTTTTAAAAATTTGGCAAGTCAAAAATGGAAATTTGATTCCATACCATGAGTTGGCAACCAAGTTAGTTGATTCATTCAAATCATGCACACTCACCCACATTGGTAGAGAGGATAATACTATGGTTGATGCTATCTCTTTCCTAGGATCATCTCTAAGGATCGATCCCACCCTAGGTGCTTGATCCCTAGAGATCCTACACTTACCCACTCCATCAATCCAAGATTTTGAGATTTACAAAAATGACCAAAATCAAGAAGAAAATTCATGGTTTTAAGAAATTAAAAACTTTTTAGAAAATGAAGGATTTCTCGAATTTGCTTCTTTTAAAGATAAATGTTTCATTCTGAAAATCTCAACACGATATGTTGTCCTAGGATGGGTTCTCTACAAGAAAAGCTTTTCGGGCATCTTCTTGAGGTGTGTCGACCATAATGAGGCTAGAACTATCATGCATGAGTTCCTTGATGGAGAATATAGGGGTCATGTAAATAATAATATAATGACCACGAAAATACTTAGAGTAGGTTACTTTTGGTCCACCTTGAAACAAGATTGTCATGACCATGTTAGAAAATGCCATCAATGTCAAGTGCATGGACACACCATTCATATTCCATCATCCTCATTGCATTCCATTGTTAGCCCATAGCCCTTCATCATGTGGGCATTTGATATCATTGGACCGATCTCACCTACAACATCCAATGGAAATAGGTTCATCTTAGGAGCCACTGAATATTTTTCTAAATGGGTTGAAGCTACCTCTTTGACAAATGTTCAAGAAAAACATGTAGTGGCATTCATTTAGAAGAATATCTTAGCTCGATTTGGAGTCCCAAGGGACCTAGTGTCGGATAATGGCACCCCATTCAAAAACGAGAAGGTGAAAAGGTTGTGTAAAGCCTATGACATCACTCACATTTCTCATCTCCCTACTACCCCCAAGGCCATGACCAAGGTGAATCCACAAACAAAACTCTCATAAGCATCATTGAGAAAATATTAGAAAAGGGTAGCACATAGCATAAGAAGTTAGATGAAGCATTATGGGCTTATAGAACCTCCATCCGTACTCCCACAAATGCCACACCTTTCAAGTTGGTCTATGGTACAAATGTTATACTCCCCATTCATACCAAGTTGCATTGATTCCATACATCCATGGCACTCAATTTTCCCATAGAGACCCTACAACAAGTTAGGCTTGCTGAGCTTGATTTGCTTGATGAAAAGAGGCTCCTTGCCATGGATCATGCACATGCATATTGGCAAAGGATAACCCAACATTATGAGAAGAACATAAAGGCTCGCCACTTCAAAGTGGGTGACTTTGTTTTGAGAACCATACACCATCGAGGCCCACATCCCCTTAGAAAGTGCCGGCTCAAGTGGAAAGGTCCCTATGTTGTAAGAGGAGAAACTAGAAATAATGCATATTAGTTGATTAATGCTGAGGGAAGAAAGTTGATAAACCCTATAAATGTCCAATACTTGAAAAAAAATCATGTTTAGGGTCTCCCACAAATTCTTTCGGAATGATTTTAAAAATGGATCTCTTTTTAATTTCTTGAAAGAAGGACCAAAATTGATTATGTGTCTCTAAATTAGGGATTAATGCTTTATGAAAAGTGGAGTATTTTCAAAATCAGTGATAACATTTAAAAAATCCTTGTTTTACAATATGAGGCCTAGTTCAAAATAGCAAATATTTTCAAATAGTATGTGCTATTATGAAATAGGGTACACTTGACTAGATCAAGTATCTAGAGGGATAAATCATTCCCCCATTTCATTCTCCCCAAAGAAAAATTGGCAAAAAGTCAAAAGAAAAAAGAAAAAAAGGAAGAAAATAAACCTCCAATATAGAGATCTTCCTACAAAGAAAGAAAAATAAAATGAGAAAAACAAAACCTTCAATATAGAGGTTTCCTTTAAAAGAAAAGAAAAAACCAAAGCTCAAAAGAGCAATTTTTCATCAAAATCTCCTTTTCCTTATACCACTGGATACTTCAAAAGGGACCGTGGGAAACTCACTCCTCACTCCCCTACAACTTATCCCAAATGAGAAAATGTTTGTTACAATCCTAGAGTAGGAATAGAACCTATTAATTTGGATTTTATTTTGTTTGAGGGTTTGACCTTGTGTGGAAAATGGGATTTTGAAATACCAATCATGTTTTCCTAGTAAAAACCTCTGCAAAGTAATGGGTATTAAAACATAAGTGAATGAAAATATGAGAAATAAAAATCCCTTTGGATAGAAACAAAAGGGAGTTTCCATTTAAAATGAATTTTGCAAAACCTAAGGCATCATCAAATCAAGCAATATGGAGACCATCCTGCTTGGAGCAGCCGACCTTCATGGGCGCCCTCCTAAGCACACAAATCGATCCGTAGGAGTCAAACCTTTTTCATCCATTTCACATTTCATGCATACATGCATCCACAAAGGGATCATTCATGCATGGTCACTGTAGGGGCTAAGTCTCATTCATGTAAGTCCCCTTTAGCTAAAGATCTCCTCCTCAAATTAGATGACCCAAGAAAGGAGATTTTATTGGAAAAGGGAGAGACCCATACTCTTGAGAAATTTCTGAAAAAAAAACTCAAAGGGTGTTTATTCTTTGCCATTAATCAAATAAATTTGGATTAATTACAAAAAGGGGCATCTATAAACACCAAAAAAATTTGTCAAATAAAATTTCTCCTGAATATAAGTCTTTTCAAATTTAAAATTTTGTCAAAGGCTCGTTATTGTCAAAATTGTTTCAAAATCTCATGATTTTCAAAATACACTTTTGAAAAGGAATGTTTTGAAATTTTGAAATCCTGTCGAAAGCTTGATCAAGCAAGAAATGTGCCAGAACCAGAAAGGAGTGAATTGTCCTAGAAGGTGGATATGAACGCCCAAATAAACAACATCCAGAAGAGTCAAGCCAATTTAATTCAGGGTCAAGCTACAAGGCAAGTCTAACCCAAGACCAAAACGAAATTAGAGCAAAGCAGGTTCAAGCCACAATGCCAAATCCAATTCAAGATGAAATCAAGATAGAATCAATTCAAATCAAGGGGTTACACCAACCTAGCCCAAGTCAACATTGAAGGGACCATTGGTTACATTCAACCAAGATGATCAAGTCCAATATTAAGGTGTGTGTTTGGTCAAAGTAAGTCAAAACAAGGCCAATAAAATGATCGAGGGGCTAAGATAAAGGTCACACTCATGCACCAAATAAAGGACAACCAAGGAGGTGCACTTGCACCCGATCAAGTCATTCACCTTGGCCGAACCCACTTACCTTGGCCGAACCCATTCACCTTGGCCCAACCTACTTACCGTAGTTGATCCCAACAACACTTACCATATCCAATGGAGCAAATTTTTGGCAAGAAGGACCATCATTCACTTACCAATTTCAGTCATCTTCAATAAGGCAACTTGCCTTACCGAGAGCTGCAGCAAAGAGGCAGCCCTTGACCTATAAAAGGGACCTCAAGGGGGCTACAATGCATGAATCTGAGTTCCATCATCAAGCAAGCCACGAATCAGCTAGCCATCAACCAAATTCGTGGCCAAGAGAAAGAGAGAGAGAGAGGGAGAGGAAGAGAGAAAGAAAAAGGGGAGGTTCGTCACCACAAGCCGTCGGCCAATTCTTCCACCACATGTCCACTCTTCACTTATTTTTTTAATTATTATCTCTTCTTTCATTAATATTAATGGGGTTGTAATTAAGGATCTCATGTTTCCATTATGATATATTAATTAAGGTTCATATGCTGCCCCATCTCTTTTTCATTCATATGCTATCTATTATATGTTTTAATTTCAATCCTTTTTACTCCATAATATAATATAAGATTATATACCTCTTAATCCCCTCTATGCCAATAATATAATTGTAACCTTATTTTGAATGGCTGTAGATTAATTTTAATTCAGACAAAAACACACACTAAAAATCAAAAACTTGTTTTTTGTACTCTATATATGTCTGATGAATTATTTTTATCTCTTCACACCCTACTCCGAATGTTTCAAAACTTCTCACCTCTAATCTACACACACCAACACACTTTTAATAAAATTTTCAAGAATTTTAGGCTTGTAAAACATCATGAATAAAATCAGAAAAAATCAAATAAAATTAGAACAAATTTTGTAAAACCATAAGTTCTTGTAACAAAAGCTGGGTCAAAATCCCATATCTTTGTGTACAGTGATATGGAAGCCACGTTTTACATACAATAATATGAGTATATAAATCACTCTTATGGTGAATTAAATATTCATAAGTTTGTGTAGGGGCAGATAAGGGGTTATGATTGCATATATATCTAAGAGAGCTATCCTCCTCGAGAGGGATGCCTTGGGATTTTATATGTAGATGAGCTACCTCCCCAAATAGACACAAGTTCTCAACATAAATTTCTTTAGATGATCACTAATACATCAAAGATAAAATCGGATGATCATTAGACTTTACAAAGAAAACTGTGCAAATTTTAGCATCCTACATAAGTTGTATCTGATCCTTGAATTTTTTAGTCCTCATCTCTAATAAAAATATTCTAAAATTTGGTCCAAACATTGCATACATATTGATTAACATCCACTAAAATTTTTAAGAATTTTGGACACAGGTGAGATAAAAAATAAAATCTTTAAAAACCTAACTCAACTCGAGATAGAATTTGTTTATATAAAAATTCTTGCGATAGACCTTTGGTAAAAGCTTCATATCTATGTCCATAGAAACCCAAAAATTATGAAAATGGTTTCACTAGAAAGTTGACATACATAGATTTCCAACTTGACTAATTTTATAAAAATCTAAATCTTATGTGCATAGATACAAGTATTTTACTGAGCCTCTGTATTTGTGTCACAGAGTCTGTTCTAAAGTTCAGAATAACATTTGGTTAGGAAACTTCTTGGATTTAATTCTGATCATCCAGTGAATAAAAAACAAACAAAAATATCCAATAAAGCTTCATACCTAGATATTAATGTAAAATTTTTGAGATTTTTGGATCCCTATAAAATAATAAAAAAATTACAAACATCTTCTATTGGAAACATAACCAATTCTGTTTTTCAGGTCACCAACTTATTTTTGTCAAGTGAATCACATGTTTTGATTGAAAATTGTTTTGAAGAAATCTCGGATCATAAAACACTCTTCCTAAATATCTAGGCTGACCCTTGAACATTGGTTAAAGAAAGCCTACAGTGATAAGAATATACTTGTCCACAACCGCCTAATAGTCAGAAAATCATCTTTGCAAGCTTGAGCAAACTTACTGGCATGCTCCTGCACAGTTTTTGCAAACGAATTTTAAATCGATACATGAATGAAATTTTTTGTTTACAACTACTTTTAACTCAAATCAAATATCGAATATCAAACAAGCAAGGAGTTTATGCATGACTATGTACCAAAAGACATGCATTTAGAACACCTTATATATACGCATACATACAAAATTTTTAGAGATTCAAAAAATTGCACATAAATTTTGAAATCTCTTCCCATTTTGCAAGGTTTCTAGTCCATGCACTTTTACGGTAAGGTTTCACAATGGAAGATATCAATGCAAAGCAGTCGCTAAGCTTTTAGCACCTCAAATAGTAGGAGGTATTATGCAAGCAACTAAGATGCACATATAAAAAGAAAATTGTAGGCATAATAAAATGAGGGAAACTCTGCCTATGTAAGAAATCATACTTTTATGGTTGGTCCTAAGCCCGAATAAAGAAGAGGGTTGGGTTAAGCTTTCAACAATCAGCGTAAAACTTTATCAAACTTATCTACCATGGATTCTACAAATTATGAGCATGATGTAAGCGTTTCCTCTTAGCAACATAGTGCAGAGCCCAAATTCATTGAAAAGTAAACAAAAGACTCTACATCTTCACCTACAGGTATTGAATAAATTGCATAGAAGCTTGCCACATCATGGACGAGTGTAGGTAAAAAAATTAGTCTCACTATATTATCGGCCGAATGTACTGAATAAATTACAGTGAGTGTCTCCGTATTTTTAGTACAAACAAATACGAAGGATAAGCAAGCTAATCCTAGATAATAAGATTCGTATTGTTACTTTGAATATCGAAACATTGATCGAGAAGTTAATGGAAGTGGTAGATACTAGACTAAAAAAAAGATTCACATTCTATGTTATAATAGATAAAGTGAGTTGAAGAAAAAGCAAAGGACATTGACAATACATGTTTTAAATTATAGTACTTAGAAAAGGAAAATGCTCGAAATGGAGTTGGTATTATTATAAATAAAGATTTAAATGATAGTGTACTATACATAGAATGATATGGTGACCGAATTATGATAGTAAAATTAGTGTTAGCAATAGAGACTCTTTGAATATGGTTTGTCCTTATTCAAATTCTCTATTAAATTGTTATTTGTTATATCTAATTTGTGACTTATCTTATCTTATACTTCTTTGCATATGTGCATATTTGATGACTCTCAGATACCACCTATCTTTCCTTCTTGGTAGTAACATTGGGATGAAATCATTGCCAACTCGAACTAAGCATTTCATGCACATACAAAAAAATACAACTAGGCCATAACTTTAAAATCATGTTCTTACTAGTAACTCTTAATGGCATAAACACTAAGGAGATAGTTGTAACATCCCACAAGTATCGACCAACATGACATAGGGCCCGTTCATGCCACGTGGTTGATACCCATGAACTATTAACAAATACGAAGGTGGCATAACCCATACAATGAACTATTAATATACAATTTAAGTTCCAACAATACAATTATACAATAGAAAGAAATTCAAAACTACAATGAGTCTATAAGCTCCTACCATCTAGCAGCAAAAGATAGAATCCTCCTTTAACGTCCCATGTGCTTAGTGTATCTGTTGACTATACCCTAAAAATATTTAAAATAAAACCTGAGCACCATACTGTGCTCGTAGATAAATGTGATCTCTCCACAGATAATAATACTAGAGACATGCACCATTTCAAACCAAAAAGTGAGAAATTATATATCTTCTCACAAAACAATACCATTACTAAACATGCATGCGTACTCAAACATTCATCAAAATACAACTTAGTTTCGATATTATAAACTCTATAATATAACAAATCACTGTCATACTATAGAAAGTTACCCACACCATATTCCTGTCTAGCAACATGACCTCCGACAATGGTCTCAGCGTATCGGGCCTAAGATATTGGTGCTTCACAAGGGTCTACCAAATCTAGCCCCTTAGGTCTGCGGGGCAAAAATATTTAGATACCCTACTAATAGAGTCATGCATTCATCCATATAAATCACAATAATATCTCAAGAGCCACATCCTATATCAACAATAACATCCATCGACCCATCTCCCAAGGTCCACATAACCACATCCATATCTATAAAAATTAGATATATCCTGTCAAAATAATACATTCAAATAAAGTATCAAATCCATTTTACTATACATAAATTCTATACTCTCGTTTACTAGTTTCACTTATCCCCAACTTAGTTATATCATGAGTTGCCTACGATAACTATAAGTGCAAACTAGCTGAACCAACGAAGTAACCAACACAACTAAATACATCTATGAGCTAGGAGTATCCGATATGTCCATCTACAATCCACTAACATCATACATAATCGTGAAAAGTAGATCCATACATATAATATTTCACTCACCTACAATGACAACTAACGAGCTAACATTAACATATATGTCCATCTATAATCCATCGACATCCTATACCGTCACAAAGATAGATCCATATCCATTAAGTGGTTTACTTGCACACAAGCACACTCATGTCATGCACCCATATAATCATCAAAGTATTTTAAAGACTATTTCACAAGACAACACATATATACCATTTAAAAGCATTAGTAAATATTTTACAATCTCATGCATCATCTGAAAGCAATTAAAACTACTTCAACCACATAACCAAAAAGAGAACACATCTACCTACTTGACGTCTCTATGCAAATCCCAATATAATAGTGTTAACTCCCCTTAATCATCTCAATTTAATCCCAAATTATGATAGAAATATAATATTATTATTCTATATTCAAATACAAACCCAACGGCTCAAACCACGTCGAAATCAGATTTGAAACGAGTCTGAAAACCCTAAAAACCCAATTTGGATCCAATAAAAGAGTCCAAATCCAATTTTATTTTTAAAACATATCTCGGTTCACTGTAGACCTGAATTCATACCCAGAACCGTGTCTCTGCAAGGACATTGTTTCAGTGTCATCCGAATACAACACGAAACAATGGTAACTGACACGATATTATGCATTGGTTCACCCACCGACCACTAGTTCGACTGCCAAAACTGATGGTTTTGGCCGGTTCCTCCAGTATAACAAATGCCAAATGGTCTGTCATCGGTAGGCAAACCGTTTGCCCCTAGAAATTGCCATCCATCATCGACGATCTCACTGAAAAAGATACGAGAGGGGCGACCGACCCTCTTTCTCTCAAAACTCACCAAAAGCTGTGATTCTCATACCTTGTCCTCTTAACATGCAAATCCGAACATTTTTCCCTTCAATCGATCGATCTCTTGCATTTTCCCCTTTTCTAATGATCTCCCACCTTTCCCGTAGTTTCTCACTCTAGTTCTCTCTTTCTTTTGTTGGCAGGAATACGATTGCCACCTTCCTTTCAACTAAGCGGTGGCAGCCGTGGCCAATGGTGAGCTTTGCAACAGATGAAAGTGCCACTCCCGTCTGCCGCTCCACCACGTCGGGTCTCATGCTAGACCCAATTGGATCAAATTGGGTCTATTAGACCCGATCCGATCAAGATCTCACAATCTACCCTCCTTACCAAAAAAATATGTACTCAAAATTTTAAATCATACCTAAAGAGATAGGGATGCTTCTCACACATCTCATATTCTATTTTCCAAGTAGCCTCGCTCACTGAATGGTTACTCCATTGAACTTTGACCAACTTTAGTATACTTCGACGAAGAACTTGCTCCTTCCAATTGATTATAATAATGAGATATTCTTGGTAGGTTAAATCTTCTTGTACTTTGAGTTGTTCCGGCTCAAGAACGTGAGAAGGATGAGAATTGTACTTTCATAACATCAACACGTGGAAGACACTATGTATGCCCATCATTGTCACAGGTAGATGAAGTCTATAAGCCACTTCTCCAACTTTGTCAATGATAAGATACGGTCCTATATATCAAAGACTCAATTTACCCCTTTATCCAAATCACATAACACCTTTTATTGGACATTCCAACCATCATGCCAATCCAACACACAAGCTCACAACATATCATGAAGAGTTTGGATTGTGCGTTCAACTTGTCCATTTGTTTGAGGATGAAAGGATGTGTTATACTGCAATAATGTCTCTAATGAATCCTACAGACTTCTCCAGAAACATGCAGTAAATTGTGTACCTCTATCAGATGTGATGGTTTCAAGTACTCCATAATGTCATACCACATGCTTTATATAGATATCTGCTAATTGATCAACTCTTATCTTGTTTCATACTGGTATAAAATATGATACCTTTGTAAGACGATCAATGATTACCCAGATAACATCATTCTTTTATCAAGTCCTATCACAAAATCCATATTAATGTATTGCCATTTATCTTCTGGTATAGGGAGAGGTTGTAGCATACCCGAACATCTTTGATGGTCTGCCTTTACTTGATGACAAGTGAGGCATCTATATATGTACTCTGCAATGTCTTTCTTCATTCCTTTCCAAAAGTACTGGTGACTTAAGTCTTTGTATTACTACTTGAGGATGTATGTTGTATCGACTATGATGAGGTGCTTGTAGCAACTCTTGTTGTAGCGCCTCAATATCAGGAACACAGAGTTGACCTTCGTGATGTATTGACCCATCTTCAATGATACTGTACTTGGGTCTACCTCGTCTGTGAATCTCCTTCTTTATAGCTCTAAGTTTCTTATCTTATTGATGTGATGCAATGACTTTCAATCATAAGTCAGGAGTAGCTCTAATTATAGTTGATAGAGCAATACGTTTTGCCCTTGCTCAACTGAGAGCATCTGCTACAACATTTTTCTTTCTAGAGTGATAGAATATCTTATAATCATAATCCTGTAAGAATTCAAGCCAACGAGTTTATCGCATATTTAGAGTATCTTGAACAAAGAGATAGTTCAAACTTTTATAGTATGTAAAAACTTTAAATTTAATGCAGCATAGGTAGTGGCGCCACATCTTCAACTCCAAGTCATGCGTTGGGTAGTTCTTCTCGTGCACTCACAATTGCCGCGAAGCATAAGCCACTACTCTTCCATGTTGCATAAGTACGGATCCTAGTCCTTGGTATGAAGCGTCTGAATACACTTCAAATTGTTCATTCAGATTAGGTAGCACTAACACCGGCGAGGTAGTCAACCGACTCTTCAACTCTTGGAAACTTCGTTCACAACTCATTCGGTCCATTCAAAAGCTTGGTTCTTCCTCGTGAGTTGAGTAAGAGGTCCTGCAATCTTGGAGAATCCTCAATGAACCTCCTATAATATCCTCCGCTAATCCCACGGGGTAGCTACGATCTCCGTCACCGACTTTGGCCTTTCCCATTGTAGCACCATTCCCTTTTGATGGATCCACCGTAATCCTATCCTTCGAGATTACATGACCCAAAAACTTAACCTCTTCTAGCCAAAATTCACACTTCTAAACGAAAAATCCGAGAACTATCTTGAGGTGTTCAACATAGTCCTCTACGATTTTTGAGAGTTTACGAGAATGTCATCACGAAGACAACAATGATTTGACTAAGTAAGGATGAAAGATTCTCGTTCATGTAGTCCAGAAGATGGTAGGTGCATTCGCTACGCTCAAATGGCACACAAGGTATTCGTAATGATCGTAACGGTACTAAAGCCGCTTTTACTCGACTCGATGGTAACCTAATCACAAATCGATCTTAGAGAACACCGTTGCTCCTTTTTAGTTGATCTATTAAATCATCTATCCTTGGAAGTGGATACTTATTCTAATTGTGACCGTATTCAGTTGGTGATAGTCCACGACAATCATGAAGTACCATCCTTCTTCTTCTGACTAGTAACACCGGTGCTCCCCAAGGCGACACACTCAGCCTAACAACCGCTTTTCCAAAAGTTCTTCCAACCGCTTCTTAAGCTCGCTTAGTTCAACATGTGTCATTCTATATGGTGATTTAGAAATTGGCTGAGCACTAGGTTGCAAATCAATTGCAAGTTCAACCTCTCGTTCTGGAGGAAGTCTTGGAAGATCGTCTCGAAAAACTTATGCAAATTTCTTTACAATAGGAATACTCTGCAAACTCGGTTACTCTTTATCTACTATAATCGTCGTTGTCAAAAAGTATTTACAACCTTCCTTGAGATGATGTGATGCTCGTATAGATGACATAAAAGTAGTTGGATAACTCATAGGTTGACTTTCAAGTGTAAATAAAGATTGTCTAGGTATATAAAATGTAACACATCTCCACGCACAATCAATCACAACACTATATAATATCAACGAGTCCATCCCCAAGATAACATTAAGATTAGTTATATCTAGAATAACTAAGTCACTAGGTAGATTCTAACCCCAAATAATGATAGAGCAATCTTACAACATACTGGATGCTATCGCAGTCACACCAGTAGGTAGGTTCACCAGGAAAGACTCATTCAACATTACCGGTTGTTGATTAACTTGACGAGTAAAATCTTTAGAAATAAATGAATGCGTGGTACCACAATCAAATAACACGTGCTATCTCATTACAAACAAATAAAACACTGGTAACTAATAGAAACTCACAAGATTCTAGTCCACTTGTTGTACTCATACGGCTTTGACCCCTGGCCCTCTATGGTATGCGCAAAGATCCCACTCCACTAGTTTGTCTGAGAAGTGCCCTCTATTGCATGATATCAGGACACTCACTCTTTCAATGTTCTACTTGGCCATAACCAAAACATTTGAACCGAGATGCCCAACTCGTAGAACTTACAAAAGAAGGGTGAGCAACTCTAGAAGCATAATCCTTTTATTGATGACCCACACTCCGCATATATAACATGTCAAGCCTGGTTGGTTGACCTATATGCTGCTCCTTGACCCACTCAAACTAATACTTGAGCTATAAGGAGATATGTAGGGTCCGTGTCGTGATGCATGAAATCTCAGAGTTCCTCTGTGTTGTCTATCGGTTCTACTACTCGAAGACAAAAGATCTTTTGCTTCCTCCTGACTGGTCAGTATAGTGGTTTCAATGTCTAGAGTCCGCTCACAGACACCCCAAAATGTACATAACTTATGTCCACCCATTCGCTCATATAAGATGGGGTCCAATCCCATTCTAAACTTCTTGATCTTGGTATACTCATCATTCATGGTGGGTACATATTTTACTAACTTGATAAATTCATTCATATACTCTCTCAACAATTGCCCATTCTGTCATAGCTGCATAAATTTCTCAATGGTATGTTCTATAATAGATGGTGTAAAGAAATTAACACGAAATTCTTTCTTAAACCTCTTTCATGTCCAATTCCTCGGGCGTCTCCATTGTTATACATTCCACCAAGGTATGGCTACATCGATGAACAACAATGGAGCTATCATTCCTCATCAATACACCCTATTATATTACGTGGTTGATACCTATAAACCATTAACAAATACGAAGGCAACATAACCTATACAATGAAAGACATGTCAAAAGTTTATTTATTAATATACAATTTAAGACCCGATAAGACAGTGGTACAACAAAAAGAAATTCAAAACTACAATGAGCCTATCAAGTCCTACCATCTAGCAGCAGAAGATAGAATCCTCCTTTAACGTCCCATGTGCTCAGTGTATCTATTGACTATATCCTGAAAATATTTAAAATAAAACCATAGCACCATAGTGTGCTCGTAGATAAATGTGATTTCTCTACAGATAATCATACTAGAGACATGCATCATTTCAAACCAAAAAGTGAGAAATTATATATCATCTAACAAAACAATACCATTACCAAACATGCATGCATAATCAAACATTCATCAAAATGCAACTTAGTTTTGATATCATAAACTCTATAATGTAACAAACCACTGTCATGCCATAAGAGTTGCCCGCACCATATTCCTGTCTAACAATGTGACCTCCGACAATGGTCCCAGTATGTCGGGCCTAAGATATTGGTGCCTCACAAGGGTCTACCAATTCTAGCCCCTTAGGTCTGCGGGACAAAAATATTTGAATACCCTACTAATAGAGCCATGCATTCAACTATATAAATCACAATAATATCTCGAGAGCCATATCCTATATCAACAATAACATCCACTATCCCATCTCCCAAGATCCACATAACCACAACTACATCCACATCTACATCCACAACAGTCACGTATATTTAGTTATATCAAAATAATATATCTATATCAAAAGCACATATTCAAATAAAGTATCAAATCCGTTCTACTTAACATAAACTCTCTACTCTTGTTGACTAGTTTCACTTCTCCTCAACCTAAGCATATCGTAACGGATATGAGTTAGCCATGATAACTATAAGTGCAAATTAGCTCAACTAACAAAGTAACCAATAGAACTCAACACATTTACGAGTTAGGACTATCCAATATATCCATCCACAATCCACTAACGTTATGCACTGTCGTGGAAAGTAGATCCATAGTGGTAGTATTTCACTCATCTAAAATGATAACCAATGAGCTAACACTAACAGATACGTCCATCTATAATCCATCGACATCCTATACCATCATGAAAGATAGATCCATACCTATTTAGTTGTTTACTCACACACAAGCATACTCATGCCATGCACCCATATAATCATCAAAGCATTTTAAAGACTATTTCACAAGCCAACACATATATACCATTTAAAAGCATTAGTAAACATTTCACAATCTCATGCATCATCTGAAAGTAATTAAAACTACATCTAACACATAACCGAAAAGAGAACACATCCACCTATTTTGACACCTCTATACAAATCCCAATATAATAGTACTAACTCTCCCTTAATTATTTAAATTTAATCCCTAAATCATGATAAAAACATAACATTATTATTCTATATTCAAATACAAACCCAATGGCTCAAACCACGTCAAAATCAGGTCCCAAACGAGTCCAAAAACTCTAAAAACCCAATGTGGATCCATATAGTCTTGTTTGGATCTAGCAAAGGAGTCCATATCCAAATCTATTTTTAAAACAGATCTTGATTCACTACTACCCGAATCCGAACCCAAAATTGTGTCTATGCAAGGACAATGTTTTAGTGTCATCCAAATCTAACACGACAAAAACCAACACAACATGACGTACCGGTTCACCCACCAGCCACTAGTTCGGCCGCCAAAATTGGTGAATTTTGGCCATTTCCTCTGGTATAACAAATGCCAAATGGGCCGCCTTTGGTAGGTGGACCATTTGCACCTGGAAATCACCACCCATGACTGACGATCTTGCCAAAAAAGATACTGGAAGAAGCGACCGACCCCTTTTTCTCAAAACTCCCCCAAAATAGGTTTTTCGGCAATTTCACGTTTAAAATAAACAAAAAGAGGCGATTTTCATACCTTGGCCTCTTAACATGCGAATCCGACCGTTTTCCCTTTAATTGGTCGATCTTCACCATTTTTTCCTTTTTCAAGCGGTCTCCCACCTTTCCCATCTTTTCTCACTCTAGTTCTCTCTCTCTCTCTCTCTCTCCCTCTTTTGCTGGTGAAAGGCGGTTGCTGCCTTCCTTTCATCTTAGCGATGGCTATCATGGCCACTGATGAGCTTTACAACAGACAAGAGCACGTGGCTCCCATCCACTGCTCCACCATGTCGGGGCCCATAACCCGATCCGATCAAGATCTCACAATGGTATGGTGCTACCTATAACTTTATGAGCCCTTGTAAACACCCTAAAAATGGTAATATTTTCCAAAACTCCTAAGTTTCAAAATCTAGCTTATAGCCTTCTGAAACCTTTAAAAACCCAAAACTTTAAAACTTAAACCTTTTGGGAAATATTTCAAAATAAAGATTTTAAATTCAAGCTAAAAAGCCCATGGATTTCAAAGCAGCTCAAACAGACAGGTGAAACCTGATCCAAAATCTAGCTCGAGGTCTAGTTAAAAAGTCAAGGAGAGGCCAAGCATGTTTGGATGAAAGCCAGATTGAAAATCGCACCATATCGAAGAAAGTTCAACTTTAAAAACGCGAAATGAAACCAAGACCCTGATAAAGCCATCAAAAATCAAGAATCGAGCCTGTCAAAACGGAAATTAGAGTCTGATTGAAAATCTAGATCGACCTCATCAAAAACAAGCTCAAGACGGGGCCAGATGGATCAAATCAAGCCTCAAATGAAAAGTCCTAAAAGCAAGCATTGACCGGTTAAAGGGGTTGGGAAAAACCCAGTCTAAAATCGGGTTGCCAAGGAACTGGAGCCCGCTAAAAATCGTCCATTTCATACATCAAATAAGGACCCAAAAGAAAAATTTTGGATTGAATCTGGATAAAAAAATCCAAATCCAAACCCCACAATAAGACAAAAAAATTGGATTGGATCTGGACAAAAGGATCCAGATCCATGTCCTATTGAAAATTTGGATTGGGTTGGATCCAAGGATCCAAACCCGATCCAAAGGTCCAGGGTTCACTTGAAGGGGTTGGAGGCTTGAAGAAGGAGGAGAGAGGTTGGAGCTTAAGGGCTTCACGTGAAGAAACTTGGAGGCCAAGGGGGCGCTGCACACCAGGGGGAGCACTACACCAAGAACCCCGCTGCACCAAGTGAAACGAAGGGGCTGCATCAAAAGAGCAAAAGCGAACGAGGAAATTTGTAAGTGCTTTAAACAGTATTTTTAAGCCATTTTTTCCATTAAATTCAATTCAAAAAGGGGTTGTATTAATGGAGCGAAGCCTCCCCCATGTTGTAATATTGGTGCATGAACACGATCACACTCACGTGCACTCGAGCCTTTTCGCTCTTTACACTCACATGCACTTGAGCCTTTTCGCTCTTAATTGGTGGATTGAACACGATCACACCCATGAGCACTCGAGCCTTTTTGCTCTTTACACTCACGTGCACTCGAGCCTTTTTGTTCTGTTAAGCTAAATATATATATTCAATTCACGTGAGTTCTACTTTCATGAAAGTAGAGTGAATGCACTTTAAATTCGTGTGAGTTTTACTTTCGTGAAAATAGAGTGAAAGCACTTTCAATTCACATGAGTTTTACTTTCGTGAAAGTAGAGTGAATGCACTTTCAATTTGCGTGAGTTTTACTTTCGTGAAAGTAGAGTAAATGCATTTTCAATTCGCATGAGTTTTACTTTCATGAAAGTAGAGTGAATGCACTTTAAATTCGCGTGAGTTTTACTTTCGTGAAAGAAGAGTGGGTGCAATTTCAATTCGGGTGAGTTCGCATCATCGTTTTAAAAAAAACCCAAAACAGAATTTATAGCATCTCTACATTCGTTCATTACGGCAAATTGCTCAAAACACTCGCTCCAAACCACGCTAAAACTAGGCCACATATTCCACACACACATCAGGCCTAAACAAATAAAACTTACAAGAAACTTAGGGTCGTCCAACCCCATAATAAAATTGGCAAAGAATGCACGAACCATATTCGTTCAAAATACTTGTCATTTGAAGTAAAACTTGTTTGAAAAATCGAAGTTCCTAAGCGCTTAAACCGACCCTTGAGCATCAGTTTAAGAAGGTTTAAAGCGAAAAGAGTCTGCTTGCCTACAATCGTCAAAAGTGAGAAAAAATGTTTAAAAACCTTCTCTAGTTTGTATAAGCTAGTTGGTACGCTCGCGCAATAGTAGGCATGAAAAGGTTCACTTCGTGTTTTATAACTTGGGAGTGGAAATTTTCATGTTTATAGCCCTTAAGAAGCTAAGCATCTAGGCCTAAAGATCGTGAGAAAGAATATCAATATGAAGGCCATGAATTTTAAGTCCAAACCTATCATGGGGAGGAAATTGCACTGTTGATTCGAGTAAGAAGTTGGCGAGGGGAAATCAACTTTATAGTTGCACCATTGGATAAATATTGAGTGATATTGATTATGAAGTTGTTGAGGATAAGTGTAAACACCTAAAATTTTTCTCAAAATAATTTGATCTTTAGAAATTTTGCCTTTTTAATGAAAAATCGTGGTTTTTGGTCTTTTAAGGGTTTTCAAATAAAGACACCTTAAACGAATTTATTTCTGCACCAAAATTTCGTGGTAGCCTAAAAATAAAGGTAAATGACATCCCTCTCAGAAAAATCAAATTTTGACAAAGAGCCAAAAAAATGACTGCTTTCCCCTCATGCCTAAATTGGCAGCATTCTGCCTTTTCAAAAATTTCATCCGAAGAAAGGATGGTTTCAAACAATTTTCTTCAAAGAAATAATTGAAAATGAAACATTGGCATGCTTGCTAAATATCAAGTTTATCAAAATCTTTTGAATCAAACCAAATCCAAACCAGACCTCAGAAATTCATCCGATTTAGAATAGTCTCATTCTGAGACCTGATACCAAGGGTTAAAGTGGTTCGATGCCCTACACCCATTAAAGTGGTTAAAGTGACTCGATACCCTACACCCATTGAAGTGGTTAAAGTGGTTCGATACCCTACACCCATCGAAGTGGTTAAAGTGGTTCGATACCCTATACCCATGAAAAAGGTTAAATGGTCAAGGTGATTATAGACTGACTCAAGGGGTGAAAGCAGGTCACCCATACAAACGAACATTGGGAATGGAACTCAATTGTTCTAAAAAAGAATAATATTTGAAGATTTTGATAAAACTCAATATATTCAAATATAATGAAACAATTTTAAATAATCAAAAGAAATATTTGAAACCATTAATCTAAAATCAAGCACAGGATTCAAGTCCGATTTAGGGATAAAGCTGCGAACCAAGAGAGAGTAAAGCATGAGATAAAGACAAATTGGCAAAAGCAAAGCCAATGATTCAAGGCCAAACCTAGCCAAGGACTCATGAAGAAGGGCACCTAGCCGGACCATTGGATAAAGCTAAAGGGATGAAACCCAAAGGATAGAAACAAATCAAGATAGGAGTGAAGATCAAGGTGACGATTAAGCAAAGCCCGCATCAAGCCAAGATCAAACTCGTGTAGATCAAGATACAGATCAAGGAAGTGAATCAAATCAAGTGAAGGCATGGCCCCATCAAAGACCAAGCCAAGTGGGTAGCCTCACCAACCTAACCTAGTTGAATTTGATCAAAGCCTAGACTTGATTCACCTAGGCTAACCATGACTCGTGGTCTAGCTCTAACCAAGTGACCTTAACTATACCGAATTGGACTCACCTTAGCCATATCCACCCTACATTCTTTGGCTACCACAATTGAAAGCCCCTTTACCTAGGCTTGACCGAACCTATTTTAATTAGCCATTTTTCATTAAACACAACCATCCCATGACTAGACGATGGGATCAAGCTCCAAGGTGGCTCAAACCAAGACCTAACTAGCCCACTTGAGGCTACATTGGCTAGTCCAACCTTGGCCAAATGGGACCACAAGGCCACGTGAAGAACAAGCTTTAGGATTGGGTTTTGGGCCATGGAGCACCCGCCCCAAAGAACCATCTAGAGAATGCCCTCCTTGGCCTATAAATAGAGGCCAAGAGGGATGATTTCCAGCATTGGTGAGCTTTGGGAGGGCATCTTGGCTGAGGCATTTCGTGAGTCTCCTCTAGGGAAGAGTGGAGAGAGAGAGGGAGTATAGAAAGGTAGACAAGTACTACAAGATTAGAGAGTAAGAGTGAGAAAAGAAGAGAGAAAAGAAAGAGGAAGGTGAGGGCTGTGAGCTTCATTTGTAAGCTAATTCTTGGAGGTAATCAAGTAAGTATTTCTCATCCATTATTTTTCTCTATTCTCTTCTTAACATTCAATTCAAAAGGGGTTGTATTAATGGAGCTTTGTCTCCCCCATGATGTAATAAGAAGTAGATGTGCTGCAATTTTCGATTCTTGCTTATGAACTCTAATTGTTTGTGTTCTTAATTCTATCTCTCTATATGTTATAAACATCCTATAACTCCTAATTTCCTCCATGCTTAAGCTAATTTATATATTTCCATTCATTTACCTTCAACAATTTACTTTGGAATGTTGTATTTATGCAATTTAAATTCGGGTGAGTTTGCATCACGTATGTTGTAAAAATCAATAAATCTTATTTCAACATTCCTGCATATGTTGATTATTTTATTTTTCATTGCTAAACTGCTGCTCCGATCAACTTAAAATTTGACACACCTTATTTACACATACAAGCCCACTTGTAATAAAATTTTCAAGAATTTTAGGATCATGCAACCATGTAATAAAATGTATGTAAGATCGGAAAAAATCGAAAAACGTTTCTATCAAAACTGTTTTCTTGTAACAAAGCTTGGGTAATCATCCCATAACTCTGTCTATAGTTGTCCAAATTCAGTGAAACTTAGTTCATTGGAAAGTTGATATCTTTCCAACAAGACCACGTTCATGAAAATCGAAGCTCTGTACAACGAGATATAGACATTTTCTTTGGGTCTCTATATTTTTGTGACAGAACAATTCCGAGTGTCTGAGCCGAGACACTTACCCGATTTAATTTTGGATCACCATAGCCCCCAAAAATAAAACAAAAATAGTTTTGAAAGTTCCACATAGGTGTCTGATCACTGTTAACTTTTCATGATTTTTGGAAACTTGGAAGATATTGAAATAAAATTAGAAATCAAGGTTTAAATAGAACCAATTTCTGTTTTTCAGAACTTGATGAAAACTTATCTTCCAAAACACTTGGTGCACGAGTTGGTTCATATTTTCTCGGGTTTCTTTTGAAGTGAATGTAAAATCTCACCTACAAATCCTCAAAGAGCTTAGGCTAACCCTTGAGCATCGGTTCAAGAAGGCCTAAAGCGAAAAGATCTCGCTTAGCCACAATCGCCAAAGTCAGATTTTAAAACTGTTGCTAGTTTTTGAAAACTAGCTGGCACGCTTGTGCAACGAAGTAGTTTTCAGATTGTTGCTAGTTTTATTTATTTTGGCCTGATGTGTGTGGAGTGTGTGGGCCTATTTTTAGCGTGATTTTGAGCGAGTGTTGAGAGATTTGCCGCAATGAGCGGATGCAGAGATGCTACAAATCTTGTTTTGGGTTTTTGAGAACGATGATGCGAATTCACCTGAATTGAAATTGCACCCACTCTACATCCGAAGTAAAACTCATGCAAATTGGAAGTGCATTCACTCTACATTCATGAAAGTAAAACTCATGCGAAATGAAAGTGCATTCACTCTACATTCACGAAAGTAAAACTCATGAGAAATGAAAGTGCATTCACTCTATATTCACGAAAGTAAAACTCATGTGAAATGAAATATGTATATTAACTTAAGAGAGCGAAAAGGCTCGAGTGCACGTGAGTGTAGAGAGCGAAAAGGCTCGAGTGCACGTGGGTGTACTCGTGTTTATCCACCAATTAAGAGCGAAAAGGCTCAAGTGCACCTGGGTGTGATCGTGTTTATCCACCAATTAAGAGCGAAAAGGCTCAAGTACATGTGAGTGTGATCGTGTCCATCCACCAATTAAGAGCGAAAAGGCTCAAGTGCTCGTGGGTGTGATCGTGTTCATCCACCAATATTACAACATGAGGGGAGGCTTCGCTCCATTAATACAACCCCTTTTCGAATTGAATTTAATGGAAAAAATGGCTTAAAAACAAAGTTTTAAAAGCACTTACAAGTTTTCCTCGTTCGCTCGAGTCGATGGTGCAGCCCCTTCCCTCTCTAGGTTCGGTCCAAGTTAGACCACGGTTTACTTGGGTGCAACCCCTTTGGTTCGGTCCAAGTTAACCCATGGCTGGCCCTTGGTGCAATCGGCCAAGCCTCTTTGGTGCAGTAGGCCCCTTCTCCAAGCCTTCACTCGGCCAAGGTGCTGTCGGCCCCTTCTCCAAGTCTTCACTCAGCCAAGGTGCTCCAAGCCATGTTCAAGCTTCCAACCTTTGAACTCGGCCAAGCCTTGGCTCCCCTCTTGCTCAGCCCCAAGCTCCACGTCTTCACTCTTGCACTCAGCCAAGGCGTCTCAAATCCTCAAGCCTTCAAGTGTAGAATGCTTACCTCCAAGCCTTGCCGAGCTCCCTTGCCAAGCCTCCAAGCTCCACTCGTGGCCAAGCTTCAAGTGCTTCACACTTTTGAAGACCCCAAGCTCCAAGGTGTCCCACAATCAAGAGCTTCATGTGCTTGCTCCTTGGCCAAGCTTGCTTGACCTTCACGTGTTCCACCTTCTCTCCTCTCTCCTCAAGCTTCACACCTCCAACCCGATCCGATTTTTAGTGGGACCTCCCTTTGAGTTTGGAATGGATCTTTTTTGTCCAGATCCAATCTAATTTTTTTTGGGGTCTTCTTGTGAGTTATAGATTTGGATCTTTTGGTCCAGATCCAATCCAAAAATTTTCTTTTGAGTCCTTCTTTGGTGCATGAAATGGACGGTTTTTGAGCGGGCTCCGGTTCCTCGGTGACCCGATTTTAGACTGGGTTTTTTCCAGCTCCTTTAATCAGCCAATGCTTGCTTTTAAGACTTTTCATTTGATGCTTGATTTGATCCATCTGGCCCCATCTTGAGCTTGCACTTGATGAGGTTGATCCCAGATTTTGAAGCGGATACTGATTTCAGTTTTTGATAGGCCCGGTTCTTGATTTTTGATGGCTTCATTAGGGTCTGGTTCCATTTTGCATTTTTGAAGTTGAATTTGCCTTGATATGAACACAGGGTTCGACCTTCAATCTGGCTTTCATCCAAACAGGCTTGGCCCATCATTCACTTTTTGACTTGACCTTGAGATGGATTTTGGATCAGGTTTCACATGTCCGTTTGATCTGTTTTGCAATCCATGGGCTTTTGACTTGAATTTTAAAACCTTTATTTTGAAATATTTCCCAAAAGGTTTGAACTTTAAAATTTGGGGTTTTTAAAGGTTCAGAAAGGCTATAAGCTGGATTTTGAAATTTTGGAGTTTTGGAAAACATCACCATTTTGGGTTGTTTACATCAACTAATTATCATGAGGGTGGGAAATCAAGCATTATGACTAGAGCTTGCTCATGAACGATTGCATATTGCCTTTCATGCAAGCAAATATAAGGCTTATCATGCATACATGAACAATACAGACCATAAGGGCTACAAGCACTTATACCCTAGAGTATATCAGAAGCTATAGATGACAAAGACACGTATGACAAATAAGTTTCTCACAATGGACTTTGTAAGGGGATCTGCTAAGTGTAGATATGTACTTAATAGTCACATTGCTCTTGCTTATAATGTCTCACAAATGATATCTAGTATTAATGTGTTTGAACTTACAATAATACTTGGAGTCTCTAGTGTAGGCAATGGCTGTTTGATTATCATAATAAGTAGTCACTATTCTCCGATTACTTGCCACTACTCCTAACTCATTGAAAAATCACTAAGACAACACCATCCTGAACTGTTATTGAGCATGCAACAAATTCAATCTCTATTATGGATAAGGATATGCAAGTTTGCTTCTTGTTGCTCCATGATATGGTATCATTATTGAGTATTAAGACAAAACCCGAAATGGATTTGCGTTCATCCAGATCGCCACCATAATCGATATCTATGTATCCCACCAAACACAAATCCCCTCCTCTATAACATAAGGAGAAATTTACAGTTTTCTTGAGATATCTTAAAATCCTTTTCACTGCTTTTCAATATTTCCTTTTAGGATTTGATTATACCTACTTACCAAGCCTGTTACATAGCTGATATCTGAATGTGTACACATCATACTATACATAAGACTACCTACTATACTAGCATAGGGGTTTCTCTTTTTCATCCTTACTCTTAGGGCAAATATTTAGACATAGACTCTCACATTTAACAATGGGAGTATCTATGGGCTTACAATCAGTCATCTTGAAGTACTCGAGAATCTTTTTAATATATGGTTCTTATGAAAGAGTCAAGACACGTCTCAAAAGATCCCCATGGATCTTAACTCTGAGGATATAACAAGCTTCGCCTATGCCCTTCACAATTATTAGATGCTCTCTGCTATTTTCAACCAACAAAATATCATTTATCTATAATGACATAATCACAAACATCCCTTCTCCATGTTTCACATATATATAATGATCTTTGCCAATCATTATAAAGCTACATGATATCACCGCATGGTAAAACCATTGGTACTATTGTCTGAATCATTGCTTGAGACCATATATAGATTTCAGGAGTTAGAAAACTTTGCTCTCTTGGCCTTTTGGAACAAATCACTTCAGTTGCATCATACATATCTGCTCATTCAATTTTCCATTAAGAAATACAATTTTAATGTCTATTTGATGCAGTTTTAAGTCAAAATTAGTATAGCTAGAGGTAAACAAATCGAGGTACTCGAGAGGTCTCCTCATTGTCTACACTTTCTAACTGGGTATGACCCTTTGCTACTAAACGAGCTTTGTATCTCTCAATCAAATCATTAACCTTTCTTTTTATTTTGAGAACCTACTTGTTCCCAACTGCTCTTCTATTCTTTGGTAGTTCAACTGTCCCATATATTATTGATCTTCATGCATTCAATTTCATCTTCTATAACATTTCTCTATTAGTCTTTTGCAAAACCTATAAAAGCTTCCTAAACAATTTTGGGTTCCTCATCATCAACTAGAGTAACAACCTCCTTCAATGTCAAAGCAATGCTTAAATACACTTTATCAACTACTCTTTTGAAGTTAATTTTCTAGAACTCTTCCTCTCACTTATGGATCACTCCCACTAGGATCAAGATCTCAGATGATTTCGTGATCCTTCTTAGTAAATGCATTTGAGTTACTAGGCTCATTCATCTAAAAAAATGAGAACTTTTTTTCTGATTCTTCCTTTCGTTGGAAAGTTGTTTTCTAGAAAAGCTATGTCATGAGACTCTAATTTTATAACATTGCGATATACATATTCTCCAATGAACACATACTCTTTGGAGTATTCGAAGTATCTAATGAAGATATATTTCTTTTCTCGAGGGCCTAACTTGCTATATTTGTACGAGGCTTGGTAAACATATTCAGCACAATGCCACAATTTCAACTAATTACAAGTACTTGTCCAAAGTTGATCAGAAGTACATGAAACAAACTTAAAAGGAACATAATTGAGAATATAGGATGCATATAATAATGTATCCCCCAACGGGAATTACTAAGTTAGCTTGTGCCATCATTGACCTAACCATTTCTAATAGAGTCCCATTCCTTCTTTCAGCAACCCCATTTTGGTGTTGAGTTGCTAGGATAATAACTTGTCTTGTAATGGCCTCTTCAAAAGAGTTCTTTAAACAATTGAGATAAGAATCTGCATCCGCGATCAATCCTTGGTTTTTTAACTCTTTTAAATAATTGATTCTCGACCTCACTTATGTATCTTATGAAGCATTCTTGTGCCTCATACTTATATGAGATTAGATAGACATATGACCATAACACGTATAATTATTTGCAAATATTATAAAATAAACAACTCCATTTCTAGCTTTTACATTCATATAGCCACCAATATAAGAATGAATTAATTGTAATGGAAAGTCTGCTCTTATAGCCTTACAAATGGCTTCCCAGTAGTTTTGCCTGCCAAACAAAACTCACACACATGCAACTTGACCCGGGTTAGTAATCCTAAAGGACACTCTTAGATGATGAAGTCATCCTCTCTTGCCCTGTGTCCTAGCATGGCATACCATATTGTGTTATTAGCATTGCAATGAGATGTGACATCAAAAAGATAAACCATTGACCACATTACTACCCACAAACATAGTATCTAGTACATATAAGCCATTCAACACAAATCTAGATGACAGTGCATAGCCTAAACGTCCTAAACACTAATACCAAGTTTCACCAAATATTTGGTGCAAAAAGGACATCATTGAGATAGAGAAGTGCAACCATCATGCAACTCTAGCTTGTAGGAGCCTATTCCTTTGACATTCAGTGATAAACCATTCCAAATATATATTCTTCTCGCACTAACACTCAACTGACGAAATTCTACAAAAGTGCTCCTATCTCGAGCTACATGATCCATGACTCCTGAGTCTACAATCCACAAAGAAAAGGAATCAATATGCATAATAGCTGAAGATATATAAACAAAACAATGCGTGCACATATCTTTCGCTGCTCACACTCGTGAGTGAAATGACCAAGCTGGCCACAAATATAGTACTTCACCTTCATTTTGTCCATCTTCTTTTTATGCTTCTACATTATGTTTTGGAGTTTGTCATTTTTGTGTCACTTAATTCTCTTGTCATGCTTTTTCCACTTGCCTTTATGAACTTTTGAAGTCCTTGTCTAACTCCATAACATAGGCATAACCAGAGTAGGAGCCCCTAACCCCTTACAATTCTTCCTCTAACTCACAATCATGATTAACATCAACAAATATAAGAATACCCTCTTCATGAGTAAGGAATGGCTTCATAGTCGCCCAAGAATCAAGGAGATACCGAATGACCCCAAGAACTTGCAGTTTATCAGACAATGAGTATCCAACATATTTCAACTGTCGCGTCATACCATTCAATTCCCTTAAATGTTGTTTCATAGTATGATCAACTCACTTCTTATAGATAATGAACCTATAAGTGATCATCCTTAGCTTTGGTATGGATATGCTTTTAAAATGACCCTTTAATGTAAGCCATATTGTCATGATTGTAGGGTACTACTACTCATACTCTGGGATCGAGTCATCATTCAAGCAACTGATAATAAGTATAGCCCTACCTTAGCTATCTTTCTTTTCCATGCTCGATAAGTCTCTTGATCTCGTCTACCTTGCATAGTGGAGCCCTCCTGGAGTTCACCATCTCATGCATCAAGACCTTTGTGAGTTCCAATCCCTCGAGGAGAAACCAAATCTTATAGTACCAAATTCATAATTATCATCATTCACCTTACCCCCTTGTCCAGATCAACTATAATACTCTTAGATGCCGCCATACTTGACTTGATTTGCATAGAGAAAAGAAGGGACAATGAACGCGTAACACATTACAAATAATCATTAATGCATGCTACACGACAATGTACAATGAATTCTACCATGCTAATGAAACACATTCATTGTCATTTTGAACTTAATCACTAATGTGATCATGCAGTCTGACCCACTTCATGAATATATATATATATATAACAATGGGTCAGCCCATGAAATTTCACAAAATGGTGCTGGGATAACACAATGCATGCCGTCACTAGACATGTCTATGACCTAGATCCGTGTGGGTTTGAGTTTCCCATTCAGCCAATTGAATTGTACCTAGTTCAACATGCACATGCATCTAATTTATTGATGTTTATGTTGATGATTGATTTGTTGTCATACATTTAGACCCCATCATACATGTAAATGTTCAATAATCAAATGCTTAAAGAAAAATGCATATGAAGAAAGACATATTTTCAAAAGGGCCAAATTTGAAGGAATTCTTTCAATCCACCCAAGTGTCACATAAAGAATGACTTCATTTAATCATCAAAGTCAATGTCAAATAAAGTATGACTTCATTCAATCACCAAAGTCAATCTACCCAAGTGTCATAATAATAGACCAACATTTTGCAACGAGTTATTAAGGGTATCGGTTCATAAGGACATAAAGAATGTAAAATTAAACATTGACGCAACAACATTCCAGGTAGCTACATCTTTGAGCAAATGAGACTCCAACTGTATCAGTTCATAAGAACACAAAGCATATAAAATAAAACTCATTGGCACAACAACATTTCAGGTAGCAACATCTCTATGCAAATGTGACCTCAATTGACACTTGATTACGATATTCAAAACATGATATATGTATATTTGTTCAATTAATTTCATGGTTAGACATTTCTAGGAAATCAAACTCAAAATGATTTCCAATCAATACGGTTATCAGGCCTACATAAATTGACCCCATCTGATTAACATCTAAATTCAGATTTTTCATGCAGAAATCCTCTTAACCTTGCTTTGATATCAATGTAGAATTTAGAAAAATAACATAGCGGAAGCGTACAATACTAACCTTGATTCCAAATAATTTACCGCTTGATTTCCAAGTTTTTGTCAATTAAAGATGTCGATCAAGATCGACGAGCCGTGCCTCTCTTTTCTATGATGCGTTGCTCTCTAATCCAAGTATGCTCCTACACACTTTTCTGGTATGTTTGTCTTCTCACAATTTAAGAATGAGAGTATTCTGATGGAACAAGGAAACCAATTATTCATCCTATAAGCATTCCCTTTGGCATTTCCCTTTATTTTATATGATGGCAAGGGGGAACTTGACTCTTCATGCCTTTGACATAAATGCCCTTATGAGCATACATAATTCCATCAAAAACAATAAAGAGTATGATTATGAAGAGGGCACAAGAGGCAAAACATAAAAAATCCAATGATAACCAAATTTGAGGGGCGGAAAACAGAAATATCGAAACTCAATAAAGCAGGATTTCCTAACTCATGTACCCAAACAGGAGAAAGAATTGAAAAAGCAGGAAGATCGCCAAGACACCAATATGAAACATCAAAAGTAGGGCAACACTGACGGTATCAAAACATGGACTAGAGTGAATCCAGCCCCAAACGGTATAGACCAGCTAATCATCAAAAGATGACCTTTCCCACAATAAGAAAGACAAGGACATGGAATTGGAAGCAAGTAGGAGGAACCAGCTAGCAAGAAGTTTGAGAGGAATGACAATTATCTAATGGTGAAGGTTGCGGAGCTACCGTGTCTAGGGACATGAAGATACTCTGCTGGAACTACAATATGCCTTGGAATCCACACCAATGCAAGCTCCCCGAAAGCTTGTTAGACATGAAGCTCTCAATATTGTTTTCTTAATGGAAACAAAGAAGAATGTAAATGAAATGGTGAAGTTTCAATATTCAACTGGACTAAACAGGTAGATTATCTTGCCTCTTGAATGATGATGTAGCGGTTGAAGTATGTCACTAAATTGTGGGAATAGGAACTAGATGCGCTTTTGAAACAAGGGGAGATATGATTAGCTCAGCAATTGAGGCATCATGGTGATCAAAATACAAAATTCTTTCATGGTAAAGCCTCCCAAAGAAGAAAAAGAAACATAAGAGAATCCACAGAAAATGAAAGTGAAAAAGCTTATCGACGACAAAGATGAAATAGTTGTCATGATCATGATATTCTTGAAGAGTTGTTCACAGTAGGAGTCATTCACAATTGACTTGAACGAAAATATGAAGGTGCTGATGGGGGAGTGAAGGGCCACATTATCAATGATGTAGATGAAGTAGTCACCACGATCATGAAGAGGAATTTACTCAAAGCAAAGTAGAAGTTGCTTGAAAGATGATGCACCCTAAAAAGCCCTGGGACCCAATGGCCTCCTCCCAACTGTCTTCTATAAAAATGTGTAGCATATCATGGGTGAGCAAGTGTAGATGGGAATTTTTATTCCGAAGTCTATGTAGAGACTTAAAATTAAATTCACAAGATACGAATGCACGAGCGTGCCAACTAGTTTGCTTAAACTTGCAAAGATGATTTTTCACTTCTATAGTGATTGTGGGTAAGTGAATTCTTTTCGACGAGGCCTTCTTGAACCGATGCTCAAGGGTCAGCTAGATACTTTGAAGATTATTTTAGATCCGGTGTGTTTTCAAAATCTAATTTAATTCCCAAAAACTTGACAAAAATCGTAAACTTGGCCTTTGAATGAAAGTATTTGAAAATCCTGAAAAAGAGAAATTGGTTATGTTTTCAGAGACTTGTTTTCAGATTTTTTTTTATAGCTTTTGAATTTCCAAAAATCTTAAAAATTTTACAAAAAATAGAGTTTAATATGAAGATTCAGGAAATATTTTTATTCGATTATAACTCATGTGTACAATGAAATCTGAGAACATATCTTACTTAGGTATTCAGGATAGATCTGTGACAGAAATACATAGGTTTAGAAAAATGACTTATCTTAGTGCACAAACCTCCGATTTCTATGAACTTAGTCTTGTTAGAAATCTACGAATCTCAAATTTCCTATGAGATTATTTTCAATAAAATTGGTTCACTACAGACAAAGTTATGAGATTATGACCCAACCTCTATTGCAGAAAGTATAGGTTTGACAGACTTTGTTTCAATTTTACTCGGTCTTCTCTAATTTTATTTACAATGTTACACAATCCTAAAATTCTTGCAAATTTTATTAGCAGTGAGTCTATGTGTGTAAATAAGGTGTGCAAAATTTTAGCACATTCAGAGTAAGGAGTAAAGAATTAAAAATCATATATCAGATATATACAAAGTGCAAAAAACAATTTTTTTTTATTTTTACAAGATACGTGAATGCATTTCGTCCGAATTGAAAGACAATGTACATCAATTAAAATGTAAATGACTGAAGCAAATGAAGGAAATTATGATTATAGCATAAGCATAGAGGGGATTAGGAGATATAATACTTTACAATGTATATTGAGGTAGGAGAAACCAAAAATCAAACACATAGCAATTATCCATAAACGTGAAAAAAATTGAGAAGCATAACCCTTAATTATTACATCATAAATGGAGTCATAAGCTCATTAATTACAATCCTATTGAATTGAATGAAAGAGGAGAATAAAGAAATCTAAAAAGACAAGGAAAGAGATGACCTTTACCATGGTGGATCTGGTGGTGCCCTGCGATGGCTTGGAGGGGACAACACCTCTTCTTTCTGCTTCTCCTTCCTCTCTCTCTCTTGCTGCAGGATTTCTTCTCTCTCTTCAATGCCTCAAACCAACCTCCAAGGCCCCTTTTATAGATTTCAAGGGAGAAGCTTCTAGGGTCTTCCATGCATTTGGGTCTTGGTTTGATATTTAATGTGGTTTTGATTTGATCTAAGAAAATCTGGTCCATAATTGCACATGGGTGCATGTGGGATGGAGAGTGGTCCCCTTCCTAATCCATGTGGGCTGGTATGAGTCTTGGGGCAGCCATGTGGGCTAGCCCACTCTTGACCGAGTCACCCGCCTAGGTGCGGTCTTCACTTGGTTAATGATATAGCCCGTTCTCATGGCTTGGTTCAAGGGGGCGATTCTCACTTGGTCTAGCTCATGGCTAGGCATGGTCCATCTTTACATGGTGTAGGGCTTAATCAATTCATCCTTGTCTTGACTTAATTCAGACTTATCTTGATTTGAACCAAAGTGTCTTGTTGAATCATTTCCACCCAACCGTGTGCCTTAGACATGGCTTTGCTTTGATGCCTTCCTTACCCCTTTGGCTTGAACTTGAGGCTTGAGTGGACTCTAACCTTGACTTGAATGAGCTCAATCTTGCATGTCTTATGATCACCAGCTCCCTTGGAATGGATTATCTTGAGTGTTGGATTGGATCAAGCTTACCTTGGGATGAGCCCTGCTTGGCTTTGAGACTTGATTGGGACTTGACATTTGATCATGCCTTGACCCCCTTCTTGATTCGAGTTAGGCGGGCCTCTTGACATATCTGAAATGGGTCGAGCCTTGGTTGTCTAGACCTGGTCTAGCCCTAAGTCACCTTCTTGCTTTGGATGCATTTGCCTTTGTGGATTTATCCTTATCTCCTCCCGAAACTCCTGTCTCCTATTGATTTGGGCCTTGCTCTATCTTTGGACAAATCGTCATCTTTTAGATTTTAATTTCAAAACTTGATTCTATAGCTTCAGGGTTCAAAACATTTTCATTTCAAAATGATGTTTTGGAATTTTATGAAATTCATAGGACATGTTCAAATCTTGGATTTTAAAATATGCCCCAATTTATTTTGAAAAATATTTTTAGGGTGTTTACCGATGCCCCTCTTTGGCATTAATCCAAATTTATTTGGATAATGGCAAAGAAGAAAACACCCCTTTGATTTTTTTTCCAAATTTATCTTGAGAGTATGAATTTTCCTCTCATTTCACAGACTCTATTTCCTTGGATTTGATTTTGTGATGGAGGAGATCTTAGCCAAAGGGGACTTGACAAGAGAACGCCTAGTATGAGGACGATCATGCATGAACGACTATTTGATGGATGCATGTATGCATGAAATGCGAGGTGAGTGTCGTGTGTGTTTAGAGACCCATACATGTGATTCGTGAGCTTGAGAAAAAACCTATGAAGGCCGGCTGACTCGAGCAAAGATGGTTCCCGTATTGTTTCTTTTGATGTTTCAGGTTTTCAAAATTTCTTTTCAAAAGAGAACTCCTTTTGGTTTCTATAAAAAATAACTTCTAATTTCTTATATTTCCCCTTACTCGAGTTTTAATACCCACTACTTAGCAAAGGTTTTGTAGAAAATTTTGAATAATATTTCAAAATTCAGTTTTTCACACAACAAAGTCTAATTCTCAAACAAAATGAAATCCAAATAAGTAGGTCCTATTACTCTGGGATCTTAATGGTAAACTTTTCTCCATTGGGATAAGGTGTGAGAATTTTGGGAAAGAGTTTCCCATGGTCCCTTCTGAAGTGTCCCATGGTATAAGGCCAAGAAATTTTTAATGAAAAATTGCTCTTTTGAGCTTTGGCTATTCTTTTTCTTTTCTTTCAAAAGGAACCTCTATATTGGAGGTTTTTGTTTTCTTTTTGTTTTTGAAAGACCTCTATATTAAAGGTTTTGTTTTTCTTTATTTTCTTTTGATTTTGCTAATTTTCCTTTTTGGAGAGTATAGACATGAATTTTTATTCCAAAACCTATGTGAAGATTTGAAATAAAATTCTCAAACTACGTCATGTGTGCGAGCCTGCCAGCTAGTTTACTCAAACTAACAAAGATGATTTTCTGACTTTGTGTAGACGATTGTGGATAAGTGAGCTCTTTTTGACGTAGGCCTTCTTGAACCAATGCTCAAGGGTCAGCCTCGACGCTTTGAAAATTGTTCGAAATCCGTTAAGTTTTCAAAATAAGATTCCAATTTCAAAAGTTTGGCAAAATTGTGAATTTGGTTCTTAACTTAAAAATATTTCAAGTCTTGAAAAACAGAAATTGGTTATGTTTTCAAAGACTTGTTTCTGATTTTTTTTTGAATAGTTCTGAATCTCAAAAAATTTTAAAATTTTTATAAAAAACATATTTTGATGTATAAAATTAGAAAATATTTTTTTTAATTTTATGTACTGTATATTTATATAATTAATTCTGAACATACACCCTACTCAGACTCTCGAAACAGACCTATGCCAAAAAGTCACAGGTTTAGAAAAACTATTGTATTTTTATAATAAGACCTCCGATTTCTATGAAATTTATCTTGTTGGAAAGCTATGGATTTCAATTTTCCAATGAGACTATTTTCAATCAAATTGGTTTTCTGTATATAAAGATATTGGATAATAACCCAACCTCTATTGCAGGAACGTCTGGTTTTTCAGAATTTGTTCCAATTTTAATAAAAAATTTCTGATTTTATTGGTAATGTTTTACAAGCCTAAAATTCTTGAAACTTTTATTGAAAGTGTGTTGGTGTGTGTAGATTAGATGTGCAAATGTTTGGAATATTCAGAGTGTGGGATCTAAAAATAAAATTCATTAATCAGACATATGTACAGTGTAGAAAAACAAGTTTTCAGATTCATGCACGTGTTTTGTTTGAATTAAAATTTAATCTATAGCTATTCAAAATAAATAAAATCCTTATTACCATATGAGCATAGGGATATTAAGAGGTCTATAATCTTATATTATGTTATGGAGTAGAAAGAATCAAAATTAAAATATATAACGAATAGCATATGAATGAAAGAAAGACGGGGCAACATATGAACCTTGATTAATACATCATCATAAAGAGATGAGCTCTTTAATTACAACCCCATAAAGCTTAATGAAAGAAGAGATATAATTATAAAAAAATAAAAGAAGAATAGACCTATGGTGGAAGGATTGGAGGATGACCAACGGTTAGTGGCGGTGCATATTCTTCTTCCTCTCTTGGCCACAAATTTGGTTGATGAGATGATGGAACTCGGATTGATGGTTTGCAACCCGCTTGAGGCCCCTTTTATAGGCCAAGGGATGCCTCTTTGCTGCAAATTTTCATAAGGCAAGTTGCCTTATTGAAGATGGTTGTATTTGGCAAGTGAATACTGGCCATTCTTGCCAAAAACTACTCTCATTGATAAGGTAAGTGAAGTGCTAATCCTTCTTGCCAAAAACCTGCTCCGTCTGATATGGTAAGTGCAACTACTCATTTGATGAAGCTTGATAAGGTAAGTTGCCTAATTCTTTGATGCTGAACTCCAAAACTGATAAGTTTCATCTTAGTGACTTACCAAATTAAACATCACTACTTACCAAATCGAGCATTATAGCTTCTCAAATCGAGCATCACTTTCCTTTTGCGTGGATGACACTGACTTTCCTTTCTGGACGTCGACCTTTCGTTCTAGGCACTGACTTTCCTTCTTGAACATCGACTTTCCCTTCTGGGTGCTGACTTTCCTTTTTAAACATCGACTTTCCTTTCTTGAACATTGACTTTCCTCTTTTGATGTCGACCTTCCTTTCTAGACACTGACTTTCTAGGGAATTTGCCTCATTTCGGTCCGAATTTTATATGGTAGGTACGGTTTCAAACACTTTCTTTAAAATTATTTTTATATTTGAAAACATCAAATTTAATGAAATATTTAAATATTATTTTTAAAAAACACTGGGTTTCATTCCTAGTTTTTGTTTGTAAGGGTGACCTACTTTTGCTCAGTGAGTCAGTCTATAACCACATTGATCATTTAACCACTTTAAATGAGTGTTGGGTATTGAACCACTTCAATGAGTGTAGGGTATCAAACCATTTTAACCTTAGGTATCAGGCCTCGGAATGAGACTATTCTCGACTAGGCGAATTTCTAAGGTATGATTTGAATTTAATTTATTTTTGAATATTAGGGGTTTTGAAATTTCATAAATTTATAAATTTGCAAACATTTTTGGGTTTAATTTCCAATGTTCTCTTTTTCATTTCTTTATATAAAAAGAATCATTTGAAATCATCATTTCTTTAAAGATAATCATTTAAAAAGGCAGAATCCTGCCAATTTGGTCTTGAGGGTAAAACAGTCATTTTTATAATATTTTGTCCAAATTTGATTTTTTTCAAAAGGGATGCAATATATCATCATTTTGAGGTTGATAGAAAATTTTGATGCCAAAATGAGTTCATTTGATGTATTTTTATTTAAAAACCCAAAGCTGCCAAAAAAAACAAAATTTCTAAAAGATGAAAATTTTTTATTTTGAAAAAAAAATTGTGTGTTTACAGGGAGGAATGAAGTGGGGGAATACAACTCATCCCTTTAGATACTCGATTCAGCCAAGTATATCTCATTTTCTAATAGTAGCTATCATTTGAAAATATTTTGCTATTTTGAACTGGGCCTCATTTTGTAAGTCAAATATTTTGGAAATGTTACCAAATTATTTTGAAAACTCCACTTTTCAAAAATCAATAATTTCCTAATTTAGGGTCACATAATCCATTTTGATCCTTCTTTCAAGAAATTCAAAGGAGACCCATTTTAAAATCTTTAAAAAAAAATTAAAGTAAACCCTATACATAATAATTTTTCAAGTATTGGGCATTTATAGGGTCTGCTAAATTTCTTCCCTCAACATCAATCAACCAATATGCATTATTTATGGTTGTTCCTCTTACAACATAGGCACCATCCCACTTGGGCCGCCACTTACCAGTGGATGTGGGCCACGATGATGGATAGTTTTCAAAATAAGATCTCCCACTTTGAAGTGGCGAGTTTTCATGTGTTTTTCATAATGTCAGGCTATCCTTTGCTAATATGTGTGTGCATGATCTATAGCAAGGAACCTTTTCTCATCAAGTAGGTCAAGCTCTACCATCCTAGCTTATTGTAGGGTCTCTATAGGCAAATCGAGTGCAAGGGATGCATGAAATGAATGTAATTTGGTATGAATGGGAAGTATGAAATTTGTACTATAGACCAACTCAAATAGTGTGGTATTTGTGGGTGTGCAGATGGAAGTCCTATAAGCCCATAAAGCTTCATCTAGCTTCTCATGCCATGTCCTACTCTTTTCTAGTCTTCTAGCTTGGCCATTGGCTTGAGGATAGTAAGGTGATAAGAAGTGTTGAGTAATGCCATAGGTCTTACATAACTTTTCCACCTTCTCATTTTTGAATGGGGTGCCATTATCTGACACTAGGTCTCTTGAAAATCCAAATCGAGCCAATATATTTTTCTTAATGAATGCCACTACATGTTGTCCTTGGACATTAGTCAAGGAGGTAGCTTCAACCCATTTAGAAAAATATTCAATGGCTCCTAAAATAAACCTATGTCCATTTGATGCACTAGGTGAGACTGGTCCAATGATATTAAATGCCCACATGGTGAAGGGTCATGGACTCACGATAGAATGCAATGTAGATGATGGAATATGGCATTTCCATGCACTTGACATTGATGACACTTCCTAACATGGTTATGACAATCTTGCTTCAAAGTGGACCTAACTTGCTCTAAGTATTTTCATGGCCATCATATTTGCATTGACATGACCTCCACATTCCCCATCATGGAACTCATGCATAATGGTCCTAGCCTCATCATAGTTGACACATCTCAATAAGATGCTGGTAAAACTCTTTTTATACAGAACCCCTCCCAAAATTACATATCGTGTTGAAATTTTTTTAATAAAACCTTATCTTTAAAAGAAGCAAATTCAAGAAATTCTTCATTTTCTAAAAAGTTTTTAATGTCTTGAAACCAAAGTTTTTCATTTGGATTTTGGTCATTTTGGCAAATCTCTAAATCATGGGTGGATGGAGTGGGCAAATGTAGGATCTTTAGGGATCGAGTGCCCATAGTGGGGTCGATCCTTAGAGATGACCTTAAATAGGAGAGGGCATCAGCTATGGTGTTGTCCTCTCTACTTATGTGAGTGAGTGTGCATGATTTAAAAAAATCAACCAATTAGGTGGCCAATTCATGGTATGGATTGAGTTTTTCTTTTTGACTTCTCAAATTTTCAAAACTTGGTTTACAACAAGTATAGAATCTCCAAAGACTTCAACACATGATGCCCCTAGATTTTTCAAAATTTTTAGGCCTTGTATTCAGCCACATTATTTGAACAAGGAAAATCTAGTCAGAATGCCATTAGGATCTCTCCCTTCTTGAGGGATATGAGAATGATTCCCATGCCTGCCCCTTGTTGGTTCTTTGCCCTATCAAAGTACATTTTCCGTACTTGATCTTCATTAAAATAATTTGATAAAATATGGTTTTCTAATTCGTTTGTTAAAATACCTTCATCGGGCATTTCATCAAGTATGGGATATGTATCTTCAAGTAGGGGATATGTATCTTCAAGTAGTAACTCAGCTACATGATCGTCTAGGGCTTGTCTCTTAATGAATTTTTGGTAATGGAATTTCAGATCATACTCCATTAGTAGGAGCTGCTATTTACCTAGGTTTTTCAAAAAGGTGCTTGATAGGGTCAAGTTTAGACACTATTCAAATTTCATGATATGGGAAATAATGTCTAAACTTTTGGCAAGCCCATACTATGGCTAAGTACATTTTCTGCATGGCTTGATAATTTCTTTCATATGATAGAGTTTTCGAAATATAGTAAATAATCTGAACGATCAGTGTTTTGACGAATTCGGTGTTTGTGCACTTTTTCCCAAATTTTATTACGAGAGTTGGACGACCCAAGTTCTTGCAAGTTTAATTTATTTAGGCCTGATGTGTGTGTGGAATGTGTGGCCTAGTTTTAGCATGTTTGGAGTGAGGGTTCGAGCGTTTTGCCGCAATGAGCAGATGCAGAGATGCTATAAATTCTGTTTGGGTTTTTGAGAACGATGATGCGAACTCACCCGAATTGAAATTGCAACTCACTCTACATCCGAAAGTAAAGCTCACACAAATTTAAAGTGCAACTCACTTTACTTTTATGAAAGTAATTTAAGACTATCATCCTCATATTGAGCAAGTAAAGCACCCAATGCATTCATATGAATGGAAATATAAAGCAATAAAGGCTTTCCTGGCTTTGGAGGTTTTAAAATTGGAGGATTTACCAAATAAGTTTTCAATCTTTTGAAAGCTCTTTGATAATTGGAATCCCAATCAAATTTAACCCATTTTCTCAAAAGCCTATTGAAAGGTTTACATTGGTTGCTAAGTTGGAAATGAATCTCCTAATCGCTTGGAGTCAACCTTGGAGGCTTCAGACTTGGGTCAAGTTGGAGGGTGGAGGCATCACTTTATAGAGCTTAAGTCTTTCAAAACCTTTTTTAAAGATTCTGTGTGTGCATCGGGTTTTTGATATTACCAAAAGATCATCCATATATACTTTCAAGAGCTCATGGATTTGATAATGGAAAATAGTAGTCATGGCTCTTTGGTATATGACATCAACATTTTTTAAACCAAAAGGCATAACAGTGTAATAGTATGTGCCCCAAGGTGTGGTAAAAGCAATTTTAGCCTCATCTTTTGGTGCTAACTTGATTTGGTTATAACCCGAGTAGCCATCCATGAAAGAAAACATTTCATGATTTGTAGTGTTATCCACTATCAAATAATATTTGGAAGTGGAAAATTATCTTTTGGAGTGACTTTGTTTAAATTTCTAAAATAAATGGATTTTCGAATTATAGCAATATTTGAAAGCCATTTAGAATAAGCAATGAGTTTTATAAATACAACTTTTAAAAGATCTTCTAAACCCTCTTTTACTTGGGTGTGAACATTGGGATGAATTTTCCTAACCTTTTGTTTCACGGGTTTGACATTTGGTTATAGAGGCAAATGATGCTCTACAATCCTAGGGTTTAAACTAGGCATATCTTTATAGGTCCATGCAAACACATCTATGTATGATTTCAAAAATGCAATGAATGATGCCTTTTCATGCTCACGCAAACAAGTACCTATTTTGACACACTTTGGGTGAGACCCACTCTCTAAATTGACCTCTAGGAAATCCCCTCTTATGGAATTTAAAGGTTTTTCCAAGTCAAGGATTCTATAAAATTCGGGGAGCTCGAAGGCTTGATCATCCTCATGGATGAGGGGATCTTCCTCCTTACTTTGATCACTATCAAGTACTTTAATTTCTAGGGAAGTATTATACACAAGAGAAGGGTTATGCGCAAGAGGTTTATTCACAATGGCATGAGAGGATTTGGGTTTGAGAATGTACATGGGTTTTGTAAAAAGCAATTTTTGAGTTTGCACCCAGTTTTAAAAACCAAAATTTTTAGGATTTTCGAAATTTTCAATTTTTTTATTTTTCCAAACAAATGCTAGAAGGATGAACATAAAAGACTTTTTAGAATTTTCAGATTTTTTAAATGTTTTTGGGTTTTGAGAGTTTTCTAAATTTTTTTGGTTTTTTCAAATATATACTTTTTTGGGATTTTTTTCAACAAAGGGGTCTTCCTTCAATCCTATAAAGAAAACACCATGAATTAGACTCCAAACAAGAGGTCTATGCTATAAGTTTCGGTTTTAGTTGGCTCTAGGGAACCCTTGACCCAATTGGTCTTAGGTGGTGGCTTAGGGAGTATGGATGGGTTGTACCCTAAGCCATGTCAACCCAAGTTAGGAAGATGTAAGATAGGTTCAAATCTACCTTTTCTCGGCTCCTAGACCCTTGTATGGTGCATACACCCCATGTTCAATAACATATTTCAAGGCTTTTTAAGTTTTGAAAATTTTTGATAAAAGGGATGGCCTTAGAATGATGTATCATCCATAGCATGGTTATACACTCGGGTTTTATTGGGTGTGCCTAGGAGGTGTGTGGCTTTAGAGGTAGGGGTGTTTGACTCCCCTAGGATGCACATGACCCTAGGAGTGGAAGACTTGGGGGATTTGGTTTTTCTTAAGAGATGGACGACCTTGGGTTCTCCTAGGATGCGTGTGGCCTTAGATGGTTTAAAATGGGATGACCTTGGATTTCCTAAGAGGTGAACGATCTTAGGAATGGGGAGGTTGGAGGTGGATGACTTGAGTGAATTGGGCATCTCCATGGCCCTCTCCACCTCACTTAGTGGGTTACTTGATAGGTAAGAAAAGTTTTGTATTCCCTTGAGATGTGGGTTGTCTTCTCCAAAGACTACCATTAGTTATCCCATAGGATTTTAAGGCATTTGTAGAAGGTTGAAGGGATGACTCAGAGAGAATATATCCAAGGCCTCCATAACAATAAGTTGTAGTGGGGGTTTATGTCTAAGATACGAAACAACCCTACATGGGGTATTTGGCCAACTTTCATGGGTAACTCTATGGAGCCTAAGGGGTAGGATGAGTTGCCATCGTATCTTGTGATGACAATTGGACTTGGTTCAAGCCTTGATACGGGTACTCCTATTTAAAAGGCCACATGGATAGGAAGAATGTTTAGACCTCCTCTCCTATCAACTAAGCACTTGTTGAGAGTGTGATAATTCAATATCATCTCTATATGCAAAGCTTGGTTGTAGGTTTTATCGGGTCTTTCTAATTCATCCTCGGTAAACACAATTAGAGCCTTGGCAAAGATGGGAGAGACCAAGAAGGATAGGGATTCAGGAGTTATGGTAGTGTTAACTTTAACTTTTTCTAAGATTCCCAATAAGACTTGTATATATTTAGGTGAGGTTTGCATCAACTCTAAGATAGATATGTTTATGAAAAGTTTTGAAATATATAATTCTAAATCATATGGGTTAACACAATACTTTTACCCTTATCCATGCTATGAGATGAATTAGGGATGCATGTTTTTTGGGGGGCAGGCAAAACAATCACCCCCTTGCTAGCTTTTTTAGCTAAGTGTGGGGTTGATAGATCCTTTCAGATCTAGTCACTTCCCCTATACTCTCCCTAGGGCTTGATCCTAACTTGGCTCTAGTTTAATTTCTTGGAGCACCTCAAATTTCTATAAAGGCTCTAACCGGGTGGAGGACTTTGAGCACTCTCCGGATCACTACTTGCTTGTCTTTTTTTATTACGAGAGTGAGTGGTGTGTAGCAAGTAGTGTGAACCATATGCAATGCATGCTCAACCACAAACTTGATTTGGATGAAGACATACCTCTTTGTGCTTCTCACTTGTGCTTACGTGATTTGGGAAGAGTTCTTTGAACACGGCTTGAGGGGGATCCGGTTCCTCCGAGATGTGGAGCCTATCCTACTCTATCAAGTCCTCAATTTTGTTTTTTAATAAAAAATATTTATTTCTATCATGACCTTTGAGCCTATGATACTTACAGAAATCATTCAAAAACTTTACTTTAGGGGGTATCCCATCGGGAATAACCGGGAGACTCACAAATCCTTGTGCTAACAAAATTTCTATGACTTCCGTAAGTAGTTGTCCTAGGTGGGTGTATTGTCTTTTTTCAATTTTTTCTCATTTTTTAGTTTTTTTCAAAAGGTCTTTGTCTAGAGGGTTTAGAAGGCCCGGTTGAACTCGGCTCTACTCGAATGTTGGCCACTTTTTGAGTCTTCACTCCTCCTTTTGGTGCATGTAGCCCATATGTTTCGGGTTTTTTAAATTTAGTTTTTAGAAAATTCTTTCCTTTCCATAAATCTTTATAAACTCCTTTTTTAAATTGGCTTCGAAGAGCGAAGCATTTTTTATCAACTTTTGAAAAGTCGAGATCTCGTGAATGAAGAGAAGTGCTTTCAAATTAGTTTTAAAATTTTCAAGGATGAGCATTACTACACACCGTTCAGAAATGGGTCTAAAATTTGATTCGAGTTAGGCTGACCTCTTGACGTATCTGAAATGGGTCGAGCCTTGGTTGGCTAGACTTGGTCTGGCCCTGAGTCACCATCTTGCTTTGGATGCACTTGCCTTTGTGGATTCATCCTTATCTCCTCTCGAAAATCTTGTCTCCTATTGATTCAGGCCTTTCTCTATCTTTGGGCAAATCAACATCTTTTAGATTTTAATTTCAAAACTTGATTCTGTAGCTTTGGGGTTCAAAACATTTTCATTTCAAAATGATGTTTTGGAATTTTATGAAATTCATAAGACATGTTCAAATTGTGGATTTTAAAATATGCTTAAATTTATTTTGAAAAACATTTTTAGGTGTTTACAATAAGTTACACATAAAGAGTGGAAATTCTTAATCGAGGTATGGATTCTGCTCCATTAAAGAAGAACCTTATTGACCTCATGTTAAGGAATTTGGACCCATTTCACTATGTATTGTCATTTTAAAACTTGTGACAAAGGCTATATTAGCTAAAAGATTGAAAGGGATGCCTCCTTACATTGTTGGTGAGCATCAAAGTGCATTTATCTCAAATCGGTTAATCATCAATAACACACTCATGGTCTTTGACATTGTTCACCACACTTGTGCAAGATCAAATCGGAGTGGCGTGGTGTCTTAGGGGTTAAACTCAACATGTTAAAAGCATATGATAGACTAGAATGGCCTTTCATTCATATGGTTCTATCTTCTATGGGGTTTTGGTTAAATGGGTGGATCCTAAAATGGGTTACTTTCTTCTATCTCTTTTTGTATTTTGTTAATGATGAGACTTGTGAATATTTCAAGCCTAATAGGGGGTTAAGACAAGGGACTCACTCACTATATATCTTTTTAATGCAGTAACTCTTTTAACACTCATTGCAAGAGAAAAAAAGGGGATAATAGCATGGTGCAAAGATAACATAGGGTGCCCCCAAAATATCTCTTCTGTTAAGAGCGACCATACAAGAAGCATGAGTGCTAAGTCCCTTTACCACAGAGCCTTAGGCCAATACATCAATCTAGTAAAGAGCAAGCTCTCCTTCAACCAAATCATGCACACTATTATATAAAAGGAAATGTTGGTATTGAGCTCTTGTAGATGATATGGTTTCGTGAGTGAACGGTGCCTAAGAGATTTAATTTAAACCCCAAAAGAGAAGGTTATGATAACACTATTCTTTAAGGCATGATAAATACTAATCTTTAGGTTTATTTGCCACTGTCGATATCAAATAACTGAATACAATGGGCCCAACAAATACCTTCGGGATGTAACAAAGACCCTCAGTTCATCTTACATGAATGCAACCGAGTCTTGGTTAAATTGGTAAAGCAAAGATGATGATATTGCAAATTTAATTAGAGTTACAATAAAACTTGCAAACTCTCTTGAAAAACTAACTAGGAATGACTCACGCCATTAGAGAAAAGTTATATAAATCTTGCTTACAATACCACTATATATGGAAATGGTGAGATGTAACTCATGACATGGTACTAATGAGCATAATTGCTATTAAAAAAAAATGACTCTTAATGCCACAACATGGCTACTAAATACATATAAGTTACAACCACTATCATATGCTACTAATGAGCATAATTATAACTCAAGTGACTCTTAATTCCAAAACATCATTGATAAATGCTCATGAGTTATAACCACTACATGTGCTACTAATAAGCATAATTATCACTCAAGTGACTTTTAATGCCACAACATGGCTGCAACCATAGCATTTACCAAACATTTTTTGGTATTTTGTAAATTACTCAACAATCATCTACCATTTTCAAAATATATTTATAAAATCATCACTATGAAAATCTTATAGTTTCGTCAAAGGATCTATAAGATTTAATTCTAATCATATATAAATAATATAAGTTACTCAATTCTTTATAAGATCTTTAACATAGCTATGTCTTAAATCAATGTGTTTAGATTTTTTATTACATGTTTGGCAATATGTCTTAGACCAATATATACTTTGGCTACCATAATTTATCAAAATGGGTGTCATAGGCTTTAGCTATATCAAAATCTCATAAAGCAAATTTCTTATCCCTTCTACTTCTTTACCGTTTGAAACGAAATCTATGAACTTAATAAACATAGTAGAATTGACTATGCATGTTAGTTTCATCGAACCAAAAAAATTGTATCCCAGACAATAACAAAGATCTAACCATTTGTAGATGTATGATCTTCTAAGTATCTAACCCAACTAGCATCTGGATATCTTTTTAAAACTGAAAGACTTTTACTATAAACTAAACTATAGTCAATTGTCCCTTTCAAGTATTTTAATACTCTATAAACACCATGATAGTATTCCTTATTTGGATTGTTTGTATATTGGCTCAATCTACCCACTGCATATGCAATGTCAAGTTAAGTATATGTCATAACATATATCAAACATCCAATAATTTTAGTGTACTCTTATTGCGACACATTACATCCTTTGTTTGATATTAATTTAATATTTACATCAAATAGAGAAGAAACATGATAACAATCAACATAATCATTTTTTTAGAATTTTTTAATATAATGAGATTGTGTAAGTCCTATATTGTTTCATTTCCTTGTTATTTTAATACCTAGAGAATTTTTTTTGATATTTTTTATTTCTTTTAAATCAATACAAAAGTGAGCATGTCATGAACATACAAACAAATCAAACAACCTTTTTCTTGATGAAATTTTCTATAAACATACTTGTCTAGCTTATTTATTTTGAAACCATTTGGAAGAACAATTTGATCAATTTTTTTATGTCATTGCTTAGAGGCTTCCTTATATAGTAGTAAGGACTTAACTATTTTTCAAAATTTATTTTCTTGACTTGGAACTACAAATCCTTAGAGTTGCTTCATATACACTATATCTAACTACTCTATTTGAATGGTGTTTTAGCATTCATTTGATGAATAGTAATATAGATGGAAGCAAGTGTCAAAGCACTCTAATTGTAGCAATTCTTGCTACAAATGCATATGTATCAAAATAGTCCAACTCATACTTTTTATTGTATAAACCCCTTACCAACTAGTATTGCCTTAAATTTTATGGTGGTTTCCATCTTCCTTCATTTTCTTTTTGAAAATCTACTTACGACCCGATAGGCTTGGAATGAGGTGAGGAGATGTAATTTCATTAGTTTTGTCCCCATTATTAGACCCGTTTCATCTTGTATTGCTTATTTCAAAAAACTGCATCTTGAACTTACAAAATTCCTATCTTTAAATGCTATTGGATCACTTTCCATATTATAGCATAGTGGTGCATGACTATCTATATAAAGTCTCTTATTTATATTACTAACTAGGAACGTAAAGAAATTCAGTCCATAAATTTTTATCTTTCTAACTTCTTTTACTTCTTCTAGGCTCAAAAACTTTTCTAATGTATCTTTATTTGATGCATTATTCTTTGGATCATGTTCATCTCTCTATAAAATAGAACATTGTGCTTTTTTTGGGTATTGGAATAAAGTTAAACCTATTTTCTTGAGGTAAAATACACGCACTCAATTACTATATTCATAGAGTATGAGTCCAACTGGATTCAATTACTGGAGAATGTATATGCTTATGCTATATTTCATCATATTCTAAGAAGATACTTTGAGTTCTCTTTCTTACTCAATTTAACTTCCCTTTTTAGATTGAGAACTCTTTACTATTGCTCTACAATCCCAAAACTTTTAGGATAGATTGAGATTTGGATTTCTCTTTCTTCCAGAGTTCATATGGGATTCATCTTATTCCTTTTATTTGGAACTACTACTTAAAATATAATAAGTTGTTAATTTAGCTTCACCCAAATAGCCTTATGCTATAGTAAAATGGATAATATAAAAATTATCATTTCTTATAACACTAATTCTGTTTTTTGAAACACAATTTTGTTGTAGAGAATAAGAAGTATAGCTTGATGTATGATTCCATTAGACTCAAAATAATTAGGATTATAAGATGCTCCTCTCCTATCATTTCTCAAACACTTAATGAAGGTTTTATGTTGAAGTTCTACTTGATATTTGTTTGAATCTTAAACTTTTTAAAAACTTCATTCATTGTATAAAACAAATATACATAGCAAAATCTAGTACAATCATCAATAAAACTTACAAATACGTTTTTCTCCTATCATTGGCAACCGGGGCAAATCACAAATATCTGAATGAATTAAATTCAAAATTTTGGAATTTCTCTCAATTCTTGAAAATAAGAGTTTAGTGATTTTGGTACACATACAAGTATGACATGAATATATTGGCTTGTCAATTTTTGGAATCAAATATGATTTAACTATGTCATACAATTTTCTAAGTTTACATGCTCCAAATGAAAATGCCAAAAATTAGAAAAGTTAATAATATAAGAAGAAGTAACCTCTTTCCTATTGAGATTCAACTTGAAGATAGACTTACATAGATAACCCTTCCCAACAAATATACCTCCCTCAGATAAAATAAACTAATCACCCTCAAATACACTTTTAAACCCATACTTATTAAGTAAGAAAAATTACACCAATTTTTTTCTTACATCTGATACAAAGAGTACATCTTTAAGACTTAGAACTTCACCTAAAAGAAATTTGAGTTCAACTGCCTTTTTGCCTTTCAATTGAGCCATCGAAGTATTACTTATATACAAAACTAATTTGTCTTCTTCTACTAAAGTTTTGAAGAGACTTTGGTTTTTGTATACATGGCGAGTAGCATTAGAGTCTACCTACCAAGATATCTTCTATCATATTGGTTTTCAATATGATGACAATAAGATTGTCCTTAAAACAATTAGGATTCTTGTTTGTTCATTTTTTTAAATATCAACATTTACTCTTTGTAAACGCCCAAAAACATTTCAAAACAAAAAAATTTTGATCTTTAAGAATTTTTGCCTTTTTCAAAGAAAAATTACAGTTTTGGGTCTTTTAAAGGTTTTTCAAATAAAGACACCTTAAATGAACTTATTTCCGTACCAAAATTTTATAGCAACCTCAAAATAAGAGTATATTGCATCCCTTTCAAAAAAATCCAATTTTAATAAAATATCATAAAAGTGACTATTTGCCCTCAAGACCAAATTTGCAGGATTATACTTTTTCAAAAGATTGCCTTTAAAGAAAGGATGATTTCAAAAAAAAATCGTCAAAGAAACAAGTGAAAATGAGACATTGGGAACCAAACCCTAAAAATGTTTGTAAATTTACAAAATTCCAAAACCCCTTAAATTTAAAAATAAATCAAATTCAAACCTAATCTCAAAAACTCGTCCGGTCGAGAATAGTCTCATTGTGAGACCCTACACCCAAAGGTTAAAGTAGTTCAATATTCTATATCCATCAAAAGGGTTAAAGTGGTTGAAGCGGTAAAGACTAACTCACGGGGCAAAAGTAGGTCACCCATGCAAACAAATACTGGGAATTGGACTTAGTTGTTTTTCGAAAACAATACTTAATATTTTCAAATGTAAAAAAGGTTTTAAAGAAAACATTTGAAACCATACCTGTCTTATATGAAACTCGAACAAGAAGGAGACAAATTCCCCGAAAAAAGAAGATGGTAAGAACCAAAAAGACAATGACCAAGCACCAGCCAATTTTGGCATTGTTGGATAAGGTAACCTGCCATTTTAGATCGAGGTATCAGGCAAGTGGCCTAAGAAAGAAGGAAAGTTGGCATCCAAGAAGGAAGGAAGGTCGGCGTCAAAGAAGGAAGGAAGGTCAGGTTGAAGAAAGGAAAGTCGGCATCTAAGAGAAAGGAAAATCAGCGCTCAAGAAAGAAAAGTCATCATTCAAGAGAAAGGAAAATCGACATTTAAGAAAGGAAAATTGGCATCCAAGAAAAAGAAAAGTGGCCTAATTTGGCAAGGTATGAGCAGCCATTGCTTGGCCGATTTCAACAAGATTGAACAAAAGGACTTACCATGGGCAGCATCAGTGCTCGATTTGGTAAGTCATCAAGCCATGAGATTGTCGATTTCAGCATGACAGCAATAAAGCAGCCTTGATGCCCAATTTGGTAAGTCATCAAGGTGGGTTGGGCGACTTCAACATGAATGAATAAGATGACTTACCAAACCACAACATCGGTGGCCGATTTGGTAAGTCATCAAGTTATGAGATTACCAACTTCATTCATAATTGATTGGAGAAAGCAACTTACCATCCCAAGCCTTGCCGACTTCAGCATGGAAGGAACAAGTACCCAATTTGATAAGCTATCAAGCCATGAAACAACATTGGTAAGAGCTGATTTCACCATGACATATTTGGCAGCTTACCACACCGAGGCTAGCCAATTTCAACAAGGAACTTACCATCTTAGGTCCAACCATGAGACAACCATGGGCTGGACGATTTTTGCAAGATTGAAGAAGACTTACCATTTCAAGTCCTGGCCGGTTTCAGCCTTATCATGGTAGTGATTGGACGCTTTGTTGTTAAGTTCATTTTACTCGAGGCTATTGCATGGATAATGTTTATATTCTTAGAGACATACACAAGGATGTTCTGGTTAGCAGAATGCATGTTGCATCATAAACATGAGCTAGCAGGAAAAGATGCAATGAAAGTCTTTGGACAACACCATTTTGGAAAACAACATGCAAAGCAATCTGTTATCCAATTGGACAATGAGATAAAAAAGGCTTACAAAAATATCGTTCTTGCAAATGAAAATCAATCTTCCAAGCTATGTGAAGCCTTTTATAGTATATAAGGTTGAAGTAGGAAACTTGCCACATCTTGTCCAACCAATTTCAGCAAGTGGATGGGAGCAACACCTTGTCCCAATTTCAGAAGGTCTTGAATAAGGTAACTTACCATATTGTATTGGGTAAGTTGACTTACAAGGAGCAACATCAAAGAGGCAACTCTATGCCTATAAAAGGGCCCTTAGGGGGGTTAAGAAAGCATCATCCAAGATCGAGAAGCATCTCACGATCCTAGGAGAGAATCCAACCAGCAAGAGGGAGAGAAAGAGAAAGAAGAAGGAGAAGGAGGCTTGCCGCCACCCACTATCCTATTCTTTCGCTATAAGTCCCTTCTTCCCTTATCCTTAATTATTATCTTCTCATCTTTTATTAAAATTAATGGAGTTGTAATTAAGGAGCTTATGTCTCCATATTGATATAATAATTAAGGATTATATGCTGCCCCATTCTCTTTACATTCATAGATTATCTGTTATGTGATTGATTTTCGATCCTTTCTACTCCGATATATAATATAAGATCTTATACCTCCTAGTCCCTTCTATGCTATGATATAATTACAATTTTATTTATTTTAAATTGCTATATATTGTCTTTAATTCAGACAATATGCATGCATGTATCTTGTAAAATCTGAAAATCTGTTTTCTATACTTTGCACACGTCTGATGAATAATTTTTATTTTCTTAACACCTACGAAAAATATTCTAGAATTTTGCAAACCTAATCTACACACAGATACACTGTCCATAAAAATTTCATGAATTTTAGGATTATGAAACATCGTGAATAAAATTGAGAAGATTTAATTAAATTGGAACAGAATATGTAAAACCAGAAGTTCCTGCAATAGAGGTTAGGTCATAATCTCATATCTTTGTATACAATAAACTGTTTTGATTGCATCCAATTGGAAAGTTGAAATACATAGTTTTCCAATAAGACCAATTTCATAAAAATTGGAGGTCTGGGTACCAAGATATAATTGTTTTTCTAAGCCTCTATTTCTTTGTTACATATCTGTCCCAAAAATCTGCATGGGGTATATTCTAAGATTTAATTGCATAAATCTACAATATTTAAAATAAAAATAAAAATAGTTTTTGAATCTACAGATTAAACTCTATCTTTTCTAAAATTTTGAGAATTTTTGGAGATTCAGAAGCTATTAAAACAATCAGAAATAAGTATCTAGAAACAGAACCAGTTTTTATTTTTTAAGATTTGAAATGTTTTAATTTAAGAAGTAAGTTCATGATTTTTGTCAAGCTTTTAGAATTGAAATTTAGTTTTAAAAACTTACTGGATCTTGAACGATTTTCAAAGCATCTAGACTGACCCTTGAGCATCGGTTCAAGAAGACCTACGTCAAAAAGAATTCACTTACCCACAATCGCTACAAAAGTCATAAATCAATTTTACTAGTTTAAGCAAACTAGGTGGCACGCTCGCGCACTCGTAGTTTGTAAATTTAGTTTCAAGTCTCTACACAGACTTTAGAATAAAAATTTGCATCTACACTCTTATAATGATAGGGCTTAACACAATGATAACATTATTCTTTCGTTTTCTTAGGCTTGGTGTCTCTATAATTGTTTCTATGAGAGTTTTAAAATTTTGATTTCTTTTCTTTGAGGACTCTATAGACTTAACTTTCTCCGTAACATGAACTTTCTCTTGAGTAAACTGGTATTTAGAATCATCTTGTTTTTGGTACTCTTCTTCAAATCTAATATGGTTAGCCATTATTCTTGTGTTTTAAAGTTATTTTAAAATTTTTCCAAAAAAGAAGCTTGTTTATAATAGAGGAGATAATGATGGTTTCATCCATTCTCATGTTATGTTGATTGAAAATATTCAAGATCCATTTGAGCTCATGCAATTGCTTTATAATGAATCTACTATCTACCATCTATTATCTTATAATTATTGAAACAAGTAACAAGAAATTTCTTGTAGTATCCTCCATCATATACCTTGCTTCAAGTTTGTCTCATAGGTGCTTCACGCATACTGATATTTGGTAGGTGTCGAATAAAGAATTTGACATACCGTTGAGGATGTGACCCATGCAAATATAATCATCATTGCTCCACTTTTGTTGTTTGTGAGCTTATTCAAGGATCTCATTCTCCTTCTCCTCAGGTCTTGATGAAGTAAGAACATCCATGACATTCTAAGTAGTAAGAAATGAGTATATCTTCTTTTACCATCATAATAAATTACTACAGTCAAACCTATCCAACTTACTGAAGTTAGATTTCATCACTTTAAGGGAAATAGCTATCTTGACCAAATAAACCTAAAGATTGTTGGTGTCAAACTCTTATAGATGATAATTTCTTGAGCGATCGGCACTCGAGAGATTTAGTTTAAACCCGAAAAAGAAGGTTAGGATAATATTATTCTTTGAGGCACGATAATTGCTAACTTTTAGGTTTATTTGGTCTCCCGATATCAAATAACTGAATACAATAGACACCAACAAACATATTCGAGATACAACGAAGATCCTCGGTTCATATTACATGAATGCAACTGAGTCTTAGATAACCGAGAAAACAAAGATGATGATGTTACAAATCTAATTAGCACTACAATAGGACTTGCAAACTTTCTTGAAGAACTAAGTAGGAAATAACACACCATGAGAGAAAAGTTAGATAAATCTTGTTATAATACCACTATATATAGACATGGTGAAGATTAACTCATACATGCTAGTAATAAACATAATTGCTACTCAAGAAAGTTGCTCTTAAAGTCATAACATCGCTGATAAGCACATATAAGTTACAACCGCTATCAAGTGGTATTAATGAGCATAATTATATTGTAAGTGGCTCTTAATGCCAAAACATGACTGCTAAATGCCCATGAGTTACAACCACTATATGTGCTACTAATGAACACAACTATCACTCAAGTAAGTGGCTCTTAATGCTACAACATGTCTGATAAATGCTTGAGTTATAACCACTACATGTGCTACTAATAAGCATAATTATCATTCAAATGATTCTAAATGCAAAAACATGGTTATAACCATAACCTTCACCAAACATTTTTGAAAATTTTGAAAATCACCCACAGGAAATCCATGAGCTGTTTGAGATAAAGGCAAGGTAGAACAATGCAAAGTACTTGGGTGTTCCTACGTTCATTGGTAGATAAAAATAATGAATCTTTGAGTTCATTCAAGAGAGAGTTTGGAGAAAGCATAAAAGGACGGAAAGATGTCTCTCTTAGATGGGTAAAGAAATTTTGATTATAGCAGTCTCTCAAGCCATACCAACATACATTATGAGATGATTTCAAGCACATAGAAGCATTGATAAATAACTTTTGGTGGGGAAGTAAGAATGGAGAAACAAAGATTCATTTGACTAGATGGGATAAAATCTAAGTCAAAAGAGAAAAGGGGACTGGATATTGATCATTCGAAGCATTTAATCAAGCACTACTATCCACCGAAGCATAGAGGATGGTCCAAAGGCCAGATTCTTTGATGACAAAAATGATGAAGGCGAGATATTTCTTGAAGTGTGGGGTTTAGAAGCACAGATGGGCAACAACCTAAGTTATACATGGCGCAGCATATGCGATACCATTTGGGTGTTGAGAAAGGGTGCCTTATGGTGAGTAGACATTGGAACGTCAACACAAATATGGATGGATGGGTGGCTACCGCAACAGCCAGTACTAAAATTATGGAGCCCACCTTCAACCTTGGAAGAACCAACAACCACTATGGAATTGATCAATCGAGAACAGAAGTGCTGGAATGAAGCCCTTGTGTGACAAATTTTCATGATATTAGAAGTGTTAAATATTGTGTAAGATGTACCAATCCCACATTTTATTGGAGATCTGAATTACCTAAATGCCTCGGGCATTAAATGCAAAGCACAAAACTATAACACTACTGTGAACACTCAAAATTTTTCTAAATAAATTTTCTCCACAAATGCAAAATTTTCTTGTTTCAATTCTTTTCAAAATTTCATTGATTTCAAAATGTTTTTAAAGTAAAAAAAACATTTGAAAATTCTGCGATTCTCAAACATATTTTTCGAAAAGGAAAATATTTTGAAAACCATAAAATAAAATCCTACCTAAAAAGGGACCTGATCAAGGAGAGCAGGATCTCGAGAGGCCATTCTCACCAGGATGGAAAAATCAGAAAGAATTTGCCTAAAAGAAATGGAATTTTGAAGAAATACACATCCAATACATGCAGTGACAAGGTTGATCTTATAAAGCACAGAATTTTAAATCCAACCATGAAGTCATCTCCCTACTCAAAGGATGAATCGAGTCAAAAGGGCTATCCATGCAGCAAATTTCAATTAAACTAAGGTAAGAGTAAGCTTGACTACAACAAAGAGAGTCGAGCTTGGTCAAACAAAATCAAAATTGAACTTGATCGGGCCAAGGTGGACGAACCAAAGCCATGAAGCAAGCCTTGATCAAGCCAACTAAAGTCAAACCAAGCCACATAGGTGGTCCAACCCAGGCCAAGGGCCAGTCAACGTGAGGCGTGATGCACCTAGCCAAGACAGGCTGCATTGAAGTCAAAGGCTGACTGCAACATGGGATGAGCTGTACCAAGATGGACATGGTCAGCTTTGACCAAGACCATGTAACCCCATGTGACCAGCAAAGCAAGGTGAATTGGATCCATTTGGATCAAGCATGAACTAACCCCAAATCGTGGAAGGCTTTGGGAAGATGCCAATGAATATTCATTCTTTAGAGAATTCTCAAAAACTCTATAAATACCAGCCTTGAGTTGGGTTTAAAAGAAAAAAAAATTAGAAAGAAAGTCCAGCAAAAGAGAGAGAGGAGAGGGAAAAGGAGACCAACCCCCAAGCCATCGTCCAAGAAAGAAGTCCAAGTAACCTGCCAAGGAAGAAACTCTCCCAAAGAAAAATCCGGCCAGGTTCTTCCCTCTTCCTCTTTTCTTTTCCTTCATTCATTTGTAATATTGGGAGTTTCATCTCCAATCCATTATAAAAGCAAGAGGAAGTGCTACAAATTTCATGCTAAAAGGCCATTGGTAAGAAGACCTCTCACTTGTTTGATATTCGGTTTCTTCTACCTCAATATAAGCCATACCTTATACTTTCTCATCCCTCTATGCTTAAATATACTATCCTCTTTCCTCCCCTTTTTTGATTGCTTTGATTTGCCTCTGTAAACACCCCAAAAAAATTTTAAATAAAAAATTTTCTTTTAGAAATTTTGCTTTTTTGATAACTTAGAGCCTTTTAATGGTTTTTAAAATAAAAATACCTTAAACAAACTTATTTTCGCATCAAAATTTTCTAGCAACCTCAAAATAATGATATATTGCATCCCTCTAAAAAAAATTCAATTTGGATAAAATTGCACAAAAATAACTATTTTGCCCTCAAGACCAAATTGGTAGGATTCTACCTTTTTAAATTATTGTTTTCAAAGAAAGGATGATTTCAAACAATTTTTTTATATAAACAAATGAAAATGAGAACATTGAGAATTAAACCCAAAAATGTTTGCAAATTTATAAATTTATAAAATTCTAAAACTCTTGAAATTTATAAACAAATTAAATTCAAACCAGACCCAAGAAAATCGCCCAATCGAGAATAATCTCATTTCAAGTCCTAATATAAGGGTTAAAGTGGTTCGATAACCTACACCTATATAAAAGTGGTTAAATGGTCAAGGTGGTTAAAGAATGACTCAAGGAGTGAAAATAGGTTACCCTTGCAAACAGAAACTGGGAATGAAATCCAATGCTTTCTAAAAATAATATTTGAAGATTTCATTAAATTTGATGTTTTCAAATATAAAAATATTTTTTTTATAAAGTGTTTGAAACCATACCTGTCATATATAAAACTCATACCAAAAGGAGGCAAATTCCCCGAAAAGAAGAGGTGGTATGAACCAAAAAGGCAACAACCAAGCACCTGCTAATTTCAGTATTGTTAGGTAAGGTAATCTACCATTTTTAGTTTTAGGTAAGGTCGGTGTTAAAAAAGAAAAGTCAACGTTAAAGAAGGAAAGTCGATGCCCAGAAAGGAAGGTCGAGTCTAGGAAGGAAAGTCAGCGTCATCCATGAAAAAGGAAAGTGATACTCAATTTAGCAAGCAACGATGTTAAATTTGGTAAGTTATCAAGCCTTACCAATTTCAACATGGAAGGATCAAGGCAACCTTTGTACAATTTGGCAACCATGATACACAATTTGGAAGCCAAGCTAGCCTCACCCACCTTTGGCAAGTGGGTGCAACAGTCCCTTGACTTGATATGGTAGGCCCTTAGATTATTGACTTACCTTCCCAGTAGATGGAACCGAATTCAGCAAGGCCAGCTGAGCTCAACTACAAAGGGAATTCGTCAATGCCTACCTGCCTATTTCAGCATCAAAGGATTAATCAACTTACCATGTTCAAAAGTTGGCTAGTCCGTATTCTTGAGCCTGTTGGAGCGAAGCTTGTAGTTGATACACCTCTTTTAATGGGTCAGTGTGTTCTTGATGCAGTATCATGTTGCACTTCCTCCTAGTTCTATGGGAAAAGTGTAGAAGTGAATTTTTATTTCGAAACCTATGTGAAGATTTGAAATGAAATTCCCAAACTACGTCGTGTGTGCGAGTGTGCTAGCTAGTTTGCTCAAACTAGCAAAGATTGATTTTCTAACTTCTGTGTAGCGATTGTGGACAAGTGAACTTTTTTAGATGTAGGCCTTCTTGAACCGATGCTCAAGGGTCAGCCTAGATGCTTTGAAAATTATTCGAGATCCAGTAAGTTTTCAAAAAAATAAGATTCTAATTACAAAAGCTTGACAAAATCGTGACTTTGGTTCTTAAATTGAAAATATTTCAAGTCTTGAAAAACAGAAACTGGTTATGTTTTCAGAGGCTTCTTTCTAATCTTTTTTGAAATGTTTTTGGGTTTTCAAAAATTCCAAAAATTTTACAGAGGATAGACTTTCATGTACAGATTCAGACCTCACTCAAACATTCAAAACAAACCTATATCAAAAAGTCAGAGGTTTAAGAAACCTACTGTATTTTTATGTTCAGACTTCCGATTTCTATGAAATTAGTCTTGCTTGAAAGATATAGATTTCAGCTTTCCAATGAAACCATTTTCAATCAAATTGGCTCACTGTGCACAAAGATATTTAGGAATAACCCAACCTATGTCAAAGGAACTTCTGGTTTTTTGGAATCTGTTCTGATTTTTATAAAACTTTTCTTATTTTATTAATGATGTTTCACAAGCTCAAAATTCTCAAATATTTTATCATAAGTTCATCTATATGTCTATATTAGAAGTGAAAATTTTCGATATATTTGGAGCAAGGAATAATAAAAGATAAATTATTTACCGAATGTGTACAGAGTGTAGAAAAATAGGTTTTAGATTTTCAGAATTGTGCTCATGTTTTAATCTGAATCAAAATTGCATCTACAACTATAAAACAACAAACCAAATCCTAATTATCACGTGAACATAGGGATATTAAGAGGTTTATAATCTCACGTTATGTCATGGAGCAGAAAGAATCAACCTTTAAAGTATATAATGGATAACGTACGAAAGAAAGATGGGGCAACACATAAACCTTGATCAATACATCTTCACGGAGACTTAAGCTCCTTAATTACAACTCCATAAGATTTATTGAAAAGGAGATGATTGAAGAAAGAAAGGACCTATGATAGAAGGTGGAGGACGGTCTGCAACTGATGGTTGGCGGTGGGCAACAACCTTCTTCTTCTCTCTCCCTCTCTCTCTTTCTCTCTTTCTCTCCCTCTTGCTGAATGGTTTGCTGAACTCGGATTGATGCATTGTAGCCCTCTTGAGGCCCTTTTTAAAGGCCAAGGGATGCCTCTTTTCTGCAATTTTTCATAAGACAAGTTGCCTTATTGAAAATGGTTGCATTTTGGTAAGTGAATACTGGTCATTCTTGTCAAAATATGTCCCATTCATTTAAGGCAAGTGAAGTGTTGTACATGGCCTTCCAAATCTGTCATTTGGCTGTCTTTTGGCAAGTAGGCTCAACCAAAAACGTGCTCAATCAAGAGGATTCGGCCAGGTGATAGGTTGGGGCTTAGGTAGACGGGACGACAATTTGAGATGGGATCGAATTGGGCTGCGTTGGCTAGGTGCTGATACGGGCCTGAAATTCATATAAATTGGCTAAGTTATGGCGGATTGGTGAACTGGAATTACAGCTAGAAGGTGAGTCTTAAGCACAGCAAGCCATATAATGTTTTGACAACAATGCCATGACCTTCTACTTGAGAGAATTTGATGTCAAGATGCGATTGTGACCAAATTCGAATCAATCATATGACAGAAATTAAGTATGATAAAAAATGCACTAAAACTTGATCTTGAAGAGAGAAGCCTGGGCTATACCTCTCTTGCTTTGAACCTCATGTTTGAAGTCACCTAACCTTTGTAAATTGTCAAACTCAGCTGAAACCGATCAGGACTTGGCAAACTTGCCAAATTTGGTCCACTATGTTGCCTTATGATGGTACCAAATCATGCTTAAATCCAGAAAAGGTAAGTGGTTTCGTTGGATTCAGCTAAGACATGGAACTAATAAGTGGTTGAGCCTTGTTACTGTCTAGGCTTGATTAGTCACTTTCTTCAACCTTTTTTGGGACCGGCTAAACCAATCTCGATGACATACCAACTGAAGCCCAGTTGTTGTTCACGTTGAGGTCAGCAAGGGCTATGAAAAGTAAGTATCTTTGCTTAATCTTGTAGGGAATGGCCAACCAATCAACATGGCAAGTTGTCATTCACCTTGGAATTCCAGTTCTAACACAGTATCCTTTATTGAGTATTGACTAGCAAGAGCAATGTAGGTAACTTTTTGTAAACACCCAAAATTTTTTTTTATGAAAATTTTCATCTTTTAAGAAATTGGCTATTTTTGACAACTTTAGATTTTCAAATAAAAATACATCAAATGAACCCATTTTGGCATCAAAATTTTCTAGCAACCTCAAAATGATGATATATTTCATCCCTTCCAAAAAAATTTAAATTTCAACAAAATTTTATGAAAATGACTATTTTACCCCCAGGACCAAATTGGCAGGATTCTACCCTTTTAGGGATCGCCTTCTAAAGAAAATTAATTTCAAACAATTTTTCTTTAAAGAAACAAATGAAAAGAAAACTATTGGGAATAAAGCTCAGTGCTTTCTAAAAATAGTATTTGAAGATGTCATCAAATTTAATGTTTCCAAATATAAAAATATTTTCTTTAAAAAGTGTTTGAAACCTGCCATATATGAAACTTGGACTGGAAGGAGGCAAATTCCCCAAAAAGAGGAGATGACAGCAACCAAAAAAGCAACAATCGAGCACCTGCCAATTTTGACGTTGTTGGACAAGGTAATCTGTCATTTTTAGTTGCAAGTTTAAGAAAGAAAGGTCGATGTTAAAGACGGAAAGCCGATGTCCAAAAAGGAAAGTTGATGTTGAAGGAAGGAAAGTTGACTTTCAGAAGGAAGGCCGACGTTTAAGAAGGGAAAGTCGTTATCATCCGAGAGAAAGAAAAGCGATGCATGATTTGGCAAGTTGTAGTGCTCAATTTGGCAAGTCACCAAGAGGAAACTTAATGATTTTGCCATAAATGAGTCATATGACTGGACGTAAGTAGCTTCGAAACGCAATTTGGTAAGTCACCAAGAGGAAACTTAATGATTTTGCCATAAATGAGTCATATGACTGGACGTAAGTAGCTTCGAAACGCAATTTGGTAAGTCACCAAGCCGTGCCAATCGTTATCATCCGAGAGAAAGAAAAGCGATGCATGATTTGGCAAGTTGTAGTGCTCAATTTGGCAAGTCACCAAGAGGAAACTTAATGATTTTGCCATAAATGAGTCATATGACTGGACGTAAGTAGCTTCGAAACGCAATTTGGTAAGTCACCAAGCCGTGCCAACTTCAATATAGAAGGAAGGTGACTTTCCATACTTGGCCCGATCACCAAGCCCTAGGCTAGATGCAACCAAGCCACTTCATCCCACCCCCATTCTTGGTTCGGCTATAGTCTTGATCCTTCTTTGGTGCAACTCGCCACTTAGTGCTTGAAAGGGCCCTTGACTTAGCCACTCAACCCTTACCTTGGCCTTGACTTTGACCCTTCTTGTGACTTGATCATCTTGGCCTTGACTTCCTATCTTAGTCCAGCCCCCACATCTATCGGACCTCCTTGGTGATGTTAGAATCATCTTAAACAACTCTAATCGTCAAACAATGAACCTAAAATTTTGTTGGTTGCTCCTTCATTGCCCCTTATCACTTTTCCAACACTAAGTCACTAATTGTAGCCTTATGCTCTGATACTATATGTGTCATTACCTAGTTATGCTACGTAGTCTTTTCAAAAATATAGTGATAAACTTGCATACCTTTTGAAGATGTAATTGATAATCATAAAAGATGCAAAGCCTCTAAATAGGTTTCTTTATTATTCAAATGGTTGACCAAATACAAGAGTTTCGAGAGGCACTACTCAATGGTTGAATCTCCATGATATCCAACTCTACCCTCCAAGAATAGATGACAAAGTAGACTAATAAGAGAGTCCCAAACTCCATTTTGTTTTCACTCTTTCCCTAGACCTCCTTTCTTATAAACTGTCTCTCTCAATCCCCATGATTACTAGAGTTACCCTGCTCCCTTATACAAAGTCGGAGTCGGTTACATGAATCTTAATGTGGAGTGAATTCTAACCCTATCACAATTTGACCTCCTATACAAAAACAACCAAGAACAAGACTTTAAGGGATCCAACATGATCTGACCCATGCAAGACACTAACACAACTTGTGTACAACTATGCGAGACCCCAAGGCCACTCATGATCCAATCAAGAAACCCAATACACAAACTTGACCAAATATAGTGTTTTCAAGTAGAAAAAACCTCGGTCCTAAAGCCAACTCTTATGCGCCCGCCCAAGGACCGATGCTCTCGAATTGTGACAAAATAGTCGGTGAACATTATGGTGGGGTATCAAAGCCAAATATTAAGGAAAATTTTGAGATGTCAAAATGGGCTTGGCCCTATGTATTGGGCCAGAATATTTGAAGCAGGGTCAAATGGTCTGGCCTGACTAGCCTTGGGGCCTACATGGGACGGGTTGGCCCACAGGGCCACAGATCCATTGGATATTGGATGAAATCTGTTTGAAATTCAAATCCAACCTTAGTATTTCTAGTTTCAACAAGACATATACACATATAATAAAAGAAATATATATATGCATGCATACATGTAGTAAGGATTTATATATATATATATGTGTGTGTGTGTGTGTGTGTGTGTGTGCGTATACATTTAATGAAAAACTAAACATAGATATATATATGCATGTACATATATATATACATGTAATTGAAAATACACATATATATGTATATAGTATATATAGCTCATATATATATATATAATAGAAAAACTATACATATATATATATACAGGTACTAAGAAACTATACATGTAACAAAGAAAACTTTACATATATAAATGAAATTGAGAAAACTATGCATACATATAGTATATATACATGTAATCGAAAAACTATATATATAAAATAATTTTTTTATATGTAGGCCGGACCAACACTTTAGGGGCCCATATAAAATGTGGGCCGGGCCTGGACACATTTTCTCTGGCCCATATTGACATCTCCAGGAAAAAAGATTAGATCATGCTAAATATAGCTGGTTCCAATCCAACCCAGCCGTTTCAACTTAGAACCGGTTAAAAATGGAACTGGAAACCTTGCGAATTTGGTGGAACACCCTTCAGGAACAGTTCCTCCAAGAAATGGAACTGGAACCAAAATCAGCATTTCAAACCACTGGTTTTGGTTCTAGTTTATATGTTTTTCTTGGTTTCTTTCATTTTCCAGTTTTCAGCTCAAGCGAAACTGAACCCAAACTGGTAATTATGAAACGTAAGCGGAATGGGTCTGGATCCCATTTGGTTCTGGCTCGTGGTTCCAAGCAGGCTGGAACTAGTGGTTTTTAATGGTCGGTTCCCAGTAGTCCATAATGGGAGTCGGTGGTTCAATCTGTGGGACTATTTTCCACTCCAAAAGATTATCATTAGAAAAGCTCCATCATTTAACTGTGGGCTTTAACACACAGCACATGGCTATTCCATGAGGATTCTATTACATTCCGAAACACCTCGCCTTAAAAGGAATTTTAGATTCGCCACCAGATGGTTTGGTTGCAAGAGTTCGCCCAACCCATCTATGAGCCAGGAAATTCAGTGACTCTAAAACGGGTCTCTTCAGACCTAACTCATGGCGGCGTACCCTTTGTTGGAGTCATTGTTGCACCAGTTCACTTTACAGCCTTTATTGTTTGCCCTTTAATGTGGTTGGCGTGGGAGATGAAGGTTGCCTCTTCATTCACTTGAGGGCTCCACATTGAGCCCACTCATATTTGTAAAATCAACGTATAAACTCATGGCCGCCTTGTTGAAATTGTGGTTTATAATAGATAGTTTTCCCTAACCTTTTATACATGGTCTGTCAGGTACTGGCCCCACCCTAAAGTTCCTAGATCTGCCACTACTGACACCCCTTGAGAAAGTCGATGATGATGATGATGATGATGATGATAATAATTACAGGTGACCATACATATCATGGTATGCTGTGGCGAACCATGAACACAGTTCTCCAGGAGCCTCCATTCACTCGTCCTTGTTCCAACTTCACTGTTTGCGTTGTAATTAGGGTTTGAATCCCGGATACCAGCTTCGGAGACGAAAACACCAATCTGAACATAGGGTTTTAAAATTTGCCGGTCTTGTTGAATTTGGGGAGCTTCAATTGGACTCGGATACACACTAGTCTGTTACTCGAAAAATGTAGGTGGATGCCAAACAGAGTCTTGATCGACCACTGCTCTAATTCTTTTCAATCGGTTTGTGGTAAATTCGGTAATCAGGTCCTACCCTTGTCAACCAATGGTTCGATGAGGACTAGGGCTAGTAAATGAGCTGAATGAATGTGAGATCCTTACTTGTTAGTCGGCTGATTTCTAATGGAGGAGCCAAGCAACCAGCTAAACAAACTTCTTTTTAAACAGGCTTATGAATGGTTTTGCTTTTTAGGAGTCAAGCTGAATCCAACACCAGCAGAGAATGTGTCTCTCCCCTTGATGCTGAGGCCTAAAATGGTTTTTAGCGCTCGAAAGGGCTTGTGCACCCAACGTGATCAATATGAGAGAGTAACAAGAGCAAAGTGAGCAAGCGCATTGAAAGTAGAGAACTTTGATTGGTAAGAGAAAGGAGAGCTATGTGATCTCAACATACTACAAGATATCTTTTGGAACTTTAAAAGGTTTTTACAACGAATGGGTCTTTCACTCCTTTGTCACGGGTTGCATAAATATTTCTGCCATTCGGTTGTGATGGGTTTTTGTGATTTTCTATTTTTATTGGTCTCCTAAGACTACTCCCCTCCCTAGTTTTAGGAAACTCATGAAAATAGAGAATCACAAGGAACCCATCACAACTGTTTGATCTTTGAGATGAACGATTGAAGTGATAAAACAGAAAGCCATGAAATGTAATATGCAAAAAGTTTTCTTTTTTTAGTTCAAATCTCGATAGTTGGTTATATCAATCAAATTGTAGAGATGATGGGTTTCTTGTGGTTCTCTATCTTTTTGGACACCCTAAATCTAGATTTTCCATCTATCTATATACATATATATATATATATATATATATATATATATATATATATATCAAAAATTGGATCATATTTCACATGAATACTCATGTCCACCTGATGTTTTTTGGTGGCATGAGTGTAATTTAAAATTTCTAAGGAGTTTTGAAAAATAGGAAGTATATTTTTATTACACAAATGTCTTCGAAAAAACAATGATCAGGAATGAGTAAAGAGCTTTAGTGGTGTTCATAATCTAATCATTCATTTATATATATATATATATATATATATATATATATATGTATGTATATATATATATATATATATGTATGTATATATATGTATATATATATATATATATGTATATTTATGTATGTATATATATGTATATATATATGTATGTATATGTATATATATATGTAAGTGGTGGGCATAATCTAATCATTCATTTATATATATATATATATATATATATATATATATATATATATATATATATATATATATATATGTATATATATATATGTATATATATATATGTATATATATATATATATATAGATATATATGTAGATATATATGTATATATATATATGTATGTATGTATATATATATGTATGTATGTATGTATATATATATATATATGTAGATATATATATGTAGATATATATGTGTGTGTATGTGTATATGTGTGACAAGGAAATCTGTGTGTATCTATCTTTCCTTTGGCTTGCACTTGTGAGGACTCGGCCCTATGAAGACCAATTATGCTATTGTTTATGGATCATATCAGTAATACAAGAGTTTACACGAAACTCAAGATTGCCCTTCCTCTTGTAACCTTTGCTTAGTACTTGTTGACCTGAAAATTGAAGGGATGTGGTAAGCTCTCACGGGCTTGAAAAGGGGATGTTGTTTAGGCCCATGACTTAGAGAAGCCTCAATGCACGAGATAACAATGGTGACAACTGGCAAATCATATCTAACATTGTAGCGTAAAGACAACAAAAATGAGGCTAGTGACAAATTAGTGAAAATCATGCGCATGAGGATAAAGGATAGATTCAACTATTGTCGCCTCGAGAAAGAGCTATAAATAGCTACTATTTTGATCAAGCCGAGGATCAATCACATTATCAACTCCTTTTATTCCTAGTTAGTTTTTCCTACTTTTTCATAGGAGTAGTCCAAACTTAACTTTGTATCGATGTTTCCTTCAATGTGTTAGTGCTTTATATTGCCTATCTTGTTTCATCGTCTCTTTCTTGCCTCAATGTGTAATATAGACGGTGTCAAGATACTCTTAGTCAAATTCTCGAGGACTCATATTCATCACCTGAGCTTTATCCATCTTTCTATTTGAGAAAGAGGGTTAGAGTTCTATAGCACACTCTACATCACGTCTAGCTCAACTAGCAAGTTCTTGCAAGTGTCATTAGAATTATGTCGTCACTTCTGATAGCAACACATTCTTTGGAATGCCCAATGGGACAACATGCTTTTTTCAGATATTACATAGTATATGCAGACTTTATATGGTCGGGTGTTCCTAATGACCTCTTCGAGTGCTAACTTCAAACATGGCTCACTAGTCTAGAATTCACGAATGTCAGTACTAGATAATCCATCTAGTCAAGCCTTCGCTTCTCATGCAACATAGTCACAAACACCCCATCCACTTCATATCTTCATGTCGATGATGAAGCAACATTCGAAAGATTAATGTTGTTTGTCATTGACCGGTTATATGCTCAATTTGGGGATCTCCAAGGGTCTTTCTTCTACTAGATGTCGAAGACCATGATTACAATTATTGCTAATCAGCTAACCACCCTACAAGAATAAGAGATATTTTAGCTACGAAGCATAAGCATGTTATTGAAGCAGCCACTCAGTTCATAGTCCAACCATGGCCCACTTTCAGTAGTACACTGAAAGGTACACCATTCATGAGTCCTCAATGACCTGATGGCCATATCTTTAATATGCACACATGAACATTGCTTGAAGGCCTCCAGACTTGATTGCTTAGGCAGGGTAGGCGCTTCTAACAATTAATTTCTTCGGCATTTCCGACAGGACAACCTTTCGCATTTTCGATAGGAATCCAAGCCCCAATCAATACGTTGGCGAGCATGCACCAGGTGCCTCAACTGACGATTCCACCACCTCCATCCAACTTCATAGGAGTGTGGGCTGCTGGTATATGTTTTCCTCCACTACCACAACCCACAAATTATATTCCGTAGGTTTTGCCATAACGGCATGTGTATTTGATCGAAGCACACTCGTCTCATGCATATATGGGGCAATTTCAATCGGCTAATTGGCAATATTCTGTGGTTGGTTAGCCAATGCCACATCCACCATTGAACCTCAAGTACATGCCTCTAAACTGAGTTGGTCTTTTCAACTTGGTTTGCATTACATATGGTATCGAACTCTAGGCACTCAATGTCAAGGTTGATTACAAGTTGTACCCTGAGTAGGTTGATAGGCTCACTCCCATCTCGAGGAGTACTAAAGTAAAGTTCATCACTTTCTCGAAACAAGATATCAAATACCTTGGTGAGCATTTAGTGTGGTTCACCCTCAAGTACATAGTGTTAGGCGACAGCATATTCTATAAGCTCAAGCTCTTTGTATCCTCATTGATAGGCCAAACATATGCTTGGTACACATCTTTAAAGGTTTGCAGGTTGGCATGATTTAGACATGAGAAAAGATGCAAAAGGCCTTTCTCGAGCGATAAAATAAGATTCAGCCTTAACCTACTCCTAGGGATCTAATGAATCTTTGATAGAAGACCGAAGAGACAATTGGGGCCCTTTTTCAAGAAGTTCCATGACATGGGTATCAAGAAGGGATAGAAGTCATTTCTACCCTACTCTTGTCTAGTTGGCAAACCGAGCAACCGAGGTAGAGAACATTATAAATGCTCCTGACCCTCTAGCTACAAAGTGGGAAGGACTGAAGAAGTTCCAACAATAGGCATTTATTTCGTGCATCGAGGAAATGGTATCAGAAACAAGCAAAGATATCAATTCAATTGAAGTTACGACAACTAAATTGACACAAGCACTTCCCTGCACATGTAATGCTCTACTGACTCTAAAAGGCAAGGAGAAGGAGACTGATGCCAAGGGTCACTCTATTCCTTCTCGAGAGAAGCTCAAAAAGTTGTTGCAGTATTGCAAGTGACACAATGTCAATACTCACGGTATCAACCAATCTATTAAATTTGTGCACTATGATACAACATGCAATCAAGCAAGGACACTGAAAACTTGTAGAAAAACAACCCGATACCGATGGAGACCTGTTTCCAACCATTTCTTCTTTGACAAAATATGGCCTTGTCTTGCCGTTTTGTACTGTCTCACTAACATGACCCACAGAGCCTGTAAATGGTATTATGCACTAGTTGGTTGCAACACACAATAGGCTTATGAATCCATAAAGCATTGAAACAAGTCGAGTAATATTATCCTCGATGATCTCGAGGTACACATTTGAGACAATCGAGGGCTCACCAGCATGCATCCATGTAATGTCAGACCTACCATTGAGGACCACCTTAGTGAAGTTCTCCATCCCATTATTCAAGAGATAGAATCGCCTTGAATGATCACAAGCAGATGGCATCACACTCAAGGTGTATGACCAATGACCTATTAGGTATTCATTCGAGATAGAATGATTACCCTAAACATATCTGTAAATAAAATTTTCAATCTTATGCGGACTTAAAACTTTACTTGCAAAAATATGCGCGAGTGTGCTAACAAGTTTACTCAAACTTGCAAAAAGATTTATCTAATTATTCAATGATTTGTGAGAAAGTAGTCTCTTGTCGACATAGGCCTTCTTGAACCGGAACTCAAGGGTTAGCCTAGACACTTAAGGAGAGTGATTTTAGAATTCAGAGTTTTTCCAAAATGATTTCAAATCGAAACAACATTTTTTAAAATGACGTTGATTTTACTTGGCCAATCGGGTTCAGTTATGTGAAAACGGAATTTGTTCCATTTTATAGTATGAAAGTTTGCATTTTCTAGAGGTCTTTGTTGGGTCCAAAAATCTTGATAATTTTACTTAAATGGGTGAGATTTTATTGGAAATTTTTATAACAGAGGTTTTGAATATAGTTTGTGCTTACGCACCCCAAGTAGGATTAGAAGATAGTATAAAGACAGTCTTTTTGGGAAGAGTTAGATAAGGTGATTCAAAAGATTCCACAAAGGGAGATGATTTGTTTAGGAGGAGATTTAAATGGACATGTCGGTAAAGAGGCATTAGGATATCAAGGGATTCATGGAAACTTTGGTTTTGGGGATATAAACGAGGAAGGTAGGGAGATTTTAAATTTTGCTATGGTATTTGATCTCTTTATAGTCAATACAATCTTCAAAAAACGAGATGAACATTTAATTACTTATAAGAGTGGCTTATCACAAACACAAATTGATTACTTTATTTGTAAAAAAAAAGATAGAGCGTATTGTAAAGATTGTAAGGTAATTCCAGGAGAAAGCTTAACCACCCAACATTGACTTTTAGTTATGGATTTACAAATAAAAAAATGGACAAAGAAGAAAAGAGTGCATCGAGCTATTCGGACTAAATGGTGGAACCTCAAAAGCGAGAAAGAAGATATATTTAAACAGAAAGTCCTTCAAGGTTGTAAACACCCCAAAATAATATTATTTTCAAACAAAACACCTGATTTTCAAAAATCATTTTCAAACCAATTTTAAACTTTCAAAACCCTGGAGTTGCAAAGTTTTAAGCTTTTGTCTAAAAATCCTTCAAAATAAAGGTTCTTAGAACCAGGCCAAAACCAAAATTTTATGAAGCAGCTAAAACAAGCAGGTGAAGCCTGATAAAAAAGCAACTCCAGAACAGGTCACAAGCAAAAATTCAACGCGGCCGAATGAAAACAAGGTCGAAAAGCAAAAGGAGCATCTAGGCCAGAAGCAGACTTCAGCTCCTAAATGTGAAATATGACACCAAAGCACCGATAAAGCTGTCAAAAATGAAACCCCAAGCCTGAAAAATAAAAAATCAGATGAAACAGAGTTCGGAAGGTGAGAAGATGGTCGGACAAGAAGACTGGGAAAAACAGAGCTCAAACGAGTCACTGGCAACACTAGGGCCCATTCAAAATCGCCCGTCTCAAAACACCAAGAAGGACTGAAGAAAGAAGATTTTGGATTGGATCTAGACATAAATATCAAGATCTAGAACCAAATAGTGTTTGGATCGGATTTGGATCTCAAAACCCAAACCCAAGATCCAAACCCAAGACCACCATTGGCCTATAAATAAGACCAAGAGGGGGTGAAAAAGTTCAAGTGAACTTGCTTGGGAGCCTTGGGATGAGAGAGAGAGAGTGGGTGCAAAAGTCAATATTAGTGGGCTTTAGCCATGTGGGCTCAATCAAGGGTGAGGTGGGTTCAAGCCTTGTGGACCTAGACCTAACATGGGGCTGCAACAAGGGGGAGTTGATCAAGACATGGGCTGTAACCATGGAGGCTCGAGGTGGACCTAGCTTGGGCTGCACAAGATGGACCGGCTGCAAGGTAAGTCCCTAAACCTAACCCTAACCTAGCCACTACACTTAACCTAAACCTAGCCAAAACCACCCCACCTAACCCAACCACCCTACCACCGACTCCACCCAGCCATCACCGACTCCACCCTAACTAGCCTAAACCGACCTCACCTAAAACCTAACTGACTCCACCCTAACTAGCCTAAACCGACCTCACCTAAAACCTAACCGACTCCACCCTAGGACACACCTAGCCAACCCATAACCTACCCCACAAGACACCCTACCAACCGACTCCACCCAGCCATCACCGACTCCACCCTAACAAGCCTAAACTGACTCCACCTAAAACCTAACCACTACCTGCCCATAACCTACACCCAGCCAACCCCTTTGATGGCCAGCTCCCCACTTGACTAACCCCTACCAGTCACCAAGAACCGAGTGCACTTGGCACTCGGTTTGACTCTCAGCCCCAACCAAAAACAGAGTGCACTTGGCACTCGATGGAATCCCCCCCATCACCCACCAGACTTGCCAGCCGCGCCCCTGCAGCGCCCCACCTAAATCCCACACCCTAGCCTGCACTAAGCCCCGACACCATACCCAATCGGCCCGCCCTTGGTTGGCCTAGCTCCTCACCTAACCTAGCAAAATGCCCAACCGAGTGCACCCACCTTGCACTCGGCCAAACCTCGGTGGTTGGCCACTTAGGTTAACCTGCACCCATATACCCCAACACCACATAGGCCTGTCCCAAACAACCTAGCTAAAACATGACCCAACACTACCTAAAACCTAGCTCTTGGCTTGACCCAAAACCAGTCCAAGACACCCGTGGCCAGCTTTTGTCGCCCCACTCCCAACCGGACTTAGGCTAACCTGCACCTTAGGACCTACCTTGGTTCGAGCCACCAACTGCTCGACCTACCCCTTTCAAAACCCTAACTAAGCTAGGTGTTGGCTACACCTAGCTCATTCCTATCTTCCTAAACCAAAACCTAGATCTAGCTAGGACTTGACCAACCTAACTCCTTGGCCGAACCCAGCCAATACTAAGCCACACTCACTTGGTTGTACCCAAGTGAATCTACACCCAAGCTTGACCTCGGAACCCACTTGAAGGGACTTACCTTGCGGCTGCAAAGAAGGACAAACCCGAGTGACTCGAGAGGCAAAACCGAACACTTGTAAGTGCCATTTACATTCAGTTTTACATTATTCGTTTAAATTAAATTCAATTCGAAACGAGGTTATAATAATGGAGCAAAGTCTCCCCCTGAGATGTAATATTTGTGTATGATACACAACCACACACATGCACTTGAGTCTTCTCGCTCTTAACTGCACACAAAGGACACCCACATGCACTTGAGTCTTTTCGCTCTTATATTGCACACACATTGAGCCTTTTCGCTCTTAAGCTAAACGTATATACTTCAATTTGGGTATTTACTTTAGTGAAAGCTGTGTGAGTTGCAATTTCATAGCCATCTGTGCTAAAACACCAATCGTGTTCTCGGAAGACGAGATAGAAAGGCCATATGAAACCCACAACCAAGCCCTACATATCGAGGTGGTATTAAATCACAGGTGTTTGGTTGACGGGGGAGAAGGTCTCAACATCCTTCCGCTACACGTGGCTTGTCAAATTGGAGTCACCCTAACTTTTGTAAACCCAAGCCCCATCGTTATCACTGGATACGATGGGAATGCATCAAAACCTTTGGGAGCCATAGAGTTACCCATGAAAATAGGGGGCATAACCCACGCAAGGGTGTTCCATGTCTTACACATACACTCCCATTACAACCTACTTCTGGGAAGACCATGGATACATAGCCTTCAGAACGTGCCATCCACCTTCCATAAGTGTGTAAAATCCCCTATGAGAATCAAATCATGGTAATTCTGGGCAAAAGTCATCCTTAACTAAGGAGAGTTCAAAACTTCCCTTGCTTGTCAAGTCATAAAGCCTATGGGATCAACCCCGTGAACTCTTTGGATGAACCATAAAAAATTGTCCTCCAAAAACCTAGGAAGATCGTGTATGTCAAGGGGCAGCCCAAAGCTACCCCGCCAAAAATCGTGACCATCCTAGGTAAAGCCACACTCCCAATATTTCCAAAATCCCTAAACAACAAACCATTTGAGCATGACATGGATGACAGCAAGTTCCAAGGTCATCCTTTGTACAAAGAATTCTTAAAAACTAAAAAACCATGAAACATGCTACTAGACATGGGTTACATGTCCTACCAAAGTTTAGGGAACAAAAATCGAGGTTGTCTCGAGCCCATATTGCCAAATCCAAATCCAAATAGGTATGGGATAGGCTACATTCCAGGCATACCCCCAGAACCACCACCTACGACCACTTGGGTCAAGGGTGCCCTGGAACCTACTAAAACCGAGACCTATGGCTTAGATCTCTTATTTAGAGACTAATTCATGGCGTTTTCTTTGTAGGTACGATGGAAGACCCCTCCTTAACCAAAAAGCCAAAAAAATTACAAATTCTCAAAATCCAAAAACAATTGGAAAAACCTCAAAACCCAAAAACATTGGAAAATTGCGAAAAATCCAAAAAAAGTGTGATTGGCATTTCTCCCAATGTCTTTTCTTTACAAAAAACTAAAAAAAATGGAAAAACCTGAAAATAACAAAAACAAAGTTTTGTACATACTAGCTCTTGGTAGAAATTTCGAAAAAGCCAAGAAATTTGAAGAGAAAGTCGTCTTTATAAAAGGCTCAAAATCTTCAAAACTTGCAAAAATTTCAAAACCAAAACCAGGTGTTTGTGAAAAGCATGCATCAACTCAAACTTCCCTAGGATTCAAAATTCTCGAGAATGATCAAAGTACGGAAGAGGATCCCCTTTTCCCTGGGGAGGATCAAACCTCCGAGCTTCCCAAGTTTCACAAAATCCTTCACTTAGAAAAACCTTCAAATTCTATAGGAGGGGATTTCATAGAAATTGACTTAGGGAATGAGTCAAAACCAAAGCATGTTAAGATAGGCACATGTCTGCATGAGCATGAAAAAGCATCATTCATTGCATTCCTGAAAGCCTACATAGATGTTTTTGCATGGACCTATGAAGACATGCCGGGTCTAGACCCAAAAATTGTAGAGCATTGTCTTCTCCTATAACCAGATGCAAAACCTATAAAGCAAAAGCTTAGAAAAATCCATCCGAACGTACACTCTCAAGTAAAAGAGGGTTTAGAAGATCTTTTAAAGGTTGGATTTATAAAACCTATTGCGTATTCTGATTGGCTTTCAAATATAGTTGTAGTTCGAAAATCCAATGGGAAAATTCGAATTTACATCGATTTCAGAAATCTGAACAAAGCCACTCCAAAAGATAACTTCCCTTTGCAAAACATTGATTTCATAGCGGACAACACTGCAAATCATGAAATGTTTTCTTTTATGGATGGCTACTCGGGTTATAATCAAATCAAGTTAGCCCCAAGAGATCAGGCTAAAACTGCTTTTACCACACCCTGGGGCACATATTGTTACACAGTTATGCCCTTTGGATTGAAAAATGTTGGTGCCACATACCAAAGAGCCATGACTACCATATTTCACGATCAAATTCATGAGCTCTTAGAAGTATATGTGGATGAAATCTTGGTGAAATCAAAAACCCGATGCACACATATCGAATCTTTGCAAAAAGTTTTCGAAAGGCTTAGGCTTTACAAAGTGAAACTAAACCCTCAAAAGTGTGTTTTCAGAGTGGAATCTGGTAAGCTTTTAGGTTTTATGATAAGCCAAAGGGGCATTGAAGTTGACCCCTCTAAGTGTCGAGCCATCATAGACATGTCTCCACCCTCCAACTTAACCCAAATCCGAAGCATCCAAGGTCGCCTCCAATTGATTAGAAGGTTTATTTCAAACCTCGCAACGAGATGCGAACCTTTCAACAAGCTTTTGAGAAAATGGGTGAAGTTCGTATGGGACAACGATTGCCAAAAAGCTTTCAAAAGATTAAAAGTATATTTGGTTAATCCTCCGGTTTTAAAACCTCCAAAGCAAGGAAAACCATTGTTACTTTACATTTCTGTGCATATGAATGCATTGGGTGCTTTATTAGCTCAATATGAGGATGATAGCCATAAAGAGTATGCTATTTACTATATTTCGAAAACTCTATTGGCATATGAAAGAAATTATCAAGCCATGGAGAAAATATGCTTGGCCTTGGTATGGGCCTACCAAAAATTAAGACACTACTTCCTAGATCATTAGATCTGGATAGTGTCTAGGCTTGATCCGATCAAGCACTTGTTTGAAAAACCTATCCTCACGGGTAGGCCTGGTAAATGGCAGCTCCTCTTAATGGAGTATGATTTAAAATTCTACCATCACACCTCCATTAAGGGACAAGCCCTAGTTGATTATGTGACTGAATTCCCCTTGGAAGAGACATATCCCATACTCGATGAAATGCCCGACGAAGGTATCTTTTCAAACAACTTTCAAAACCATGTTTTAGCAAACTGTTTAAATGAAAACCAAGTATGGAAAATGCACTTTGATGGGGCGAGAAACCAAAGTGGGGCAGGTGCGGGAGTCATCCTCATATCCCCTGAAAAGGGAGAGATCTCCATTGCTATTCGCCTAGATTTCAAATGTTCTAATAATACAGCCAAATATGAAGCACTCATACAAGGCTTGAAAATTTCAAAAAATCTAGGGGCATCATGCATCGAAGTCTTTGGAGACTCTTTACTAGTTATAAACCAAGTCTTGAAAATTTGGCAAGTCAAAAATGAAAAACTCCTTCCATACCATGAATTGGCCACCAAACTGGTTGATTCCTTCAAATCATGTACACTCACACACGTAGGAAGAGAGGACAACGGCATAGCAGATGCCCTCTCATCCTTAGGATCAGCCCTAAGGGTCGATCCCACTTTGGGAACCCGATCCTTAGAAATATGGCACTCACCCACTCCATCCATCCACGATTTGGAGATTTGCCAAAACAACCAAAATTCCACTGAAAAATCCTAGTTTCAAGACATTAAAAACTTCTTAGAAAATGGAGGATTTTCAGAATTAGCTTCTTCTAGAGACAAAGCTTTCATTCGAAAGATTTCAACCCGATACGTGATTTTGGGAGGGATTCTTTACAAAAAGAGTTTTACCAGCATCTTATTGAGGTGTGTAGACCTTGAGGAGGCTAGGATTATAATGCATGAATTCCACAATGGAGAATGTGGAGGGCACGTTAATGCAAACATGATGGCTATGAAAATACTTAGAGCCGGTTATTTTTGGTCCACTCTAAAGCAAGATTGTCATGATCATGTTAGAAAATGTCACCCATGTCAAGTGCATGGACATGCCATTCATATTCCATCATCAACCTTGTATTCCATTGTCAGCCCATGGCCATTCACCATGTGAGCGTTTGACATCGTAGGACCAATCTCCCCAAATGCATCAAATGGACATAGGTTCATCCTAGCAGCCACTGAATATTTTTCTAAATGGGTTGAAGCTACCTCCTTGACTAATGTCCAGGGGCAACATGTAGTGCATTCACTAAGAAGAATATCTTGGCTCGATTTGGAGTTCCAAGAGACCTAATGTCTGATAGTGGCATCCCATTCAAGAATGAGAGGATGGAAAAGTTATGTAACACCTATGGCATAACTCATCACTTCTCATCTCCCTACTACCCTCAAGGCAATGGCCAAGCCGAAGCCACAAATAAAACTCTCATTAGCATCATTAAGAAAACCTTAGAGAAGGGTAGGACATGGCATGAGAAACTTGACAAAGCCTTATGGGCTTATAGGACTTCCATCCGAACTCCCATAAATGCCACGCCATTTGAGTTGGTCTATGGCACAAACGTCATTCTCTCCATTCATACTAAATTGCATTCATTCCATACATCACTTGCACTCAACCTCCCCCTAGAGACTTTTCAACATGCTAGAATGGCCGAGCTTGATTTGTTAGATGAAAGAAGGCTCCTTGCTATGGATCATGCACATGCATACCGGCAAAGGATAGCCCAACATTATGAAAAGCATATGAAGCCTCGCCACTTCAAAGTGGGAGACCTTGTATTGAAAATCATCCACCATCGTGGCCCACATCCACTTGGAAAGTGGCGGCCCAAATGGGATGGTCCTTATGTTGTACATGGAACTACCATGAACAATGCCTATTGGTTAATCGATGTTGAGGGTAGGAATTTGGCAGACCCTATCAATGCCCAATATTTGAAAAAATACCATGTGTAGGGTCTAAGTTGAATACCCTTGCAAAAATGTTTTGAGGGGATCTCTTTTGAAACTTCGTGAGTGAGGATCAAAGTGGATTGTGTGAACCTGAATGAGGGAATCAATGCTTGTGAAAAAGCGGAGTTTTCAAAAATCGATTGGTTACATTTCAAAAGTCTTCATCTTACAAAGGAATGCCTTGTTCAATATAGCAAAATACTTGCAAATAGTACATGCTATTTCAAAATAGGCTGATCTGGGATGAATCGAGTAAATCATTGGGATAAGTCTTTTCCCTCTTCTTTTCTCTTCCCCAAAAGAAAATTTTGGCAAAAAAGCAAAAAAAAGAGAAATCCCTACAAAAAGTTGCTTTCCAAAGGAAAGCAGAATTGCAAAAAGAAAAATCGTTCTTCGATTGAAAAAGAAAAGAGAGAAACGAAAAGAAAAATCCTCCCAAAGGGAGGCCCTCTATGAAAAAAAATTTTGTCAAAAAGCTTAAAAGAGCAAAATTTTCCACCTCTTTGCCTCAAACCACGAGACGCTTCAGAAGGGATCGTGGTAACTCTTTCTCCTATCCCTGCAATTTATCCCAAGTGAAGAAAGATTCATTTCAGGGAGTCCTAAAGTAAAAATAGGATCTGCTTACTTGAATCTCATTTTATTTGAGAATTAGACGTTATTGGGTAAGGCGTAGAAATTTTTGAAATGCTTCCTGATTTCCTTATAAAACCTCCGCTAAAGTAGCAAGTGTTAAGACTCAAGTGAAGGGAAATGCAAGAAGCTGAAAATCCTTGTGATTGAAGCTAAAAGGGTTTTCCCTCCTTTGAAATCGAATGGAGAAAAACCCCGAACATCGAGCAACATAAGACCAGCTCACTTGGTGCAGCAAGTCTTCATAAGCCTCCCAAGCTCGATCATTGCATAATTCAGGTCTCTAAAAAATCATTTTCTAGCATACCATCTATGTCACCCACTCATGCGTGCACACATGGTCATCAAATACATGATCCCAATTACGACTAGAACTACATTAGGAGAAATCCCCTTTGGCAAAAATCCCCTCTTATCGGGCATAAAGAAAAAGTTTTTCTCAGAAAATTGGGACGATCCATATTCTCGAGGACGAATTCAGGGAGAAAGCAAAAAGGGGTGTTGTCTTCTTTGCCACTATCCAAATAAATTTGGATAATGCCAAAAAGGGGCATCTGTAAACACCCCAAAAAAAGATTATTTTCAAACAAAACACCTGGTTTTCAAAAACCATTTTCAAACCAATTTTAAACTTTCAAAACCCTGGAGTTGCAAAGTTTTAAACTTTTGTCTAAAAATCCTTCAAAATAAAGGTTCTTAGACCTGGGCCAAAACCAAAATTTTGTGAAGCAGCTGAAACAAGCAGGTGAAGCCTGATAAAAAAGCAGCTCCACAACAGGTCAAAAGGCAAAAATTCAACCTAGCCAGATGAAAATAGGACCGAAAAGAAAAAGGAGCATCTAGGCCAGAAGCAAACTTCAGCCCCAGAATGTGAAATATGAAGCCAAAGCACCGATAAAGTTGTCAGAAATAAAACCCCAAGCCTGAAAAATAAAAATCAGACGAAACAAAGTTTGAAAGGTGAGAAGATAGTCGGACAAAAAGACTGAGAAAAACCCAGCTCAAACGAGTCACTGGCGACACTAGGGCCCGTCTCAAAACACCAAGAAGGAGTGAAGAAAGAAGATTTTGGATTGGATCTGGACATAAATATCCAGATCTAGACCCAAATAGTGTTTAGATCGAATTTGGATCTCAAAACCCAAACCCAAGATCCAAATCCAAGACCCACCCCTTGGCCTATAAATAAGATCAAGGGGGGGTGAAAAAGTTCATGTGAACTTGCTTGGGAGCCTTGGGAAGAGAGAGAGAGAGTGGGTGCAAAAGTCAACATTGGTGGGCTTTAGCCATGTGGGCTCAATCAAGGGTGAGGTGGGTTCAAGCCTTGTGGACCTAGACCTAACTTGAGGCTGCAACAAGGGGGAGTTGATCAAGACATGGGTTGTAACCAAGGAGGCTCGAGGTGGACCTAGCTTGGGCTGCACAAGATGGATCGGCTGCAAGGTAAGTCCCTAAACCTAACCCTAACCTAGCCACTACACTTAACCTAAACCTAGCCAAAACCGCTCCACCTAACCCAACCACCCTACCACTGACTCCACCCAGCCATCACCGACTCCACCCTAACTAGCCTAAACCAACCTCACCTAAAACCTAAGTGACTCCACCCTAACTAGCCTAAACCGACCTCACCTAAAACCTAACCGACTCCACCCTAGGACACACCTAGCCAACCCATAACCTGCCCCACAAGACACCCTACCAACCTACTCCACCCAGCCATCACCGACTCCACCCTAACAAGCCTAAACTGACTCCACCTAAAACCTAACCACTACCTGCCCATAACCTACACCCGGCCAACCCCTTTGCTGGCCAGCTCCCCACTTGACTAACCCCTACCAGTCACCAAGAACCAAGTGCACTTGGCACTCGGTTTGACTCTTAGTCCCAACCAAAAACCGAGTGCACTTGGCACTCGGTGGAATCCCCCCCATCACCCCCCAGACTTGCCAGTTGCACCCCTGTTGCGCCCTTGCTACGCCCCAGTTGCGCCCCACCTAAATCCCGCACCCTAGCCTGCACTAAGCCCCAACACCTTACCCAATCAGCTCGCCCTTGGCTGGCCTAGCTCCTCACCTAACCTAGCAAAATGCCCAGCCGAGTGCACCCACCATGCACTTGGCCAAACCTCGCTGGTTGGCCACTTAGGTTAACCTGCACCCATATACCCCAACACCACATAGGCCTGTCCCAAACAACCTAGCTAAAACTCGACCCAACACTACCTAAAACCTAGCTCTTGGCTTGACCCAAAACCAGTCCAAGACACTCGTGGCCAGCTTTTGTCGCCCCACTACCAACCGGACTTAGGCTAACCTGCACCTTAGGACCTACCTTGGTTCGAGCCACCAACTGCTCGACCTACCCCTTTCAAAACCCTAACTAAGCTAGGTGCTGGCTGCAACTAGCTCATTCCTATCTTCCTAAACCAAAACCTAGATCTAGCTAGGACTTGACCAACCTAACCCCTTGGCTGAACCCAGCCAATACTAAGCCACACTCACTTGGTTGCACCCAAGTGAATCTACACCCAAGCCTCACCTCGGAACCCACTTGAAGGGACTTACCTTGCAGCTGCAAAGAAGGACGGACCCGAGTGACTCGAGAGGCAAAATCGAACACTTGTAAGTGCCATTTACATTCGGTTTTACATTACTCGTTGAAATTAAATTCAATTCAGAACGGGGTTGTAATAATGGAGCAAAGTCTTCCCCTGAGATGTAATATTTGTGTATGATACACAACCACACACATGCACTTGAGCCTTCTTGCTCTTAACTGCACACAAAGGACACCCACGTGCACTTCAGTCTTTCCGCTCTTATATTGCACACACATTGAGTCTTTCTGCTCTTAAGCTAAACATATATACTTCAATTTGGGTATTTACTTTAGTGAAAGCTATGTGAGTTACAATTTCATTTCGGGTGGATTTAATTTCAAGTCGTGTGAGTTGCAATTTCAATTTCACACAAGAACACCCACGACCACTCGAGCCTTTCCGCTCTTCACACTCACACACATTTAGCCTTTCCGCTCTTAACCTAAACATATATACTTCAATTTAGGTATTTACTTTAGTGAAAGCTATGTGAGTTGCAATTTCCTTTCGGGTGCATTTACTTTAAGTTGTGTGAGTTGTCATTTAAATTTCACATGAACAACACCCACAAGCACTCGAGCCTTTCTGCTCTTTACACTCACACACATTAAGCCTTTTCGCTCTTAGGATACAATATATTTATATATTTTCAAGTCGTGTGAGTTTACTTTAAGTTGAGTTGCATTTCCCTTGGTGTGGATTTACATTTAAGTCGCGTGAGTTGCCTTACATTTCGGGTATTTACATTGGTGAAAGCTGTGTGAGTTGCACTTCAATTTTGGGTATTTACATTAGTGAAAGTTGTGTGAGTTGCACTTTGAATTCGAGCCTAGCTCACATCATCACTTTCAAAACCTGAAAAAGATTTATGCATCCTTGCATTCGTTCGCTTTCAAAAGCCCCCGAATCCTCGCTCAATCCACGTTGAAAATAGGCACATATTCACACACATATCAGGCCTAATAGATAAAACTCAAAAGACTTAGGGTCATCAAAAAGTCATAATAAAATTTGCAAACAAGGCATACATCGAATTCATAAAACACTGGTCTTTTCAAAGTTAGTATTTGATTTGAAAAATCGAAGTTTCTAAGCGTTTAAACTGACCCTTGAGCATCGGTTAACCAAGGTTTAAGCGAAAAGATCCCGCTTTCCAACAATCACCAGAAAGTCTGAAATCTTTCAAAAACCTTCGTTAGCTTGAGTAAGCTAGCTGGCACGCTCGCAAAATGACTTAGGCACGAAAAGGTTCATTTCTGGTCTCATAAATCAGGAGTGAAAATTTTCACGCTTACAAAGGAGATGTTTGGAATTATGTTGGCACACCGTGTGATATGTGGAACAATATGGCTATACATATTAGGAAAGTAGCGAAAGATGTATTAGGGGTATCTAAGGGAGGTGTACCGGCACAAAAAGAAGCTTGGTAGTGGAGTGAAGTAGTACAAAATAAAATCAAGGCAAAGAGGGCATGTTGCAAATTACATTATGCTTAGAAAACTAGTGAAACTTTAGAAGCTTATTAGAAAGCAAAGAAGGAAGCAAAAAAGGCCGTTAGTGAAACAAAAGCTAAGATTTGGGAGGATTTATATAAAAAACTCAACTCAAAAGAGGGTGAAAGAGATATTTTTAGGATAGCTAGGGCTAGAGATAAGAAAACTAAAGATCTTAATTATGTTAGATGCATAAAAACGAGGATGAAAAAAATTTAGTGGCAAATGATGATATAAGAAATAGATGGAAAAACTATTTTTATAATCTTTTTAATGAAAATAAATATGTTAGTATTAGTTTAAGAGATTTAGCCAAGTCAGAAAAGTATATAAACCATAATTTCTACTGACGTATACAAAAGAATGAAGTCAAAGAGGCTCTTAAACATATGAAGGGTGACAAATCGGTAGGACCAGATAATATTCCTATAAAAGTTTGGAAAATACTTGGAGAAATAGGAATCACTTGGCTCACAAGACTATTTAATGAAATATGGAAAAACCAAAAGATGCTAGAGGAATGGAGAGCAAGTACACTTATACCCATATATAAAAACAAGGGAGACATTCAAAATTGTGTGAATTATCAAGGTATCAAGTTAATGAATCATACTATGAAATTATGGGAAGGAATTATTGAACGTAGGTTAAGACAAGTATCAAGTACAATAGAGAACCAATTTGGATTCATGCAAGGCAGATCTACTATTGAAGTGATTCACCTTTTGAGACGTCTTATGGAACATTTTAGAGCAAAAAAGAAAGACCTTCACATGATATTTATTGATCTAGAAAAAGCTTATGATAGGGTACCGAGGGAGGTTCTTTGGAGAAATTTGGAAAAAAGAGGTATCCCATTGACATATATTAATCTGATAAGAGATATGTATGATGGTGCAAAAACATGTGTGAGGACTCATGAAGGAATGACAGACTTCTTTGAAGTTAATATTAGGTTACATCAAGGATCAACTTTAAGTCCATACTTATTTATAATGGTGATTGATGAGTTAACAAAACATATTCAAGATAAAGTACCTTGGTGTATGTTATTTGCAGATGATATTGTATTAGTGGAGGAGTCTATGGAAAAAGTTAATAGAAAATTGGAACTATGGAGAGAAACATTAGAAAGCCATGGCCTCCGACTTAGTAGAACAAAGACAGAATATATGGAATGTAAGTTTGATCATTTGGTTACTTCAGATAACATAGAAATTAAAATTGGCACACATTGCATTCCCCAAAAGGAAAGTTTTAAATACTTAGGGTCAATTTTTCAGAGTGATGGGAGAATTGATGGAGATGTTATACATAGAATTAATGCTGGTTGGTTAAAATGGAGAGGAGCATGAGGTATTCTTTGTGATAAGAAGATACCATTAAAATTAAAAGGTAAATATTATAGAGCAACAATTAGGCCTGCCATGTTTTATAGTTTTGAGTGTTGGGCAGTTAATCATCAAAATGTACAAAAGATGTCTGTGACAGAAATGAAGATGTTGAGATGGATGAGTGGTCATACAAGAAAAGAGCGTATACATAATGAGGTTATTAAAAACAAATTAGGAGTGGCACCAATAGAGGATAAAATGAGAGAACATCATGTAAGATGGTTTGGACATATAGAAAGAACATCAAAAGAAGAACTTGTAAGAAGGTTAGAAAAACTAAATTTGGAAAGTATTAAAAGAGGTAGAGGACGACCACAAAAGTGTTGGAAAGAAACAATAAAGAATGATCTAGCTTATTGGGAGTTAACTGCTAACATGGCACACGATAGGGATCTATGGAAACAAAGAATCCATGTAGCCGACCCCGTCTAGTATGGGAAAAGGCTTAGTTGTTGTTGTTGTTGTTGTTGTTTTTTGTCCCTTGATGATCAACTAAAAATCTAAGAAATCCTTTTAACCAAATTCTATTCTCAAATTTGGACTATACTTGTGACAGAGATTTAGTAATTTGGTTGTAAAAGTCAGATTTTAGATGAAACCACTCTTGAGGGATTTGGACAACTATATACTGAGTTATAATGGTTTTACCAAATAAGTGTCGTGAGATTTTTATTATAGGTAGGCTTGGTTTAAAGTTAAGTTTGATTTTTGGTGATTTTTTTATGAACTTTATATCCATCCAAAATTCGTGAAACTTTTACTAGACATTTTCATAGGTTTGTTCCACTTAGGAAAAACATTTGACAATATTTTCCTTGGAAATGAATTTAGAAAAAAAACTGACAACTCAGCAGGTTTATGCAGAATGTTGAAATTTCTAGAGATTTCCTAATAGAAGATAGTGATGCATTTTATTAGATGGTTAATGATTAAGTGATCATTCAAAGAATTTTGTTGATTACTTATGTTAGTTCGGGAAGAAACTCATCCATATATATATCTCTGAGATGCCTCTCTAAGAGGGTAAATAAATACATTCATAGCCCAATATCCTCCCCAACATAAACTTATTTGTGATTAATCCACCATAAGAGTGATTATAGACTCATGTCATCAAATGTAATCAAGTAGCTACACCCCCCTAACGGCTTCTTGAGTTGAGTTAGAGACAATCAATCCATCCAAGAAAAGAAAGAGGAGATAATATAGTATATAAGTATAGAAAAGATGAGAATATAAGATATATCATATATTAAGGTAGAAGAAACAAAAAATTATAGAGTTAGTGGATTCCTGTCACCTATAGTCATTTCCTTTGTGTCTTTGGACTATGGCAGGGCTCTCTTTTGCAATGATATTTCACGAAAAATGATTGTCTACTTCTGAAATATAATGAAATAATCTTTTAGATCTTGATGAATCATCATTTGAACCCGTAAAAACTGAACCAGTACAAACTAAAATATTAAGTGGTCATATGAGACCACGAGCTCCTCCATCCTATTTAAAGGACTATCATACTTATTTAACTAAGGATACATGTTATTTAATAAATTTAGATGAAGTGACTGATAATCTAAGTTATCAGAAAGCTATGATATCATTTGAATCACCAGACTGGATAAAAGCAAGATATAAGAAAATTGAATTCTTTAAAAAAAATAAGTCTGGGAGTCGGCTGTTTTGCCAAAGAGAAGAAAATAATTGGCTACAAATGAGTATTAAAAAAGAAGTATAAGGTCGTTGGTTTAATCGAAAATTTGAAAGCAAAATTGGCTGCAAAAGGCTTTTCATAAAAGGAGGGAATTGATTATGTTAATACATATTATCTAATTATAAAATTTACATCTATCTGGATAATTTTGGCAATTGCTATATTTTATGATTTGGATTTACATCAACTAAATGTGAAGACAGTTTTTGAATGGTGGCCTTAATGAAATTATTTACATGAAACATGTAGAAGGCTATGTAATCAAAGGTCACAAGGATATGTTATATAGGTTGAAGAAATCCCTATATGGCCTTAAGCAATCAATGGTATTTGACTTTTCAAAATGTCATTGTGGAACTTGGGTTTGTGCCAAATCAATTTGATGATTGTGTCTTTGTTTGGAAGAGTAAGAGTCACTTTGTCATCTTATCATTATATGTAGATGACATCTTGTTGACCGGTAATGACAATGATATGATTGTCAAGACAAAGTCATGGTTAAGTTCTAAGTTCGAAATGAAAAATATGAAAGAGACATCATATATCTTGGGTATAAAGCGTACCCATAATAGAGAGTCTAGACTATTATATCTAAGTCAAGAGAGATATTGACTATATTCTCAAGAAATTGAGAATGGGTGAAGTATGCTAGTACACCCATTGTCAAAAGGGACAAGCTTAGTAAAGCTGACTATCTTGGTGATAAATAAGAAAAACCAAATATTTCTTGTGTTCAAGCTATTGGTAGCTTAATGTATCCATGTTATATATGAGACCTGATATCAGTTTTGTTGTTGGTCTCATGAGTAGATATCAAAATAATCTTGGTTGACAACATTGGGTTATCGTAAAGAGGATTTTGAGATATATAAAAGAAACAAGGGACTTAAAATTATGTTATCAAGCAGATAAATTAAAAATAATTGGATACTCATATGCTAATTTTATTAAGAGCAAAGATGATAGGAAATCAACCTCCGATTAAGTTTTCTTATTTGGAGTTGTTATTTCTTGGTTATACAATAAACAGGGTTGTATAGCAGTGCATACACATAAGTGTCATTTGGATAAATCACTTTATTAGTGATTTAAAAATTAATATAGCCAATGAGCCAATTGTCATTTATTATGATAATAGTGTAGCCATAATACAGAGTGGAGTTGATAGCTAAAGGAGCAAACATATAATGGTAAAGTATAATTATGTACATGATATGTTACAACAAAAGAAAATATTTGTCACTTACCTTCGTATAGGAGATATGGTAGCATACACCTTGACAAAAGGTATATTTGAAGACTTGTTTGCTAAACATATTACCAGTTTGGGATTAAGACATGTTTAGGGTTTCCAGTTATGTGGGAACATGAAAATAAGTTGTTATACTGAAAAAAGTGTATTGATTATGAAAACCACATAATGAGATAACTCATGAGAGTTATACTTTAAGTACAACTAGAAAAATGATACAAATAGAAAAGGCCACTAAATAGTGGGAGGAAACTATTATAGTTTGATTGAGTTCATATGGCTAAGTGAGAGATGATAACTCCTATAGTTATGGATGGTCATAAGGCCTTATATAACATATGTACAATATGGAAGGAGGGCTGCCTTCAATATTGTACATACGGTTACTAGTATGAAATATAATAAATTTAACATAAAAAACTCTTTCTATTTACAAAATACAAAGCATGAGACATGAAAAAATTTCTCTTAGCTATAACGGACATCCAAGGAAGGTATATACGCAAAAATAAAAGAAATGAAGAGAGGTTAGAAAAATAAAGATATTTATAGAGATTTTACAGTCCTGAGCTCTCCCTCTTGTTTTCTTATTCTATTGAAGAATCTTTCTTGACAAAGTCATGCTAGGTGATTCAAGCCCAATAACACTGCTCCGCTACAACAAAAACATAACAAGTTATGCTTCTTTTGACCATGATAAGATACCATAGAATAATGGAGAAAATGGTCTTTAGGTTAATAAAAATGGGCAAAATTTTGAAAGGCAAGAAAGGAAGTAAAACACAATAAAATCTTCAAATTAAATCCAAAATCATGATCTTATGGTCTTGGGATGTAGATGTCATATGGAACACTTCCAAATTGATGGCTTTGTTTTGAGCTTTAAGAAAAAAGCAATTTTAGGCTGTAATGAGTGAAAGTAAGGATTCGAGAACCAGACCGCACTCTAGAGAAATTCCCAACCTTTCTAGTACATCTCAAAACCTGTCAATCATCTACAAGGCAATACGGGGTCAAAATGACCTCTCCCGACCTTTAAACAAGTATCTCAGCACCTATCAATCATCTAGCACCAAAAAGACATTGGAGAATAATTATAGCATGAGATATGTAAGATACGCTCACTATAGAGTGGTACAAATAATGGTAGACTTTCCTTGGGTTACACCATTGATTTTCTATTGGAAGAACTTCGTAAGGGAGCCCTGTACTGTGACTATTTTTTCTATTTGGGCCTTATGGTCTTCATGGCTTATTTGTGACCATCATCAAAAGTGCTTGTGCTAATATGTGATAACAAAAGTGTCATCAAATAACAACACATTTCATGAGAGAATAAAGCAATGAAAATGAACTATCACTATGTTGAAGAAGAACATATTCAACGGAATACTGTATTACAATATATTATGTAAGAATATCAACTCACATATGCATTTACCAAGTCATCGTCACCACCCACATTTAAGTTTCTTATAGACAAACTTTTGGTATACTCTCCATAAATTTAAGAGGGAGTGTTAAATGATAAAGAAAGGTAGATATATTTTTAGTTAAAGTTAAATGTATTTCTTTTTTCTTTTTCTATTTTTGTATTGGCCATCAGCTTCTGGCACTTTCTCATCTTCATAATGAGCTCTATATGCTCTTGAGTACACATTAATATGAATTGATCTCTCTGTTGTTTGATAAATCTTAGTATTTCAAGTTGCATCTTGATGAGACAGTGAATTGGTTGTAGTCCTCTCAGTTGCTGTGTTTGTGACCATTGTTGATTGTACGTTGAATTGGGTCACAAGAATGTGAAGTGATCTTTCTGGAAAATCATTTTTAACCAAGGGATATTTCCTTTCAGTAAGCCACTCCTTGGCTAGTTTATGTACACACCTCAAAATTTTCACTCTTTTAAAATTTTAAAGTTTCAAATATGTTTTTCAAAGAAAATCAATTTAAGGAATTAAAATGAGATTTCAAAAAATATGCCAAAAAATCAAGGCTTTTAATGGATTTTTGAAATCAAAATTTTGAAACAATTGAAAATTTGAGAGAATTTTAAAAACAATCAAGCTTGGCAAGAGAATTTTCCAAAATCATGAAAGAAACAAGAATAAAAATTCAAAAACTTGAATGGTAGAATTTCGAAAGAAGTTTCATCAAGCAAGTGTTTTGAAATAAACGAAGCTTATAAGTTGACATAAAAGATAATCACATGGGGATATTGAATTGTGAACAAAATAAGGAGGAGAAGTTTCTTGTAAGATCTGCTTTAGAATTTTCTAGAAACGAGGAGCGTTAAGAATTTTAGAAATCATAAACTTAAGCTTTTGCTAATCCTAGTTAAGCCCAAAAATACCCCATGGGCTTCTATAAATAGGCCCTTGGCTGGCCTTTCCATCCATCCTATCCCCAAGTCTTTAAGCAACTCTTGTAACAACCATCTTGGATGGCTTCCTTCTAAAATACCGAATCAAGAGACCTCATAGTCTCTTCATAAGTCTCTAGATTATTTGCTCTATTATAACAAAATGACATGAGATTCATAATTGAGTTACAAGTTTCTTCAACTAAAAATATTTGGAAATCCGGTCCAAAGGTACTTGTCTTTTGTTTCACCTAGGTATTAGACTCTCTATATTATCATTACTAGTTCTAATTTTTTTAGATCATGTTCATTTTTATAAACATATCTTATAGATTTAAGAATTTAGGTAAGCCTATCTTCTTGCTAAATATCATCTTTAGACTCTATCACCATATTAATAGGATAGGAATCATTTGATTCAGTTACAATGAATCAATTTACCTTACTATATTCGGTATATCCCAAGAAGATACATTTAATTTTTCTTTCACCCAACTTCTTTCTTTTGGGTTCTAAAACTTTGACAATAGCCTTACAACCCTAAGCTTTGAGAAAGTTTTGTTAGAATTTTTTTTATTCTAGAGTTCATATGGGTAATCTGGTTCTTTTTATTTGAAACTCTATTTAAATAAAACAAGTAATTAATAATATTTCATCTATTCAATAAACCATAATACGATAACATAGAATTTACTATTTCTTTTAACACTATTTTTCCTTTCTGTTACACCATTTAAAGTTTGATAAATGTTAATCTTTAGGTTTATTGACTCCACCGATATCAAATAACTAAATCTAGTGCATTCAAACAAACATCTTCAGGATACAACAAAGACACTCAATTCATCTTTCACGAACACAACTGAGTAGCACTACAATAGGACTTGCAAACTCTCTCAAAAAACTATATAGGAAAGTACTCATACCATGAGAAAAAAGTTCTTGTCTACAAAACAATATATAAACATGGTGAAGATGTAACTAATGATATACTACTAATTAGTATAATTATCACTCAAGTAACTCTTAATGCCAAAACATGGTTGTAAAATGCTCTTAAGTTACAACCACTACATGTGCTACTAATGAGCACAATTATCACTCAAGTGAGCGACTCTTAAGTCCAAAACATGACAATAAAATGCTTATGAGTTACAACCACTGTATGAGCAAAATTATTACTAAAGTGACTCTTGATACCACAATATGGCTGCAACCAAAACCTTTACCAAATATATTTTGGTATTTTGAAACTCAAGCAACAATCGCACCATATTCATAATACATTTGAAAAATCATCACTTTAGAAATCTTATAGTTTTCACAAAAGTATTTCATGATTTGAATTACTTAACAAAACATGGGTTTCACTTATTCAAATTAAATAGTAAACAAGCTTTGAAATATCTGATCTAATTAAACAAGTGTGCATTGTCATGTTTCACATTTTTATAGGCCTTGTGTCGGGTATCCTTTATCATGATTGCTTTAAGAGTCAAGAAAAGAATTTGAGAAGTGATCTTATTTCACACTAATATAGATAGTCTCCAGAAAATGTATCTCGATATAAGCACTTTAACATATACCTATATACTATAGGTCTATTAAGAGCAAGGCTCAACCTTTTTTTTTTGCTTTATGGGACTATATACAAAAACTATAAAATGTTTATGAGTTACAACCACTATGTGTGAGTAATAAGCATAATTATCACTCAAGTAAGTGACTCTTAAAGTGAAAACATGACTCCAAGATGCTTATAAGTTACAACCATTAGACGTGCTACTAATGAGTAGTATTATTACTAAAGTAAGTTACTCTTAATGCTACAACATGTTGTAACCATAACCTTCACCAAATATATTTTAGTATTTTGAAAATCCCCAAAAAATTCAAAGCCTCAGCGCATCATCTCACCTCCTACACATTTGTCTACTTCCTAAAGTAAAAAATGGTCTACAATTGTGACTCCAATTCTTAGTGATTACTGGGAAGACTTAAAAAGATAACATCAAGCCAAGGATAGATCAGAAATCAAAATTTCTGTTCCTGGTTGGTTACCTTGGGCACCACTATTGTGAGGCTCTCCTATAATCTCTTTGAGAGCTACAAATCACCTATATATATATATATATATATATATATATATATATATATATATATATAGGGAAGTTGAACATCGAAATCAAATAGCTCTCTTTGAGAGTTAGAAATCATGGAAAATTTTCGATTTCATTGGTAGGGCTTCCTGATCTCATTCGGTTTCCCTTTTCTTTTTCTTTTCTGTAAATTTTGGTTCAATTCTGATTCAGATACTTGAGGCACTATATTGTAAAAGAAAGAATATAAAAGAGAAATACAATTTCTTACAAAGCATGATTCAGTTAAAAGCAGTAGCCAATACCTGCAATTGTAGCAAACTAATGAGAAACTGACTCCATTCCTTGATCGTTCCAATATCCTCATCACACATATCAGTCTTTTATCGCGACCAAAAGTTACAAGCATGGGAAGGCAAAACGACTCTGTAGTTTTGCATTCATCCATTGCTCTCTTACAAGAAAGATTTAAACAGTTGCAGAGGGTCAAAGAAATGAAGGCAAGAGAGTTGTTGAAATTGTTTCCGGCAACGGAAAGAGTGAACCTCACACTTTACAATGCTGCTGCTTATGATCCGATTCCAGCAACTCATTGCAATCAATATGGCTTTCTCAGCAAGCATTTAGCCCATCAGCATGGAGAGGTTGGAGTGTGTAGTGTCGCGCTTAGATGGACTAACTGCTGGTCATGGCCTCAGCTGCACCACACATGGTTATTATGATGATGCTGAGGTTGACACATCACTTCACTTGTAAATTAACAAAACCAGTTTTTTCTTGTATAATCTTTCTTTTAGTTTTTTTTTATCTTTGTAGACGCTAGAAAGAATGTACTACTGTAATTAATGTTTGGCTGTCCCCTCAAGGTTAATATAAACAAGGCCTTCAGCAAGGAAATCCTCAACTCTCTCAAACGGAACATCGACACACTTGATAGTATCCATGCCATCCTCACCATTAGATTTTCATTTCAGATTTCTTAGAACAAGACGTGCAACTTTTTGTGCAGATTGATGGTATCTTCATCATCTTTTCGAACCGAACTGCACTCACCTTCCTTCAATTTCCTGCCAGTATCTGTGTAAGAACAAAAACAAACAAACTTATCAGGATTCTAAGAATATTATTGACAAAATGAACCAAAACTTCTTGCTTCAATCTTCATCAGACACATAAAGGAGAACAGATTCATGGGTACAATCACAACCCTTTTTTTCAGGGAAGCTGGGTCATGCAGGACATATCATATGGCACATAAGGTTTGCACGAGCTATACCACCCCTTTCGACAGGTCCCACTATCTAAGCTATCGTTGCCATGTATTGGAGGTTACATGATTGAATTTAGATAGGCTCTCTGAAATTTACAAAACGAGAAACTCAAATAGATTCAGATCCGACCCAGAGTGTTAGCTCATTGGTAAGGTCCTAGACGCCCACTCTCAGGTGGCAAGTTCAATTGCCCGAGGGTGTATGCGTGTGCTAGGCTGCTGCCTATTTTAACAAACAAAAGAAAAAGATTCAGATCCTTTCTTCGAGTATGTTCACCTGATCAAAGTTTGTAACCCTTAACCTGATCCCCATGATGCACGGCTACTCCTGTAAGGGCGCCGTACCTGTATCCATACTGGGTACGGGTATGCGCATAGGTGCCTTGGGTACGTACTCATACTGCAAAATACATACTGGTACATGTATGCATGTACCAGTACGTACCGGTACGTGTACCCTCTATTGATGAGTATTTCAAATACTCGTATCGGATACACATTGGATCAGGTTGACCCATATGAATATGGTTTGATCCGATCCAAATAACAAATTTACGTGAAACCTAGTACTCGATACTGGCCCTCTGTGTGTGACATTCTCAATACCAGCAGACGGCGGCGAGATCATTGGCGGCCCGGCAGGCGACGGACGGCGGTGGGAAGTGCGACTGGTTGGTTTTTCCGATGAGATCATCATGCATAGTCCCGTACTCAGGTCATAGTTTTGCTGCCAATATCTTTTATGCTGTCGTGTCTCTGTGTGTGCATTCACTAGTTCTTTTGGTCATACGCATACCAAATGTTTGTTAGATTGTCTTTATTTGTGTTGAGTCTGTTGATTGTTGGATATGCGGTTTTCTTTGTCTGTTTACGTTGTTTTGTCTTGTAAGGTTTAACAAGTGGGAGTTATCTGGTGAGTTCACCATATTCATGAATGCCCAACTTCTATGTCCTTTAGGATCTGTTTAAAGGATCTAATCCATGTGTTTTGAAAACATTTTTAAAATGGGTCTCCTTTCAAAGTTCTTGAAAGAAAGATCAAAATGGATTATGCCACTCTAAATGAGGGAATTGACTCTTTATGAAAAATAGAGTTTTCAAATTTATTTGGTAACAGTTCAAAAAAAATTGGCTTACAAAATGAGGCATAGTTAAAAATAGCAAAATATTTTCAAATGATAGGTGCTATTAAGAAATGGGATATACTTGGCTTAATCGTGTATCCAAAGGGATGAGTTTTCCTCACTTCATTTCTCTCCAAAAAAGGAAAATTGGCAAAATCAAAAGAAAAGGAAGAAAACAAAAACCTCCAATATAGAGGTCTTCCCTATGAAAGAAAAGAAAAGAAAAAGTCAAAGCTCAAAAAGAGCAATTTTCCATCTCTTGGCCTTAAACCATAGGACGCTTCAGAAGGGACCGTGGTAATCCTTCCCAAATTCCCTACAGCTTATCCCAATGAAAAAAGGTTCTCCAATAAAATCCCAGAGTAGGAATATGACCTACTTATTTGGATCTCATTTTTGTTTTTTGAACTAGACTTTATTGTGTGAGAAAATGAATTTTAAAATGTCATTCAAAATTTCCTACAAAACCTCTGCTAAGTAGTGGGTATTGAAACCCGAACATCAAAACAATATGAGATTATCTCACTTGGGGCAGCCAGCCTTCATAGGCTTTTCCTCAAGCTCATGAAACTCATGAATGGGTCTCTAAACACACACTACACTCCATTTACATCACACACCATGCATGCATACATCCATCAAAAGGTGAGCCATGCATATTCTAGGACTAGTGCTTAGTATAAGTCAAGTCCCCTTTGGCACAAATCCCCTTCTTCACAAAACTCCGAGAAAAAGAATGCTGAGAAACGAATGAAAGATCCATACTCTCAAGTCAAGTTTTGGGAAGAAAAATCGAAAATGGTGTATTTCTTCTTTGCCATTATCCAAATAAATTTGGAATAATGCCAAAGAGGGGCATTTGTAAACACCCCAAAATGTTTTGCAAAAAACATATTTAAGCATGTTTCGAAACAATAGGCTGGTTTAAAAAAAATCCATGATTTAAATACGGCCTACGAATTTAATAAAATATCCAAAACAAAGATTTTGAAATTTAAAGTTTTAAGTTTCAAAATCAAGTTTTAAAAATGTAAACAAAGATGAAATTAGGATTGGTTCGAAAGTGGATAAGGATGAAGCCCGCCGAAGATCCCGAAAGAAGGCACAATCTCAAGGCTAAAATGGAATCGAAGCATCTCAATCCAATCTCAAAGCGGCAACAAGAAGGCAAGGACCGAGCTCATTCACCAAATGTGGACTAGAGAAGTTGAAGCCAAGATGGGCTAGGCCAAATCAAGAGCCCAAAACCAAGGGCAAAGACTCGATTTACATGCAATGATGAACAAGTTGATTTAAACCAATCAATGGACTAAAGGAGGATCAAAGACATGGATCAAGCCAAGCCTGGACTCCATCAAATATGGCACCAAAGGTTGCCCCAAATTGAACTTAGTCGGGCCACATTCGTTTGCACCCAATCGGCTGCACCAAATCAAGTCTAGCCAGACCATATTCAAAGCTACTTAACCACATCATACTAGACCGAGTCATTTGACCGACCTAGCCACATGGGACTGGGCTTGCATTGACCAAAGGGGGCCATCAAGAAGCCCACGTGAATGCCTTGGGTCAAGCCAAGAATTGGATCAAAAGGGGGGCTCCAAAAACCCATCCAATCCAAAACTGTGGAAGGCTCTTGGCTTTCCCCTCCTTGAGACCTATAAAAAGGCACCTTGGGGGCTGGTTTTCAACATTAGAGGAAAGAGAGAAAGAGAGAGAGGTGCAAAGAAAGAGAGGAAAATAGAGGATACATGTTTTAAATTATGGTACTCGTAAGGAAAAGGCTTGAAACGGAGTTGGTATTATCATAAATAAAGATTTAAAAGATAGTATAGTAGACATACAATGATATGGTGATTGAATCATGACGTTAAAATTATTGTTAGGAGCAGAGGTTTTGAATATAGTTTGTCCTTACACACCCCAAGTAGGGCTAGAAGATAGTATAAAGACAACTTTTTGAGAAGAGTTAGATAAGGTGATTCAAAGGATTCCACAAAGGGAGATGATTTGTTTAGGAGGAGACTTAAATGGACATGTGGGTAAAGAGGCATTAGGATATCAAGGTATTCATGAAAACTTTGGTTTTGGGGATATAAATGAGGAAGGTAGGGAGATAATAAATTTTGCTATGGCATTTGATTTCTTTATAGTCAATACAATCTTATTACTTATAAGAGTGGCTTATCACAAACACAAATTGATTACTTTATTTGTAGAAAAAAAGATAGAGCGTGTTGTAAAGATTGTAAGGTAATTCCAAGAGAAAGCTTAACCACCCAAAATCGACTTTTAGTTATGGATTTACAAATAAAAAAATGGACAAAGAAAAAAATAGTGCATCGAGTTATTCAGACTAAATGGTGGAACTTCAAAAGCGAGAAAGAAGATATATTTAAACAGAAAGTCCTTCAAGGAGATGCTTGGAATTATGTTGGCACACCTTGTGATATGTGGAACAATATAGCTATACATATTAGGAAAGTGGCGAAAGATGTGTTAGGTGAATCTAAGGAAGGTGTACCGGTATAAAAAGAAGCTTGGTGGTGGAGTGAAGTAGTACAAAATAAAATTAAGGTAAAGAGGGCATGTTACAAATTACATTATGCTAAGAAAACTCGTGAAACTTTAGAGGCTTATAAGAAAGCAAAGAAGGAAGCGAAAAAGGCCATCAGTGAAGCAAAAGCTAAAATTTGACAGGATTTATATAAAAAACTCAACTTAAAAGAGGGTAAAAGAGATATTTTTAGGATAGCTAGAGTTAGAGATAAGAAAACTAAAGATCTTAATTATGTTAGATGTATCAAAGACAAGGATGAAAAAATCCTAGTGGCGAATGATGATATAAGAAATAGATGAAAAAACTATTTTTATAAGCTTTTTAATGAAAATAAAGATATTAGTATTAGCTTACGAGAGTGGAGAGCGAATACACTTATACCCATATATAAGAACAAGGGAGATATTCAGAATTGTGCGAATTATTGAGGTATCAAGTTAATGAGTCATACTATGAAATTATGGGAAAGAACTATCGAATATAGGTTAAGACAAGTATCAAGTACAATAGAGAACCAATTTATATTCATGCTAGGCAGATCTACTGTTAAAGTGATTCACCTTTTGAGATGTCTTATGGAACATTTTAAAGCAAAAAAGAAAGACTTTCACATGATATTTATTGATCTAGAAAAAACTTACGATAGGGTACTGAGGGAGGTTCTTTGCAAAACCTTGGAAAAAAGAGGTATCCCATTGACATAAATTAACCTTATAAGATAGAGGACTCATGAAGGAATGACAGACTTCTTTGAAGTTAATATTGGGTTACATCAAGTATCAACTTTAAGTTCATACTTATTTATAATGGTGATTGATGAGTTAACAAAACATATTCAAGATGAAGTACCTTGGTGTATGTTATTTGCAGATGACATTGTGTTAGTGGAGGAGTTTAAGGAAAAAGTTGATAGAAAATTGGAACTATGGAGAGAAACATTAGAAAACAAAGGCCTTCAACTTAGCAGGACAAAGACAATGTAAGTTTGATCATTTGGTTACTTCAAAGGACATAGAAATTAAAATTGGCACACATTGCATCCTCCAAAAGAAAAGTTTTAAATACCTAGGGTCAATTTTTCAGAGTCATGGAAGAATTTATGGAGATGTTATGCATAGAATTAATGTTGGTCGGTTAAAATGGAGAGAAGCATCTGGTATTCTTTGTGATAAGAAGATACCATTAAAGTTAAAAGGTAAATATTATAGAGCAACAATTAGACCTGTCATATTTTATGGTTTTGAGTGTTGGGCAGTTAATCATCAACATGTACAAAAGATGTTGTTGAGATGGATGAGTGGTTATAAAAGAAAAGATCGTATACATAATGAGGTTATTAGAAACAAATTGGGAGTGAGACCAATAGAGGATAAAATGAGATAATATCGTTTAAGATGGTTTGGACATATAGAAAGAAGACCAGAAGAAAAACCTTTAAGAAGGTATGAAAAACTAAATTTGGAAAGTATTAAAAGAGGTAGAGGACGACCACAAAAGTGTTGGAAAGAAACAATAAAGAAGGATCTAGCTTATTGTGAGTTAACTGCTAACATGACATATGATAGGGCTCTATGGAAACAAAGAATCCATGTAGTCGACCCCGTCTAGTATGGGAAAAGGCTTAGTTGTTGTTATCATCTCAAAAGAAACTATGATTATGCGGAGTAACCTAGAATGCAAGGAAGGAGTACAAAGTAGGTTGTCGAAGTTGATGTTCAGACAAGATTATATAATGAGGTTGTAAATATCCCATTCTATCCAAAGATAATTTTCTGTTCTTCAATATTGTTCAACTAGTTGATATAAAGTTGATTAGTTGGCAGCAAAGAATGGATAAAGTTAGTATAGTGGGACATTACAAACTCGTCAATTACAAGGAGCCAATTTCACAGAGAAAAGGCAAAAGAAAGAATGTAAGGGAGTATACCGTCTATTGTATGGCAGTAGAAAAAAAAACGACACCGGAGTGAGAAGCCATAGGCACAGAGAAAAGAAAATTTCTTTTACCAGGAGAATTCACATGCGAGTAGAAAAGGCAAACGAAAGAATGTAAGGGAGATTAATGAAATAAACCTCAAATGATACCCAAGAAGGAAGGAATTCCAAAAATCACACAAGCATACATTTGTTAGAAGATTTTCAGTGTTTGGGATCACTATGTACAACTTAAGCCCTTGAAAACAACTTCAAACATATAGGGGAAATGTATTGACACTGAAAATTAAGGGAATGTGACAAACTCTTGACAAGCTTGAAATGAGACATCAATTTAAGCCCATGCCGTAGAGAAGCTTCAAGGCGCGAGGTAACAGTGGTTACAACTAGTAAATTATAAATAAGATTGGCAGCGTAAAGGCAATAAAAATGAGGCGAGCGAGAAGCTATTGGAAATCTTATACACAAGAATAAAGGATAGATTGAACTATTGCCACTTGAAAAAGGGCTATAAGAACTGATCGTATTGATTAAGTTAGGGATTGAATCAATCACATTATCAACTCTTTTTTTATAAGATCGTGATGATTGAACCGTTCAATGCACATCTTGAACCGGATTAGGTGCACACGTTCTTTATCAGTTATTCAAGCTCCCATCTTCTCAACTTGTGCTAAATCTCAAATTGAGACGTCCAGCAGAGTTCTGGTAATTAATATATATACACACACACTCTAGATCAACCAGTTATGTGGGTATTCATGTAAGAAGTGGCAAATTTCCAACGCCTAATTGGTAAGATATCCTGTGTGACTTGCCAGACAGATCTCTAAACTTTAATCCTTAACCAGGACCGGTTTTAATATATAGTGGCGTAAATGATTGTCCGTTGCATAACTGACGCGGTAAAGTATGAAGCTTTTGTTGACAAGCAAGTAGCCAATCTGTGGCAAGTCTGCCGTGTCTCATGCATAAATAAGGAAGCGGCTCATTTTGCCCTTCTAAAAGTTGCTCTCTTCAGGGCATTGCTCACTGACTATGGGGTTGGCTTTCTGAAAGAAAATGTTGCGAGTTCAACCGTGCACCTGATAGGGGTCTGTCTAACCCCAGATTTCCTTGGCACACTTTTCTCAAATTACGTGCGGTAATAGCGGTTGCGTGTCAAGGTGTTTCTATATGGAGTCCAATCCTACCATTTCCGATGCTTCTTTTTCATGTTATAAAGCATTATGTGAATACTCACCTACTAAGACTAATCAGATTTCGCGGTGCCCAAGTCTGGAACAAAATGAAATGGGAATATAAAATAGGCCTGCACCTATTTTGTTGAGCTCTCGTATGTAGCTTGTACTCGTATAGCATATAGCTTATATAGATTATTATAGATCATTGTCTTTTGCTGATTGACCAGGTATTTATTACTCATAATACCGAGAACTTCTAAATATGCACTGATCAGCAATGGAGGGCATCAATTGTCGCATCTGTGGCTATTCCCAACTTCATAAGAGCCAAGTTCAACACTGCCCAATTTTCTTCATCCTGTTACAAAACTATGGCTTCAATGCTCATCCTCAGGCAAGTAGTCGTCAAGGATGAACTGAATAAATGAAAGATAAAATAAAACTCAAAATGCCCCCAACAGCCAACCATCTAGTTTGCTGTTGGGCAGGGTTACAGCGGCTAATTTGTTCCGATGTGAATAATGATTGCAAGTTATTTGGCACTCTGCGTATGTGAATAATGATTGCATGTTATTTCGCTCACTCAACAAGTCCTTGACAAAAAAAACATCAAAAGAAGCAAAAGTAACATCACCAGGCCCATTATTCATATTGTCATTGATCCTCTAGAGGAGGAGCATATAAGTAAACATTCTTAACTTCATGGCGCTATGATAAGGTATAAATAAGGGCTCATAAGAACAAGGAATAGTTGACTGCTGGCGGCTGTCCTCCATAGTGCCCCTGGCTCAACTAGTAAGCATCATTTACTAATATCACACACGTGAATACACACCACGTGGACGACTTTTGATACCATTGAAATCCTGCAATTCCTTTTTCTGGAAATCCTACTTTCGGTGCCATTTTCCTGATTCGCTGTTTTCTCGCTATATCTAAAAGATTCTGGTTCTGTCCTATAGTCGCTGAAATCTCTCTCTATATATATTTCTCCTGTGGGAGTTTTGTACTGATAAAAACAACCATAAGGTAGATACCTTCCATGCAACGGAAGAGTTTACCACATAATTCGTGTTGTGTTATGCCAAATGTTTTTGACGGATCCAGTTCTTCCGCAACTTGCCTAACATGATTCCAGTCTAGATTACAATTTTGTAATTTACAAACTCAGAGATTCGTCATATTTTTTACAGATAGTAAAAGCATGCATGGTTTACCATGCGATCAATCCCAATCACCATCAAAAAAACCAGCATCCTTCATCTCTGAATAATAGGCATTCTCCAAATGAAGATCTTCCTCCTATCATGATAGGACATGAAAATTTCACATTAAAGGATAGTGGTTGCACAGTGTTAGTAATGAAGGAATACCCAGATACTTACCAAGAAGAAATCTGATAGAAAAGTAGAGTAGATGAGAGGGAGATAAAGTGCATGGTAAATGAGGATGGTGAGGTCATAGAGCCTGCATCATAGCAAAATGTCTTTTAGCAAGCATCTAACTGAAGAATACTACATGATGTGGAAATAGACCAACAATTTCAGGCGATCTAACGGATAACATCAGATGGTTCTATGTTACAAGGGTGAGTGCAAGCATAGACACAAACGCCGTTGCAGGTGCTGGACACAACATTTTTTAAAAATTACCAGCGTAGGGACAGTTATATACAGTATAATTTATAAATGTTATACTTGACAATACCTCATAAAACTTTTGATGACTGTCAAATAATATTAATGTGTGAACTGTGAACCATTCTAAATTACCATTTCAATAAGTTAATTCACTAAGAAAGAATAATCAATCAAAAATCATGAAATCTCTTAATGAATAAATACTAAGCATAGAAATAGACGGTGCTGAGTCGGAAAAAATATGGGGGTATAGTGTTGTAGTGTCTAACACAGGAGTAGAACCACATTAGAAGTGTGTACGTGACATAGGCTTGAAGCAATATTAGATGGAATGGGAGAAAGAAAGATACCAGAAGCCGAACCCAGCACCAATACCCATAAGCGCACAAGCAGAAAGTGCCGTGGCATTAAGAGACAGCATGGCAGCAGTATAGTTGTAAAATGCAGGCTTCGCTGTGCAAAATAAAAGGACAGTTAAAGTAGAGCAGAAGCAGTAAGTCAGCCATCATTAGATAACAATCCAATGGGATGGATACAACAAGAGCACAAGATGTCCCAATCCAAACGAATAAGGAACTCAAAAGATAGCAAGTTCACCATCAACTAGCAGCCAATTATTCAGAGTGTCTGAATTTGAGTCCCAAAGTTTCTAATAACTTTCTTGAAGACTCATTGTCTAAGATCAACCGTACAAATATTAATTGTATGGTGACTTTGACTACTTGAAACTGAACCCATATTCCATAACTTCTTTTTGGACACTTTGCCATGTTAAGCAAATTCCAGAATCATTATATGAAATAAAGTTGAAATGAGAATGGAACATAAAGTCATTTTGTTTACCTGGTAACCTGTCTCTCCATTTTGTATGGTGCATGAAAAATACTACGGCATAGAGTGAAGTAAGAAGTAGCCGATGGAAGACCCATAGAACCCACTTATGACCGTCTTCCCCATCCTTATTGTCCCCAAATAAGGGAACCCCAAAACCAAATATGTAGATTGCCTAGAGGGGAAAAGAAGTTGAATTAGAAATTGAAGGAGCATGTGCAAGACCTCCATCCACTCTGTAGAAAGATACTGCCACACATGATCCAGAAAGAGCAGCGAGCTTAGACGGCAGTAGGTTAAATGAGCAGAAGAATATGCCAGTGTAGCATGAACATTATCAAATGAGGTGCTAACAAAGTAACAATATAACCACCTGTTTTCAAACTTCCATATTGGACACGAAAATGGAAAATCTCGAGTTCCCAGTTTATTCTACCAATATTTTGATAAACAAATGATATGGAAATTATTAGCCTTGGTTGACAACATGTCTGACATCATTTTGAAGACCCACGAATAATATACACTTCATTGAAACAACCATCCCATCCAAAACTTTGAACTGTTGAATGACGACAAGATTTGACAGCACAAAAACTAAAAGTGATTCCTTTTCTGGAAGCAGATTCAGATGGCAAAAGGATCATTGCAGTTCTTACAAGAGAAATACCAAAAGTTGAAAAGAAGGTATAATCCATGCACCAACATAAGAAGGAAATGGAGAATCCTGGTTATCGCCTATTAGCAACAATTTTTCCTCAGAGTTTCAAGCTTCTTTGCATGACTAAAATGGGAAAATGAAAGATTACCTTCAGAAAAAAATCCACAAACACTACGGTTCCCGATATGACCAGTGTACGCATCAGAGCTTCCAATCCATTAAATTGGTTCCCTTGGAGTAAGAAAGCCAGCAAACTTACTTCAAGGAACAACATTCCAGAAGTTGTGAATAATGATAGAAGGTTCCAAGTAAATTCCTTCCCACTAGTACACTGCCATGCCTGAAATTCAAATAAATGACAACAATAATGCCCGAAAACTCAAACAAACAAATCATCTTAAAGATCCAATGGAACTAAATATTTGAAAACAAGAATATCAATGATGTAAAATGGATTAGTTCTCACAAATATACATATATATATATATATATATAGAGAGAGAGAGAGAGAGAGGTAGTGCTAACTTTAAGTGCATAAAAATGCTTAAACATCTCTTGTGGATCTTTGACATCAGAGGAGGAGATTTGAAATACTTTACATTTAATGCACATGGTGCATTAAATGCAAAGTACAAAGTACAAATGATATTTTTAAATCAAGTCTCTACTGTTGATGTCAAAGATCGAACAGTGGAGATGTTTAAGCATTTTTAATGCACCTAAGAACATTATGAATTTAGCACTAACCCCCCTCTCCCTTCTCTCTATATATATACATACACACATAGGGGAGAGAGTGTATATGCTAGCTATGCTGTTATGCTAGTGTCAAAATAAAGGAACATAGACTTTGTTGCTCCCATATATATGGATGGTTCAAGTAATTGATCAACCAAAACTAAGCCCTTTCCATGCTAAGTGGGGTTGGCTACATCAGTTCTCAGTCACCATAGAGCTCGATCTTGTTAAGTATTAGCATTTAACTCCACAAAATCAAGATCATGTTTTATGCTGCCCTGCCAACACTATAGAGGCCTTCCTCTCCCTCTCTTTAAAATTTTCAGCATCCAATTTCTCCCACCTTTTTCTATGGAGCTTCCTATAGCAGCCCCTCCAAATATCCCACGCACCATTAACATGTCTTCTATTATAACCATTAACTCTTTCTCTAATAACCTTATTACGGATCAAGTATTTCCATGTTTAGCCACACATCCACCTCGGCATCTTATTTTTGCCACAGAATTCTTCTTCACGTGTTGATGGTTGGCTGGTCAATGCTCAACATCTTAAGGCATTGTTGGACTTATTATTTCCTTTTTACGATTTTGGTGATATTTTTTTATCATACATAATACCAAATGCATGTCTTTGTTTTAATCAATGTGCATCAATTCTAATATGTAAATCCTTCTATCACTTTGAAACACTGACCCTAATTATATTTCATATATTTTGTCTTCATTTTACTAAGTCGAAAACCCCTTATTTTAAAGGATTCTCTATAGTTAAAGTTTATTATTAATTGCTTCCCTTGTTTCTTCTACCAACACTGTCATCAACAAATAACATGCACCAAAATAACTTCCTCTTAAATGTGCTTCGTTAGTCCATCCATAACTAAAAGAAAATTGGCTTAACATTAATTATTGGTGTAATCTGATATAACATCAAAGAAATCATGCATACATACATATATATATATATATATATATATATATATATATATATATATATATATATATATATATATACCTCATGAGTTCTAATTAGGTTGATGCACATAGGAGGCCAACTTTTTTCCTCTAAGATTCTCCAAAGAATATCTCCTAGTACCGTGTTGCAAGCCTTTTCTAAATCTATGAATACTGTGAAGGTTTTCTTCTTGGCTCTAAAGTGAGATGTAAAAAATGAACATTTCTCAACCATAGATCCCCCCAACATAAACATATCTCCACCTTCTTGAATAACTACTTCCCATAGTTTTATGATATGACTTGTTGCCCCTATAATTCTCACAACTTTAGATATCTCCTCTAGTACTTCTTATACACGAGTATCATTGTACTCTTCCTCCATTCTTCTAACAGCTTTTTTCTTCGTATATTAAATAATTATGTTATCCAAGTCGTATCTCCAATACATTTTAGAGAGACAAAGGAAATTGACATAATAGCATGGTTTTCACAAAATAGATATGTTGGAATGTTCAGCAATACCAGGTCATCAACACTAGTATTCAGCTTGAGACATTGAATATTACATCCACCTAAAAGAGACCGATAACTTGAAGATGATAGCAGATACTAGATCAACTTCTCCAGAAGAGCAGAATACTAGAGAATAACATTGGAAAATATTGTCAAAGTTGATGGCATTGTATATAATTAGGGTTTCACCTCATTGGAACTAGATAACTTCCAGCTCCCTTAACAATGATAAGAAAATAGCTCCAAGAATCCTTTTGTGCATCATAATCATGCCAAAGAGGTATTACTGTATTTTCTAATGACCGGTGCATTGCCCATGGATGAGTAGCACTATCATGCTCATGCCTAATTGGTAATCTAAATAAAGCTTCAGTTTCTTCAAAGAAAAGAAAGCTAATTTTGTTTCTATTAAGACCAGTCTCACCTTTCTGTCTATCAGCTTAGAAGTTAAAATACAGAGTTTATGTACCATGGATTTCATCAGATCTACCACAACGATCTTGCCAAGCACAATATAAATGGTTTCATGTTTTTCGTCCCCTAATAGAGCACCACATGGGAGAAGATAAACAATATCTTAGGCAAGAAACAGGCAATTATCATACCAGCTAGCATATTCTGGACAGGAAACAAGAGAAAATAGTCCTACCAAGAATCCACCCAAATCAATAAACCACTTTGGTAAAAGCTATAAAGAAAGGTTAGCAATTCCATATCTATCTTATGGCATTTAAAAAGAATAAAGATGGTTAATTTATTGTATCATAAATTTGTAACTGCTACTTTGTGCCATATTGTGTATTTATACGAAACCTTGAACATTATATAAGTGTTACATTTTTCTTCAGGTTAAATTTGTTTGATCTAATATAAACATTAAAACTACTTTATCAATAAACGGTAGTTATGTATTGTGGAATAACACTTTATGTTTATCTTTTTCTATTAGATGTTTAGTGGAATAGGTTTGAAAGTTATTGCCCAAACCTGAGAGATTTTGCAATAAGAGTTCTGAGCCAAACCTACAGTGCACCTCGATGTGAAGGGAATTGAAGTGTTTTCGAACATATCCACACAAAAAAGTGCAACATGTTGCAACATAAGCGATTCAATGACCTAGTTTTCGTCTATTGCAACATGCGGCTCTAACAAAGGTAATAAAGGATTAGTTACTAATTAAGTATTCAATTCAATACAACAACAACAACTAAGCCTTTTCCCATACTAGACGGGGTCGGCTACATGGATTCTTTGTTTCCACATATCCCTATCGTGTGCCATGTTAACAATTCACTCACAATAAGCTAGATCATTCTTTATTGTTTCTTTCTAACACTTTTGGGGTCGTCTTCTACCTCTTTTAATACTTTCCAAATTTAGTTTTTCATACCTTCTTACATGTTCTTCTTTAGATCTTCTTTCTATATGCCCAAACCATCTTAAACGATATTCTCTTATTTTATCCTCTATTGGTGCTACTCCTAATTTGTTTCTAATAACCTCATTATGTATACGGTCTTTTCTTATATGACCACTCAATCATCTCAACATCTTCATTTATGTCACAGACATCTTTTATACATGTTGATAATTAACTGCCCAACACTCAGAACTATAAAACATGGCAGGCCTAATTGTTGCTCTATAATATTTATCTTTTAACTTTAATGGTATCTTCTTATCACAAAGAATATGATGCTCCCCTCCATTTTAACCAACCAGTATTAATTCTATGCATAACATCTCCATAAATTCTTCCATCAGTCTGAAAAATTGACCCTAGGTATTTAAAACTTTTCTTTTGGGGGATGCAATGTGTGCCAATTTTAATTTCTATATCCTTTGAAGTAACCAAATGATCAAACTTACATTCCATATATTTTGTCTTTGTTCTACTAAGTCGGAGGCCTTTGCTTTCTAATGTTTCTCCTCATAGTTCTAATTTTCTATTAACCTTTTTCTTAGACTCCTGCACTAACACAATGTCATCTGTAAATAACATACACCAAGGTACTTCATCTTGAATATGTTTTGTTAACTCATCAATCACCATTATAAATAAGTATGGACTTAAAGTTGATCCTTAATGTAACCCAATATTAACTTCAAAGAAGTTTGTCATTCCTTCATGAGTCCTCACACATGTTTTTGTGCCATCGTACATGTCTCTTATAAGGTTAACTAATTAAGTATTCAATTCAATGTTTTATTTTATTTAATTATTAATGTTATTTACTTATCTTTCTTGGAGACAATTAATAAAGTTAAATACGGAGGAGAACTAATTTGATCCAATAAGTTGATAATTTTGATATCTTAGAGGAGTGGATTATGGAAGATAGTGAAGCAAATACACTCCTAAATGAAGAAGACATTCAATGGATTGATTTAGAAGAAGCGCAACAACATCAAGGAGACGATTTTGATTTTGAAGTTGAAGGTGGTGATGATCTTGAACAAGGAGGAGAAATGAAGATTATTTAGTTGACCCTAATTACAATATGTAAATGTATTTTTTTCCAATTATAAAGTTGTAAATTTTTTTGCTAAAGATGTACTGCTTAAACGCTTTATACATTGAAAATTGAATGGTAATTCATGAATATGTACTCAATTATGTATTATATGAATTATTTTTAATTTACGTGATTTTTCTTGAATTTTTGTGATTTTTTTTATTTTTTCAATTTTTAGTATTAAACAATAATACGGGATAATACGATACGTATCATGAACCAAAACGATACACGATACGATACGCATCGAACAACACTGAGTTGTTCATCATTATTGGAGATCTTTGTCACCACCATAGACACATGGTTCCCACATATAGAGAGAGAGAGAGTAGGATTTACTGTGGGAAGTGGGAGAAAAGAGGGTTTACTGATGGAAGTGGGGGTATGGGAGGTTACTTAAACGTTTTGGGTTGGATAGGGTTAACCTAACCCACTGCTCGCTATATGTGATATAGTGGACTGCTATATCGACGCTATATCACATAGCACGGCCATTTTTGAGGTTTTCCGGGGCCACTGCTAAAAGACCCCTCATATATCGTTTCAGGGAACCACTAAAACATTATTGCATGCTATATCGGTGATAACATAGAGTATGGGACATGCTATGTTCCCTATAGCAGCCGCATTCACCTCTATACATAACCTTTTGAAAGGTAGGAACCCAAAGAAATAACAGTAATCTCTGTCAAGCAGAACTTCATATTACACTCATGCTGACCCACTAGACATTTACAGAAGGCCAATAACTCAATGCATTCATCCAGCCGAATGATGGCTTTTATGGAAATAAAGCAAGTCTAGGTTCCATCCCTACCAAACAAGTTTGAAAGAGGGTATTAAAAGTTCAGACACTTTATAACAAAAATACTCATGTCGTTCAATTTAGTTCCACTACGACAAGATCTTCACAAGAGATTTTAGGCATCACCAATGCTTAAACACCATATTTAATGTTCACCTCTGAAACTCGTGTTTCTCCTTTTCTCACTATTCCTTATTATCTTGCTTGAAAGTGCCCATCACATCTACAGACCCCTTCCCAGATTTGATCAACTTCTTATCCCAGAATTAACTGCCTAACTCCAAGACTATAAATGAACTTATTTTTGCTCTCTACGACTGACCAGCCAGTCATACACATGCTATAATAAACATGAAGGGGATACTTTCATGAGTAAGAGAACTGCCATGAAAGCCTCGTAATCCACCCAAATCCGTAAAGACCAGAACAATGGGAAAAAAGAAAACGTTTACTACTAGTATCTTCTGAAGAGAACTTCTCCAAATAATTTGGTCAGGTTCTCTTTTGCCTATCATGGAATACTGAAAATAGGCCTCATATATGAGAGGAGGAACGATCTGCTATGTACATTGGTTAAACACCACTGCTACCAACAAAGAAAGATCAGCTCCAAACTAACATCCAGGTTGCAATCCTACCATCTGTAGTGGACAGAACCACCCACACCTTCCCACTGGATCCGAAGGACTTACCTAGTCCTTAATTATACTAAATTTAATCAGCCACCAGTTTTCAATTATATTCAAGAGTTCTTCGCTAACACTCAAAGTCTCATAGCCTTCTAATTCCTGGAACTTTCCATATTCCCTTACTAAGGCTGATCACTTGACCTCCAGCAAACCACCTCGTTACTCAACGGTGTGAAATAATACCAAAGATAACGTTAACACGCCCAACACTTTATCCAACGTCAAAACATTGAAGGTTATCGCATTTGGCCAACCAAGATAGGGTGCCTTTATACATTAGAGGCTGAAACCCATATGAAAAGTGTTCATCATCAATACCAGGCAGTGTTGTCCGTATCGCACCGTATCGTACGAAACGGTGTGATACATATCGTATCGTGGGCCACCACGATACGATACGGGGGCCCGTATCGCAGGTGTGGGCATATCGCCCGTATCGTACGATACGGGCGATACGCCCTAGGACCCTTATAAAGGGTCTCGGCCCGAGAGAAACCCGCGATTTTTCGCGGGTTTCCTCTCCTTTTGGGTTCCTCAAGCTCCCTAAGAGTCGGTTTTCGCCTCCTTGGTGTTCAAAGCTCTAAAATCATGCCCTATGGTGTCCGTCCAAGCCTCCAAACTCGGATTTAGGTATATTTTGAATGTTTTTTCTATTTTTTTCTTTTATATTTGTTGTTTTTTTTGTTATTTCATTTTTTTTTAATGATAAAATATGAAGTTATTAAGTGTTTGTATACGATTTTTATTGCATTCATGAAGTGGGAGACACCCCATTTGAGTGTTATTTGGAGATTGGGGATTTACGAACTGCTTTTATTTTTAGGTTTTTGTTTGAATTAAAGTACTCCATTGAGATGGCAGGAAGGGGTGGTAGAGACTCCCATTATCGGTCTGATGGTCCAGAAAATCAGATGTTTATTTTGTGAAAAGGTGGTTAGTGGTGGAATTTCAAAGTTGAAACACCACCTAGCAGGAACCAAGAAAGAAGTTGCACCATGCACAAGCAGAGTTAGAAGTGTGCCAGAAGGTATTAAATGGCAATGCTTGCAGATGATTGAGAGCATATAGGAAAGGAGACAACAAAAGGATGATTTTCAGATGTGTAAAGAAGCTGATGATGCTACTGCCACTAGAGTTTGATTCACTCATAGTTTGCCTTCAGATGCTATAACAGATATTGGTAGTAGCAGTTCGCGAGCACCTAGCAGGGAAAAGAGGACTTTGGAGGTGGCAGAAGAGGAAGTTCAGGAAGGAGTAGAGGAAGAGCTTCTTCTTCTAGCATACATTCGTTCTTTCCTCCTTCCACTACACCTGGTGCTCAGCAAAGAATTTGTGCTGCTATGGCTTCAAAACAACTGCATGATCAAGCAGACCTTACAGTGGGCAGATGGTTTTATGATGCATGCATTCCATTTAATGCAGCAAAAAGTTTTCATTTTCAAGCAATGATAGATGCAATTGCTAACATTGGTCCAGGATACAGGATGCTCTCTTATCAGAAGTTAAGAGGGAAGATATTAGATCAGACCGTCATTGAAGTGCAGCAATATTGTTCGACTTTGATACAATCGTGGAAGAAAACAGGATGCACTATCATGGCAGATGGATGGACCGATAGGCAAGGAAGGACATTGCTAAACTTTCTTATATATTGAAGGACTCATGTTTTTGAGATCTCTAGATATGTCAGAGGAGAGGCACACTGCAGAGATCCTACGAGAGGAATTTGATAAGGTTTTACAGGAGGTTGGGCTAGAAAATGTAGTCCAATTGATTACAGATAATGCAGCTAACTACAAAGCAGCTGGAAATGAGTTAGCTGATATTTATGGGACTTTCTACTGGACATCATGTGCAGCCCATTGTTTAGATCTCATCCTCGAGGACATTGGTGAGATGGATGAAATAAAGGCAGCAACTGAGTGTTGCCAAGATATTACAAAATTCATTTGCAACCATGCATTTATTTTGTGTATGATAAGGAGATACACAGAAGGTGCAGAGCTTCTTCGCATAGCTGCAACTCGGTTCGCAACAAACTTCTTATCTGTACAGAGTATTGTGAGACAGAAGCAAGCTTTAAAGAAAATGTTCTCCTCAGATGAGTGGCAACAATTTGCAGAGTTGCCTCAAAACAGAAGGAACAGAAAGTTGAATGAGATTGCAGAAACAGTTTTTAGAAGTTCATTTTGGAATGCATGTATCAAATTATTGAAAATTACTTGTCCTTTAGTGAAAGTTTTGAGATTGGCTGACAGCGATGAGAAACCATCTATGAGCTACCTTTATGAAGCCATGGATAGGGCAAAAGAAGCAATCAGAAATAACTTTAATGGAAAAAAAAGAGATTATGTGCTCGTGTGAAAAATAATTGATAGTAGATAGAATAAACAATTGCATCAGCCTATTCATGCAGCAGCCTACTATCTAAACCCATCATTGAGGTACTCAACAACCTTCAAAAGGGACGGTGAGGCTAATCGAAGAATCATTGAATGCATCGACAGATTAGTCCCTGATGATCGAGAGATGGAGATATATTATAATGCTCTTCACTTGATGGGTTTGCCTGTTGCAATTCGCAACCGCAGTACGATACGTCCAGGTAAATTGTTTATTTTCATATTTAAGTTTCATCTTACATTACTGTGGATTATGTCTATAATGTTTATCTTTTTCTATAGATGTTTGGTGGAACAGGTTTGGAACTGATTGTCCAAACCTTAAAGATTTTGCAGTGAGAGTCTTAAGCCAAACCTGTAGTGCAACAGGTTGTGAAAGAAATTGGAGTGTTTTTTAACACATCCATACAAAGAAGCGCAACAGGTTGGAACACAAAAGACTAAATCATTTAGTTTATATTCGTTGTAACGTGCACCTTCTTGAAAGGTAATGTTGTATTACTTTCAAATTTTCAATTCAATATAGTTTAACTTCAGTCTTCAATTGTTAATATTATTTACTAATTCTTTATCTTTGTTTGTCGTAGGCAATTAAAAAAAGTAAATAGAGAAGAAAGTCACTTTAATCCAATAAGTTTGGATAATTTTGATATATTAGAAGATTGGGTTATGGAAGACACTGAAGAAAATGCCCTCCTAATTGAAGAAGACGTTGCTTGGATTAATTTGAAAGGAACGCAACAACAATATCAAGGAGATGAAGAATTTGATTTTCAAGAAGAAGGTGTCGCTGATGATGATGAGGAGGATCTGCATCAAGGAGAAGATGAAGATTATTTAGTTGACGATCCTGATTACAATTTGTAAAATGTAACTATGTCTGTAATGTAATGTGTATTTTATTTTTTGAATTCAAAATATGTAAATTGAGATGCAATTGTTCAATGTTGAATGCTCAATCTGTACTAAACTTACAGTATATGAATTTAAAGCAATTACCAGATTTTTCCTGATTTTTTTCATTTTTTTTTTCGGATTTTTACTCATTTTTATTTATTTTTAATTAGTACTGTACGATACGATAGCGTATCGTAGAGCCCCGCGATACACGATACTATATGCGTCAGACAACACCGATACCAAGGCATGGGTTTCAACAATGATATAGAATTTAGTTAATCATGAGTTTGCAGGTAGTGATAGAAAAGGCATCAACATGGCATATTACGTTGAGATAAAAGTTAAACAAAACGAAGAAACATAAAAATCGCTACTCATAGAAAACATTACCCTCTGACAGAACACCAAATTCATCGAATCGACAACCATACACATTGAAATCGCAAAAATACATCGGCCCATTGAAAAATGAAGGGTAGAATCGCCAAACTTCCCCGCAATTTAACATAAATCAGGTCAATAGGATTCCTAAACTGACATTTCCCAAATGGAAACCGAAACTAAGGAAAGAACCCTACAACAATCGACTCCAGTATGTCAACAAAACAAAGCGATCTGTTTACCTGGAGCAAACACCATAGAAAATTGAGCGCCGCAACGACCCAGAGGAGGACGTAATACGTGATCATTATGTACGAGCGGCCATGCAATAGCTTCGAAATACTCCTCCTCGCATGGGAGAGCAAGAACACCAGGAAGAGGAACGAGGATACGATGAGACCAGCGTCGAACCACCACCCGTTGCATCCGGAGCTCAAACGCCAGAGAAACCCCATCGGTCCGCCTTCTCCGATGGCCGCCGGTGAGAGCGTGTTCGTCTCTTGTAATCTCCTCATTTCGCTACCATCGAGATCGCAATCCGCAAAAGCGATCGAACAAACAGAAATTATCCGGAAAGCCGCAAGAAAAATCTACAACAACAAACAAAACCGACAACAGAGTTTCGAGATAGGATTTTGGAGAAGAACGTTCGGAAATCTCTCGCCCTCTCTCGACTCGAAGTCGTTGCCGTCTTCTTAAAGCAAAATGACCAAAAACGGGTGACTCGTTTCTTTATAATACGAGCAGTGGAGAACGCTGGCTTAGTGCACCTAAAGTACATTGCTTCCCATCGACTTCTCCTGGTTTGGAACCGATTGGAGCCGGAACCGAACCGGGTTTGAAAAACCCAAAGACCAGAACCAGTCGACACTGACGCCAGCATGGTTTCGCCCATCCACAACAACGGAACTGGAATGATTCATGCAGCGGGATCGGGAATCAAAGTACCCGTCCCCCGTTTCAGAATCCTGCTCCCGTCCCTGTCTTCATCCTCACAACGGACCCCAAGAAGGCCTCATCCCCACTTTCCTCTTCTCAACGATGATCGATTACAAAAAAGAGAAACACTCAAAGACATTTGAAACTCATTTTACATGTGAAATTAAACTCTAATTTATACAAAAATATATTTAAATTCAAGCAATTTATTGAATAATGATCATGAATTCAAAAAAGTGATGATACTTTTTTGTTTATCATCATGCATAAGTTGTCTTATTTTCAAATGGACTTAACTTTCTAAGACCAATAGGAGAACCAATGGGAGAAAGATTTGGTATTGGATTTGTAGGGTGGAGACCCATTTTTCCAATCCATGTCTCAATTCCCGGAAGAGATTTCTTTGCTCTCTTCATCCACATCTCCGTCCCCACCTCTCGTTTTCACTTCTCAAATCTACCTCATTCGAGGCAAGTCTCCACGAACAGCGGGGATTCCCTCCCGATGAATATCCCTAAGAGTGATAATGAGTCTTGAAACTAGCGATTCCAATCAGAACCGGCCCTCTTTTCAGTTTAATTTTCTTTTTGAATAATTTTAATGATTTCAAAATTGATTAAGTCTTATGTGATCTTTTGTTCCTCACACAATTTTTACTTTGGTATTGGCTAATTTGGTTTTTCATTATGTTTTGTAAATAAGAACAAGCTAAACCAAACCATAATTGAAATCTAACTACGAGTCTAAGTGAACCAAGACAGCTACTCGGACCCATAAGTGAATCTAACTAAAGGTGGTGGAACCAGGTGGTCTCAATTCTGTTGCAGTTCGTGGTTTCAGGGAAACCGGAGTGGGAGTTTGGAACCGCTTGTCACTTTACCCCGCAACAACCATTTCTAAGGGATTGTAAACTTGTGTTGACCTTCTCTGCGCTGCTTTGTTCTTAATGTAGCAATTGAAGCTGACAATTGATGAGCCAAAAGTGTGAAGAAGAAGAGAAGACACAAACTCTCCATGGTATACAGTTTCCTTTCAGAAGGTTGAGGGAGAACTATTTTGTTTCTTCTCTATGTGTATGTTTATATGAGAAAACTCGTATATATATCATCTTTCACCTCCTCCTTTTTTGTAACTTACCATTATGGATTTCTGTTTCTGATTTTTTAGAGTAACAGCTCCGAGAAATTCTCTAACAAATGTAAATCATTTTGTTTAAATGAGAAAACCACATCCTACGAAATCTAGAAACGGGCCCTTTCTTTCCTGATTTTGTGAGAGTGGAAATAAAGGCTTAATGTGGTCATTTAGTTACACACAGTAACTTGCATCTCCCACTTGACTATATTAGCCAAACGAGCATAGACTCATTTCCTCCCACTATTTAGTAGATTACTTACTTGTATCAATTTTTTCATTTGCAAAAGAATTGCAACTTACCTTTGGTTATACTTGTTATGTGGTTTTCGTAATCAATACGGTTTTTCCTACACATATCTTAAGCCTATGTATCTAACATGCTTAAAAAAAATATCTTTAAAAATACATTTAGTCAAGGGGTTTGTTAGCATGTCTTTAGTAGACAAATAAGACAGACATCTCATTATTTTTAAGCATATCATGAAATAGTGATATTTTATCATTACATACTTACTTCTAGAGCTAACAGCTCTACTTTTGATTAAACTGATAGCTGCACTATTATCACAATAAATGATAAATGACCCATTAGCTATGTCCAACATCAAATCATGTGTGAAGCGGTTTATCCATACGGCACTAGTTATAATCATACTGCAAGCGACATACTCAAGTTCTTGTATATACAAAACTACACAATCTTGTTGTTACATGCCTAAGACACAACACCATCTCTAAAAAAGAAAATTGGTTTAAAGGTTGACTTGCTATCATCTTTGCAACCATAAAGTCAATATCTAAGTATCTTACCACTTTTAGTTCATTTGCTTAAAAACATAATTTTAAATCTCTAACTCCTTTTAGATATCTCGAAATCTTTTCTACAGTAACTCAGTGTTGTCAACTATGATTACTTTGATATCTACTCACAAGACTAACAATAAAATTGATATATGGTCTTATCTATAATATAACATACATCAAGTTGCGAACAAGTTATAAATAAGGAACATTTGGCTTATTTAATCTAATACCAAGACAACCAATATTACTTAGTTTTACCCTTTTAACAATGAGTGCGTATGTAGAGGCTTATAATTACTAATTTACTTCTTAAGAATATTGTCAATATATATTTCTTGACTTAATTGTCATTTCTGTAATAAAATATTATCTACATATAAAGATAGAATGACAAAGTGACTCCATCTGTTTCAAAGATATATACAATAATCAAGTTCATCAGTCATAAACCCAAGTTCGAATATGGTATTTTTAAAAGTCAAATACCATTGATGATATTATTATGTAAGGTCATATGGAGATTTTCTCAACCTATACACTTTATCTTCCTGACCTTCAACAATATATTCTTCTAGTTATTATATATAAATGATTTAATTTAAATCACTATTTAAAAATATAGTCTTTACATCTAGTTGATGTTAGATATAACATACAAAAATTACCAAAATAATACTTATAGATTTAAATTTCATAATAGAAGAATATATATCCACATAATATATCCTCTTCTTTTGTGAGAAAACCTTTGCAACCAACCTCATCTTAAACTTATCGATTGTACCATAGATTTTATATTTTTTTAAAGAACTCATTTGCTGCTAATTTCTTTCCTTCTCTTAGGCAAACTTATTTGTTCTCAAATTAGTTTTTCTCAATAGATACAATTTCTTCATTCATTAGCTTTTCCTAGTATGATGACTCAGATGAACTGATGTCTTGTTGATAAATTAAGTTATTAGTCAACTTATCTAACTCTACTAAAAAGCATATTTTCTCTACAAGGTATGTATCTTTTAAGTAGGATGAAATGATCCTAAATCTTTTATGTCTACTTAAAGTTGAAGCCTCAATAGGAATACCACTTGGATCACTATCCATGATTTGAATAATGATTAATCCAAATCTACAAGATCATCAATATTTTTATCATTATTTGTAAAAATATTATTTTTAAAATCTTCTAAGAATTCAACATCTCTACTTTATATTAAAGTAAATTCCTTGTTATAAAACAGATATCTCTTGAAATATTTTGGGTTTCGAATAAAAATACACCTCAAAGATTTACTATCTAGTTTATCTTAGATTGATCTATGATCTTTAGACATACAATAGATCCCTACCTTCATAGGTGATTCAGGTATAGTTTTCTACGAGATCACATCTCATATAATGTAGTAAATACAACCTTACACGGTATCCTATTTTGTATGGTGATAGATACTACTCTCCAAAAAATCTTAGGTAGAGAAGTATCTACTAATATGGACCTAATCATATTCAACAATATTATGTTATAGTATTCGACTATATCATTTTGAAAATCCTAGGTAGAGAATTATCTACTAATATGAACATAATTATATTCAACAATGTCCTGTTATATCGTTCGACTACACCATTTTGTTGAGGTACTCTAAGCGTTATATTTTATTTGTTTATAACAAAGACTTTGTAATATTCTAAAAATTATGTAAAGATGTACTCACGTCAAACCTTAAGAATTTGATTATATAACTAAGTTAGTTTTCAACTTCTTACTTATATACTTTGAATATTTTAATGCCTCAAATTTATGTGGAAGGACTGAGCCATGTCAACTCAACCAAAATCACAAACCAAACAAGAACTAATTGGGACAAGCTGAACCAAACCAATCTATAGCTTAGTTTCTTCCCTAATTGTATAGATACATCGAGATATTTTGCCTTCAGTTTTGCCTTAAAAGTTAAAGTAGGTGGTAGTCATATATCGCCACTCTTTGCTAAATGTGCCTCTTTCGGGAATCGGGGTTTGGTGCATGCATTATCTCTATCTTTACTATGGTTATCTGAGTAGAAAGTACCATAAGACGATATATAAGTGATTTAAAGAGACACTTGCAGCTTCACGGCCTGAACTTGTTTAAATTTGCACATGCATGTAGACATGCCCCGTTCTGGGTCGCCTAGAATCTAGAATCGAAATCAAACCTCTCCAAGGGCAGTTTCGCTTCTGGTTTCAGGATTTTCTGTTTCGGGGTAGTTCATGTTCCAATTTCAAAACCACCCAAAACCGGTTTTAAAAAATTGAAAAAGAGGGGGCATTTGCCCCCCTTAGGAGTCAAACTCCCTACCTCGCTACAGTTGAGCCAGCACTCAACTTATGATAATTGAGATTAATATATATATATATACAACAACAACAACTAAGCCTTTTCCCATACTAGACGGGGTCGGCTACATGGATTCTTTGTTTCCACAGATCTCTATTGTGTGCCATGTTAGCATTTAACTCCCAATAAGCTAGATCATTCTTTATTGTTTCTTTCCAACACTTTTGTGGTCGTCCTCTACCTCTTTTAATACTTTCCAAATTTAGGTTTTCTAACCTTCTTACAGGTTCTTCTTTTGATCTTCTTTCTATATGTCCAAACCATCTTAAACGATGTTCTCTCATTTTATCCTCTATTGGTGCCACGCCTAATTTGTTTCTAATAACCTCATTATGTATACGGTCTTTTCTTGTATGACCACTCATCCATCTCAACATCTTCATTTCTGTCACAGACATCTTTTGTACATGTTGATGATTAACTGCCCAACACTCAGAACCATAAAACATGGCAGGCCTAACTGCTGCTCTATAATATTTACCTTTTAATTTTAATGGTATCTTCTTGTCACAAAGAATACCTGATGCTCCTCTCCATTTTAACCAACCAGCATTAATTCTATGTGTAACATCTCCATCAATTCTTCCATCACTTTGAAAAATTGACCCTAGGTATTTAAAACTTTCCTTTTGGGGAATGCAATGTGTGCCAATTTTAATTTCTATGTCCTCTGAAGTAGCCAAATGATCAAACTTACATTCCATATATTCTGTCTTTGTTCTACTAAGTCGGAGGCCTTTGTTTTCTAATGTTTCTCTCCATAGTTCCAATTTTCTATTAACTTTTTCCTTAGACTCCTCCACTAATACAATGTCATCTGCAAATAACATACACCAAGGTACTTCATCTTGAATATGTTTTGTTAACTCATCCATCACCATTATAAATAAGTATGGACTTAAAGTTGATCCTTGATGTAACCCAATATTAACTTCAAAGAAGTCTGTCGTTCCTTCATGAGTCCTCACACATGTTTTTGCACCATCATACATGTCTCTTATAAGGTTAATATATGTCAATGGGATACCTCTTTTTCCAAAGTTCTCCAAAGAACCTCCCTCGGTACCCTATCATAAGCTTTTTCTAGATCAATAAATATCATGTGAAGGTCTTTCTTTTTTGCTCTAAAATGTTCCATAAGACGTCTCAAAAGGTGAATCGCTTCAATAGTAGATCTACCTGGCATAAATCCAAATTGGTTCTCTGTTGTACTTGATACTTGTCTTAACCTACGTTCAATAATTCTTTCCCATAATTTCATAGTATGACTCATTAACTTGATACCTCGATAATTCGCACAATTTTGAATGTCTCCCTTGTTTTTATATATGGGTATAAGTGTACTTGCTCTCCATTCCTCGGGCATCTTTTGGTTTTTCCCTATTTCATTAAATAGTCTTGTGAGCCAAGTGATTCCTATTTCTCCTAGTATTTTCCAAACTTCTATAGGAATATTATCTGGTCCTACCGATTTACCACTCTTCATATGTTTAAGAGCCTCTTTGACTTCATTCTTTTGAATACGTCGGTAGAAATTGTGGTTTATATACTTTTCTGACTTGGCTAAATCTCCTAAACTAATACTAACATCTTTATTTTCATTAAAAAGATTATAAAAATAGTTTTTCCATCTATTTCTTATATCATCATTTGCCACTAGAATTTTTTCATCCTCGTCTTTTATGCATCTAACATAATTAAGATCTTTAGTTTTCTTATCTCTAGCCCTAGCTATCCTAAAAATGTCTCTTTCACCCTCTTTTGAGTTGAGTTTTTTATATAAGTCCTCCCAAATCTTAGCTTTTGCTTCACTAACGGCCTTTTTTGCTTCCTTCTTTGCTTTCTTATAAGCTTCTAAAGTTTCACTAGTTTTCTTAGCATAATGTAATTTGTAACATGCCCTCTTTGCCTTGATTTTGTTTTGTACTACTTCACTCCACCACCAAGCTTCTTTTTGTGCCGGTACACCTCCCTTAGATACCCCTAACACATCTTTCGCCACTTTCCTAATATGTATAGCCATATTGTTCCACATATCAGAGGGTGTGCCAACATAATTCCAAACATCTCCTTGAAGGACTTTTTGTTTAAATATATCTTCTTTCTCACTTTTGAGGTTCCACCATTTAGTCTGAATAGCTCGATGCACTCTTTTCTTCTTTGTCCATTTTTTTTATTTGTAAATCCATAACTAAAAGTCGATGTTGGGTGGTTAAGTTTTCTCCTGGAATTACCTTACAATCTTTACAACACGCTCTATCTTTTTTTCTACAAATAAAGTAATCGATTTGTGTTTGTGATAAGCCACTCTTATAAGTAATTAAATGTTCATCTCGTTTTTTGAAGATTGTATTGACTATAAAGAGATCAAATGACATAGCAAAATTTAAAATCTCCCTACCTTCCTCGTTTATATCCCCATAACCAAAGTTTCCATGAATCCCTTGATATCCTAATGCCTCTTTACCGACATGTCCATTTAAATCTCCTCCTAAACAAATCATCTCCCTTTGTGGAATCTTTTGAAACACCTTATCTAACTCTTCCCAAAAAACTGTCTTTATACTATCTTCTAGTCCTACTTGGGGTGCGTAAGCACAAACTATATTCAAAACCTCTACTCCTAACACTAATTTCAATGTCATGATTCGGTCACCATATCGTTGTATGTCTACTACACTCTCCTTTAAATCTTTATTTATGATAATACCAACTCCGTTTCGGGCCTTTTCTTTACCTGAGTACCATAATTTAAAACCTGTATCCTCTATCTCCTTTGCTTTTTCTCCAACCCATTTTGTCTCTTGTAAACATAGAATATGAATCTTTCTCCGAATCATAGTATCTACCACCTCCATTAGCTTACCCGATAATGTTCCGATATTCCAAGAACCAATACGAATCTTATTATCTAGGACTAGCTTCCTTACCCCCCGCATCCGTCCATAATCAAAATGCGGAGACCCTCTCTGAAAATTTTTCACTACATTCGGGCGGCAATGTAGCGGGACTAACTTCTTTACCCACACCCGTCCATGGTGTGGGAACCCTCTCTGCAATTGATTCACTACATTCGGGCGAAAATGTAGTGGCCCTTACTTACTTCTTACTGCATTCGGGCTCTGCAGCACGTCGCTAGGCGGGAACGCCCCAAAGCAATGCTCATAATTTTTGTAATCCATGTTGTAGAAATCCGACGAAGTTTTACGCTGGCTGTCGGAAGCCTAACACAACCCTCCTCCTTTATCCGGGCTTGGGACCGGCAATGCAAGGGTGATCCCTTACATGGGCGGAGTTTTTAATATATATATATATATATTCTTAATTAAGTGGTGGTTTGGAACTATCGATTCCGGTTTCAAAAATCAAGAACTATAACTGAACCGGAGGTCCCTGATTCTCGAGCTTATTCCGGTTACTGGCCATGTCTACATGTATAGAGACAAACATATATCTACTGGTAGGATCAACTAGGTAGCACCCATTGAAAACACCATGTGGTGTGTCATCACTCCTCGACCAAACCAAGAGAAATCGGTCCTTGAGAGTGTGTTTGATTCATGGTACCAGGACTTTGGTACTAGAACTATAGTTTTAGGCCTATATGAGATTGGAACCTATGGCAAGGATCATCTATAGTTCCTGCTTGATTTGCACTTGGAACTAATGGAACCATGGTTCCGCATTTGATTTGCTTTTAGACTTGGTACTCGGGTTCCAACTTCCTACAATTAGTTTTATGTTTGATAAATATCATTCACAAATATATATCAACCAATCGACTTTTTCAATTAGAACTACAAACAACAATCATAATTACAAATATCATATCCATAATCAGTCAACAATTTGTACTTTTGAATTCCTTTAAAATTTCGGCATAATCTCTCCTAACCTCAAGACAATTTCGAGTGTTGGGTATTTATAACAAGCATAATAACAACTATAATTTTTGTTTGTCATTCAAAAATAAAATCAAACCTTATGAAAAATAAATTAGTCTTAAGAAAAAGGAATACACTCCAAAATGACATTTATAATTATCTCAAATATAATATGTTTGTGCTTCTCTTTCCTAGAAAAATTTCGCCATAACCTCCCTTACCTAAAAACAATTGACTCACAAGAGAGGTCCAATACATAGATATGTAAAAAAGATTAATACAAATATCTTTAAGCATCTTTTAAGTCCACAATATCTTCGAGGATAAAACCAATTACAACTACAACTTTAAGTCCAAAATAAAGTTCTTCAAAAAGTATCAACCAAATGCTTGAAAAGTTCAACTGCATCCCCTCCAAGACCATGAATGTCATAGCTATCAATCAAAGAAGTTGCTGAAATCATATCAAAATTGAGCTTCTTGATGATGAAACAATGTATTGATTTCCCTTGCTGGAGAAGGCCAATATGTGAACAACCTAGTAATGCACTCACAAGAGCAACTGAATCTGGCTCACATATCTCTTTCTGCATTGCAATGGACAAGCTAAGCATTTCACCTAATGAGACAGTGTTATGCATAACCAGTAGCCATTGTAGTCCAAGTAACAAGGTCTTTCTTAGACACTCAGAATCTCTTCTCCCTTTCATAAATCTCAAAGCTTAATGCAAGCCTTAAGAGTGAGAGAATATGGGGCTATCGGGTGGAACTCCCTTGGAGGCAAGCATATTATACAAATCTAAAACTTTTGAAGAATACCCATTTCTTGAATAGCCGATTATCATGGCATTCCATATGGCATTGGGCATATGTGGCATTTCGTTGAACGCTCTGTACAGCATCTAAACAACCAAATTGCGAGTACAAAACCTGCCAATTTACAAAAAGTAAGAGTGCAAGCTGGTGTTATATAGATTGAGCTGGTGTTATATAGATTGAGTTTAATTTCAATGCTTATATTCCCCAATACATGTGCATAGTTAATCATTTATATGTTAACTGAGCTTGTACATTAATAGACAAGAGAGATCAACGAGCATTTTACCATCCACGTTGCAGAGGTAGTCAAATGGTTTAGCGTTAGCGGACACGATGGAGCAGTCCAAAATCTTGAGCAATAGGTTTTGTCCATTGCTACCACTTGCAGAGCTATATGCATGAGGAAGTGTTGAAATTCCACTTTGATGAAAATGTTATTGGCCATGTATTTGAAATGCTTTCGGGACAAATTCAACGTTACTTTGCAACTCATAATCTGAGACATATATTTCCACCAGTGGTCTTGTTCATTTTGCGGTTGAAGGCTTGAAACCATGTCAGTTTGTTGGATGCCATACTTCTTGTAGAGAAGGCATGAACTCACGAATAGTTTAGTGGTGGTGGATTCATAAGTGTAGGGGTACTTTTGTAACTTAAAAGGCATGAGTTTGATACCTTGTGTGAGAGACGAGAAAGAAGAAGAGAGGAAGGGAAGCTATTACTACGTGTACGTTGATAGGGAGCAGCACCGGCTGGAGAAGAGAACGCTGAGATGAGAGGATTGTGTGTGTGTGTGTGAGAGAGAGAGAGAGAGGAATTAGGGCATTGAGAAATAGCGAGTTCCAACTCTATAGGCCATGATCCTCTCGTATTCCTTAATTTGGAACATCAATCTGGTACCGTAGTTCCTAAAATTGAGTGTCCGACCTACATGACAACCACTTGTAAGAGACCCGGCCTTGTCCTACCAACATCTTTCCTTGTTCACGCACAACACTACACCAGCCCTACTACTGTGTCTCTCACACCACATACGCACTTGTGATCATTTGGTTGAGAGCAAAGAGAAGAAGACGATCTTTCTCAACTCAAAGATGCAATTTTTGTTCAATGAGACTGATTCCATTGCGAGACCTCAAAAGATGCTTATATATACTTGATTCCTACTAATGCAAACGGATCCTAATGAGCTGTCTCATATCCAAATCAGATGGAAATCCAAACTACAAAGCAAACCGAACTAAACAAGACCCAAACTCACTAAACAAACCTGGATCTTGATGATACACCCCTCCCCCCCCCCCCCCCCCCCACTTAGACTCACGATCTCAGATACTAGGAATGGGTCACAGGATTGCTTATTACATGACTAAAACCAAAACAAAAGATTCTAAAACTAAACCAAAAATGAAGGAGTAAACCTCCTCTTGATCTAAGTCGAGTTGGGTGCCAAGAACCTAGCCCCAACACACTCCCCCCCACCATGCCCGGTGTAGCGTGTGAATGTCAAACCCCTGGAATGAGCCTAGTGACATGTTGTGCAATCTCGTTAAGGCCAAATGACTGAAAGTATCACACCTGCTTGGGTCGCGACCACGACCGGCCCGAGCCGATGCCATGTGGCCGCTTCTTGCGCGAGCGTGATGGTGAGCAATAACCGAATACAATACTAATTTAATTTAAACTCAATGAAATATCTAATTGAAATAAATATTCATATCGAAGTTCTAAACAACACGCCCAAAATGGTGTGGGGCTCACCTAACAATAACCCCGAATAACAAGATTTTATAAATCGTTTAACACTTATCATACCATCTAAAATAAAAATGCAGCTCTATCCAACTCCTACTCTGCTCCATGTGTCTTCGAAGTTCTAGCTTCAGGATGAGCTGTAAAATAATGGGGTGAGCTCCTATACATAGCTCAATAGGAAGGTTAAACATCTTCAAATAGAAATTATACTAAAAGCATGCATAATTTCACAATCATTTCATAACAAAGCACAATTTAACCTTTAAATCATGATCTCAAATTCATATGCACACACGCATAAACACATTATTAGTTGCGATAATTACAGCCTATATTGTGTCTGTCCCAAAGGCCACGAGAGTTGTCTGACCTTAAAATCAATTACAGTTCATCACATTTACAAATCATATCCAGATCCATGAATATCCAAATACAAATCCATATCAATACAACATTTAAATATCATGTTCATACAACACATGCATATCAAAACATGCTCTTTATCAATCAATGTCATAAATATGTTCTATTTGAAAAGTATATCAAATAACACATAATTACGAATAATATTTCATAAATATCAATAAAATATTTATCAATCATACATATTTAAATCTATCTAAAACACGAAAATCACTTATAGCATGATTCTATAAAATAATGCATAACACCCTATCTGAAGGAGTGCTAAGATCAGTCCCCAAGCCATTAGGTCACTCTTATCACCACCAAATCCTCTAATTTTAATCTCTAAACAATTATAAATAATTAAAATATTAAAATATATTTAACTACAAATCTAATGCAACAAACTATATCCAAATCGGATCTCAAATGACCTTAAAATCACCCAAAACCTAATCTTGATCCGTTTAAGCTATCCGAGATCCAAACTAATACCTAGATCCATATCTTATCCAAATTGACTAATACAGTAGGTATCTTGTGTCACTGTGTCAACACAGAACCTGTAACTACTGATACGGGTTCTATTTCTAACCTAGAAACCAATTTAAAGACACGACCCAAACCTAACCCATTTCTGGTTCTTAACATGCGACACGAGGACACGACACGAATCAGTGTTGGTTCATGGAATTTCGGATACGACATGACACAAAAACAGGGAAACGCCCAAAAGGGTCAGTTCCCATGGTTTTTCGGCATTGATTTCACTGGTTTTTAGCGACGATTAAGGCCGGTGATGGTCCCCAATCGATTGCCTACCCATCATCTTCCAATCCAACCCATGTTTGGTCGTCGGCAGCGTCGTTTTAGCCGAAAAACTCATGAAAAATAGTAACTCGGATTTGAGAAAAATTTCATGAATTTATGCTTGTTTTGAATTGATTTTCACGTATTAAAGCTTGTTTTTGAAGGTTTAGCATAAACCAAACAAAAGCCCTATGATCTAACCCAGTTTTAGCAACTAAAAACAAAAAAATTTACAAAAGCAAAAATTAGAATTTTCTTACCGGATTCCGGCCGACTCTTTCGCATTTTTCGACTTGTGCGGCTACTCCCAAGGATTTTCCACAAAAGGCCGCCCCTCCCCTGCCCTCTTATATGTGGCTTGGCCTGGCTGGTAACCAACCTTAATGACCGTTACCTGCCTTGGCCAACCAAGGACAGCAAAGGGTTGCCCCTTTGCATAACCTCCGCAGAGTAACGCTCGAGCATTACTCTGTTCTTTTCCAAGCGGGTCTGGATCTCGGATCTAGACTGTCTGACCCGCTACAGAAAGAGTATCGTCCCTGTTTTTGCACATCGCTCTTAGTACATACCAATGCAAAAAGGAGGCTAATGACACCCTCAAGATCAAGCAAGCACAAAAAGATATACCTCTAGGAATGCAGAAATTTGAGAAAACTCGGACCTAGTTGAACTATTCTATATACAAGGCACTTCAATATAAAAAATGCAAAAACAAGGACTGAAAGAAGTGGGAACTGGTTTCCAATTGTCATTTTTTGGAGATCAAGCGAAGATTAATTGACTATGTTTTGAAGTGCATCGTTCAAATGTTTTGAACCGTATAAAGATTGCTATACGTTAACTGCTACAAGAAGTTTTACAAATATTTCTTCAACTAACTACCAAGTGAAGCAAGCTGAAAGTTAGACATATCATCCAGTAAGGACTCCTAGAAATAAGCCGAATGCGAGGTTTGACCATATATATATATATATATATTTGGCTTACTATGCAACGTCTCCTAACTCAAAAGAAGCTTCGACTCAAAGGTCATTAGTTCAAAACATGGTAACCAGTATATCTGGTAATAGTCTGCCTAACTTCATCTTACCTATCAAAAAGAAAAATACTAAAATATACCAACTATTTAACTCAAGGTCGTTGCCGGCCAACGTGGTTTCATGAAGCTTGGTAACGCTTCATGTGGATTGTCACCTCTAGTGGACTCAAGCAAAAACAACAACTATAGAGCGCCTTCAACACTTATATTATGGGATTCAAGGAAGAAAACCAACCAGTATCTATCAGTTTTTGCTCTTAGGGAGTGTAAGTTGTTGGTGACTACTATCGGCTCCAATAACAACCATGAAATGCGAGAAGAATGACCCTCTTTTCAGATTTCATGAGTTGCGTTTTTATAAAAGATAAAATTTATAGAAAAATTATTTTTTCTTTTTGAAAAAGTTACAAGTATTTTTTTGGATGAACATGAAATGACTTTAACAGAAAGCCCCAAGAAGAAAACTCGGAAGAGGAAAAAACCAACTATATATACGCTGAAATATTTTTTTTATTATATATACGATGAAATATTCTTTTTATTATCATTACATCTTCCATTTTCTTGAGAAAACCCTCTACGGGTAATTGGGTTTCTCTCTTCCCTTTTTTATTTTTTCCTTCTCATTTATAAGTATAATACTTCCACTACGCTCACTGGGATCGCTAAAGCATCATGAAATCATTTGTCGGCCCCAATACTCGTATCAGAGCCTATTTGAAGGCCTTTGTGACTTCATAAGGTACATCATTCATGTAGGAAAGAAAAAGAAGATAAAAATAATGCCAAAAATTTTTTTCGACATAAGTTTCTTTTATAAAAAAATATGAGAAAAACGAAAAGGAGGTTATGATAACCAAAAGACAAAAACGACCTCTATTGAGGAGGTCGGAGGCAGACGACTGTCGAAAGCCACCCCATCATAGGTAGTCTTAGGCAGGTCTTGGGCTTGACACAAAATAGACGTAATGAATGTCACCAAGAGTAAGAAAGATGACAGAGATGTCATTGAAACAAAACATAGGCATGAATGTTACCAAGAGGAGGAAAGACAACAAGAATACCGTTGAAATAGGAAAAGATGACATAGATGTCGTTGAGGGAAGAAAAGACAGGAGAGGGGAAGAACCGGAGACTGCACGAGGCAAACAGCCTCGCTCTCCCTTCTCTCCCCATCTTCTCCTTCTCTAACCCCCTCTGCCTCTCTCTCTCTCTTCAGGTGTCTCTCTCCCACTCTCCCCTCTGTTTAATATACACCATGATTTTTGCAAAAAAAAATTGTTGGTTTTATAAAATCGCGACGGCAAAACCACTGAGAGCAGTGGTTTGCTGGTTACCGTCGGTAACGAACTAAAATATCTGTTTTGCCCCTATAGAAAACTAAAAATTATGAAATACCATGTGTAAGATTACGATAATGTTAAGATATTTTTCATATAAAAAGACTTATTTACCCCTATAGTGTGAAAATATCCTTTTTGCCCTTTGACCATCTATAAAACTACGAAATATTAGGCTATAGTTTTATGATTTTGTCCATAGTCAATATTATGATTTATAGAACCTGATATTCATATGATTTTACAAAAATGACAATCACTGTTTGTCATATTATCCATTATACTTGAGAAAAGTACATTTTTTCTCTTTTACTTTCTAGAAAATACCGTGAGCAAGTTTTTACTATATTGTCTTCAATTTTATGATATTTCTAGAAAGGTACTTGTATGTTCAATAAACTAATGTTCAGTGCCTGAAAATATTTACAATTCAGTAGTTAAACATTGTGGATACTGCACTTAGGTGCCTGATTATTTTTGTTATTGATTCTTTAAGAAATATCTTATGTCTATTCATTTATGACTATTTTATATTTTCTATTTAAAATGTATAACTAAGTTGTATGTTCAACTACTCCTTCAAAAATATAACTCTTTTAAAATGAAAGAAGGTGATAATATAGTTGAACATGTTAACCAAATTATGGTAATAGCTAGGGACTTAGCCGTATTAAAATCAGTTATCCCTAAACCAATGCAGATATCCATAATTTTGAATAGTCTTTCTCTTTGTGGAACATGGTAATCACAATGCTTACACTTGGACCAAATTTTTTCCTTTCTAAACTCCCATTAAAACTAGCAATTGAATAAGAAAATATGAATAAAAACAAAAATAAAAGATTGCTAGTTGCTTAAGATGATTTAGGGTTTAGCTCCAAAAGCAACCAGAATAAGAAATAAATAAATAAGAGATTTTATAAGAATAACAAACATGACGGTTAAACCTTTAAGAAATCGCAGAAATCTGCTTCTCGAATAAAGTGTTTCAACTTTAGCAAGATGGACCACTACAAAAGAGACTATCACAACAAGAAGAACAATACTGGAAACAACCAACGACACAACCCAATAGAGAAGCGGGACATAATCTGCATCATTTCTGAGTGCCTCTACATGGATTGCTCAATGACTGGTTGGTGGATTAATTGAGGAGCGACACAGCATATGACAAAGAGCAAAGAGGGAATGATGGATGTAAAAGAATACAAATCTGGTGAGCATCGAGTTTATATAGGAAATAATACCTTTTCTGATGTTCTTGGAGAGGGTCCTTTAGAATTTTTGTACAAAGCACACTAATTTTACTTATTGATATATTAATTGTGCCCACTATTAGGCACAATCTTGTATCGGTTCCTACCTTGGTAAAGAAAGCATTTGAGGTTAGGTTTGTATCTTAGTAAAGTCACTGTGGGAAAGCATGGTAGGATAGTTTTTTCTTGTCTATTTGATATTGAGCACGGTTTGTTTAAACTCAATATAAATAAAATGAAAGTTTTTCTTCTACTTATATTGATAGTGTACGTGATTGATGTGAATGTATGGCATAAATGTTTGGGTCATTTAAGTTTGAAAAAGTTGAGAAAGTTAACCAACTTTAACTTACTACCTAGCTTTCGTGAAAATACTTTTAATAAGTGCCAGGACTGTATACAAGAAAAAATTACTAAAAAATCATTTCTCAAAGAAATAATTAGGGCAACAACCCTACTAGATATTATTCACACCGATTTATGTGGACCCTTCAGGGTAAGATCTCATCATGAAAAGGTATATTTTATAACCTTTATCAATTATTATTCAAGATATACATATATATATATATATATATATATATATATTGGCACATAAGTCTGAGACATTTGAAATATTCAAAGAATAAAAGCTTGAAGTTGGAATCAATTAGGGAAGACAATCTTAGTCTTAAGGTCAGACCGAGTTGGCAAATACACCTCTATAGAATTCTTGAAATAATGTAAAGACTTTGTGATTACAAAACAAAATATCATGCCTAAAACACCTCAACAAAATGGTGTAGTAGAAAGATATAACAGGACCTTATTGAATATGTCCAAGTTCATATTAATAGATGCTTCTCTTTATAGGTTATTTTGGAGAGAAGCAGTAAATACAACCATATATATACTAAATAGAGTTTCTTATAAGGTTGTATTCTCTACACCATATGAGATATGGTTTGGAAGAAAACCAGATCTGGGTCATCTCAGGAGGTAGGGATCTGTCGCACATGTAAAGATCCTTTATCAGTTTAGGGATAAACTAAACAGTAGGTCCTTAAGAAAATATATATTATTGAATATCGTAAAGGTTTCAAAGGATACGGTTTTATCATAAAGATCATGAATTAATATAAAGCAGGAATGTTGAATTATTAGAAGAGACTAAGAATGGTATCATTGAGAATGATGATGAGTGTGTTGATAATCTAGTGGATCTAGATCCATCATCGTTTGAACCCATAGATAATGATGATACTTTAGAACAAATTGAAACTTTAAGTGAATATAAAAGACCTAGGCTCACTCCATCTTATTTAAAGGATTATCACATTTACCTTTCAGAGAAAGTATGCAATTCAGTAGATTTAGATGAGCTGATTAATAACTTGACATATCAGCATGCTATTGACTCATCTAAATCTTTAATTGGGAAAAGGTCATGAATGACTAAATTGAATCCATTGAGAAAAATCAAGTATTGAAATTAACTAATTTGCTAAAAGGAAGAAAAGTCATAGATTGTAAATGAGTTTTGAAAATGAAATATAAAGTAGATGGGTTTATCAAAAAGTTTAAGGCGAGGTAGGTTGCAAAGAGATTTTCGTAAAAGGAGGAGATATATTATGATGAAACATATTTCTTTATTACAAAATTTGCATTCATAAGGATAATCCTGACAATATCAGCATATAATGATTTGGATTTACATTTTTTATATTGAAATTTAAAGGAAATCATATATATGCAATAGCTAAAAGGGTATGTTGTAAAAGGCTAGGAAGATAAAGTATATAGATTAAAAAATCACTATATAGCCTTAAACAATCACCTCATCAATGGTATTTGTCTTTTCAAAGTACCATTATAGAACTTGGGTTTGTAGCTAATGAACTTAACCACTATGCATATTTTTGGAACAGTAAGAATCATTTTGTTATGCTATCTTTATATATAGATTACATATTGTTAATTTGAAATGACAATGAGATAATTGTTAAAATCAAGTCATGGTTAAACTCAAAGTTTGAAATGAAAGATATGGGAGAGGCAACCTATATCATAGGTATAAAGATTTCTCATAATAGAGAATCTAATCTTTTGTGTTTGAGTCAAGAGAGATATATTGATTATATCCTTAAGAAGTTTAAAATGAGTGAGTGCAAGACTACGTCTACACCCGTTATGAAAGAGGTCAAATTGAGTAAGGTTGATTGTCCCAGTAAGAGAAAGGTCAAGCCTAATGTTCTTTATGCACAAGTTGTGGGTAACTTGATATATGTGATGCTTTGTATAATACTTGATATCAGTTTTGTTGTTGGTCTTATGAGTAGATATCAAAGTGATCCTGGTTGGCAACATTGGATAGTCGTGAAAAGGACTTTAAGATATCTTAAATGAACAAAAGACTTGAAACTATGTTTTCAAGTAGATAAACTTAAAGTAGTGGGATACTTAGATGTTACTTTGCAAGGAGCAAAGATGATAACAAATCAACCTCCAATCAAATATTCTTATTTGGAAGTAGTGTTGTTTCTTAGACATGTAAGAAACAAGATTGTGTAGCATTGCATACACAAGAAGTTGAGTATGTTGCTTACAGTATGGCTGGTACGAGTACCGTTTGGATAAGACGCTTCATATGTGATTTGAAACTGGACATAGCCAATGAGTCAATTATCGTTTATTGTGACAACAATGCTGCAATTACTCTTATTAAGAGTGGAGGTGATAGCTTAAGAAACAAACACATAATAGTTAAATATCATTATGTTCATGATATGATTAAAAGAAATGAAATAATTATATATTATATGCCAACTTGTGATATATTCGCTGACCCTTTGACAAAAGACTTGTTAAGAACTTTTTTACTAAACATGTAACCCAATGGGTTTGAGATAATGCTTAGAGTATAAGTATAGAAAATACACTTTGTTGTGTGTTATGTAGGAAAAACACATTGATTGTGGGAAAACCGTATAACAAGTAAAGTTGCAATTTACTTGCAACTAGAATAATGATACAACTTGAAAAAACCCAAAAATAGTGCGAGGTAAAACGAGTGTGTCATAGATTGGCTCAAGTGGCCAAGTGGGAGATGTAAGTTATTTGTGGCCACTATCGGCCCCAATAACAATAACAACCATGAAATGCGAGAGGAAGGACCCTATTCTCGGATTTCATGAGTTACCTTTTTATAAAATATAAGATTTATAGAAAAACTGTTTTTGCTTTTTGAAAAAGTTAAAAGCATTTCCCCAATAAACATGAAATGCTTTAACGAAAAGTCCAAGAGTAAAACAAGGAAAAGAAGAAAGCCAAGTATATATACAATGAAATACAAAAAAAATTATTATCATTACATCTTCATCTTCCTAAGAAAATAATCTGCAAGTAACCGGGCTCCTCCCTTTCTTTTTTTCTATTTCTTACTTCTCATCTACAAGTATACAACTTCCATTGTGCTCACTAGGACCACTGAAGCAGACATGAAATCATCAAAAACAAGAAATGGGAGTCCATTCTATTTTTTCACTAGTTCATGATCCACCAAAGCTGCTCATGACTGTTGTAGATCCTAATCGATCATGTGAAATCAATCCTTGCAATTTGAAGATCGATAGAGAGACTGCTAAAGCCAAAAACCATTGGGTTTTCTTCGTCGAAAACTCTTGCTCGTGGGATTTCTGGCAACACACCTTTTTATCCTTTTTTCGTTGCTACTACTAGTTGGTGAGAGTCTATTAGCACATTGAAACCTCCTCTCGTCGACAGTCTGCGTCAGTTACCACCATTCGAGCAATCCTAGATCGCTAATCCACCCCTCTATTGGCGACTTCACCACTCTCTTCCTGCTCAATGTGTTTTACTATAGATTTTGACTTTGGATTGGTTCCACTACAACGATATCCAATCCCTGACCCATGTCTACCCCACTATGGTTCTCTTTTTAAGGACCAAGTTCTATCTTTGTGTTTTTTAGTATCTTGATTTTTGTGCATGTGTTTGTAACATGATTTAAACACATAATCATGTGGTTGTCGATCTTGTCATAAAGGACACTTCCGAGTGTAAGGGAGATTCAAGTTCAATTGTAGTCATGCAACCAAAGATCATCGAGTTGGAGATTCACTTGGCTAGTTTGCAGAGTTCAGCAATACAACCCCAACTCAACCTATAGTTTCTTTAAGCATAGAGATAATGCAAGCCCCACTTAGAAAAGTTGCTACTGGGAAGACGGTTGTTGCTCGAGATAGCAAAATTTTAGAAAACTTTATTTTAGACTTTGAGAAGTATTTAGAGGTTGTTAAGATCTCGAAGGCAAACTAATGGGCTATTGTGTCTCTCTATCTTCATGGAAATGTGAAGCTATCGTGGCACATCCAACGCACCGCATAAGAAGATGGGATATTGTTTGTCACATCTCAACCAGATTTACAAGAGGAGCTTCATCGAAAATTCATGTCAAGCTTTACAAGTTGGCAAACATAATAATCTCTTTTGAGTTTAGGTTTACGATGAAAGGTGGAGTAAGTGTGCCAATTTAGTATGGCCCTATTAGTCATACATGGTATGATATATGATAAACTATTTTAGCTTGTCCATGGTTTACACTATTGGGTGTAGATAGAGATGTGTTGATATGGATGTTTATACATCTATGGTTTTCGTAGAGAGTCTAGTAGACTTATAAGGCTCTTGAGCACAGAAGAACACCATAAGTCCAAGCCAACATGAGTAGAACAACACTCCGTCCAATGATACGGTTAGTGATAGATGAAGACCTTGGTCAAACTCGTCTAATGAAAGCGCACAACATAATTCAACTTCTATACTACAACAAGAGACTCGTGTGGCCAACTGGAAAAGCAAGTGCAAACCTCACATGAGAGAGACTTAGAGCTAGTTGTTATATATGTGGTGGGCCTCACCTCCTGAGAGTGTCCGAAGTGAGAGGACCTGAACAAAATATTGGTTGAGAAATAGGGAAGACAAAACTCCGCCCATGTAAGGGATAACCCTTGCATTGCCGGTCCCAAGCCCGGATAAAGGAGGAGGGTTGTGTTAGGCTTCCGACAGCCAGCGTAAAACTTCGTCGGATTTCTACAACATGGATTACAAAAATTATGAGCATTGCTTTGGGGCGTTCCCGCCTAGCGACGTGCTGCAGAGCCCGAATGCAGTAAGAAGTAAGCAAGGGCCACTACATTTTCGCCCGAATGTAGTGAATCAATTGCAGAGAGGGTTCCCACATCATGGACGGGTGTGGGTAAAGAAGTTAGTCCCGCTACATTGCCGCCCGAATGTAGTGAAAAATTTTCAGAGAGGGTCTCCGTATTTTGATTATGGACGGATGCGGGGGGTAAGGAAGCTAGTCCTAGATAATAAGATTCGTATTGGTTCTTGGAATATCGGAACATTATCGGGTAAGCTAATGGAGGTGGTAGATACTATGATTCGGAGAAAGATTCATATTCTATGTTTACAAGAGACAAAATGGGTTGGAGAAAAAGCAAAGGAGATAGAGGATACAGGTTTTAAATTATGGTACTCAGGTAAAGAAAAGGCCCGAAACGGAGTTGGTATTATCACAAATAAAGATTTAAAGGAGAGTGTAGTAGACATACAACGATATGGTGACCGAATCATGACATTGAAATTAGTGTTAGAAGTAGAGGTTTTGAATATAGTTTGTGCTTACGCACCCCAAGTAGGACTAGAAGATAGTATAAAGACAGTTTTTTGGGAAGAGTTAGATAAGGTGTTTCAAAAGATTCCACAAAGGAAGATGATTTGTTTAGGAGGAGATTTAAATGGACATGTCGGTAAAGAGGCATTAGGATATCAAGGGATTCATGGAAACTTTGGTTATGGGGATATAAACGAGGAAGGTAGGGAGATTTTAAATTTTGCTATGTCATTTGATCTCTTTATAGTCAATACAATCTTCAAAAAACGAGATGAACATTTAATTACTTATAAGAGTGGCTTATCACAAACACAAATTGATTACTTTATTTGTAGAAAAAAAGATAGAGCGTGTTGTAAAGATTGTAAGGTAATTCCAGGAGAAAGTTTAACCACCCAACATCGACTTTTAGTTATGGATTTACAAATAAAAAAATGGACAAAGAAGAAAAGAGTGCATCGAGCTATTCGGACTAAATGGTGGAACCTCAAAAGTGAGAAAGAAGATATATTTAAACAAAAAGTCCTTCAAGGAGATGTTTGGAATTATGTTGGCACACCCTGTGATATGTGGAACAATATGGCTATACATATTAGGAAAGTGGCGAAAGATGTGTTAGGGGTATCTAAGGGAGGTGTACCGGCACAAAAAGAAGCTTGGTGGTGGAGTGAAGTAGTACAAAACAAAATCAAGGCAAAGAGGGCATGTTACAAATTACATTATGCTAAGAAAACTAGTGAAACTTTAGAAGCTTATAAGAAAGCAAAGAAGGAAGCAAAAAAGGCCGTTAGTGAAGCAAAAGCTAAGATTTGGGAGGACTTATATAAAAAACTCAACTCAAAAGAGGGTGAAAGAGACATTTTTAGGATAGCTAGGGCTAGAGATAAGAAAACTAAAGATCTTAATTATGTTAGATGCATAAAAGACGAGGATGAAAAAATTCTAGTGGCAAATGATGATATACGAAATAGATGGAAAAACTATTTTTATAATCTTTTTAATGAAAATAAAGATTTTAGTATTAGTTTAGGAGATTTAGCCAAGTCAGAAAAGTATATAAACCACAATTTCTACCGACATATTCAAAAGAATGAAGTCAAAGAGGCTCTTAAACATATGAAGAGTGGTAAATCGGTAGGACCAGATAATATTCCTATAGAAGTTTGGAAAATACTAGGAGAAATAGGAATCACTTGGCTCACAAGACTATTTAATGAAATATGGAAAAACCAAAAGATGCCCGAGGAATGGAGAGCAAGTAAACTTATACCCATATATAAAAACAAGGGAGACATTCAAAATTGTGCGAATTATCGAGGTATCAAGTTAATGAGTCATACTATGAAATTATGGGAAAGAATTATTGAACGTACGTTAAGACAAGTATCAAGTACAACAGAGAACCAATTTGGATTTATGCCTGGTAGATCTACTATTGAAGCGATTCACCTTTTGAGACGTCTTATGGAACATTTTAGAGCAAAAAAGAAAGACCTTCACATGATATTTATTGATCTAGAAAAAGCTTATGATAGGGTACCGAGGGAGGTTCTTTGGAGAACTTTGGAAAAAGAGGTATCCCATTGACATATATTAACCTTATAAGAGACATGTATGATGGTGCAAAAACATGTGTGAGGACTCATGAAGGAACGACAGACTTCTTTGAAGTTAATATTGGGTTACATCAAGGATCAACTTTAAGTCCATACTTATTTATAATGGTGATGGATGAGTTAACAAAACATATTCAAGATGAAGTACCTTGGTGTATGTTATTTGCAGATGACATTGTATTAGTGGAGGAGTCTAAGGAAAAAGTTAATAGAAAATTGGAACTATGGAGAGAAACATTAGAAAACAAAGGCCTCCGACTTAGTAGAACAAAGACAGAATATATGGAATGTAAGTTTGATCATTTGGCTACTTCAGAGGACATAGAAATTAAAATTGGCACACATTGCATTCCCCAAAAGGAAAGTTTTAAATACCTAGGGTCAATTTTTCAAAGTGATGGAAGAATTGATGGAGATGTTACACATAGAATTAATGCTGATTGGTTAAAATGGAGAGGAGCATCAGGTATTCTTTGTGACAAGATACCATTAAAATTAAAAGGTAAATATTATAGAGCAGCAGTTAGGCCTGCCATGTTTTATGGTTCTGAGTGTTGGGCAGTTAATCATCAACATGTACAAAAGATGTCTGTGACAGAAATGAAGATGTTGAGATGGATGAGTGGTCATACAAGAAAAGACCGTATACATAATGAGGTTATTAGAAACAAATTAGGAGTGGCACCAATAGAGGATAAAATGAGAGAACATCGTTTAAGATGGTTTGGACATATAGAAAGAAGATCAAAAGAAGAACCTATAAGAAGGTTAGAAAACCTAAATTTGGAAAGTATTAAAAGAGGTAGAGGACGACCACAAAAGTGTTGGAAAGAAACAATAAAGAATGATCTAGCTTATTGGGAGTTAACTGCTAACATGGCACACGATAGAGATCTGTGGAAACAAAGAATCCATGTAGCCGACCCCGTCTAGTATGGGAAAAGGCTTAGTTGTTGTTGTAAATAGGGAAGACAAGTATTCAAGACGAGGTTGGACCCCAACGTTTAGGAGGACCTTGTAAGATCCAATTGTTGATTGTATTGCAAGTAGAGTCATCATGTTCAAGACTTATGCAATGGTGAGCATGTGGTGCACACATTATTGGATAATAGTGTCATGCATTTGATTATGTCAACAGACTGTACAAAATATTGGGCATACGACTCACCACCTTTGAGAGTTGATTGAAGACAATGAATGCTTGTACACCAAGGATAGCAGTAGTGGCTGGATCAATTTGAGTGCACTTTGATTGTTGGAGTGGCATCTTGAACTTTATTGTGATTGACTTTAATAACTATTATATGTACCTCTAGTGTGCTTTCTTTTCTTGAGACAAGCATATGTTATGGTAGCACCGCATCTTAGAAGTCTAGTAATTACTAAAGAGACGTAACCTAGATTGGTGACCGGATATAACTCAAGCAAGGCTACTAAGAGTAAAGAGAGCTCTAGAGACTATATAAGAGTGTATCCGGATCATTTAGCCATTAATGTTGTGTCATTGTATCCATGTCATTAAATCCTCTCTGTATTTTGGCTCCTAGACTATATAAAGATGTTGGTCCTTATGGTAGGGGGGATTTTTATCACAATTTACATTTGATTTTTCTCTACTTTTTATTGATTTTGAGAGATCAATCGTGAAAGAAAGAATCTAGTCGTTGCATGCATGTGAACATTTTCAACTAATTATTTAACAAGTGATTGAACAACGCCAAAACGAGACAAGCTTGGCATCACTTCAACGTGTTTTTGAATGTCAGAGTCCGTTCCATGATACAGCATTTTCTACACAATTGTGTTGGTACCTTCAACAAGCATTGCACGCAATGAAGTCCTTGACCCTTTTTGTGTCCATCGATGCCTAGTTTGTAAGTTGCATCATTACTCCCAAGCTCTTCGAGTACATCCTTGAGATGATGTAAGATCCAAACAAGTTCTGATACCAATGTTATGAATATGACTGATACCCGACTTTCAGAATGGGAGTTGCATCATGACTCCCAAGCTCTTCGAGTCCATCCTTGAGATGATGTAAGATCCAAACAAGTTCTATCCGTTTAACTAAAGAATGGGAGTATGAATATGACTGATACCCGACTTTCAGACCGAATCAACCTTAGTGGGTTTTCGAAGTGTTGCAGCAATAAATTGTTTTAAATGTATGTTGGGCCCCTTTTCCAAATACAAAGGCCGAGAGTGGTTCTTGATGTGCCAACACACCATATAATACATCAAACACAAGAAAGTAAAGGCAAAAAATACAAATAGTATGAAAGCCAACATATAAAACTCTTCGTTGATAATATAAAGTAATGCATGGCCCCTACACTCTACAATATTAAGTTCGAAGCTCTTCGCTTCAAAAGGGTTTTAAAGGGGTAACCCATAAGCCGATGACATGCCCACAGTTAAAAGGTCACATTTAAGTGAGACCCGATCTCTCATTCCTAAAATGTCCCAAGCCTCATGAACTTATTGTTCAAGAGGCGTGAAAGGCAAAAGCCTCGTAAGCCGCAAAAACCACTCGTGGTGTTCAATCTGATGGCTCTAATGCAGGTCCGGTTGGGCAGCACAGCCGTACCCACGAACTCTTCCAGTGATTCAGATCTCAAGCCATCTGCGCCCACATGCCCATGGCTGGCCATGTCCAACTTTTTTGCGATAGGAGCTAGTTCAAGTTCATACTTTTGAAAACACTGTATGTTCAGATAAAATAGGACCTAAAACAAATTTGAGGTATGGCCAGGTTCAGTTGGGTGAAATTCATGAAGCTGCCGGTATAAATTTTCGAATAATTTGGACTGTTGTATAAATAGGTCTTTTGGGTTTTGTCCAATTTTGAGTGAGAGCCACCTCACCTGGCTACGAATAGATCCACCACTGTCTTTGAATATGTTCACCCATGAATATGAGTTTTGTGCGTGCACGCGCGTGTGAACGAGTTAGATCTGCCGTTCGTATCTTTTGCCCTCCAGAGACGATATGGTAATATTGACCTTTTATCTGGAATCATGACAGCCATAATTGAAATATGCTTTCCTTAAGGTATCCGGTCAAAATCCAGCCTTTCCGGAAAAGCCATCTAGTCTAGCAACTCAAATAAACCATCATACATTTGATACATCCATTCACCTCATCTTAATCCGTATCGGGTGCAATAAATGACCTAAGAAAGGGAAAAGAGGAACACACAAGAATTTATCATCACACATGCGCACACACACACACATAAACAAAAGCTCAGAGAGTGTGCATGCACCAGTCCATTAAACCAAGCATTTAGAGGGAAATGACTACCAAACATGATATATTTAGGTCAGTGCTGATGTAGCACAAACATGCTGATTCCAAGGCCACTGCTTCTTGCAGAAGAAAAAGAACAAGGAAAAAGATCGAGTTACCTGAAAGGCTGAATATTTAACCCCATGAATTGCCTTACGACTTGCTTCCACTATCCAGTTACTTTCAGATGTATCAATCCTCTTCATCACTGGTATCGACGACTCTCTGCAGTGGCACCCTTTTTGGTGGAGATTCTTCTCGATCTGATTCATTCCTCTGGCCATGGCGGCTATATCCTGGTCCACTGCCCCTTCGTTTTGGCAACTCCTAAATCATCAGAGGCCACAATAAGCTCACAGCATGTACTAATGGATGGGAATGAAAGGATTCATACTTATTAAGGTATAAGCAGCCACAACATGAAGGAATTCAGAGTGCATGGTGCACAACTTTGTTCTTCTATAGGTATATACATGCATGTTTACATATGGTGATGAAACAAAGCCACTGTGCAAATATATGAATTTCAGCTGCAATAAATTTGCTAGTGCAAAAATAGTTAGTTACTCCAATATAAAGATAAATAGTGAGGAAAGTTAGCCATTTTGCACACTCCTTAATGAAAATTGCACATGAAAGAGAACTCATCAGTCATCTATGGTGAGATTCGGTAGATAGACTATTTGTATGAACTAATGCCACAAACTAACCATCTGTATGGACCAAGGATAGAAGCTAAGTCTTAGACTTGGCAAGAGATCTATATCATCCTGACATGAACAAGCTCCGTCTAGTAAAGCCAAATCTGGACTTGATCTAGAGAATCTGTATCGCAGTGAGATGAGTAATGACAGACCGAAATGGCCCAATCATGTAATCAATTCTCACCTATCTAGAAAACTTCAACCTTAGTTCAGAAATGCTCATCTCAGTTCCCTATCCATGTAATCAATGCCCTAGATTTGGTCCGTTAAATCACAAAGCATGTGTTTATGACTCCCAGCTGAATTCATTCATACGCATCTTCTGGGCTGTATCTTCAAGGTTTTATGCAAGATGCAATGAACACAATTGGCATAAAATACTGGCATGTGATGGATCGCACATTCAAATCTTGATATCATTGCTCTTCACAGTGAGGTGAGCCAGCTACACATATAGCACATTTTAGTAACAAAATCAAAACAGAACCTGTTATATGTTTTCCCCTCTCCAAAGGTTCAACTAATGCACATGGTAATAACATTAGCTAGAAAAAAGTCATACACTCTAGAATCATAGAAAGGAGAAGGATGGAGCAAATCAATGTTATAGAAGAAATCATTGTACTCTAAAGGTAGGATATAATTTAGGGCATATCACTACCTGTATCCTATTTAAAAATTAATCGGTGCATATCTCACCTACCATAGATTCAGACCTGTACTATATGAGTCCCTTAAATTTCTTTTTTACTTCTTGTGGCTAGAAAACAGCAACCGAGGAGCAGGAGAGGGTAATTAGACCCTCAAACACATAAAGGGCCCGTGAAATCTGCTTCAAATATTAGGGATTCTTTTTAAATTGAGTTTCTCTTTCAAGCCAAAATCATGCAATGGCCTCCAAGAGTAATCCAGTTTGGAAGCATGGGAAGTAACTTGTAGTTGGAAATCATGGGATAGTGACTTCTAATGGGAATAAGATAATTATGGTAACTTGATGGAGATGTTACATATTAATTCGGTTCGTTAAAATAGAGAGGGGCCTATTTGATAAAAAGATACCATTAGAGTTAAAAGGTAAATATTATAGAGCAACAACTAGACGTGTTGTGTGTTGGAATTCGGGATTAGCGTAGCGGAAGATCAAACAAAACAATGAAGAGGAAAAAACATGGGAAATCGGAGGAGGGGGCAGACCTCCAATGGAGGCCGCCCCCCTCTCTTTCTCTCTTTCTTAATCAAAACCTCTCTTAACCCTAATACAAACTTCCAGCCAGTGTTGTCCATATCGCACCGTATCGCACGATACGGTGCGTATCGCCCGTATACGCCCTGGGACCCTTTATAAGGGTCCCGGGCCGACTGAAACCCGTGATTTTTCACGGGTTTCCTCTCTCCTCTTGGGTTCCTCGAGCTCCCTAAGAGCCGGTTTTCGCCTCCTTAGTATTCAAAGCTCCAAAATCATGCCCTACGGTGTTCGTGCAAGCCTCCAAACTCGGATTTTGGTATATTTTTTAATGTTTTTTCTATTTTTTTCCTTTATATTTATTGTTTTTTTTTATTTCGATTTTTTTTATGACAAAATATGAAGTTATTAAGTGTGTGTATATGATTTTTATTACATTCATGAAGTGGGAGACACTCGATTTGAGTGTTATTTAAAGATTGGGGGATTTACAAAGTGCTTTTATTTTCAGGTTTTTGCTTCAATTAAAGTACTCCATTGAGATGGCAGGAAGAGGTGGTAGAGACTCTCATTCAAAGTCTGATGATCCGGCATGGTAGTGGGGTATACCAGTTGAGGGTTCAAGGTTAAAAATCATATGCTTATTTTGTGAAAAGGTGGTTAGTGGTAGAATTTCAAGGTTGAAACACCACCTAGCAGGAACCAGAAAAGAAGTTGTTCCATGCACAGGCAGAGTTAGAAGTGTGCCAGAAGGTATTAAATGACAATGCTTGCAGATGATTGAGAGTATATAGGAAAGGAGACAACAAAAGGATGATTTCCAGATGTGTGAAGAAGCTAATGATGCTACTGCCACTAGAGTTGGATTCACTGATAGTTTGTCTTCAGATGCTAGAACAGATATTGGTAGTAGCAGTTCGCAAGTACCTAGCAGGGGAAAGAGGGTTGTAGCTGAAGACTTTGGAGGTGGCAGAAGAGGAAGTTCATGAAGGAGTAGAGGAAGAACTTCTTCTTCTAGCATACATTCATTCTTTCCTCCTTCCACTACACCTGGTGCTCAGCCAGGAATTCGTGTTGCTATGGCTTCAGAACAACTGCATGATCAAGCAGACCATGTAGTGGGCAGATGGTTTTATGATGCATGCATTCCATTTAATGCAGCAAAAAGTTTTCATTTTCAAGCAATGGCAGATGCAATTGCTAACATTGGTCCAAGATACAGGATGTCCTCTTATCAGAAGTTGAGAGGGAAGATATTAGATCAGACCGTCATTGAAGTGCAGCAATATTGTTCGACTTTGAGACAATCGTGGAAGGAAACAAGATGTACTATCATGGCAGATGGATGGACCGATAGGCAAGGAAGGACATTGCTAAACTTTCTTATATATTGTCCTAAAGGACTCATGTTTTTGAGATCTCTAGATATGTCAGAGGAGAGGCACACTGCAGAGATCCTACGAGAGGAATTTGATAAGGTTATACAGGAGGTTGGGCTAGAAAATGTAGTTCAATTGATTACAGATAATACAGCTAACTACAAAGCAGTTGGAAAGGAGTTAGTTGATATTTATGGGACTTTCTACTAGACACCATGTGCAGCCCATTGTTTAGATCTCATCCTCGAGGACATTGATGAGATGGATGAAATAAAGGCAGCAACTGAATGTTGCCAAGATATTACAAAATTCATTTACAACCATGCATTTGTTTTGTGTATGATGAGGAGATATACAGAAGGTCCAGAGCTTCTTCGCACAACTGCAACTCGGTTCGCAACAAACTTCTTATCTATACAGAGTATTGTGAGACAGAAGTAAGCTTTAAAGAGAATGTTCTCCTCAGATGAGTGACAACAATTTGCAGAGTTGCCTCAAAACAGAAGGAACAGAAAGTTAAATGAGATTGCAGAAACGGTTTTTAGAAGTTCATTTTGGAATGTATGTATCAGATTATTGAAAATTACTTGTCCTTTAGTGAAAGTTTTGAGATTGGCTGACAGTGAGGAAAAACCATCTATGGGCTACCTTTATGAAGCCATGGACAGGGCAAAAGAAGCAATCAGAAATAACTTTAATGAAAAAAAAAGAGATTATGTACCCGTGTAAGATGGAAATGAAGATGTTTGTAGTAACAGAAATAACAAAAATAACCGCCTAACTTTAATGAAATAACAGAAATAACCTTAAACATGTACAAAAGATGTTTGTAGTAGAAATGAAGATGTTGAGATAGACACAAGGAAAGACCGTATACATAATGAGGTTATTAGAAATAAATTGGGAGTATTACCAATAGAAGATGAAATGAAAGAAAATCGTTTAAGATGGTTTGGACATTGTAAGCACGAAAATTCTACGCTCTCGATTTACAAGACCAGAAACGAGCCTTTTCGCATTTACGTCGTTTTTTATGGGCGTGCCAGCTAGCTTACCAAAACTAGCGAAGTTTTTTTGAAAATATCTGACTTTTAGGCAATTGTGGGCAAGCGGGATCTTTTTACTATAAACTTTCTTGAACCGATGCTCAAGGGTCAGTTTAAGCGCTTATAGACTTCGATAAAAACAGTTTTAACTCTTGAAATATAAGTGTTTGAAATATGGATTTGATTCGTGCTTACGTTGCAATTTTTATGTACGAGGTTGTACGATTCCAAGTCTTTGAGTTTTTAGCTAGTTAGGCCAGATATGTGTGTGCACAAGTGGCCTAATTTTAGTGAGTTTGAGCGTGGATTCGGGGTTTTCTCTTTGAAAACACGCGAATGCAAGGATGCACAAATACTTTGTTGGGTTTGATATGATGATGTGAGCTAGGCTCGAATTGAAAGCAACTCACACACACAGCTTAAGTAAATACCCAAATTAAAGTGCAACTCACGCATCTTATGGGAAATACCCGAACTTTAAAGCAACTCACACGACTTGAATGTAAATTGCAGAATTTGAAATATACTTATATCCTAAGAGCGGAAAGGCTCAATGTGGGTGTGTGTTTGTCGTGTATAAATGGAAAGACAACTCACACACACGACTTGAATTGAATTTGCCGAAAGGGAAATATAAGTATATATATGAGCGGGAAGGCTCAACGTGTTAGTGTGTGTTGTGTATAAATGGAAAGACAACTCACACACACGACTTGAATTGAACTTTGCCGAATTTAAAATATAGATATAGAAGAGCGGAAAGGCTCAATGTGAGTGAGTGCTTTTGGTGTGTAAATGGAAAGACAACTCACACAACTGAAATTGAACCACCCGAAATGTAAGTGCTTACACAACTTGGAATGTAAAACTCACACAGCTGAAAGTATATAGATACTTTATATCTTATGGGCTGTCAAGGCCCAAAATGTGCGTGAGGGTGTGGAGCAAGTGCTCGAGTTCTTGTGTGTGTACGTGTGGAAGCTTAAACGACAAACTCACACAACTGAATGTAACAACCCAAATTAAATTGCAACTCATACAGCTCTTACTAGAGTCTTTGGAGTAAGAGCGAAAGCTCAATGTGTGTGCAATAGTGTGCAATTAAGAGCAGAAAGGCTCAAGTGCACGTGGGTGTCTTGTGTATGTTTAAGAGCTAAGGCTCAAGTGTGTGTGTGAAGCTTGTGTATCAAGCACCAATATTACATCTCGGGGGGAGGCAACTCTCCATTACTACAACCCCGTATCAAAATTTAATTGAACTTTGAATGTAAAGGACTTACAACTCACCTAACCCGCTATATGGGGTTTTCCTAGGAGGCGTATGCCTTGCTTGTGGAGCTCGAGTCACGGCATCTTCATGTGGCAGCAACCGGACACACTCCTTCAAGTGGCGAGCCTTGGTGACGTGCAGCCAAGAGATAAGTTGTGTGGGAGTGGGATCACGTGAGAGTGGAGCTTGAGGGCTTGGAGGCACTCGGGTATAGGGCCTTGGAGGGGCTGATTTGGTTTGGTGTGACTCGAGCCAAGGGTGGCTCGAGTGGGCTTAGTTTGAGAGGTATGTGGACTGGTCCTAACTAGGTAGGTCTAGGTTGGGGTGACTCGAGCCAAGGGTGGCTCGAGTGGGCTTGGTTTGAGGTGTTCGGCCAAGAGACTTGCCGATTTTGGTTTAGGTGGACGGGTTGACAGCCAGGGGCTGTCGAGGATATGGTAAGACACGGGCTGGGATTAGGTTATAGCTGGTCTTAGTCTTAGTTTAGGTTTTAGTTTGGTCCTAACTAGATTAGGTTTGGTCTAGTTTAGGTTAGGTTATGGGCCGGTTTTGGTGGAGGGGTTGGCCAAGGTAGGTCACAGTGTGTCGGCCCTAAAGGGGAAGGTCACGGTGCAGGGGGTATGGCAGACAGGTGCTGCAGTGGTGCAACAAGGCACGGGACAAGAACGCAGGCAGGGCGCGTGCTGCGGACAGGCACACAGGGTGTGCGATGGGGGCGCGGTGTGGCGTCAGGGAGCCGAGTAGCATGTAGGGTGCGCAGTATGGGGTTCGGGTGGTGAAAGGGTGAGCCGGGTAATGGAGGCCTAGGTTGGGGGGTATGGCGGTGGGTGCTGGTGATGTGGGTTAGGTCTAGAGGATTAGGAAAAGAGGGTTTAGTTAGGGATTAGGCTTACCTTTAGGGGACTCGGCTAGGGTGGGATCAAGCTCCGGTCCAGCCACCTCGGGTCCTCCATGCGCAGGTAGGTCCACCTCGGCTCAAGTTGGTGCAGCCCATGCTAACTCTATTTAGCCCACAAGGCTTAACCCACTAAAAAGAAATTAAGCATAAAGCACTCACCTTAACCCTCTCTCTCTCCTCCAAGGCTTCTCCAAGCATTTCACGTCAAGTCTATTTGGGACCCCCTCACCTCTATTTATAGGCAAATGAGGTGGGTCTTAGGTATGGATATGGGTTCGAGATCTAGATCTAAATCCAAATCCAAATACTATTTAGATCTGGATCTGGATATTTATGACCAGATCCGATTAAGATCCAAATATTTATGCAGATATGGATCTAGATATTTTTGTCCAGATCCAATCCAAATCCAAATACTATTTGGATCCAATCCAAGTCCAAACACTATTTGGATATGGATCTGGATATTTATGGTCCAGATCCAATCCAAATTTTTCTCTGAGTAGTCCTTCTTGGCGTTTCGAGACGGACGGTTTGTGCAGGCCTTGGCTTCATTAGCGCTTCGTCTTATGCTGGGTTTTCCCCAACTTTGTTATCCGAACACCTTCTCGCCCTTTTGGACTTCGTTTCTGCTTATTTTTGCCGTTTCTGGCTTGGATTTCTGCTGCTTGGGTGGATGTACTTGACTTGGCTTTTGGGTGCTCCGGGTTGGCAGTCTGCTTCGGGTCAGAACCTTCCTTTTGCCTTTTAAACCTGGCTTTTATCAGGCCAGGATGCTTTATTTGGGCTTCTGCACTTGCTTCTGAGGCTGCTTTTGTATTCAGGGCTTCACCTGTTAGATTTTGGGTTTTAACAAAATTGGGACTTGGCCCATACTTGAGAAATTCAACTTTAACGGGGTTTAAACCAAAATTTTGAGCTTTTACATGCCCTGGGTTTTCAAAAACTTCAAAATCTGGTTTTGAACTGAATTTTCAAACCAGGTGTTTGTTTTCGAAATTCGTTTTATTTTTGGGTGTTTACAGACATGTAGAAAGATGACCCAAGGATGCTCCTTTAAGAAGATATGAATAATTAGATTGTGAAAAATGTTAAAAGGGGAAGAAGATGACTACAAAAGTATTGAAGAAAAATAATAAAGAATAATCTAGTTTATATTGACTTAACTGCTAGCATGGCACATGATAGGGCTATGTGGAAACAAAGAATCCATGTAACCAACCCCCATATGAGAAAAGGCTTAGTTGTTGTTGTACAAAGTTCTCTGGTATTATATTTTATTAAGGAAAAAACAAAAAAACAAATCATTCAAGGAAGACAAACATACAACACTATGTCCAAAGGTTCTACAACCAATGATATACCAAATACTTCAAGCTTTTGAAACTATGAGAAACTATCATGGCAAGGAATGTGATGAAGAAATGAAGAATGAAAGTTTGAACTCGATATATGTATGAGAGTATTCTATTAGTAGCCCTTTTTATATGAGGTCAAATAAGCTATTTATAATAGTGCAGCAAACAAGATGTCAACAAAAGTACATATCTAAAAAATGATGTTTACACCATACTATGGGTTCTCCGTATTGAATAATGCCACATATATAAGCATGGAGGTTATCAACATCAAGTTGAAACTATCATCTCTCTTAGGACCATCTATTACATTGCAAATCATTCTCTTAATAATCATTAAGTGCAAGACGAGTAAATTGTTGTGTATTTCATTGTTTGGGACGGACTAAGGACATTATAAATGTTTTCAGTTATCATGTCAATCTGGATTGACATAACATGTTCACCACTATTTAAATACGAGACCCACGGTCTCAAAAAGTTGTTCTTCTTACAAGTTAATACTCGTGAATGACACTTCCAAAGTACATGAGATTTTAAAACAAAAGAATTGTTAAAGATAGAATTCGGGTCCCAAAGTGGACACATCTCACTGCTTTGGTTCTCTTTATTCCTTATGTTTTAACTGTAATACTCTTTAGTAATAGGGGTAGATTAGTCTTTCAAGTTAAAAGGTGCTTATAAATAAGAGATTAGGGTTTAGGATAGAAAGGCATGTGAGAGAAATAAAAGCAGGTAGCCGACAGTGGCATCCTCTGTGTGGCTTAGGCAGATTGGATGGTATGTCTCCAATCTGTCACATCTTGTAAGTATATTATTTTGTTAATTTATATCATGGTATCATAGCCTATAAGACGATAAAGTGAAGTGTTTTCTACAAGAAGACGTGTGTGACTGCACAAGAAACGGGTGCAGAAAAAAGTGCAACTTACGGTATTGGAGCAGAATATAGACATTTGTATCTTCTTAAGAAGAAAAACTGCACAACACATCTCTGGCGGCTGCTTCACCTCTCTTAGCATAACCCTAACGAAGAAGAAAGAGGACGGATATATATACAAATGACAAATAAATGAAAAGGGGTTGAAACATCCTACGAAATTTATGAACAGTCCATAAACGATAAGGTTGATAGTTTTCAAATCACATGTACCAAATTAGATGGCAGAAATTATTAGGAGTGGTCAAGATCAGTGGAGTTAGCAGTAATAGTAAAGGGGAGATGGGCTCTTCTCATGGGACAAATTTCATGTCCAGCCCAACATGACGTACATTATACCAGTTGGCGTAGAGAAGATTCATTGATTTCATATTGGTTACTCCAATCAATGATCCCAACAATAGCGAAAACTTTTATATTTCTTAACTCGACACATGAAATTTGGAGTGCAGTTAGCTTATTTCAGGAAAAAGAATATAGCAAAGGAATATGAAACCTTGAAAAAGATTAGAAAATGTAAGCAAAAAAATCGCTCTATTAGTGAGTACTATGTAGATCTTCGAGGATTATGGGATGAACTTCTCTTTTATATCAATATCAAGTGTTCATCATGTTATGCAGAAAGAAATTTGGAAAATGAAAAGAAAAAAGTGTTCGACTTGCTGTGGGGTATAAATCCTGAATTTGAGACTATAAAAATTAACATTCTCGGCAGGGACGAACTCCCTTCACTTGGCACAGTTTACTCCTTACTGATTCGTGAATAAGATCGCAGGAATTTAGAGAAGAACAATATTAATATCACCGAACAACATGCCTTACAAAGTAGAGGAGAAACTTCACAATATTGTGAAAGAGGTGGACAACATAACATAGGACGTAGACGAGGACGCTCCTATTCTGATGGGAATGATAAAATTATATGTTCTCATTATGAAAAACATCGACACTCAAAAGAAAATTATTGGGAATTACATGGGCATCCAGACTTCCATAGACCAAGAAGTAATTCGGCCAATATTATTGAAAGTTCCATGCCTAATACGGATGGTATCCAAGAACTTATTAAGAGAATTGAAGGTTTAGAAACAAAATTATTAGAAAAGCATAATGCTTCTACTTCTCAGGCTACTTTAACCCATACTACTCATACAGTGAAGGGTAAACAATTCTCTCTTTTTCATACTAAAACTTGGATTATTGACTCTAGGGCTACAAATCATATGGTTGGAGAGTCTTCATATTTTTCAGAATATCATCTACTTCAAAAATAAGAGCCAATTAAGTTGGTTGATGGATCAATCTCTTATATGATTGGACAAGAAAGTGTACCCACATGTCTTACATATTTACAGTCAGTTTACCATGTTCCTAGCTTTCTTATAAACCTTCTCTGAGTCAACGCCTTAACACATACATTTAATTGTAGTGTGACATTTGATTCCTTTGGTTGTTCTTTTCAGGATCTAAAGACGGGCAAAATTTTTGGTCATGGTAGTTTCCGACGAGGATTATATATTACAAGTCACAACATTCTGCTTCACTTAGTACTACTGCAGTTACTCAAGATGCGGAGACCCAACTTTGGCATAGACATTTAGGTCATTTACTAGTGTCCAAGCTCCATTATGTTTTTTCAAATTTGAAAGTCGAGTCAAATAAAATTCCTTTTGAGTGTGAAGTGTGTCAACTCGGAAAGCACCAAAGAGCACCTTATCCCCCAAGTGAGTCTAGGAGATCCCAACCTTTTGAACTTTTATATTCTGACATATGAGATCCCAGTCCTATTTCTTCTTTGTTTCGTCAGAAGTACTTTGTTTCCTTTATTGATGATTGTACGTGTCTCACAATTGTCTACTTAATAAAATAAAAAACTGAGGTTTCTACTCTTTTTCCTATTGTTCATAAATTTATTCTCACTCAATTCAATACTTCTATGAAAGTTCTTCGCTCAGATAATGGGGGTGAATACATTAATAGACAATATCTTTCTTGGTTATTCTCGGGTTCAAAAGGTCTGAGGATGTTATTCTCCATCAACAAATCGTTCTTATATCTCTGCGGATGTTACATTTTTCGAGATACACCTTTTTTTGCCTCACAAGTCTTGTCGGAGTCTGTTTCTCGAAGTCTTACTCTATTCCCTGTCTTCGATTCTCTCGTTTTAAGTCCACAATCCCACATGTACAAGAGGCTGCCCCACTGTTGCTTCTAAGTACCCCATGGAGCCATTTCGTCTCACTTCACCGTCGTTCTCATCTCACTCCGTTTATCAGCTTTTGTTGTGGACACCGGTGACTCTCACCTGCTCCTCACCGCTGACTTCCCGCTCCTCCGTCTTAGGTCCAACTTTGAGCCTACCACGACCTTCCCATTGCACTTCGCAGGTAATCGTTCTTCTTGCAATCCTCATCCCATTTTATAATTTTCTAAGTTATCATCGTTTATCTTCCAACCATTATGCCTTTGTATACGCTTTGTCGTCCATTTCTATTCCTAAAAGCGTTCGAGAAGCACTTATCCCATCCGGATGGCGACGAGGCTATGATTGATGAGATGACAAAGATTTGGAATCTAACCACACTTGGGCTCTTGTTCCTTCTCCTCCAGGGAAGTCTACTATTGGTTGTCGTTGGGTTTTTATTAAGGTTGGTCCCGATGGGACGGTGGATCGCTTGAAGGCTCGTCTTGTGGCCAAAGGATATACTCGCATTTATGGTCTTGACTATGGTGATACATTCTCTCCTGTTGCTAAAATGGCATCTGTTCGTCTCTTTCTTTTTATCCATGGTGCTATCTCTTTTGGCCTTTATATCAGTGGATATTAAAAATGCTTTTTACATGGTGAGTTGGAGGAGGAGATTTATATGGAGCAACCACCTGGGTTTATTGCTCGGGGGTCGAGGTCTTGTTTGCCAACTTCGGAAGTCATTGTATGGGTTGAAACAGTCACCTAGAGCTTGGTTTGGGAGGTTTAGTAAGGTCATACAGCGGTTTGGCATGATTCGTAGTGAGGTTGATCAACTCTTGTGTTCTATAAACATTCACCGTGTAATAAAGTCATTTATCTTGTGGTCTATGTGGATGATATTGTAATTGCAGGTGATGATCATGAAGGGATCACTAGACTAAAGCAACATCTGTTTCAAAGCATTTCCAAACCAAAGATTTGGGCGGGTTGCGATACTTCCTTGGTATTGAGGTTGCTCAATCAAAACAGCATTTCCATTTGTCAAAGGAAGTATGCCCTTGATATTTTGGAAGAGACTGGGATGCTAAATTGTAAGCCTTAGTGGATACTCCTATGGATCCGAATGTTAAGCTTATGCCGTCGGGGGCCGTATTCGGGATCCAGAGCAGATATCGAAGGTTGGTGGAAAGTTGAATTATCTCACTATGACCCGGACCGGATATAGCCTTTGTTTGTTAGTGTTGTGAGTCAATTTCTTAACTCTCCTTGTGACAGTGATACTGGGATGCGGTGACTCGCATTTTAAAGTATATTAAGGGATCTCCTGGAAAAGGGCTAATATATGAGAACAGAGGTAACACAGACATTGTTGCCTATACAGATGCAGACTGGGCAGGATCTCCAAGTGATAGAGGTCAACTTCTCCGGGTATTGTGTGTTTTATTGGAGGTAATCTCATCTCTTGGAAGAGTAAGAAGCGTAGAGTGTTGTTGCAAGATCAAGTGCAGAAGCAGAATATAGGGCTATGGCTCTTACAACATGTGAACTTATATGGTTAAAACATCTACTTCAAGAGTTAAAGTTTTGCAAAATGGGTTCTATGCAACCGATTCTGATTTGTGATAATCACAGCCTTACACATTGCTTCTAATCCTGTCTTTCATGAACGAACGAAGCATATAGAGATCGATTGGCGACCCCGCCTAACGACATGCTGCAGAGCCCTAATGCAATAAGAAGTAAGCAAGGGCCACTACATTTTTGCCCGAATGTAGTAAATCAATTGCAGAGAGGGTTCCCACATCATGAACGGGTGTAGGTAAAGAAGTTAGTCCCGCTACATTGCCGCCCGAATGTAGTGAAAATTTTTCAGAGGGTCTCCGTATTTTGATTATGGACGGATGCGGGGGGGTAAGGAAGCTAGTCCTAGACAATAAGATTCGTATTGGTTCTTAGAATATCGAAACATTATCGGGTAAGCTAATGGAGGTGGTAGATACTATGATTCAAAGAAAGATTCATATTCTATGTTTACAAGAGACAAAATGGGTTGGAGAAAAAACAAAGGAGATAGAGGATACAAGTTTTAAATTCTGGTACTCAAGTAAAGAAAAGGCTCGAAATGGAGTTGGTATTATCATAAATAAAGATTTAAAGGAGAGTGTAATAGATATACAACGATATGATGACCGAATCATGACATTGAAATTAGTGTTAGGAGGAGAGGTTTTGAATATAGTTTGTGCTTACGCACCCCAAGTAGGACTAGAAGATAGTATAAAGACTGTTTTTGGAAGAGTTAGATAAGGTGTTTCAAAAGATTCCACAAAGGGAGATGATTTGTTTAGGAGGAGATTTAAATGAACATGTCAGTAAAGAGGCATTAGGATATCAAGGGATTCATGGAAACTTTGGTTTTGGGGATATAAACGAGGAAGGTAGGGAGATTTTAAATTTTGCTATGGCATTTGATCTCTTTATAGTCAATACAATCTTCAAAAAATGAGATGAACATTTAATTACTTATAAGAGTAGCTTATCACAAACACAAACTGATTACTTTATTTGTAGAAAAAAAGATAGAGCGTGTTGTAAAGATTGTAAGGTAATTCCAGGAGAAAGCTTAACCACCCAACATCGACTTTTAGTTATGGATTTACAAATAAAAAAATGGACAAAGAAGAAAAGAGTGCATCGAGCTATTCAGACTAAATGGTGGAACCTCAAAAGTGAGAACAACAACAACTAAGCCTTTTCCCATACTAGACGGGGTCAGCTACATGGATTCTTTGTTTCCACAGATCCTTATCGTGTGCCATGTTAGCAGTTAATTCCCAATAAGCTAGATCATTCTTTATTGTTTCTTTCTAACACTTTTGTGGTCGTCCTCTACCTCTTTTAATACTTTCTAAATTTAGTTTTTCTAACCTTCTTACAGCTTCTTCTTTTGATCATCTTTCTATATGTCCAAACCATCTTAAACGATGTTCTCTCATTTTATCCTCTATTAGTGTCACTCCTAATTTGTTTCTAATAACCTCATTATGTATACGGTCTTTTCTTGTATGACCACTCATTCAAAATTAAAATGAGTCAACCAAATGACTAGGTTGACTCTATTCGAGAACAAGTCTGAAAGATTATATGTATTTGTTTGAGTATAATTGTAAATCGTTTGGGTCCCAATGGATCAGATCCTGATCCATTGGATAGTAGATAGGATTAGTGTTTAAACAAGGGTAATAAAGTCTTTTAAGTTAGAACACGTTATATAAAGTTGTAATCCTGTATTAGGTTATGTGAGAATAAAGAGAATACAGGGATTCGGCAGCCAGGGAGGTGCCGCCCTGCATCTTCCAACTTCGGCCCATCATTTGGTATGTTTTGTTTTTTGTGTTAATCATTAATTTCATATGGAAATCGACATGGTATCAGAGTCTGTTTTGGTGGGAATCTCGATGTAAAAGAAAGGTGATCATAATCATGGAAGGAGATCCAGTAAGTCTTAGTCAGATTTTATTTCAGTCGATTATAGATCAGCCATTTATTTAACTGCCCACCAAGTGGCCAGTCAATCTTCCTATTGGTACATATTACTAGGTCATTGGTTGATCTTAAATCAAGAAAAAGAAAAAACGCAGATTACTTTCTTATTATCTGCCATCAAAAAATGCAAAACTTTTGGCCTTTATATTATCAACCATCAAGTTTACTATGGTCGATCAAGTGATTAAGTTCAAAAAAACACAGATTACTTTCTTATTATCTGCCATCAAAAAAACGCAGAACTATTGGCCTTTATATTATCAGCCATCAAGTTTACTCTGGTAGATCAAGTGATTAAGTTCATGAATCTACATCCTATGGTGAATATTTTTTTTTGAACTCAAAATGCAGATTTGTTTTCATGAGAAGATGGAGTAGAAGGCAGAAAGTACAAATCTCTCCTAGGTGTAGACTGTGTTAAACGTAATGGAAAAGAACAAAATTGGAGATGGTTCTGATCACAGTTTCTCCGATAAGGGAGAGGGATTTCAAATTACAAATTTAAAATTAGATGGAAAGAACTACATTCAGTGGGTTAGATCTATTGAACTGGCTGTTATGGCTAGGGGGCGTTGGGACTATCTAAATGGTGAAATATCCTAACCACCTATGTCTGATCCTATGTATTCCAGATGGTGAAGAGAGAATGCATTGGTTAGTGCATGGTTGATTCAATCAATGGTACCATAGGCAGTATATTTATATTTTTAGAAACCGCAAAAGGCATATGGCTTGCTGTTCAGGACGCCTATGCTCAGAGGAAAAACATAGCAAAGAAATATGACCTCATTGAGAAAATCAAAAAATCAAAAAATGCAGACAGGGTGGAAGATCAGTAAGTGAGTACTATACATAACTCCGAGGTCTATGGAAAGAACTACAACTTTACTCCAAGACTAAATGTCAATTGTGCACATAAGAACGTAATGAGGAGTTTGAAGAATAAAAAGTATTTAACCTTCTATGGGGCATATCTTCAGAATATGAGGCTGTAAAAAACAATATTCTCAGCAGAGAAGAGTTTCTCTCTCAGTACAATGTATTCTCTTTTACTCCGAGAAGAAGACAGAAAGTAGTTAGAGAAAGAAACAAAGATTAGTTCCGAGACTACAGCGTTGGCATAAATAGTTCTACAAGCTCTTACCCTCGTGGAAGTGGTGGCTATGGATGTGGAAGAGGTAGATCCCCAATGACTCCTGAGGAAAAGGAGAAACTACTCTGTTCACACTGTGGAAAAACACGACATACCAAGGAGACATGTTAGGAATTAGTTGGCAAACCAACATATTTTCAGAGTAGATTCAATAAAACCTATTTCAGCAGTGACCAGAATGACAAAAAGAATATTGAAAATAATAATACAGCCTTGGCAGACATGAAGAAGGAAATTGAACTACTTAAAGCCCGTTTAACAGATCTGCATACTCCTACTTCCTCTAATCCTGATTCTCAAGCAACTATGGCTTATCCATTTTCATTTGTGGTCCAGGGTAATACATTTACTTCTCATTCTCGAATTTGGGTTATTGATTCAGGTGTCACATATCACATGGTCAGCAGGAAAGAATATTTTGACACCTATGAGTTGACTCAAGAACAAATTAATATTCGGTTGGTAGATAGTTCTCATACTCCTATAGCTGGAAAAAGAAGTATTATTACATCGTTTGGCATATTAAAAAATGGTTTACATGTTCCCAATATCTCAGTCAATTTATTATAAGTCTTTGCCATGACAAGAGAATTTGATACTACTTGATGTTTATTTCAGGAACTGAGGACGGAGAGGATCTTTGGTCGGGGTAGTGTGAGAAGAGGCCTCTACTTCTGCGAAGAGAATAATAAAGCAGCAATGCAATCATCAATGATTAGAGAAAAATAGAAGGAAGAACTACCTTTATGATACTAGAGACTGGGACATTTGTCTCTATCAAAAATTAGGATATTATTACCAAAATTTGCTCGTTGTAATAATTTGAATTTGAACTGTGAAACTTGCCAGAAGGCAAAACATCATAGAATATCTTTTCCTTCAAGAGAAGAGAAATCTTCCATTCCATTTGAGATTGTTCATTCTGATATCTGGGTTCCCTGTTCTATTACTTCATTACATGGATATAAGTATTTTATTTTATTTATTGATGATTGCACCAGATTTATAATGATTTACCTCATGAAAACAAAGGATGAAGTGAAGGACATTATTCCGATATACCTTCAATTTGTGCAAACTCAGTTTCAGAGTACCATCAAAGTATTTCACAGCGATAATGGTGGTGAATATATCTCTCAAGCACTCCAATCATACTTCCTGAATCATGGGATTCTTCACCAGACTTCATGTGCCTACTCTTCCCAGTAAAATGGTGTTTCTAAAAAGAAAAATAAACATATTGTAGAGGTTGCTAGAACTCTTTTAATAGGATATAACGTTCCAAAATATTATTGGAGTGAAGTTGTTCTAGCAGCAGGTTTTCTTATAAATCGGATGCCAAGCAGGATTCTTAACAGTGGGTATACTCTGGAACAGAAATCAAGCAAGGTATGCAAACTGAAGAAATCTATTTACGGTTTAAAATAATCCCCACGAGCATGGTTTGAAAAATTCAGTGACAGTGTTATCAAGTTGGGGTTCAAACAGTGTGTTTGCGATCATACTCTATTCATTCATGGAGGTTCTAAGACGATTGTAAGGGATAGTTAATTTAAAGAGGCAATTAAGTTCATTATTTGATTTGAAGGATTTGGGGAGGTTGCACTACTTCTTAGGAATAGAAGTTATTCACAAAAGGGATTGCTTATTTCTCAGTCAAAGAAAGTATATTCTGGATTTATTAAAGGAAACTCCGCCCATGTAAGGATCACCCTTGCATTGCCGGTCCCAAGCCCGAATAAAGGAAGAGGGTTGTGTTAGGCTTCCGACAGCCAGCGTAAAACTTTGTCAGATTTTTATAACATGGATTACAAAAATTATGAGTATTGCTTTGGGGCGTCCCCACCTAGCGACATGCTGCAGAGCCCGAATGCAATAAGAAGTAAGCAAGGGCCACTACATTTTCGCCCGAATATAGTAAATCAATTGTAGAGAGGATTCCCACATCATGAACGGGTGTGGGTAAAGAAGTTAGTCCCGCCACATTACCGCCCGAATGTAGTGAAAAAGTTTCAGAGAGGGTCTCCGCATTTTGATTATGGACGGATGCAGGGGTAAGGAAGCTAGTCCTAGATAATAAGATTCGTATTGGTTCTTGGAATATCGGAACATTATCCGGTAAGCTAATGGAGGTGGTAGATACTATGATTCGGAGAAATATTCATATTTTATATTTACAAGAGACAAAGTGGGTTGGAAAAAAAGCAAAAGAGATAGAGGATATAGGTTTTAAAGTATGGTATTCTGGTAAAGAAAAGGCTCAAAACGGAGTTGGTATTATCATAAATAAAGATTTAAAGGAGAGTTTAGTAGGCATACAACGATATGGTGACCGAATCATGACGTTGAAATTAGTGTTAGGAGTAGAGGTTTTGAAAATAGTTTTTGCTTACGTACCCCAAGTAGGACTAGAAGATAGTATAAAGACTGTTTTTTGGGAAGAGTTAGATAAGGTGTTTCAAAAGATTCCACAAAGGGAGATGATTTGTTTAGGAGGAGATTTAAATGGACATGTCGGTAAAGAGGAATTAGAATATCAAGGGATTCATGAAAACTTTGGTTTTGGGGATATAAATGAGGAAGGTAGGGAGATTTTAAATTTTGTTATGGCATTTGATCTCTTTATAGTCAATACAATCTTCAAAAAATGAGATGAACATTTAATTACTTATAAGAGTAGCTTATCACAAACACAAATTGATTACTTTATTTATAGAAAAAAAGATAGAGCGTGTTGTAAAGATTGTAAGGTAATTCCAAGAGAAAGCTTAACCACCCAATATCGACTTTTAGTTATAGATTTACAAATAAAAACATGGACAAAGAAGAAAAGAGTGCATCAAGCTATTCGGACTAAATGGTGGAACCTCAAAAGCGAGGAAGAAGATATATTTTAACAGAAAGTCCTTCAAGGAGATGTTTGGAATTATGTTGGCACACCCTGTGATATGTGGAACAATATGGCTATACATATTAGGAAAGTGGCGAAAGATGTGTTAGGGGTATCTAGGGGAGGTGTACCGGCACAAAAAGAAGCTTGGTGGTGGAGTGAAGTAGTACAAAATAAAATCAAGGCAAAGAGGGCATGTTACAAATTACATTATAATAAGAAAACTAGTGAAACTTTAGAAGCTTATAAGAAAGCAAAGAAGGAAGCAAAAAAGGCCGTTAGTGAAGCAAAAACTAAGATTTGGGAGGACTTATATAAAAAAACTCAACTCAAAAGAGTGTGAAAGAGATATTTTTAGGATAGCTAGGGCTAGAGATAAGAAAACTAAAGATCTTAATTATGTTAGATGCATAAAAGACGATGATGAAAAAATTCTAGTGGCAAATGATGATATAAGAAATAGATGGAAAAACTATTTTATAATCTGTTTAATGAAAATAAAGATGTTAGTATTAGTTTAGGAGATTTAGCTAAGTCAGAAAAGTATATAAACCATAATTTCTACCGACGTATTCAAAAGAATGAAGCCAAAGAGGCTCTAAAACATATGAAGGGTGGTAAATCAATAGGACCATATAATATTCCTATAGAAGTTTGGAAAATACTAGGAGAAATAGGAATCACTTGGCTCACAAGACTATTTAATGAAATATGGAAAAACCAAAAGATGCCCGAGGAATGGAGAACAAGTACACTAATACCCATATATAAGAACAAGGGAGACATTCAAAATTATACGAATTTTCGAGGTATCAAGTTAATGAGTCATACTATGAAATTATGGGAAAGAATTATCGAGCATAGGTTAAGACAAGTATCAAGTACAACAGAGAACCAATTTTGATTCATGTCAGACAGATGTACTATTTAAGCGATTCACCTTTTAAGACGTCTTATGGAACATTTTAGAGCAAAAAAGAAAGACCTTCACATGATATTTATTGATCTAGAAAAAGCTTATGATAGGGTACCGAGGGAGGTTCTTTGGAGAACTTTGGAAAAAAGAGGTATCCCATTGACATATATTAACCTTATAAGAGACATGTATGATGGTGCAAAAACATGTGTGAGGACTCATGAAGGAACGACAGACTTCTTTGAAGTTAATATTAGGTTACATCAAGGATCAACTTTAAGTCCATACTTATTTATAATAGTGATGGATGAGTTAACAAAACATATTCAAGATGAAGTACCTTGGTGTATGTTATTTGCAGATGACATTGTATTAGTGGAGGAGTCTAAGGAAAAAGTTAATAGAAAATTGGAACTATAGAGAAAAACATTAGAAAGCAAAGGCCTCCGACTTAGTAGAACAAAGACAGAATATATGGAATGTAAGTTTGATCATTTGGTTACTTCAGAGGACATAGAAATTAAAATTGGCACACACTGCATTCCCCAAAAGGAAAGTTTTAAATACCTAGGGTCAATTTTTAAGAGTGATGGAAGAATTGATGGAGATGTTACACATAGAACTAATGCTGGTTGGTTAAAATGGAGAGGAGCATGAGGTATTCTTTGTGATAAGAAGATACCATTAAAATTAAAAGGTAAATATTATAGAGCATCAATTAGATCTGTCATGTTTTATCTTCTAAATGTTGGGCAGTTAATCATCAACATGTACAAAAGATGTCTGTGACAGAAATGAAGATGTTGAGATGGATGAGTGGTCATACAAGAAAAGACCGTATAGAGAATGAGGTTATTATAAACAAATTAGGAGTAACATCGTTTAAGATGGTTTGGAAATATAGAAAGAAGATCAAAAGAAGAACCTTTACGAAGGTCAGAAAAACTAAATTTGGAAAGTATTAAAAGAGGTAGAGGACGACCACAAAAGTGTTGGAAAGAAACAATAAAGAATGATCTAGCTTATTGGGAGTTAACTGCTAACATGACACACGATAGGGATCTGTGGAAACAAAGAATCCATGTAGCCGACCCCGTCTAGTATGGGAAAAGGCTTTGTTGTTGTTGTTGTTGTTGTTGTATTAAAGGAAACTAAAATGGAGGATTGCAAGATATGTTCAACTCCAATTGAAAGTCAAAAGGAGAGTGATAATGATTCAAGAGAACCATATGAAGATATTGGCAAATATCATAGATTAGTAGGAAAACTAGTATATATTACCATTACACGACCGGACATCAGTTTTGCCTTGGGATATGTTAGTAGATGGATGCACTCTCCATCAAAGCAACATATGAATGCTGAATTTCATATCATCAAATACTTAAAGTCATCAATCACTTATGGTCTACTATATGCTCCGTATCATACACTTGATATGAAAATTTATTCTCATGCAAATTGGGCAGGTTCAAAAATTGACAGAAAGTCAACCTCTGGGTATGTGGTGTATTTAGGAGGTAATATCATATCATGGAAAAGTAAGAAGCAAACTGTAGTGGCCAGATCAAGTGCAGAAGCTGAGTACCGTGCTATTGCCTTAGGCATGTGTGAAGGTTTATGGATTATATCACTTCTTAAAGAGATAGGCTTGAAAGGAAATATTCTGATTGACCTCTTCACAGATAGTAAAGCAACCCTTCAGATAGCTTTGAATAAGTCTTTCGTGAAAGAACTAAACACATTGAAATAGATTGTCACTTCATGAGACAAAAAATTTCTCAAGGAATCTTCAGCCTGAGTCATGTACATTCTAGAGATCAATTGGCAGATATCTTCACCAAAACAGTTCCAGCTAATGTTTTTAAAAGAGCTCTTGTCAAGTTGGGAGTTTCAAGTCTTCAGGACTCAACTTGAGGGGGCGTGTTGGAGAACAAGTTTGAAAGATTATATGTATTTGTTTGAATATAATTGTAAATTGTTTGGGTCCCAATGGATCAGATCTTGATCCATGGATCAGATCTTGATCCATTGGATAGTAGATAGGATTAGTGTTTAAACAAGGGTAATAAAGTCTTTTAAGTTAGAACACGTTATATAAAGTTGTAATCCTGTATTAGGTTATGTGAAAATAAAGAGAATACAGGGATTCGGCAGCCAGTGAGGCACCGCCCTACATCTTCCAACTTCGGCCCATCATTTGGTATGTTTTGTTTCTTGTGTTAATCATTAATTTCAGATGGAAATAGACATACTCAGCCAAACTCGATAGGTCACCAAGTCAAAAAATTGGATGACTCGGTCATACACGAATACTACTGAAGGGTGTGCATGTGTGTGACGCACACACATACATATTATAAATAAAAGAGAGATCATATGTTTATATTATATTAAACATCACACAACATATACATGCATATTATATATTACATAAAGTTTCCATAAACACATTGTGATTATATGATAAATGAAAAATATGTGATTAAATATGTAATTATTCATAAGTGTATGACAAAGTCCATACAGTGTACACTATATAAAAGTTGGCCTTAGTAATCTGATGATGCTAAGTAGAAGGGCCTTTGTTTGAATGCATAAAAGTTACTCAAGGGATAACAGGCTGATCTTCCCCAAGAGCTCACATCGATGGGAAGGTTTGGCACCTCAATGTCGGTTCTTCACCTTAGATCGGGTCTTAGGCACCTAATAGCATCATGGTGCCTATGGACATGATCGAAATAGTAAACAAATACACATTTACATATATACTTTTACATACAACAACAACAACTAAGCCTTTTCCCATAGTAGATGGGGTCGGCTACATGGATGCTTTGTTTCTACAAAGCCCTATCATAATTTGTAGAATCCATGGTAAATAAGTCCAACAAAGTTTTACGCTGACTGTCAGAAACCTAACGCAACCCTCCTCCTTTATCCCTGCTTGGGACAGGCCATGCAAGAGTGATCCCTTATATGGGTAGAGTTACATATATACTTTTACATACTTCACATAAAATACAGAGTTGTAAGACTTGCCTGAGCACATGCCACCAGAGCTGCACTGCACCAAGTCATTGCGTTATTAAACCAGAGTTTACCAATGAAATCATGATCTAAATAGCAAACAAATAAACACATTTGCATATATATTCGTACATATGTCAAAACCCGCCTGAGAACATGCCAGCCAGAGCTGCATTGCACCAAGTCATTGGGTTATTACACTATAGTTTTACCAGTGAAATCCACTGTGCAGTTTCTCCGAGTATTACATTAAAGCAGATATAGAATCCATTTACATCAGTTAACTTAGATTGTACTGGTAAGCAATAGATGCTACAGAACTTCCATGTGAGCTTGAACAGAGTCTGTGCTTTGCTTGCAGAAGCCGTTTTGCAAAGCTTACAGCTGAAAGTTTCTAATTTTGAGTAGGACAAATCCTCACAAGATTCAGTACTTACACCGTGGTGCAGCTTACCTTCATCAATTTCATTTTACGGAAACAAAAAGAGAAAGTGAATAGACCTTTAACGAACACTATTATGTGCCCTACCAGACCAACACGGCAACACCGGCTCTGGAGTCTTTGTATCATATACCATGACAACTTTGACTTCCTAATTTTAGGCATTTCTTCATTCAATTAATAAACTCTCAATTGTTTTTCTCGTGTGACTTGAAATAGTCAAAAAGATTGGACTCCATTCCCACCTTACTTCTCAATGCCACTTGCTTCTTTTCGAGATGATTTAATCAGCATCCGAAAGTTAGAAGCATATGGGGTTGACAAATATATTCTGTCCATTTACTCTGTAATTGAAAGGGGTAAAAAAGACTAGTATGGGTTCTTCTCTCTTTTGTATATTGATCTTTTTTAGTTTCTTCACTTCTTTTATTTTGCTTCTATTTCTTCATATTTCTTATTCTGTATGAAAAGAAATATTTAAGCAGATAAAAGATTTACAGACAGATGAAATTTGTCTTGCAACTGTTGCTGTTCCTAATTAGATCAAAACTTACTACAACTGTTTCCAGCTCACAGAAATGTGTACACCTTAATGTATTTCTGAGAGCCTGTTAACATATCCAGTTTAACACTCCTAACCGTTCAACTTGGTAAAAGAAGAATGTCGTTTCTTAAGATGGCTAATCACTTTCCTTGTTTGGCTGCCTAACGAAGGAAGTTTCGACCTTCATGTATGGGCCACCCTATTTGCTCATAATGCACCACAATTAAATCCTCCTCAATCCCGTCTTTCCCCTTGTAACAATGCAAGGTCTAATTGTAACCATCAAGCTTTTCCTTGTAACAGCATGGGTCTTGATGGTCTTTTGTTTACATCAGGCCAAAAATTTCTAACAAATGACCTGTGGATGAGTCTCTTTCTTCTCCAAATGGAGCTAGGTAAGGTAATGTATGAGAAAACCATGTATTTCTATCACCATCAGAGATCCATTCTACCCACAATTTGACACCTTAGGAATAATTTATAAAATAATGTATGCATTATTTAGCTCATTCTCCTCGTTACCATAGACTACTTTGTTGACACAAACATATTCCAGCATCCCTATATTGTCTTTAAAAAAATTCAAGCCTCCATTACCTTTTCCAAGTGCATTAATATGCAGCTAAGACATCGTAACAGACTGTGAGGTTTGAACCTTGCTCCTAGATGACTTGATCATTAACTCAGGTACTTGCCATCGATTTTCATTTTCACATATCATGAATTTTCCATTCAAATCATACAATCGTCTGAAATCAAAGATTTGGGAACTTTGACATGAATGGGTCACCTCAAAGGCTTTCAGCACCAAGCACAACCTTAACCCTGGGCCACTGGAATAAACTGGTCAGCCATCTTAAAGGCTTCAGGTCAAATCACACATCATCCCCAACTATCATGTCTCTTGAGGTAATGTACAGGTAGAAATAAATAAGCCACTTTGAGAAGTACAGGATAAGTTTACTAAGAAAATAAAAACAGAAACCTACCTTTCACAATAAACAGAAAAGTAACAAATGAGTTTGTTCTAGGATTAGGTTAAGAGTCAGGAAAGTAAAGAGTGTGATTCATATTAAATGCCAGGGTCCATACTCAAAGCAACCCGAAATGCTTGACACCAGATCCTAACTATGTAAAATACTTGCATTTCTAAGGTCATAAAGATTTCATGTTGTTCCACAAAACTGCTAAACAAGCAGATCGTCGACTCTAAGAGATAGCTAACACCATGTGCTGTGGGAGCCATCTTTTTTGCTATTGTTCAGTCACATGGTTTTCTTTGGTTGGGAACTCAAAGCTGCTATAGGTCATGCCATGTATAGTTTTCATGCTATGTTAAGGTTTCTCATTTTCCTATCCAAAAGAAGAAAGAAAAAGTGTTGCAATTGCGAAGAATGGCACTCCTGACCAAAACATGCATGGAGAAATAAATAAATCTCCTTTTCTTCCTAATAAAGTTTATGAAAATTGATCACCATTTCACACCTATTATAAATAACCAAATACAGCATTTATGAGGGCATGTGAACCGAATTAAATAGCAAATGCTTCCCTAAAATGTCTACTTGTTCGATCCTGCAACGAATGTCAAATCAAATGTTTTTTTAAGTTTCAGCCTAAAGTCTAAAGATAATGGCCCAGATTGTGTTAGGGTATCTTATGCACCATCTTTCCCCTTTTGGATGAATTAACAAATGATCGGGCTATGATCCTCCACATACCTGAAAAATAAAATGTTCCAATTGAATTCTCAAAACAGACTGGGAGAGAGAGCATATCCCACTATTTTCTAAGCATCACTATGTTTAACATCTTGAACAAGTCGAGATTTTGCTTCTTAAAATTGACCCAATCCTTCAATGTATTTATATTCATTATTTGATACTTTTACACATGAAAGGGAAGACTTTGATAAAAGATAAACAAAGTTAAATTCATAAACATTGCATCCCAAGAAGGATTATTTTAAGTATCAAAAGACAGGAGAATTGATAAACATGCCATTAATATAATACAGGCTGACTAAAATAAAGAGGTGCATCATATACAAATATATCGCCGACCCCGTCTAGTATGGGAAAAGGCTTAGTTGTTGCTGTTGTATCATATACAAATATATCAATGTACAAATAAAGATGTTAGGATGTATGGATCCATAAGGAAAAATTAGTATGGCACCAATAGAACATAAAATGGTAGAGCCACGCTTAGGTGGTTCTAAGATTTTGAGAGACAACCAAATAAATCTCAGGCAATAAGGTGTGACAAAGTAGATGCTAAGCACTTCAGAAGAGGGAGATGAAGAAGTTAAAAGTGTTAAAAGGAAACAATAAAACATAATCTTGTCCTTTTCTTGTCTAAGTTAAGTTCTATGACATAACGTTAAGATCAATTACAACTAGGAATCCATGTCGCTCAATGGAAGAAGCCTTGGTTTTGGTTTTGGATAGGGTAAATAAACATGACCCGGCTATTGTCACTTGGATAGACAATTTTGAGTAATGTTATAAAAATCATACCGTATCGTACGATACGATACGATTTTATCGCGTATCGTATGAAGATATGGTACGATACAGGAGCACGTAGCATTTATCGCGATTTATCATGTTGTATCATACGATACAGGGTGTATCGCATCATACCATACGATATGCCCGTATCATATGAGTGGATGTCGATTTTTCTGTTATAAATTTCATAAATCCGAAACTTGCAGATTTTATTTCTACTTCTTTCCAAACCCTTTTTCACGTCATTCCCTTTCTTTCAAATCCTCTTATTACCTTTCTTATTGATTTCATGGTTTATTCACAAGATTCTCATTTCACCCAATCCAACTCCCCATCTCTAGGGTTTTTATTAAATCTGTGTCATACCTCTTTCCTTTAGCATTCTACCTGATTTTTTACTTTCAAATTTTGGGGGTTTTGCAGATTATGTAATTCTTAACCTCTAAAAAGCCTTTTCTTTCTTATTGATTGTCCACTCTTGCTTTAATGGCTTCCGATCGAGTCGATCCGGCTTGAAAATATTGCACTCCGGTGTATGAAGGCAATAGGCTTGTGAACAAGTATATGTTTTGTAATGCTGTAAAATATTATGGTATTTCTCGTATGAAACAGTATCTTGCGGGAACCAAGAATGATGCTAGTGTATGTTCTTGGGTTCCCGAAGTAGTGAAGTACGAGATTGAGCACGTATTGGAGGCTTCAAAGGAGAAAAAGAGATTAAGGATGAGATTAAATCTGTGTCATACCTCTTTCCTTTAGCATTCTACCTGATTTTTTACTTTCAAATTTTGGGGGTTTTGCAGATTATGTAATTCTTAACCTCTAAAAAGCCTTTTCTTTCTTATTGATTGTCCACTCTTGCTTTAATGGCTTCCGATCGAGTCGATCCGGCTTGAAAATATTGCACTCCGGTGTATGAAGGCAATAGGCTTGTGAACAAGTATATGTTTTGTAATGCTGTAAAATATTATGGTATTTCTCGTATGAAACAGTATCTTACGGGAACCAAGAATGATGCTAGTGTATGTTCTTGGGTTCCCGAAGTAGTGAAGTACGAGATTGAGCACGTATTGGAGGCTTCAAAGGAGAAAAAGAGATTAAGGATGAGATTAAATCTGTGTCATACCTCTTTCCTTTAGCATTCTACCTGATTTTTTACTTTCAAATTTTGGGGGTTTTGCAGATTATGTAATTCTTAACCTCTAAAAAGCCTTTTCTTTCTTATTGATTGTCCACTCTTGCTTTAATGGCTTCCGATCGAGTCGATCCGGCTTGAAAATATTGCACTCCGGTGTATGAAGGCAATAGGCTTGTGAACAAGTATATGTTTTGTAATGCTGTAAAATATTATGGTATTTCTCGTATGAAACAGTATCTTACGGGAACCAAGAATGATGCTAGTGTATGTTCTTGGGTTCCCGAAGTAGTGAAGTACGAGATTGAGCACGTATTGGAGGCTTCAAAGGAGAAAAAGAGATTAAGGATGAGAGAGAGGGCATAAATAAGTTGTTGGGATATATCTCAACCATTTGAAGATTCTGCTCATGAGATGTATGGTAATGGTGGTGATGAATTTCATGATGCAGCTAAGATGGAAGAAGAGATGCCTGAAGAGGAGAGGAGAAGATGAGAAAAGGGAAAAAGTGTAGGTTCTGATGGTAATAGCAGTGGAGTTGGTTCTTGTTCCACTACAAGAGCTCCTACTCGCCCAATGCCTACGAGGGGTACTAGAGGAGGTAGTGGCCCTAGTAGGATGCCTTTATTTTTTTCCTCACGTATGACTCCTTGAGCTCAGTTAGGCATTAGATCAGCTATGGCTTCAAATGAGGTAATTGAGAAAGTAGATTTGAAGTGTGCTGAATTTTTTTATGAAAATTGTCTCCCTTTCAAAGTTTTAAACTCATTTTCTTTTCAAAGTATGGCAGATGTTATTACCAGTATGGGATCGAGTTATAGAGTCCCTAGGGTACATTATTTAAGAAATGGTTTGATATTGTTAATACATGAAGTTCTAAATTTAGGGAGTTGTGGAAGGATACGGGATGTTCTAACTTGTCCCATATTGATAAAAATGAAGATAATTTACTCCCTATTTTCGAGGAAGTTGTTGAAGAAGTAGGTGTTTCAAATATTATTCAATTCATTAATGATAATGCTACAAATTTTAGAGCAGATGGTAAGATGCTTAGGCAAACCATCCATCTTTAGTATGGACTCCATGTGTTGCATATTGCATAGACTTAATGCTTGAAGATTTGAGTGCAATGGATGAAATAAGAGGGACTACAGATGCATGCAGAAATATTACAAAGTTTATTTATAATCATTCTTTTGTATTGCATTTGATACGAATTCATCCAGTTGGAAGGGAATTGATTAGGCCTTCATTGACAAGATTTGCTACAAATTTCATTACTGTACAAAGTCTTGTCATACATAAAGATGCATTGAAAAATTGTTTGCATTTGATGAATGAGCGTCTATTAGTTGGTCTAAAAAGAGAGGGGATTGTTGTGGTAGATGTTGTTTTCAATGTTGATTTTTAGGAAAGTTGCAACAAATTTTTTAGGATGCCTGTACCTTTAGTTAAGGTAATGAGGATGGTGGACAGTGAAGATAGACCTACTATGCCTTATATATATATATATATATATATATATATATATATATATATATATATATATATATATATATATATGATGTTATGGATAAGGCCAAATTGGAAATACAAGAAAACCTTGACTGCAAGCGATCATTTCTAAAGAACGTTTAGAAGATAATTTATGCACTTTGAAACTGCCAAATGTATCATGATTTTCATGCTGCTGCATATTTTCTTAACCCTTTTATTCGATTTTCTTCTAACTTTGTGGAGGATAAAGAAGTGAAAAAGGATATCTTAAATGCAATTGACCTTGTTGAAGATTCATTTACTCGTAATATTCATTTAGAGTTAAGCAAGTATATACAGAGTGTTGGAGATTTTGGAAGGCCAATTGTAATCTAACTCCGCTCCCAGATGCGACCAGGTATTGTGTTTTTACTGATATTCATTTAAGTTATTAATTGATTGACTCCATGCGTTTCTTATTAATCATTATCGTATTTTATTTCAGATGAATGGTGGACTCAATTTGGTGTAGATGCACCAAATTTGGCAAGGTTTGCTTAACGTATATTGAGCCAAGCATGAAGTTCGAGTGGGTGTGAGAGAAATTGGAGCTTTTCCGAATGCATTCATACGAAAAAGCAAAACAGACTGGAGCATGCTCGACTACGTGATTTAGTATGTGTTGCCTATAATATGAAGTTAAGGCAAAGGTAATAATTAGAAAATATATATTGTTTGTTGTTGCCTAGTTCTTAACTTCACCTATGTAAGGGATCACCCTTGCATTACTGGTCCCAAGCACGGATAAAGGAGGAGGGTTGTGTTAGGCTTCTGATAGCCAACGTAAAACATTATCAGATTTTTATACCATGAATTATACAAATTATGAGTATTTCTTTGAGGCATCCTCGTCTAACGACGTGCTGCAGAGCCCGAATGCAGTGATAAATAAAAAAGGGCCACTACATTTTCTCCCGGATGTAGTGAATCAATTATAGAGAGGGTTCCCACATCATGGATGGGTGTGGGTAAAGAAGTTAGTCTTGCTACATTACTACCCGAATGCAATGAATAATTTACAGAGAGGGTCTCCGCATTTTCAATATGAATGGATGCGGAGGGTAAGGAAGTTAGTCCTAGATAATAAGATTCGTATTGGTTCTTGGAATATCGAAACATTATTCAGTAAGCTAATGGAGGTGGAAAATACTATGATTTGGAGAAAGATTCATATTCTATATTTACAAGAGACAAAGTGGGTTGGAAAAAAAGCAAAGGAGATAGAGGATAGGTTTTAAATTATAGTAATCATGTAAGGAAAAGGCTCGAAACGGAGTTGGTATTATCATAAATAAAGATTTAAAAGATAGTATAGTAGACATACAATGATATGGTGACCGAATCATGATGTTGAAATTAGTGTTAGGAGCAGAGGTTTTGAATATAGTTTGTGCTTATGCACACCAAGTAGGACTAGAATATAGTATAAAGACAACTTTTGGGGAAGAGTTAGATAAGGTGATTCAAAGGATTCCACAAAGGGAGATGATTTGTTTAGGAGGAGACTTAAACGGATATGTCGGTAAAGAGGCATTAGAATATCAAGGTATTCATAAAAACTTTGGTTTTGGGGATATAAATGAGGAAGGTAGGGAGATTTTAAATTTTGCTATGGCATTTGATCTCTTTATAGTCAATACAATCTTCAAAAAATGAGATGAACATTTAATTACTTATAAGAGTGGATTATCACAAACACAAATTGATTATTTTGTTTTTAAGAAAAAAGATAGAGCATTTTATAAAGATTGTAATGTAATTCCAGGAGAAAGCTTAACCACCCAACATCGACTTTTAGTTATGGATTTACAAATAAAAAAATGGACAAAGAAAAAAATAGTGCATCGAGCTATTCAGACTAAATGGTGGAACTTCAAAAGCGAGAAAGAAGATATATTTAAATAGAAAGTCCTTCAAGGAGATGCTTGGAATTATGTTGGCACACCTTGTGATACGTGGAACAATATAGCTATACATATTAGGAAAGTGGCGAAAGATGTGTTAGGTGAATCTAAGGAAGGTGTACCGGTATAAAAAGAAGCTTGGTGGTGGAGTGAAGTACTACAAAATAAAATTAAGGTAAAGAGGACATGTTATAAATTATATTATGCTAAGAAAACTAGTGAAACTTTAGAGGCTTATAAGAAAGCAAAGAAGGAAGCGAAAAAGGCCGTCAGTGAAGCAAAAGCTAAAATTTGGCAAGATTTATATAAAAAACTCTCTCAACGGAGGGTAAAAGAGATATTTTTAGGATAGCTAGAGTTAGAGATAAGAAAACCAAAGATCTTAATTCTGTTAGATGCATCAAAGATAAGGATGAAAAAATTCTAGTGGCCAATGATGATATAAGAAATAGATGGAAAAACTATTTTTATAAGCTTTTTAATGAAAATAAAGATGTTAGTGTTAGTTTTGGAGAGTTAGCCAAATCAGAAAAATATATAAACCACAATTTCTATCGACGTATTCAAAAGAATGAAGTCTAAGAGATTCTTAAACATTTGAAGGGTGATAAATCGGTAGGACCAGACAATATTCCTATAGAAGTTTGGAAAATACTAGGAGAAATAGCAATCACTTGGCTCAAAAGACTATTTAATGAAATATGAAGAAGCCAAAAGATACTCGAGGAATGGAGACGTACGCTTATACCCATATAGAAGAACAAGGGAGACATTCAGAATTGTGCGAATTATCGAGGTATCAAGTTAATAAGCCATACTATGAAATTGTGGGAAAGAATTATCGAACATAGGTTAAGACAAGTATCAAGTACAATAGAGAACCAATTTGTATTCATGTCAGGCAGATCTACTATTAAAATGATTCACCTTTTGAGATGTCTTATGGAATATTTTAGAGCAAAAAAGAAAGACCTTCACATGATATTTATTGATCTAGAAAAAACTTACGATAGGGTACCGAGGGAGGTTCTTTGCAGAACCGAGGAAAAAAAGAGGTATCCCATTGATATAAATTAACCTTATAAGAGACATGTATGATGATGCAAAAACATGTGTAAGGACTCATGAAGGAATGACAGACTTCTTTGAAGTTAATATTGGGTTACATCAAGGATAACTTTAGAAGTCCATACTTATTTATAATGGTGATTGATGAGTTAACAAAACATATTCAAGATGAAGTACCTTGGTGTATGTTATTTGCAAATGACATTGTGTTAGTGGAGGAGTGTAAGGAAAAAGTTAATAGAAAATTGGAACTATGGTGAGAAACATTAGAATGTAAAGGCCTCCGACTTAGTAGAACAAAGACAGAATATATAGCTGTAAGTTTGATCATTTGGTTACTTCAGAGGACATAGAAATTAAAATTGGCACACATTGCATCCCCCAAAAGGAAAGTTTTATATACGTAGGGTCAATTTTTCATAGTGATAGAAGAATTGATGGAGATGTTATGCATAAAATTAATGCTGGTTGGTTAAAATGGAGAGGAGCATCAGGTATTCTTTGTGATAAGAATATACCATTAAAGTTAAAAGGTAAATATTATAGAGCAACAATTAGATCTGTCATGTTTTATCTTCTGAATGTTGGGCAGTTAATCATCAACATGTATAAAAGACGTCTGTGATAGAAATGAAGATGTTGAGATGGATAACTAGTCATACCAGAAAAGACCGTATACATAATGAGGTTATTAGAAACAAATTAGGAGTGGCACCAATAGAGGATAAAATGAGAGAATATTGTTTAAGATGGTTTGAACATATAGAAAGAAGATTAGAAGAAAAACCCGTAAGAAGGTATAAAAAACTAAATTTGGAAAGTATTAAAAGAGGTAGAGGACGACCACAAAAGTGTTGGAAAGAAACAATAAAGAATGATCTAGCTTATTGTGAGTTAACTGCTAACATGGCACATGTTAAGGCTCTTTGGAAACAAAGAATCTATGTAGCCGACCCCGTCTAGTATGGGAAAAGGCTTAGTTGTTGTTGTTGCCTAGTTCTTCACTTCTTTATTAATCTTATTAATAATGAATGCTTGATGTGTCTATATTGTATTTGATATTCTTTATAATTCGAATATTCTTTCTTTACAAGAAAATACAAAAAGATGCAAGAAGGACAAGGAAGGTACCATATGACCCATTGAGTTACGAAAATGTTGATATTCTTGATGATTGGGTCGAATAGGAGGAGCCCGTCATCATTTTATAGGATGAAAAATGGAGGACACTCTAAGTTGAAGCAGAACTTGAAGTTAGAGTCGATGAAAATGAAGCCGAAGGTGTTGGATAGGCAGATCCTATTATGGAGGAAGAAGAGGGAGGAGATGATGGTGATGGTGGTGATCCTGACTACATTGATTATAATGTTTTTATTGATTATGATCCACATTGTGGATGATTGTAATTTGTTTTAACTTTTATTTGTAACTTTGTAATGTTCTCATCTTTGATGATTGTAAGTTGTACTTTTAACTTTGTTGTTTATTAAGTTAAACCCCTTCTGTATTCACTACTCAATATTTTGTTCACATTAAGTAATAGTTAATGCCTAATGGTATGGATTCTATGAAATATGGAATATGGATTATGGATTATGGAATATGGAATATGGAATTATGGATGCTTGTAGCCTTGTTCATAACTTTATTAGAAGATGTTTTTGATATAGTATGGATGTTTCATCATTGTGTTATACATGTTTTGTTCATTAATTTTAATTTTTGCATTTTTTCAAAAAAAAATAAAATTTTTAATACAAAAAAAATTGTGTATTATACCGTACCATATGATACGGTATGATACAGCCGTATCGGTGCCCAGTGTGATATGGGCACCGATACGGTTTTTACAACATTGATTTTGAGGCCTCTGGAAGTGAGCTCCAACCATAAAATTGTACGGAAACACCATATTACAACTTCATGTGGATGGTACTGAGATTAGGCCATTGTTAAAAATTGAGGTACATGCATTATTTTTTGGGTAACCTGGTTGCATCATTTTGTATCTCCAAATTTAGGATTTGTAAAGCACTTGCTTGATCTTATCCTAGATCAGCAAGTGCTACGTTGATCTAAGACCATGTGCAAGCAGGAATGATGCCAATGAAAACCTACTTTCCTTCTACAATATAGTGCACCTTTGTGGACATGATAGTGTTGGCTATGCCAGGTGTGGCTGTTATGAGAAGCATTGAAATGTATTGTGTACATCACACTATGCGTATAAATGTGTATCTTATAAATATAATTTTTTATGTAGTATTTGTTAATGTAATAGGAGCATGGGCCTTTAGGGCCCGTGCCACCATAATGGAATAGGACCAGCAGACCGTTGGGGACCCCAACGGCTAGTGATGGCCGACCAGCACTAGCCTCCCTTCACCTTCATTTTGCTCTCCTCAATTCATTTGTGTAATGCCTATAAATAGGCCATTCAATCTTTAATAAATTATGCAGTCTAGCACTGCTTCTTGACGTGTTTTGTATATGCTTCCACTCTTGTTTGTCATTCTTGAAGATCGACATTCGTGATTGAATGTCATTTGACTCTTGGCGACTTGGTGAACTAGATTCATGCAACATCAACCTTCGATCATTGATTAATATTTACAGTATTGTAAAACATTGTTATTAGCCGACCCCATCTAGTATGGGAAAAGGCTTAGTTGTTGTTGTATTGTAAAACATTGTTATACAATACAGTATGGTGCATCAGTATCGTGGAGCCCCTGGACCTGAATTTGATTTTTCCTGAGTCGAGAAGATCTGGATATTCTTTCTTGGTCAAAATCTATTTAGAAATGTATCAACTTTCTTGGTTCTTTTATATGTTTTACATTATTAAAGAACATATTACCATTTTAGATATACTTTATCTTTTAAAAGTTAGGATTTGACAGATACATATCAAGACATGCAGGCTCTAAGCCTCTAACATATCTTTGGGCTTGCATCGATACTTAGAACACTGGTTAATAGTGTGTACATTTGTATAGGTTGTAAGTAAGAACTTTGGTTTCTTTTTCCTTATTCTCTAATTACTGCACTCTGTGAGATTTTGTTTTCGTTTTTAGCTTCGCATCCTAGCTGTTAATAGTGTTCTATTAACTAGCTAGCTCTTATTATTAGATTGTGTATTTATGTAATATTAGTACATATGACATCTGTAATTTCTAGAAGATATTCTTTGTTTGAGAATACAGCTTTGTCCACCTGTTCTTCATTAATATACAAAACAGGCTGTGTGCCTGTGACCTAGAGATGTGAACGGAACATTTTCTTCTTCTTTTCTTATATTTCCTTTGTAGGCATTCTTCTCATTTATCGAAATCAGTTTCACGTTGAGCCATCAGTTGTGGTTATGAATACCATCTCTTCCTCTCCTTTCATCAAAAAGAAAAAAAAATCATTCTTTCTTCTTCAAAAGATAATCACAAACAAGAGAGTCCAAGGAAAAAGGTTAAGGTGGTTTCATCCACCCTGCACTGAACCTTTGTCCCTCTCATTTGGAAAGAAAAGCAATGGGTGGGACCTAATGTCTTTGCTGAACTAGTGCAGCAAAAAACTGAAACCAGTCATGAACTCTTGGAGAATCTTATAAAAACTGAAACCAGTCATGATAACTTTTATCTAATCCATCCAAGAGATAATATGCTAAGGTGAAGAGATGTTCAATGAGAGGGCCTCCTCCATGTCATCCTCCATCAAGAATCCTACTAATTCTTCATGATGAAAGAATGACGAAGTTGCCTATGTAACAGCCACTCTTTCCTCTCAAGTTCTGGTACATGTTCCTCTGGACATTCAGCTTGTGAACTATGAACATTCCTCACAAATGGTTTGAAGAGGTCTTAACCCAAAGGTTGACCACCTAAAATCACAGTTTGTTACACTGAAATGTGGGAAAAGAGAGGCTGCAGAGTTCCTAAACAAATCAAATCTGTTGTTGACCAATTTTCGGCTATTGGCAGCCTAATCAGTGATGAAGATATGTCTACACAGACTTTGTTGACCAACATCTTCACCTTCTATGTGAAAGAGTGAACTCATTTGACAAATTTGTGGTAAGAAGGGATACACACTTGCACAGACTGTTTTTGGCAATATGCCCCTATAAACCTCTTACCATTCCATACCTAGACGAGCTTAAGCAATATCTACCAACAAGTGCCCAATGATTTTCTGCAATAGAAGAATTATTCTGCTACTAGCCATGAGTTTGACGCCCTAAGTACAGGACTTGCACATTTTTATTTTCAGAAAACAACTGTAATATCATCTATCTGAGCAAATTATAGATTTATGAGAAGCATCATATTGGCTCTATTTGACCTGTATACACACCATAATTGCAGCCACAAACTTAAGCTCAAAATACTTGGTTAATGAACTTTAGGGATGAAAATCACATGGCGATGTATGTAAACTGTTCAATCTTGTCTGATCATGGAGCATGTAAGATGTTTACTGAAGATGGAGATTTCCATCTTGTTACTCATGTAGGAGTAGCCACTGATTCCTGTCAGAATGATTCATTGTCTCTAACAAAAAGTGAACAAATAAGAATAGAGTGCATAGAGCTATTTGGACTAGATGGTGGAACCTCATACGTGAGAAAGCAAATATATTTAAATAGAAAGTTGTTCAAGGAGATGCTTGGAATTATATAGGTACACCTTCTGATATTTAGAACAATATAGCTATACATATTAGGGAAGTAAATATGTGAGGCATATCTAAGGGAGGCGTACCGGCACAAAAAGAAAGTTGGTGTAGAGTGAAGTGGTGTAAGATAAAATCAAGGCAGAAAAGGCATGTTACAAATTGCATTATGCTAAGAAGACTAGTGAAACTTAAGAGGCTTATAAGAAAGCAAAAAAGGTTGTTAGTGAAGCAAAAGCTAAAATTTGGGAGGATTTATATAAATAGCTTAACTCAAAAGATGGTGAATGATGATGATATCAAAAATAAATAGAAAATTTATTTCTATAAGCTTTTTAATGAAAATACATGTTAGTATTAGCTTAGGAGAGTTAGCCAAATCAGAAAAGTATATAAACTCCAATTTCTATCGACCTATTCAAAAGAATGAAGTCAAACTACTACTACAACTACAACTAAGCCTTTTCCCATACTAGATGGGGTCAACTACATGAATTCTTTGTTTTTTTTTTTGTAGAATCCATGTTAAGTCCGACAAAGTTTTACGCTGGCTGTCGAAAGCCTAACACAACTCTCCTCCTTTTTCCGGGCTTGGGACCAGCCATGAAAGGGTGATTCCTTACATAGGCGGAGTTAAAAGAATGAAGTCAAAGAGGCTCTTAAATATACGAAGGGTGGTAAATTTGTAGGACATGACAATATTCCTATAGAAGTTTTGAAAATCCTAAGAGAGACAGGAATCACTTGGCTCACAAGACTATTTCATGAAATATGAAGAACCCGGAAGATGCCCGAGAAATGGAGATCAAGCACACTTATACCTGAAAAATGGAGATATTCAGAATTGTTCGAATTATTGAGGTATCAAGTTAATGAGTCATACTATGAAATTATGAGAAAGAATTATCGAATGTAGGTTAAGACAAGTATTGAGTATACTAGAGAACCAATTCGGATTCATGCCCAACATAGCTAATATTGAAGTGATTCACCTATTGAGACGTTTTAGGAAAGATTTTAGAACAAAAAAGAACCTTAACATGATATTTATTGATCTATAAAAGGCTTATAATAGGGTGTCAAGAGATGTTTTTTGAAGAACCTTGAGAAAGATAGGTATCCCATTGACATATATAAATCTTATTAGAGACATATACAATGGTGCAAAAACTTGTGTGAGGACTCATGAAGGAACGGGACTCCTTTAAAGTTAATATTGGGTTACATCAAAGATCAACTTTAAGTCCATATTTATTTATATTGGTCATTCATGAGTTAACAAAACATATTCAAGATGAAGTACCTTGGTGTATGTTATTTGTAGATGATATTGTATTAGTAGATGAGTCTAAGGAAAAAGGTAATAGGAAATTAAAACTATGGAGAGAAAAGTTAAAAAGTAAAGGATTTCGACTAAGTAGAATAAAGACTGAATATATGGAATGTAAGTTTGATCATTTGGGTACTTCAAAGGATATAGAAATTAAGATTGGGGCGCAATGCATCTCTCACAAGAAAAATTTTAAATACATAGGGTCAATTTTTCAAAGTGATGGAAAAATTATTAAAGATGTTATGCATAGAATTAATGTCGGTTGGTTAAAATGGAGAGGGGCATCGGGTATTATGTGTGATAAAAAGATACAATTAAAGTTAAAAGGTAAATATTATGGAGCAGTAATTAGACCTGCTATGTTTTATGGTTCTAAGTGTTGGGGAGTTAATCATCAATATTTACAAAAGTTGTTCGTAGCAAAAATGAAGATGTTGAGATGGATGAGTGGTCACAAAGGAAAAGATCATATTCATAATGAGGTTATTAAAAACCAATTGGGAGTGTCACCAATAGAGCATCAAAATGAGAGAATATTGTTTAAGATGGTTTGGACACATAGAAAGAAGAACAAAAGAAGCGCATGTAAGAAGGCATGAAAAACTAGATTTTAAAAGTATTAAAAGAGATAGAGGACAACCACAAAAGTGTTAGAAAGAAACAATAAAGAATGATCTAGCTTATGTTGAGTTAACTGCTAACATGGCACGTGATTGGGCTCTCTTCAAACAAAGAATCCATGTAGCCTACCCCTTCTAGTATGGAAAAGGCTTAGTTGTTGTTTATAATATCTTTTGAGGTCCTGATTGCAGTTGCCATCAGTAGGTGCACATATCTTTATGTTTTGTGGAAGATCCTACCATGAAGGAAACTTCTTGCTATAGGAGAAAAAGGAGTGGATTAAATGTCATGAACTTATTGTCCTACAGAGTTTACCCAGGGAAAGATCCATATCCAGAATCTCAAGCCAAAGACACGTATCCAACAAGATGTCTTGTGACAACTTATAGGCATGCCACTTGATTTGCATTTAATATATCATTAGTATGTATTTTCTTAACTAAAGGTGTAATAAAATATTAACATGACCTGATGCACAACGTTCATTGGTGGACACATACCTCATCAACATCTTCATCCAATGCTTCATCAGGATGCTCTCCAGCTTCCTCTTCTTCTTCCTGTTCATGTTCTTCCTCATCCTCATCCTCTTCGTCTTCAACTTCTTCCTCCACGTGTTTCCGTGTTGGAATGATATCATTGTCATTTTCATCAGTTTCGTACTCAGATGCTTCCCTTTCACTCTCTGAAGATTCTGCCAGATGTCTGGGTGGATGACCAGTGCCTCGGGATGGTTTTTGAGTAATAGCTCTTTGGACAGAATAGGCTGCAATCAGTGTGAGAGAATACATGACATAGAAGCAAAGAAACGGAACACCAGCATTAGCTACAGTCCATGTTGAGAGAAATGCCAAGGATTCAAGATACCCTCTTAACATTGAGGATACGCCTCTCTGCACGACCTTCTATTTCAAGCTCTTCCTAGAAGCTGCGAGTGGCAGATCGCCGCCTATCAGGGTAGTCATCAACCTCATCCTCCTGGGTGAAAGAAACAAGGAAACAAAATAAATCAAACTACCACACACAGCTTAGACAGAAAAGATGCTCAATGGAAGATGGTCAAATCTCAAGCTTGGGTCATTCTCATGGACCTAGCATGTCATTAAAGTTCACTTGATCACCAGCTCAGATTGCTAGACCTAGATACTTGTGCCTTGAAAACTAGAACCAAACTGAAGGCCAGAAAAGTGCAAAAAATGCGTGCACACATGCATGTCCACTGAAAAGGGAGAAATAATGTTAAAACAAGATCAGCAAGAACAAGGAGGGCTATTAACCTCTTCTAATGCCAAGTACCCAGGAGAAAGCTGGGTTTCTTTCTCTCGAGTATGGGCATACTTCCGAGCTATCTTCTCCTGCTTGCATAGTAGGTCCTCCCTACTTCGGATGGTTTGATTTAAAGCCTCGAGAATAACAAAGAAAGTTTCTCTCGTTGGAAACGGTTGTGCAGCTGATAATCAATAATAGAAAAGACGAACACAACACGAAGAGGAAAATGGAGATCGGAGGAGGGGGCGGACCTCCAATGGAGGCCGCCCCCCCTCTTACCCTCTCTTTCTTAATCACAGCAACTTAAATCATAATACAATCTATCAGCCCTTATATAAGGAGTTGTAAAACGTAAAATGACCAAAATACTCCTGATACAGAAAATTACCAAAATACCCTTATGACTTCAAACAATTACAATAATACTCTAAACATCAATTTTACTATCCTACGACATTATATGTACTAAAAAATAACTCTAAACTCATATTCTTCAACACCCCCCTCAAGTTGGGAGTGAGATACTTCGAACTCCAAACTTGCCAAAAATCTTCATCTGTCTCCAACATTCTTCATCTATCTTCATCACTGGTTTAATCTTCAACAGCTTCTTTGGCTACAATATCTTCAACTCAGCCTTCCTGGCTGATCATATCAAGCAGCGTCTTTAGCTGCAATATAAACTTAGCTTTCCTGCCTAATCATCTCAAGCAGCATCTCTGACTACAATATCAACTCAGTCCACCTGGCTGGTTATCTCAAGTTGCATCTCTGGATGTACTATCAACTCAGCCTTCTTAGCTGTAACAATAACAAAGCAGTCATCATGGCTGTCACAACATCAAAGCAGCCATCCTGACTGTCACACCATCAAAGCGGCCATCCTGGCTGTCACATCAATAAAGCAGTCATCCTGGCTGTCACATCAATAAAGCAGTCATCCTGGCTGTCACATCAATAAAGCAGTCATCCTGATTGTCACAACATCAAAGCAGCCATCTTGGTTGTCACATCAATAAAGCAACAATCTTGATTGTCACATCAATAAAGCAGCCATCCTGATGAAATCTTACAAATGAAACTCCAGATAAGATAGCGTTAGTTTGTAAATCAATCAACTTGTATTGGCATAAAGATTCAAAGCACGTCTCCTTCAAAAGTATCATCAGACTTTCAGATGTACAGACCGTAAAAAAAACTCCTCTACGAGAGGAAACAATAAGCTTCTCTGTACCTACTCAAGCCATAAACTTATTGAGGTCGTATAGACACTAGTAATACAAGATCATCTGAACACAAGCAGTTTCTTACTTCATCCCCAAAGGAATCATTCTCGTTGGCCTTCTTGACAGCTATGTTCGGCAAAAGTGACTCTGAAAAAAAGGACTCCAAGTTTGAGAAAAGTTCAACTCAGGTCTCATCAATCAAAGGAAACATGAAAAGTCCCATATATTCTTCGAACAGATGAGAACTCTAATGGGATGCTCCTGACCTCTAATTCCTCGCCAGATAGTAGGCACTTACAAACTGCTCATTTTTCAAATAAAAATTGCGAAATCAGTAACAAACGCTTCGCCATAACCTGCATCGGCACCAAGTCCTGCAGCAGGGAACTAGATTGCAAACAGAGAGTTCCTAGAATAGTCAGAAATCAGGGATGTCTAGGAAACAACATTTCGTTCAAGCATTTCGTCGAACAATTGATGTGCAGTTGAATATTTCTCTTTGACATTTCATCGAACACTTGATGTGCAGGTAACTCAGTTCTTCTTGGACATTTCGTCAAACATTTGATGTGCAGGAGAGATACCATGATTATCATCTAAGGGGCACCACGATTTTATGAAGTTTGTTTCACTTTTTCACAATTCTGTCATCCAAGAAATTCCTGCGCAGGACTGATGGACTAATGTTTCACGATCTTATTGTACAGTTATACAATCAAGCAAGATAAATACTAAGAGTGATGAAACTAGATTGTAAGAGTGGCAGAAAAAATTTGCACACTTGGACTGCACGTTTGGGTATGTTAAAGACTTGAAAAACCCACGAAATCGTCTAAACTTTGCCTTTTTTTCAGTCGACACCAAAAGGAATCGATTTATGCATTCTTCGTAGCTTCATGGATTCCAATAAAACCATATTCTCGCTCTGATACCATGTTGGAAACGTGGTTGTGCAGTGGATAATCAATAATAGAAAAGATGAACATGGAGAGGAAAAATGGAGATCGAAGGAGGGGGCGAACCTCCAATGGAGGCCGCCCCCCCTCTTACTCTCTCTTTCTTAATCACAGCAACTTAAACCCTAATACAGTCTATCAGCCCTTATATAAGGAGCTGTAAAACGTAAAATGACCAAAATACCCCTAGATGGAGGCCGCCCCCCTCTTACTCTCTCTTTCTTAATCACAGCAACTTAAACCCTAATACAGTCTATCAGCCCTTATATAAAGAGCTGTAAAATATAGAATGACCAAAATACCCCCGATACCGAAAATTACCAAAATGCTCTTACGACTTCAGACAATTACAATTAGACTCTAAACATCAATTTTACTGTCCTACAACATCATATGTACTAAAAAATAACTCTAAACTCATATTCTTCAACACCTATCACTAATCTATTCAAGTATGATGATAACATAATTGTACACAAAATTATGAAAAGACAAATTTATGGTCATATGCAGAGGATGGCTAATCTATTATAATCATGAAAGTTTAATCTTTATGTCATTGCCTAACCAACTTCCCTTTATAACCTAATGTTTTCCCTCTCAGAAGAGCATGTAAATAGGTTATCATTCCAAGAAGGCATTCAAAATGTACAATTTTGGTGAATGCATCACAGACACGGGGAGATTTTTCATGTCAAATTGTTGATGAAGTAATCAAACTTTCTGTGCATTACGCCAATTGAGTTTAAGTTGCAATTTCTCCCTATGCGTCAGTTAGTTCAGCTTAACAGTCAAATGACTTTCTGTTCACCACTTTTCTAGCACTACCACAAAACAGTTCATATACAGATGGATAAAGCCAAATGGTTCTAAATAGCTGTCTTACATTATAGCAAACTACCTCGTCATACATGTCCCTGCAAAGAAACTGATCAATATCTCCAAGATACAAATCTTTCGTGTAAAGGTACAGTAGCATCTCTAGAGATAGTTTTCAAGGAAGCAGTAAAGAAAATGGCCTCCATTGAACAGTTAAAGATTGCTCATTCAAACTGACTTCATCCAGCACTCTTCCAATGTAAATAGAAAGAGCTTAACTTATTTATGTATCTTATGCATTTACATTTACTTTAAGGAATTGGTAACAGTTGTAAGTCACCAATATTTCTGGTGAAAGAAGTTCGGGAATTATCAAGCTGAAGATCTGCATAAACAAAATCGGCCAATTGATTAAAAAATCAATTGGCCAAAATACCCATCTATGTCACCAATTACAAAGGCAAAGGTCTCCCTCAAGCCGTTAAATGATGGTATTAACAAATAATAAAAAGTTTTAACGAAAGGAGGCAAGAGAAAGAGAAGCAATAGACAAAAATATAGGAACCACATAAACACAAATGTTTCATTCTTATTATAGGATGCTAAGTATCTTGCATTTTTTTTAGTAGAGGAATGTAGGGAAATTTTAAATTTTGCTATGGTATTTGATCACTTCATAGTCAATACAATCTTAAAAAAACAAGATGAACATTTAATTACTTATAAGAGTGTCTTATCACAAACACAAATAGATTATTTTCTTTTTTATGAAAAAAGATAGACCGTGTCGTAAAGATTGCAAGGTAATTACATCAGAAAGGTGTTGTTATTGCTTTTCATATTGTTTGCAAATATACATTTATATAGTTAGTTGGAATAGTGAGTATTGACATCAAATATAAAATTTTAGTAAAGTTAGAAATTATTTGTTCCTAACAGATCTTAGAATCAATGCAACCTTCAAAGCTAGGTAGTAATCTCGATATCTCAAGGGATCCCTCATCTCACTCTCTGCAATATCAATCTCAGTCTCCGAGGTTGATATATTCTTCTCATAATGTGAAGGGTAAACTTCTGTCACAATATCTTTTTCTCCTTGTTACCACATATGAGGTCATCTTTTGTATGATACGACATTCCATCTCCTAGATGAAGCAATGACATTATGCTCTTCTACTCATGTGCTGTGAGCTATATCTGTATAACAAAAAAGTAAATTAGTTAATCAAATCAAAACAAGAGAGATATGCCTGGGGCATAGGTCTCTTTATGTGGGAGATGCACTTGGATCGCGTCTCTTGCACCAAGGGAGACCCATGCCCTAGGCATGTCTCTAGTGTAGGGGAGACAAGCTCGGGGAGCCTCTCGAAATGGAAAAAATTGTCAAAAATCATTCAAATCAACTAAAATGGAAAACCCAAAACTAAACTAACAACACATCATGATAAATCCACAAAAAGTGAACAAGAAAGGAACGGTCCAATAAGAAAGCTCGGGGAGCCTCCCTTTAAATTGATCTTTCTTATCCTCTTTCTCTTTCTTCTTATTGAATGCTAAAAATGGTTGTAGATCGAGTAATAGGTGGTTAGAACGGGCCAAAAAGTAAAGAATTAATAAAAGAACATACAAAAATGGGTGTTTACATTGGTTTATAAAGGAAGAGAGGAAGAATAAGAAAGACAATTTTGTAAATATGTAAAATAACTAGGAGTATTTTGTGGACATTGAGAAAAAGGATGTGTAGATTAGGGGTGTGCATTGGTTAGTTCAGTTCAGTAACTAAACTGAACCGAATTACCGAAAAACCGAATTCACAAGAATTTGAGGAACCAAATTATGAATCTAACCGAACCAAATTAATTCCATTACACAATTAAAGTTACTTTAGAATCAGGATGCTCCCTAATAAAGACAACCATATTATCAAGCTTGAACTAAGAGATGCTAACACCCAACCACTAGCAAAGAAATGTAGAAAACCACTCAAGGAGAGTTCGTAGTTTCTTGTAGTCAGTCTTCTCCATGAAATTCATGGACTCCCTTGTTGCCTCATAATGAATCCATTTTTATTTATCGAAGAAAACATTCAAGAAAGTAGATCTCAAGTAGTCTTCAAGTGAAAGAATATTTGGCCCAAGCATGTTAGATGACGAATTTGAGTTGCCCGATCTAGTTGAAAGTTGCAAGTATCTTTGATATTGTGGTGTACGGATTCTATGGCCAATAATCAAATAGTTGCTCGGGCTTTTCTGCTTATGAATTAAAGATCTAGTTTACACATAAAGCAATAAAGTTTACATAGTTAAGGACAAATAGTACACATACCTTAAGCCTTAAAACATGCTTCTTAAAACATAGTTGATTTTGGCATTGCTTGTGAAGCAACACATTGTGATGCTCTGGGTGAATGCTATTATGAAATTTGCGACAGTCTCTGTGAATGATCAACAGAGTCTCTCATATCTCAACACATAGGATTCTCATTTTCATGAAATTGGTCAATTTAGAAAGTTATGGATGTTAGCTTTCCAATGAAATTAGATTTTTGGATGCTACAGACTAAGTTATGGTAGTTTTGCTAAAGGTTTGTCGTAGGAAATTTGACACAGATAGGTTCCATCACGGGTTGAGTTGGATTCTTAATATTTTTTTAATCGACCTCACTCATGTCCAAAATTTTTGAAAATTTTATCAGATATTAGTCAATATGCGTACCACTTACGGACAAAATTTCAGAATATTTTGTTGAGAGACGGTGTATAGAAAATTCAGGGATCAAACGAGATTTATGAATATGCTAAAATCTATAGAATAAAGAAACTAATGATTCATTTGATTTGATCCATAATGATTTAATTATCATTCAAAGAATTTTGTTGGAGACTTGTGTTTATTTGCAGAGGTGTTCATGTACAAATAAATTCTTAGGACATCTCTCTCAAGGAGGATAACTCTCTTGGAAAATATATACGATCATACCCCAATGCCCGTCCTTAAATAAACTTATGGGTAATTAATCCACCATAAGAGTGATTACATACTCATATCATTGCACGTAAATGTGGCAACTATGTCCCTCTTATAGCTTCTTGAATTGATTTGGAGGCAATCAAGACAACAAAAAAAGGAAAAAAGGGATGATATTATACGTAAGCATAGAAAAGATGATGATGTTAGGATATAGCATATATTGGGAAGGAAGAAACTAAATATCATACAAGTGAAAGATCCCCTTACCTATGGCTTTTTGCATGAATTTACAAATGTACGAAAAGAATGAAAGTGGAGGGAAGGGAATTGGGCGAACCTTTTTCTTCTCCTCTAGCCGATCTTCCTCCTTGGCCGATTGGGCTGGCTTCTCTTCTATCCATGACCTTCTTCTTCTCTCTCTCTCCCTTCTCTTTTTTCTCTCTTGCTGATTTTCTTTCTTAATTGCCTCCCTTAAATTCAACCCAAGGTGGGTATTTATAGGCTCCTTGTTTGACCCAAGAAGCCTTTAGACTAGAGAATATTCTTGGAACAATTCCCCTTCTAGCTTGTTCTATATTTTGGCTGGTTGCATGGTTGATCCAACCCACCCCAATTGTTGGTCACATGGGTTGGTTCTTCACATGACTAGTCACTAGCTAGTGGTTGGGTTCAGCCCACCTTGACTTGATGCAACATGCCTGCAACCTGCCTTGGCTTAATTTGGGCTCGATCATGTGCAGCTCGCCTTAACTTGATTTAAGCCTGATCATGTGCAGTTTATCTTGACTTGATTTAGGCTTGATCATGTGCAACCCGTCCCACTTTTTCTTTGATTAGAAGTTGGTCATCTAAACATGAGGACTTATGTAGGTTTGCCAAACCAAAAAGGCCATCAATCTCATCCAAACCACTATCTATTTCTGTAAAAAAATGAGAAGTCATCATTTGCAAAGAGACCACTCTGTTCAATAGTTGGATTAAAGGATCCAGACTTCTCCGAACATGTGATTCAAAGTATAACAATGGCATAAACCTGACAACCGAATGATGCTCTGGCAAGTGTAACTTTAGGAATGGCAGCTAGAAGTTACAAAACATTATTAAACTGTGCATTCATCTTATCAACAACAGGCATTGTAGGTCCAATGATTTGGTGACTTGTCTTTAGCAATTGCTTGACTGATTGTGAAAAGGGTAGCCTCCTATTTTTGATCATCCACCCATTGCTCTAGATTATCAAGTAACGTGAATATGGCTTGAATGCACACTTTTTGTTGTCCCCCAGTAGTGCCATGAACTACTGCACCACTAACTGCTTGATCTGGTGTGCATCTCCCGAGCTCCTCCATATCCAATGCTTTTATAGGTAAGATTTTATTCTGGTTTCAAATATTTTTTTTTGAAAATTATATTTGAAAACAATGCAATTTTTAAATATTTCTTTTTTGACTCCTTAAAGATATTTTTGAAAATAACAAAATTCTGAAAAGACACGAGAGAATAATTTTGTACTTATGAGAAAAAAATTTGGAAAATTTATTTACAAAATTTTGGGTGTTCACGTTTATGAATGATCAATATAAATAAATATGGACTTAAAATTGATCCTTGATGTAACCCAATATTAACTTCAAAGGAGTCTCATTCCTTCATCAGTCTTCACACAAGTTTTTACAAGATCGTACATGTCTCTTATAAGATTTATGTATGTCAATGGGATATCTATCTTTTCCAAGGTTCTAAAAAAAAAAATCTCTTGGCACCCTGTCATAAGCCTTTTCTAGATCAATAAATATCATGTAAAGGTTCTTCTTTTTTACTCTAAAATCTTTCATAAAATGTCTCAATAGGTGAATCGCTTCAATAGTAGCTCTATCGGGCATGAATCTAAATTGATTCTCTGTTGTACTCGATACTTGTCTTAACCCACATTCGATAATTATTTTCCATAATTTCATAGTATGACTCATTAACTTGATACCTCAATAATTCAACAATTCTGAATGGCTTCCTTGTTACTCGCTCTCCATTTCTCGTGCATCTTTTGGTTTTTCCATATTTTATTAAATAGTCCAGTGAGTTAAGTGATTCTTGTCTCTCTTAGAATTTTCCAAACTTCTATAGGAATATTATCTGGTCTTACAGATTTACCACCCTTCATATGTTTAAGAGCCTCTGTGATTTTATTTTTTTGAGTATGTCGGTAGAAATTGAGGTTTATATATTATTCTAATTTGGCTAACTCTCCTAAGCTAACACTAACATCTTTATTTTCATTAAAAAGCTTATAAAAATAGTTTTATCTATTTTTATATCATCATTTGCCACTAGAATTTTCTCATCATCGTCTTTGATGCATGTAATAAAATTAAGATCCCTAGTTTTCTTATCTCTAGCTCTAACTATCCTAAAAATATTTCTTTCACCCTCTTTTGAGTTGAGCTGTTTATATAAATCCTCTCAAATATTAGGTTTTGCATTACTTACGACCTTTTTCACTTCTTTCTTTGCTTTATTATAAGCCTCTAAAGTTTTACTAATTTTCTTAGCATAATATAATTTGTAACATGCCTTCTTTGCCTTGATTTTATTTTTCACCACTTCACTCCACCACCAAGCTTCTTTTTGTGCTGATACACCTCCCTTAGATTCACCTAAGACATCTTTCGCTACTTTTCTAATATGCATAGCCATATTTGTTTCACATACCACACGGTGTACCAACATAATTCCAAGTATCTCCTTGAAGGACTTTTTATTTAAATATACCTTATTTCCTGCTTTTGAGGTTCCACCATTTAGTCCGAATAACTCGATGCACTCTTTTCTTCTTTGTCCACTTTTCACCTCTAAATCAATAAGTAAAAGTCGATGTTAAATGGTGTTGGTAGAGCATGGCTATTGAGAAGTATGGATGTGAGGCCCAATAATTAGGTTGAGATTGCATATAGGAGTGGGTTGATTGTGCAAGTGTGATTGGTTGGCTATATGAAGTTATAGACCATATGTTATTGACTACTTTTATTGAGCGTTAACAACCGATACAAACAACTTCCATATGCCATGAGTGAGATTACTATCACACTTCATGATGCCTATGAGATACTGTCTTCTAATAGAGGGACAACTTATTGCCTTGACACATGAGATGATGGTTATAAGCAAGAAAGATATTTTGAGTGATATGTTAGGGTTGAATATTGATGAATTAGTGCTAGAGATTAAGTTTGAGGTGCTACAAACTAATTTTTCAAGAAGAAAAGTCAATAATAAAAATAAAACTATTATATTTGTTGTACGAGTAAGGTTGCACATTTTATTAGGATAAGTTTAGAGATAGAATGTCAATAACGATCATGCATCTATTGACATATGATGTTTAAATGATTGATAATTACACTTAAAGTATAGCAAAATTAGCCTATTTATATAGACAACTACGGAAAGCATCACAAATAGAAGAACAACAACTTAGTAGATATACTTCTTTGTTCTAGGTAAGAACTTTTACAATATCTTTTATATAGTCATTTTTCAAAATTTAACAAATTATATATTTTAATTATAGGTATGGATTTATGAGTATTTTCCAGCTTTAAGAGAAGTATGCTATTAGAATGACTACATAGAAAACCACGAGTAAGCCGATAGATGAGAAATGTTTGTCAAACGCAATCTCCTATTTATTGACTTACTAAGTACCATGAGCAATTGGATTTGATAATGGTAGATCATTATTTTGCAATGATAGCTATGTTCTTAATCTTTTAATTAAACATAACCTTCCATGTTATACATTCCTATATTTTATTTTATGCAATGGAGATTGACTAATATTATATAGTTCTATAAAATACTTAGATTTTAATACATATAAGTTATCAAAATACCACATATGTATTCACTGTGTAGATGTTATAGAACCTTATATGTCAGACCATATAATTTGATAGTTCGACCATCATAAATGCATTCTAATTGCACCTATAAGACCCCCTCCATTGCAAATAGACCTACAATGCTCCATGCATATAAGATACATTATGAGTCACATGACTCTACTTAAGAGGCACAACACTCACATTATTTTGAGTTTGAGTACTTTGGAATCCCAACACTATATCATCATGAGTGCGATGAGTTGTGCATAGAGTCATATATATTTCTTGTATACATCGTTTTATTTTGAGAGCTTCTATCACTTTGTTGTATCTGATTCCTTTGACTCCAATTAGATAACACGATACATTATTTTTCATGAAAGTACAACAACAACAACAACTAAGCCTTTTCCCATGCTAGACGGGGTCGGCTACATGGATTCTTTGTTTCCACAGATCCCTATCTTGTGTCATGTTAGCAGTTAACTCACAATAAGCTAGATCATTCTTTATTGTTTCTTTCCAACACTTTTGTGGTCGTCCTCTACCTCTTTTAATACTTTCCAAATTTAGTTTTTCAAACCTTCTTATAGGTTCTTCTTTTAATCTTCTTTCTATATGTCCAAACCATCTTAAATGATATTCTCTCATTTTATCCTCTATTGGTGCCACTCCTAATTTGTTTCTAATAAACTCATTATGTATACGGTCTTTTCTTGTATGACTACTCATCCATCTCAACATCTTCATTTCTGTCGCAGACATCTTTTGTACATGTTGAAACCATAAAACATGGCAGGCCTAATTGCTGCTCTATAATATTTCCCTTTTTAACTTTAATGATATATTCTTATCACAAATAATACCTGATGCTCCTCCCCATTTTAACCAACTAGCATTAATTCTATGCGTAACATCTCCATCAATTCTTCCATCACTCTGAAAAATTGACCTTAGTTATTTAAAACTTTCCTTTGGGGGGATGCAATGTGTGACAATTTTAATTTCTATGTCCTCTGAAGTAACCAACTGATCAAACTTACATTCCATATATTCTGTCTTTGTTCTACTAAGTTGGAGGCCTTTGCTTTCTAATGTTTCTCTCCATAGTTATAATTTTCTATTAACTTTTTGTTAGACTCCTCCAATAACACAATGTCATCTGCAAATAACATACACCAAGGTACTTCATCTTGAATATGTTTTGTTAACTCATCCATCACCATTATAAATAAGTATGGACTTAAAGTTGATCCTTCATATAACTCAATATTAACTTCAAAGAAGTCTGTCATTCCTTCATGAGTCTTCACACGTGTTTTTGCACCATCGTACATGTCTCTTATAAGGTTAATGTATGTCAGTGGGATACCTCTTTTTTTCAAAGTTCTCCAAATAACCTCTCTCGGTACCCTATCATAAGCTTTTTCTAAATCAATAAATATCATGTAAAAGTCTTTCTTTTTTGCTCTCTAAAATGTTCCATAAGACGTCTCAAAAGGTGAATCGATTCAACAGTAGGTCTACCTGGCATGAGTCCAAATTGGTTCTCTTTATACTCTATACTTGTCTTAACCTACGTTCGATAATTCTTTCTCACAATTTCATAGTATGGCTCATTAACTTGATACCTCGATAATTCGCACAATTTTGAATGTCTCCATTGTTCTTATCTTTTGTCTTATCCTTTCTTATATATGGATATAAGTGTACTTGCTCTCCATTCCTCGAGCATCTTTTGGTTTCTCTATATTTCATTAAATAGTCTTGTGAGCCAAGTGATTCCTATTTCTCTTAGTATTTTCTAAATTTCTATAGGAATATTGTATGGTCCTACCAATTTACCACTCTTCATATGTTTAAGAGCCTCTTTGACTTCATTCTTTTGAATACGTCGGTATAAATGGTGGTTTATATACTTTTCTGATTTGGGTAACTCTCTTAAGCTAAAAATAACATCTTTATTTTCATTAAAAAGCTTATAAAAATAGTTTTTCATCTATTTCTTATATCATCATTTGCCACTAGAATTTTTTCATCCTCGTCCTTGATGCATCATTAAGATCTTTAGTTTTCTTATCTCTAGTCCTACCTATCCTAAAATATCTCTTTCAACCTCTTTTCAGTTGAGTTTTTTATATAAATCCTCCCAAATTTTGGCTTTTGCTTCACTGACGACCTTATTTGCGTCCTTCTTTGCTTTCTTATAAGTCTCTATAGTTTCACTAGTTTTCTTAGCATAATGTAATTTGTAACATGCCCTCTTTGCCTTGATTTTTTTTAATTTTTTTTGCACTACTTCACTCCACCACCAAGCTTCTTTTTGTACCGGTACACCTCCCTTAGATACACCTAACACATCTTTCGCCACTTTCCTAATATGTATAGTCATATTGTTCTACATATCACAGGGTGTACCAACATAATTCCAAACATCTCTTTGAAGGACTTTCTGTTTAAATATATCTTCTTATATATATATATATATATATATATATATATATATATATATATATATATATATATATATATATATATATATATATATATTTATAACATTTCTAACTTTGTTTTTGTTTGATTATAATACTAACTTTCTTTCAATTACTTTTCTATACCAGTGTTATACCGTGGTATATGACACACTTGCACCAACTTTAGTACATTCAAAGCATGTGCCATGATCATTATTAGGTGGCCCTGCATTTCTAGAGTTGTTAGTGACATGAATAGTATTGCCAATAAGTATACCTATTGACCATATATGAAGATGAGTGACATTTCAAAATGAGACTTGTATTTTGGATGTTCTTTTGTAATATTCAATACATGTATATACGAATGATGTTTGTAATAAAAGAAATTTAGTTTTTTTACTCTTTGCCTCAATATACACAACTGTAATGAAATTGTACTCTCATTTAAATTTAAAACAATTACATATACAAACTATAAATAACAATCATTGTTCTCAATGTCATGTACAATATCATCTCCTAGTCTTCTTACTTTTATATACAACTTGATATATTCATGAAACAAAGTAAGCAATTCTCAACACTTTCAACATCAATATTTTTGTCATGCTTGTATTTGCCACTCATTTCATACCCAAGTCATATCTTGCTTGTTACACATTTACTCTTCAAATAAAGAATAACAATAATAATATTATACTTCCTCCCAATATTTTTTACATACTCAATAAGTCCATTACGACTCCTAAACACATCCTCTATCGCAAACATGAGTGAATAGTTAAGTCCATCACCCTCACAATCAATAAGTTTTCTTCTATCTCATCAACCAACAGTCAACGAATACATCATTCAATGTACTAAAATAACTTTCACACTCCTTAGTCTTAGTATAATAAATACTTTAATCAGTTGTTGTTTTCTTTGAATAGATTTCATTATAAATGCTTTCATCAAGTTGTTCGTCATTATGCAATATATACAGGAATATAAGCAACAAAACATAACACATAACAACACATGATTCAATTGATGACACGTCAAGAGAGACGCGGGATAGGATCATCCTTCCTTAAGGGAAAGATGTGCCTGAGTTGCATCTCCCCTTAAGGAAGAGACCTAGTTCAACTGCATCTTATCCTTACGGGAGATGCGGTCCAAGCATAACTCTCCATGAAGAGAGATGTGCATGTGTTGCATTTCAAATCGAAATTTGGTGAGTGAATCCTTCAACCTAAAACCGTGAAACATCTTCCAAAATAAAAAAACTCAAAAAACAAGACAAACCTACAAAAATATGAAGATATTACTAAGAACCAACCTTTCAAAACCAAGAAAAATATGAAAATTGGTTAGATCAATCATCTCTTTCTTTTTCTTTTTTTTCTTTTGTTTGGATCTAATGAGCTTCGTAAGGAAATAATCTGGTATTGATTGACTATGAAGAAACCAACAATAGCTCTCAATGAACAAAACACCGGTCATCAGAGTAAAAAGAAGGGATTGTCATTATTGGGCATGGAAAGGTAAGAGAAATTGTTGCAGAAGTATTTTGGGTATTTTTAAAATGTGGGGTGTGTGGATAGTAAAAGGGGTGTGTAGATAGTAATACATTTTTTCACTGCACAACAGACTTAATGAAGAAAGTTTGGATTTGTGGACCGAAACTCCCACCCACAACACCTAGGATTATAATATTGGCCCGGCCCGTTAGATCCCCTATTACACTCGAACTGTAACAGGTATCACCCAGATTGACAGTATATATATGAATCCAGCCTTTAGTTTTAGAACTATATTGTTTGTATAACAAGTTCCCAAAGGATGGGCCGGATATATGGTTTGGGTTTTTCTCAAGATAAATGAGGTTTGGGTATGGGTGTACCCAACCCATTCTCATCCCCAAGAAGAATCAGTCTAATTGGACCAGGTTCTTGTTGTGGTTTGGTTCGATTCAATTTCACTCATCATGACCTCACATATGTACAGTTCGTCTTCACGTTGGTTAACCTACTATAAAACGTCAGTATGAACGATTGCATGTTTGGTTCAACTAGGCCCCTCTTAGTTCCTTTGGATTGACTTGTATTAGCTCATTTAGTTAAGCACTTAGAACGTGCACTTATATAAGAGAAATTATGTTAACCTAGTGATTTGGGTGGATAAAATGTATTTAATGAATCAAATTATTTAATCTAACAGGAAGAACATTTTGGAAAATAAACTTTTGTTTGATCTTGGATCCGAATCTTATTTCAAGATCTATATCAGAATCCAATTCATATCCAGTTTCTTAGATGCGAATGAAGATCAAGGGTTTAGTTAAAACATGAGTCCAGCTATCCATATTTAGATAAAAGGCATTTGAAGGGTTTAATTAGAGAAAGATTTCACCATTTCAATATTAGGTCATCTTAAGACAATAAAGTGTTTATCATATTAAGTTTCTTATCTTTAGGAGTTTACACATTCAATTGAGTCTACAAATAGACTTTATCTCCCTTAATTAAAACATGTCTCCCTATTGGTTTGTTGACCTTTCGTCATTGTTATCTTTTCAAGTAGTTGTTGTGTCTGCTCTCTCTCTCTCTCTCTATCCTTGGTTAACTACACCTCTTGCCAAAGACAACAACCTTGCTGTTTGTGATTGCCTTCATCCTCGATGCATCATTTTTATCAACCTATCTGCAACTCAGTTCATCGTTCTATTTGGCCCCATCAACCAGTTAAACAACCATAAAGGATAGACTGGCTATTGTTTGTCATACCTCACAGAATCATCTCTATTATTAGGTTAGTCTGGCGACCCTAGACTCATTGCCTTTAAGAAACAGCCAGCTTAACACCAAGGCAATTCTACCTTATATAAACTCCATCTTCCTCATTGATTCTCATTCATCATCGTCTGGAACATTGTTCCCAAACAACCACTACCTCCAACCTACAATCTACCAAAATATGATAGCTACCAGCTTGTCTGTCTCCTTGAACCAGAGTATGCGCTCCTTCTGTTGAAACTGATTAGACTAGCCACTCTGGCCAACCGGATTCTGTCTGCTCGCCACCGGCAACCACAGATCCATTGTACTAGATTAACTCAAATCACCCCGACTTCCCTTCAAGTAAACCGTATCATCGCCAAGCCGTATTCAACCTTGCCACCAACTTTTTCACTTCTGCCATTCTAAGTTCTACAATATCTCTACCTAATACTTGCTGGAAACCACCTTAATCTTGCAAAATTTCATCCTGATCTTATTTTTTGGCCTTACGGGGAACCACCTAATACTTGTTGTTGAGCTTCCACGTGACAGACTCTCATCCAACTACAACCACCCGTGCTTCTGTTATTGACCAACCTAACCTCATTCTTCCGTCGCCAACACCATCAAACATGGCCAATTGTCCTCCTTCGCCATGAACCCTTCTACCTATCAGTTATCGTTGTTCATCCTTATAACTAGATCAAACCCTCTACCATATCCAATCCCATATCCACATCAAAACCATGATATGTAAACCTGACCCTAGACCTAGCCAAAGCTCAAACAACCCGCACCATAGCTTGCATTGACTGAACCTAGCGAGCCTAATTGAGTTTGTTTGATCATGACCCTACTATCTTTGATTGAGCCTGTACTAAAATGCACACCGCCTCTTATAGGCCCAAGGGTGGTACCCTGCTATGGAGCATGAAGGAGCTACACAACTGAGTGGTCCCAAGGAGACTTCGCCTCTAAGTGCCACTAGTAAGACCTAATGAAGAGGGTTGCTATAGGTGTATATGAGTGGAACATAGGTTAGGATGTGAATAAGCCTTGGGAGAGTTGTGCCCAAGTGAAGCTAAGTTAGGAAGGCGGGGCATGGTTGGTGCCCGCCCCACTATTGGCAAATGGGATAGGTGGACGCTTGGTTGGATGCATGTATAAGAGATACTATAAAAAGGAAGACAGAGCACGTTGGCTTTCGTGTTGCCAAATGAAGAATGCGAGGCTTGGTCGGCACCCCGCCCAGGTGATACTAAAAAGGGAAGGAGGCATTGGTTGGCACCCTACAAAGGGTATTGTTATCGGAGGCCGTTTGCTAACAGATTTTGTATCAGAGCCTAGGAGTAGCTAAGCCAAAGTCGTGTTGGTGATACTGGCCATTGAACAACAATGAGTGTCATTTAGGAGTAGTTGCAACGAGGTGAGTGCCTTCAGTACTAAAACAAAGACACCATGTCAAGGTTCTCTCTATCGGGTCTATTCTACTCCCACCATGGTGCAGACTGTGTCAAGAGCCCAAATGCTCGAGGAGGACAACAAAACTATTGTCCCCAACCATATTTATCTGGTGCTCACCTAGAGGTGCAATTGCAACGCCTTCAAGCCAAGTTGGAATAGGCTCGTGCAAGTACACTCCCCTCACCCTACCCCACCCCACCGCAAGTTGTGGTAACCACAAAGGCCTTACAAGCCCTTCTAAGGCCAGGAACCCATGATATTGTTGCTATGGGGTCTAGTGTGCAGTGACACAGAATGTCAGAACTTAAGAAATTCGTTGGTATGAGGGATGCGAAGATGGTAGAGAATTTTATTTATGACCTAGACACATTCTTTGAAACTACCTGAACCCTTGAAGAAGAGCGCCTTCTAACAGTCGTGCTCTATCTTGAGAGTGATGTGAAGCTACGGTGGAGGACGAAGCAAAGGATGACTTGACCCGACGAATTACCTACCATAATTTCTTTGAGGAGACTCAAGGAGGAGATTCAACACCAGTTCATGCCTACAATACACATGTTATATATATATATATATATATATATATATATATATATATATATATATATATATATATATAGATAGATAGATAGATAGATAGATAGATATTGGGTGTAGTCTGGATCTTCGAAATGGACTCAAACAGTGAATCAGGTGACGTCCAGGTCAACCTGATTTGACCCCGACCTGTGGGGACCCAACCTGAATCTGACCCGATGACCTGATTTGCCACCTCAGCTCCTTCAGAACTTTCTTGGTCGACCGTAGACCTTTTTGAGTACTCATGTTGGAAGGACTTGACCAAAAGTGCATGCAGAACGGTCACTCTCTCTCTCTCTTTGTATCTCGAAGCATTCAACTATCCATGGTTGGTTTGTTCTGGAATTTGAACTATGGGTTGTTAAATGAACTGTGTTAATTCCTACTTCAGTTTATCTGTGGCTCGTTCACGTTGTCCGTTTAACTATTGAGTTGAACTTCTACATGTTCCCTTCAGTTAAGACTGGCTTGTTCAGTTCGGTTTGGCTCGTGAAAGCTTGTTAAAGGGTTGTGCGATGTAAATGATCACCCGATCAATCCGATGAGGAACCTGCCATCTAACATTTCACAATGGATGACTTTACATCAACTAAATGTCATAGTATTTAAGGAAATCGGTTTCCTAACTTGATTCAGCTTGACTCATAAAAGGATGATGAACGGTTCGTGAGCATGTTAAAATAGAGAGATTGTTTGGCCAGCAGTTAGCTTGTTTGGTACATTCCCAAAACGAGCCGTGCAACAAACAAGGATTACTTGGTTCTTTGTGACATTTACCAGCCATACAGGAACCATGGTTGCCCTTGTGTCACGATGCGGAAGATAAAACCTATTGTCCAATTGTATGCAACGTTTCACTTCCAGGTAGAGGTGGCAAATTTGGATCTGACCCGAACCCAATCCAAACATTCTGAGTCCAGGTAGGAATTTAACCACCCTGGATCAGGTCTGGGTCGTTCTGCGCCAAATAGATCTAAACTAAACCAGATTGATTGTTGAAGAGACTTCAAGTTGAAGGTCTTCAGTTTGATTATGGGGCATGCATATCTAGCAAGGGTCTGCCTAACCTCGCTTGCCAATGATATGATGTAGTTGAATAATTGGGAGCCAACCCACACCACTTTCAATATGTGTAATATGTGAGTAATTTTTTATTGTGCATATACCTGAAAAAAAGTCCGCTACCTTTCTTGATGTTTCGTTTAATGCTATACGGGCTTTGGTGGCAGTTAATAATAAACTTTTCAGGCCTATATATATTCAGCACAATTCGTGAAAATCCAAATAAAGTTCAGCTTTAGTAGTATGATATAACTTTACCAAGTATATTGTGAAAAATCGAACGCACTTGCTCATTTCAGGCTATGTAATTATATATGACATTCAAGCATCTTAGTTTGACAATGTCGAACATTAGAGATTGGAATCATTGAAGTGCTCTCTCTGTCTGGTTTTTGTATAAGTACAGGGTTGGATAAATGGATAAAAGATTGAACCCTCTATAATTCACCCACGGGCTTGCCAAACGTTTACTAGCACTCACACACCGCCTCTAAGGCTTGACATTTTCTATATGGACTGGTTTCATATGCTCTGATAGTCAGGATTTTAGCAAATCAATCACAGACACCTGAACCTTAATTCTCATGATACCCTTCTTCATGGAGGCAACAACAACAACAAAGCCTTTTCTGACACTAGATGGAGTCCACTATATGGATTCCTTGTTTTCATAGATCTTGATCATGTGGGCCATACTAAAAGCTATCTCAACATAAGCTAGATTATTCTTTATTATTTTCTTCCAATACTTTTATGGTCTTCTTTCTCTTTTAACATTTTCACCATCTAATTTTTTATACGTTTTTACAAAAGCCTCCTTTAGTCATTTTCACATGTTCAAATGATCTCAAAAGATTTTCCCTCATTTTATCATCTATTCGTATCTCTCAATTTATTTCTATTAATATCATTATGTATATGATCTTTCTTTGTGTGACCATACATCAATCTCAACATGTTTATTTCTGTCACGAACATCTTTTGTATATGTTGATAATCAACTATTCAACACTCAAAATCATAGAATATAGCAAATCTAAGTATTGCTCTAGAATAATTGCCCCTCAACTTTAATGGTATCTTCTTTTGACATAGAATACATTATGTACCTCTGTATTTTAACCAATAATATTAATTCTATGCATAAGATGTTTATCAATTTTTCTATCGTTGTGAGAAAATTGACTTTAGGTATTTAAAACTTTCCTTACGAGAGATGAAATCAATGTCAATCACTTCATTTATATGTTATCGTAACAAAATTGCCAAACTTATATTCTATATATTATGTCTTTATTTTACTAAGTTAAAAGCTTTTATTTTCTCCTGTTTTTTTTTTCATAGTTTCAATTTCCTATAATTTTTCTTTAAACCCATCTACTAACACAATGTCATTCGTAAATAACATATACTAAGGACTTTATCTTTAACATGTTTTGTTAACTCATCAATGACCAATATAAATAAATATGAACTTGAAGTTGATCCTCGATGTAATTCAATATTAACATCAAAGAAATCTTTCATTCCTTCATGAGCCCTCACACATGCTTGTAAACCACAGTACATGTCTCTTATAAGATTTATTTATATCAATGGGATAAATATCTTTTTCAAATTTCTCCAAAGAATATATCTTGACACCTTATCATAAGTTTTTTTATATCAATGAATATCATGTCAATGTTCTTCTTTTTGCTTTAAAGTGTTATATAAGACTTAATAGTAGATCTCTCCCACATAAACTCGAATTGGTTTTTGTTGTATTTGATATTTGTCTCAACCTATGTTTAGTAATTCTTTTCGATAATTTCATTGTATAACTCATTAACTTGATGCCCAAATAATTCACATAATTCTAAATGTATCTCTTGTTCTTATGAATGAGTATTACTATATTGTTCCTCCATTCTTTAGACCTCTTTTGATTTCTCCATATTTTATTAAATAATCTTGTAAGTTCAATGATAACCATCTTTCATAGGATTTTTATACTTCTATAAGAATATTATATCATCCTATAGATTTATCAACCTTCATAAGTTTAAGAGTCTCTTTGACTTCGTTTCTTTGAATACAATCATTAGAAATTATGGTTTATATATATTCTTCTCAATTGATTAGTCCTCCTAAGTTAACACTAATACATATTTTCGTTAAAAAAGTTCATGAAAAAAAAATCATCTATTTTAATATCATCACTTATCACTATAATCTTCTCATACACGTCTTTGATATATTTAATAAAAATTAGATCTTTAGTTTTGTTAGTTGTAGCCTTAGATATCCTGAAAATATTTCTTATACCATCTTTTAAAATTAAGTTTTTATATAAATTCTCTCAAAACTTTTCATCTAACACATCTTTCATCACTTTCTTAATAGGTATAGTCATATTGTTTCACGTATTAGAAGATGTACTTGCATAATACAAAGGATCTCTTTAAAAAACCTTTTGTTTAAATATATCTTCTTTATAATTTTTGAGGTTCCACTATTAGTCCAGATAACTCAATATACTCTTGGATTCTTTTTTTACTTTCTTACCTATAAATCTATAACTAAAAGTCATGTTGGATAGTAAGTTTTTTCTTTGAATTACCTTATAGCACTATCTATCTTTTCTCCTATAAGAAAAGTAATGAATTTGTGTTTTTAACAAACCACTCTTATAAGTAATTAAATATTCATCTTATTTTCTAAAAATTGTATTAACTATAAAGAGATCATATATCATAGTAAAATTTAAAATTTCATCACCTTTCTCATTTAAATCTCTTTGCCTTTTTATGTTCATTTAGATTTTCTTCCAAACAAACCATCTCTCGTTGTGAAATTCTTTTAATTACCTTATCAAACTTCTCCAAAAATGTCTTCTTTATATTATCTTATAGTCCTACTTGAGATGTATAAGCACAAACTATATTCAAATAATCTACTCACACTAATTTCACCATCATAATTCGATCAACATACCGTTGTATCTGCACTACACTATTTTGTAAATCTTTATTTATAATAATATCAACTCTATTTCAAACATTTTCCTTTCTTCAGTATCATAATTTAAAACATGTACTTTCAGTCTCCTCTGTTTTCCCACCCACTTTGTCTATTTTAAACATAAAATATTAGTTTATCAATCTTAAAACTAATATTTTATGGGAATCCATGTAGCTGACCCCGTCTAGTATGGGAAAAGACTTAGTTGTTGTTGTTATCAATCTTAAAACTAGTTTTTTTACTCACTCTCCCCCTCCCTCCACGCATCCATCCATTTTAAAAATATGAACCCTCTACAATATATTTACTATATTTCGATGTGACTAACTTCTTTAACCACACTCATCTATGATACAGAAAAACTTTCTACAATTTATTCATTACATCCGAGTAAAAGCATACTCTTGTTTAATTTTCATTGCATTCAGGTTCTACAATGCATTGCTAAAAAGGTACACTCCACGTAATATCTAAAATCCATGATAGTTAAATCCAATAAAGTTTTAAGCCAGATGTCGAAAACCTAACATAATCTTCCTTTATCCAAACTTGAGGCCAACCATGCAGGAGTGGTCCCTTACGTGGAGGCAGTTTCCATGAAAGCAAATAAAAATAATTCATTAAGTTATTCTTATATTTGGGAAGTTCATAACACCTTTCCATTTACATTTCAAATTGCAACAATAATACATGCATAAAAATGACCTAAACATTCACATAAGGGTTCACAAAAAGGCAATAAATTATTTTGATGAATTTGCTCATACACTTATGAGCATCAAAAGAACATTGGCATAAAGATAAGAAAATTCCACCACGTGGCTTTCATACCTTACTACAAAAACCAGGCACGATGACTAAGATGAAGATGCAGACCCATCACATGTGAGTCCAATGGGACCCATGTTGGCAGGTAGGTACCCGTTGCAAAAGAAACAGCAAGAGCACCAAAGCAAGTGACGATGAGGGAGAAATCATGCCCACAACACGAGGTAAGAGATAACTACTGGCACAAGTCATGTGATAGAAGAAGGATATAGAAGAGTGAGATGGGGAAAGAGGGCATCAAAGAGAGAGAAGATTGACCGTCAGACATAGACGATATGAGTCGATCAACATCTCTTTTCAATACTCTCCCTCAAGTTGAGTGAAAGATGCTGAATATTTACAAAACTGGTTCTATTGACAGCTTTACTAAGAAAGTCACCATATTGATCTTTAGATTTGACATAAATCAACTCGAATACTTTATTAGTTACTTTCTTCCTTATAAAGTGGCAATCAATCTCAATGTTTTTATTCTTTCATAATAAATACGATTAGAAGCAATATGTATGACAGTTATACAGTCAAAAAAAATAAAACCACTTCTTTCCCTACACAATTCTTTCATAAGAGATTTCAACCAAGAGTCCCTAATACATTTCTTGAGATATAGCTCTATACTTTGTATTTGCACTTGATCTTGCTACCACTGTTTGTTTGTTTCTCTTCCACGAAACAATATTTCCACCTATAAATGGAAGATACCCAGAAGTAGATTTTCCATCATCAATTGAACTTAATCAACATCTAAAAATACACCCATTTACACTGCCTGAGGCAAATTGACAATGTCCTAAGTATTGCTTATTTTCAGAACCTATTAACTCATTTTTCATGGCTTCTTTCCACCTTGGAGACTGATTTGCCTTCTCAACATTTCTATGTATGGGATGTAATTATGCATTCATCACAAATTTCTGGTATTTCTTTGAAGTATTCTAGTAAGAAACACATTGAGAAATTAGATAAAGAGTAAATATTTTTTTACCTTTTCTAATGGCAATAGGAAGTTCAAGTTCAAATTCTATTAGTTGATTTTGTTGTAGTACCTTTAAAGTAGTGTGATTTGAGGTCAAGGAAGAGTAAATATTCATGTGAACTTGTGAATCGGGTATCACAACATTTCTCTCACCATGAGTGTACACCTTTGTCTCCTTTGTACTTGCTTCACTCCATGTATCCTAAATGAACTCAAACTCAATATTAGTGGGACTCACAGACAATACAGGAATATACTCGATAACCATATCGATCTCTCCCTCACACACACAGTTAGGGGATAGCACGTAAACTAGACATTCTAGTCCACCAATTCTAGGTGAAAAACAAGCGATGCTCTTTAATTTTAAAAATGCAGATCTGAGAGATGCTAATTATCTGCATGCTATCCATCGCCCGATATTGGCCAATACATGTGTACCAACAAACAGTGACACAAACAGCTAAAAGAATTTCAGGCATAATTGTTTCCAAGTATCAGTCAGTAACGGCCAAGTGAACGGCTAGGAAATGTGTCATGCTGAATTGGTTCACCAGTGAATGGGTCAAACTTGTAAGGAACACCCGTGAATGGATCAAAACGAAAAGTGGGATGCTTCCGCTCGGTGCTGCTTGAAGCGGCTTGAAGATCAGTTCTACTGCTGTCATATTGCAGTGAAGGTGCTGCGTCTCTGGATGAGAACCGAGGTAAAGGATCAACTAATGAGGTCAAGTTTGACCTTGGATAAACAGGCTCAGTCGAGATTGATGACCGGTAATGGTTTCCCGCAGATGACACATCATGCCTGCAAAGTTCATTCACAAAAATGGATGTTCTAAAATCCGAAAAAGTAGGTCACGATAGTGGAAAGGTATCCACCTCAAAGTCAAATACAGCATATGAAACACCTAGTAGCCTACATTCAGCAGATGGTGCTTGTCCAAAAATGTCATTGAATTATGTACAGTAAATGGATGTTATAAGACAAACATCCAGCTTCATATGAAATCAGGTCACTGGCGAGCAGAACATCAGAGCTACAAGATTGAAAATTCTAGTTGAAAATAGGCATTTCTACCCAAGTCAACAATGTTAGCAACGATGGACCAAGACAAGGGAACCAGCTAGATTAGACTGGACTCTCAAGAAATGCTTAGCTTGCTTTAGCATGCCGTAACTGGTCTTTGGTCCCCGTACTAATTCCAGGTACCTTCGTCTAAAAGAACAAGAAATATTTTGCTTGAGCCTGCTCATTAAATGTTTAACTTGATTTGATCACCTTTGTCAAGAATTACAGTTTATATCAAGTTTATGCTCAACTTAAAGCTTAATTTAGAGAAAATTTAGTGGCTGAAACGTCAATTCTGGAATAAGACTTTCACAGCCAATGAGGAAGAAAAGGACTTCAACAAGCATCAATTAAGACGAAGTAGAAGCATACCTAAATGACATTCTAGACCAAAGGACCCCAACCCCTTCTGAAAGAAGGCATGTTGTTCAATGTTAGATGTGCAGTTTGGAAGTGTCTCCAGGTGGGAAACTTGTAAACACAACTCTACGCCTGAATCAGATGCACTAGAAACAGTAGACAAAGTTGAGTCCAACTTTACATTGTTACCAGATTTCATCCAAAATCTAAAATTGATTAAAATCCAAATTAGACAGCCCCTATATTTCAAAACACCAAGACGACAAATTGAGGTCAATCCAAGCTTCTAGTGAAGCATTATAGCCAAATTGCCAGGACGAGATCCAGTTATCTAAGATGCAGAAAAGCTAGCCTGTTATGGTTGGTCACTAAGGACACACCCAGGATTGTCTTCGTTGATTTGACATAGTTGTTCATAACATGAGAGGATGGAATAGGAAGGCTAGGATGATGTATCGATGAAGTTAAGGTGGAGATGGCAGAGGTAAGAAGGATCTAAGAAGAAATCAATCTAAGTGTACAATGAAATGTGTAGGAGTTACCAACCATAAAGTTTGCCAAATTATAACCAAGAGCAGATAAATTAGGAAAGGCGAATATTTCATTTCAATGACGAAGTACACAAGAGTTGGCCTCTTCTATTTGCACAAGAAAAAGCGTTGAATTTAGAATTTTAAATTATAAAAAAAAACTCTAGAAAGAGATCCAGTCCCTCGATCAGATGCTTGATTGAGGGCTTAGAATTGAGCTTCTAAAGTGTTCTACGTGATTCTCCAGCTAATGTGACGTTAGTTGGATCAGAATTTGACTGGTTATGATTAAATGTATCCCACTCTATAAACATAGCTTGATAGTGTGCCTTATGGCAGTCTCACTCGTAGAGTTCCTATGAAACCCCTATTCTTTTAGTGCACTCACTATAATATTCTAAAACAAATCCCAACTTGGATGCTTTTCTTGTGGACCAATTTCTTCATAGATGCTCTTAAAATTCCAACTATGAGCTGCTTTTACATCTTCAGAATCCGCCCCTGGAAGATCTTCATGGTGGTTGAGGCATTCAACTGGGGGACCCATTATCACCTTCCCAATTTCTGATCATCATGGAGCGACTATCCCGCTTAATGGCTAGAGCACATAGAGAAAAAGCAGCTCTTCCTGTACTGATCTAAAACTTCTGGCACCTATGCAAATGATGCCTCAATTCTTCCTTACGAGATTACAAAGACTCAATTAGGAATTTCAAAAACACAATCGTGTCCCTTGAGCATGCATCAGGTGTGAAGGCAAGTGCATAGAAATCAATAATTGTCACATTCAACATATCATATAGTAGGGCAACTGCATTAAGTCATATATGTGCATGTGCATAGCCTCTGCGTGGACTCCCAATCTAATACTTGGGATTACCATTGTTACATCCTATACATCTTTGATATCTACAGCAGTTCTGCAATGGACATAGACTAAGATGGAAGTATAACTTGAGATTGTCACGCTTAGCTATCATAGAAAAAAAAAATAGCCTATATGATGACTGAAGGTTTATGATTAAGAAAAACATTTTTGTTCATCTTCCAATCATCGGTACACAATATATAGATGATTTTGGGTTAGGGGCAGATCTTGCTGCCCTCTTTTTCTATTAGGGTTTTAACAACTGATTACACTACATACTTAGAGACTTTTATAACTTAAAAGACTAAACTACTCTTACACTAATTAATAAATATTAAGCAGATATAGATGATATGAGCCCATCTACATCTCTTCTCAATACTCTCCCTCAAGTTGGGTGAAAGATGCTGGTAATTCCCAACAATGCCAAGCCAAGAATATTTACAAGACTGGTTCTGTTGACTGCTTTACTAAGAAAGTCGGCGTATTGATCTTTAGATTTAACATAAATCAACTCGAACACTTTATTAGTTACTTTCTCCCTTATGAAGTGACAATCAATTTCAATGTGTTTTATTCTTTCATAATAAGTAGGATTAGAAGCAATCTGTATAGCAGCTTTACAGTCAAAAGAAATGAAACCTCTTCTTTCCCTACACAATTCTTTCATAAGAGATTTCAACCAGAGTCCCTCATACATTTCTTGAGATATAGCTCTATACTTTGTATTTGCACTTGATCTTGCTACCACTGTTTGTTTGTTTCTCTTCCACGAAACAATATTTCCACCTATAAATGAAAGATACCCAGAAGTAGATTTTCCATCATCAAGAGAACTTAATCAACGTCTAAAAATACACCCATTTACACTGCCTGAGGCAAATTGACAATGTCCTAAGTATTGCTTATTTTCAGAACCTCTAACTCATTTTTCATGGCTTCTTTCCACCTTGGAGACTGATTTGCCTTCTCAACATTTCTATGTATGGGATGTAATTATGCATTCATCACAAATTTCTGGTATTTCTTTGAAGTATTCTAGTAAGAAACACATTGAGAAATTAGATAAAGAGTACATATTTTTTTACCTTTTCTAATGGCAATAGGAAGTTCAAGTTCAAATTCTATTGGTTGATTTTGTTGTAGTACCTTTAAAGTAGTGTGATTTGAGGTCAAGGAAGAGTAAATATTCATGTGAACTTGTGAATCGGGTATCACAACATTTCTCTCACCATGAGTATACACCTTTGTCTCCTTTGTACTTGCTTCACTCCATGTACCCTAAATGAACTCAAACTCAATATTAGTGGGACTCACAGACAATACAGGAATATACTTGATAACCATATCGATCTCTCCCTCACACACACAGTTAGGGGATAGCACGTAAACTAGACATTCTAGTCCACCAATTCTAGGTGAAAAACAAGCGATGCTCTTTAATTTTAAAAATGCAGATCTGAGAGATACTAATTATCTGCATGCTATCCATCCCCCGATAATACATGTGTACCAACAAACAGACATAAACAGCTAAAAGAATTTCAGGCATAATTGTTTCCAAGTATCAGTCAGTAACGGCCAAGTGAACGGCTAGGAAATGTGTCATGCTGAATTGGTTCACCTTCTTTAATAGGTGATCCTACACCACACAATTTTCAGATGAGAAAGTGACTATATAACCATTATCACAAATTTGAGCTGAGTTTTGGTACAAGACTTATATTGGGTACTTTAAAATCTTTGCTTTCTAAATTTTCAATCATTTACTTAGTCTTGTATTGTCCGACATAAAAACATGCTTATTTGAAGTCTTTTGGAAGTGTTTTTCAAAAAATTCTTTCTGTGTGTCATGTGAAAAGATGTACCCGAATCTAAAAACCAAGACATTCCTTGAGAATTTATAGATAGAGCATTCCCAAATATGTTAGCTTTCTCCTTAAACATTTCTTCAACCTATGCCTTTAAGTTGAAGGGTAATACTCCTTTTTCTTCCAAGACGGCTGCATTGTTGATTTTTCTCATAAAAAAGGGACAATAAGTTTTGATGTGTCCGCTCTCCTTGCAAGAGCATTCCCAAATATGTTAGCTTTCTCCTTAAACATTTCTTCAACCTAAGCCTTTAAGTTGAAGGGTAATACTCCTTTTTCTTCCAACACGGCTGCATTGTTGATTTTTCTCATAAAAAAGGGACAATAAGTTTTGACGTGTCCACTCTCCTTGCAATAGTGACAAATAGTACTCCTGTTGGGCCATGGAGTCGTGGGCCTCACGATAGCATTGCCTTGTCCTTCAAAATTCTTTACATGTGGTGGTTTGTATGGCTTTAGATTTGCCTCCGGTATAAAGGTGGCAAGAACATGCTCCTTAAAAGCATTAAGGTTTTTCAATCTAGTTTCTTCCATAAGTAGATCGACAAGGAACCCATCACCTTTGGGTCTCAACTTTCTATGGATTAATGTGGATCATATGTTTTAAGTTGTTTTCTTAGACCCCACATAAACAACAAGAAAAATAGGTTATTAAGGTATTCTTAAAATTCACCCATTCTTTGAAGTTTTTCAAATTTATCAAAACTTCATAGTTAGATTCAATAATTCTGAAAAGTCATTGTGACAATCCCTATATAATTCTGCATAAACAATAATGCTTGTTGCTTCCTTAAACATTATCATTTTTTCATCAAATCAATTTGGAAAACAAGATCTTGAGAATGGATTTTCTTTAAATACTCTAATGTTTCAAATTACATTATGCTAAGAAAACTAGTGAAACTTTAGAAGCTTATAAGAAAGCAAAGAATGAAGCAAAAAATGCCGTTAGTGAAGCAAAAGCTAAGATTTGGGAGGACTTGTATAAAAAACTCAACTCAGAAGAGGGTGAAAGAGATATTTTTAGGATAGCTAGGGCTAGAGATAAGAAAACTAAAGATCTTAATTATCTTAGATGCATAAAAGACGAGGATGAAAAAATTCTAGTGGCAAATGATGATATAAGAAATAGATGGAAAAACTATTTTTATAATCTTTTTAATGAAAATAAACATGTTAGTATTAGTTTAAGAGATTTAGCCAAGTCAGAAAAGTATATAAACCACAATTTCTACCGACGTATTCAAAAGAATGAAGTCAAAAAGGCTCTTAAACATATGAAGGGCGGTAAATCGGTAGGACCAAATAATATTCCTATAGAAGTTTGGAAAATACTAGGAGAAATAGGAATCACTTGGCTCACAAGACTATTTAATGAAATATGGAAAAACCAAAAGATGCCCGAGGAATGGAGAGCAAGTACACTTATACCCATATATAAGAACAAGGGAGACATTCAAAATTGTGTGAATTATCGAGGTATCAAGTTAATGAGTCATACTATGAAATTATGGGAAAGAATTATCGAGCGTAGGTTAAGACAAGTATCAAGTACAACAGAGAACCAATTTGGATTCATGCCAGGCAGATCTACTATTGAAGCGATTCACCTTTTGAGATGTCTTATGGAACATTTTAGAGAAAAAAATAAAGACCTTCACATGATATTTATTGATCTAAAAAAGCTTATGATAGGGTACCGAGGGAGGTTCTTTGGAGAATTTTGGAAAAAAGAGGTATACCATTGACATATATTAATCTTATAAGAGACATGTACGATGGAGCAAAAACATGTGTGAGGACTCATGAAGGAATGACAGACTTCTTTGAAGTTAATATTGGGTTACATCAAGGATCAACTTTAAGTCCATACTTATTTATAATGGTGATGGATGAGTTAAGAAAACATATTCAAGATGAACTACCTTGGTGTATGTTATTTGCAGATGACATTGTATTAGTGGAGGAGTCTAAGGAAAAAGTTAATAGAAAATTGGAACTATGCAGAAAAACATTAGAAAGCAAAGGCCTCCGACTTAGTAGAACAAAGACAGAATATATGGAATGTAAGTTTGATCATTTGGTTACTTCAAAGGACATAGAAATTAAAATTGGCACACATTGCATTCCCTAAAGGGAAAATTTTAAATACCTAGGGTCAATTTTTCAGAGTGATGGAAGAATTGATGGAGACGTTACACATAGAATAAATGTTGGTTGGTTAAAATGGAGAGGAGCATCAGGTATTCTTTGTGATAAGAAGATACCATTAAAATTAAAAGGTAAATATTATAGAGCAGCAATTAGGCCAACCATGTTTTATGGTTCTAAGTGTTGGGCAGTTAATCATCAACATGTATAAAAGATGTTTGTGACTGAAATGAAGATGTTGAGATGGATGAGTGGTCATACAAGAAAAGACCGTATACATAATGAGGTTATTAGAAATAAATTAGGAGTGGCACCAATAGAGGATAAAATGAGAGAACATCGTTTAAGATGGTTTGGACATATAAAAAGAAGATCAAAAGAAGAACCTTTACGAAGGTCAAAAAAACTAAATTTGGAAAGTATTAAAAGAGGTAGAGGACGACCACAAAAGTGTTGGAAAGAAACAATAAAGAATGATCTAGCTTATTGGGAGTTAACTGCTAACATGACACACGATAGGGATCTGTGGAAACAAAGAATCCATGTAGCCGACCCCGTCTAGTATGGGAAAAGGCTTAGTTGTTATTGTACTCTATGTTTCAAATGCATTTTCAAAGATATTGATTCTACTGTAAAATTTTTCATCTATATTTTTATAAATAATTCAAGTAATTTTTGCATTTATGTTTTCCCACATTTTTAAATTTTGTTTGTAATTTTCTTGGACCTTTATGATATCATCTTCATCAAGCCCGACAATTTCAATTTTGGCTCTTAAATAGTGTCATCAATGTAATCCCAATAATTTTTTGATAAGAAATGTTTTTTTCATCATTCAAATTTGATAGCAATTTGACTCAAGTAAACAACGAAACACTTCATTTTTCCCTTCCATTTCTCACAAAGACAAGTTTTTGGAGATTACATCAACCTTGGGATATCAAAGGCAAGAAAACAAAACTTATTTCAAGTTGGGCATGTTTCCTAATTGAGTCATATCCGATGACATTCTTAGGAGTAGGCTTTGATACCATGTAAGAATACGATTATTCAATTCACTTGAAGAATCCTAACCGATCGCCAATTACACAATCCAAGAAATGCCAAGAGACCAATCCACCAAATGCTTGGTGTTTCAATACTCAAAGTAAGTCAAATAATCAAGCACTAAAGAAGTCAAACCAAATATCCAAAGTGCTCCAAAATATCATATTTATTGAGTCTTAATCAGTGTTGTCTGACGTGTATCGTATCGTATCATACTTTAATATTAAAATAATATAAAAATTAGTACAAATAGAAAAAAAGAAGAAAAAAAATCAGAAAAAAATAAGAAAAAATCAGATAATTGCTTCAAATTCATATAATGTAAGTTTAGTACAGATTGAGCATTCAACATTGAACAATTACATCCAAATTTATATATTTTGAATCCAAAAAATAAAATACAGGCACAGTTTACACTACAGTTACATATAATGTTACATTTTACAAATTGTAATCAGGATCATCAACTAAATAATCTTCATCTTCTCCTTGTTGCAGATCCTCATCATCATCATCAGCCACGCCCACAACTTCTTCAAAATCAAATTCTTCATCTCCATAATGTTGTTGCGCTCCTTCCAAATTAATCCAGGCAACGTCTTCTTCTGTTAGGAGGGCATTTTCTTCAGTGTCTTCCATAACCCAATCTTCTAATATATCAAAATTATCCGAACTTATTGGATCGAACTAACCTTCTTCTCTATTTACTTTTTTTAATTTCCTACGACACAAACAAAGATAAATAATTAGTAAGTAATATTAACAATTGAAAACTGAAGTTAAACAATATTGAATTGAAAATTTGAAAGTAATAGTAATACAACATTACCTTTCACGAAGGCGCATGTTACAACGAATATAAACCAAATCATTAAGCATTTTGTGTTCCAACCTGTTACGCTTTTTTGTATGGATGTGTTCAAAAACACTCCAATTTCTTTCACAACCTGTTGCACTACAAGTTTGGCTTAAGACTCTGACTGCAAAATCTCTAAGGTTTGGACAATCACTTCCAAACCTGTTCCACCAAACATCTGTAAAAAAATACAAACATTAGAGACATAATAATCTACAGTAATGTAAGATGAAACTTAAATATGAAAATAAACAATTTACCTGGATGCATCGTAGTGCGGTTGCGAATTGCAATAGGCAAACCCATCAAGTGAAGAGCATTATCATATATCTCCATCTCTCGATGTATCGCATCTGCTATGCTCTCATCAGGGACTAATCTGTCGATATAATCAATGATTCCTCGATTAACCTCACCGTCCCTTTTGAAGGTTCCTGAGTACCAGAGTGATGGGTTTAGATAATATGCTGCTGCATGAATAGGCTGATGCAATTGCTTATTCCATCTACCATCAATTATTTTCCACACGGGCACATAATCTCTCTTTTTTCCATTAAAATTATTTCTGATGGCTTCTTTTCCCTGTCCATGGCTTCATAAAGGTAGCCCATAGATGGTTTCTCCTCGCTATCAGCCAATCTCAAAACTTTCACTAAATGCCAAGTAATTTTCAATAATCTGACACATGCATTCCAAAATGAACTTCTAAAAACTGTTTCTGCAATCTCATTCAACTTTCTATTTCTTCTGTTTTGAGGCAACTCTGCAAATTGTTGCCACTCATCTGAGGAGAACATTCTCTTTAAAGCTTGCTTCTGTCTCACAATACTCTGTACAGATAAGAAGTTTGTTGCGAACCGAGTTGCAGCTGTGTGAAAAAGCTCTGCACCTTCTGTGTATCTCCTCATCATACACAAAACAAATGCATGGTTGTAAATGAATTTTGTAATATCTTGACAACATTCAGTTGCTGCCTTTATTTCATCCATCTCATCAATGTCCTCGAGGATGAGATCTAAACAATGGGCTGCACATGGTGTCCAGTGGAAAGTCCCATAAATATCAGCTAACTCCTTCCCAACTGCTTTGTAGTTAGCTGCATTATCTGTAATCAATTGGACCACATTCTGTAGCCCAACCTCCTGTATAATCTTATCAAATTCTTCTCGTAGGATCTCTGCAGTGTGCCTCTCCTCTGACATGCCTAGAGATCTCAAAAACATGAGTCCTTTAGGACAATATACAAGAAAGTTTAGCAATGTCCTTCCTCGCCTATTGGTCCATCCATCTGCCATAATATTACATCATGTTTCCTTCCACGATTGTCTCAAAGTGGAACAGTATTGCTGCACTTCAATTACGGTCTAATCTAATATCTTCCTCTCAACTTCTGATAAGAGGGCATCTTATATCCGGGACCAATGTTTGCAATTGCATCTGCCATTGCTTGAAAATGAAAACTGTTTGCTGCATTAAATGGAATGCATGCATCATACCTCTTCTGCCACCTCCAAAGTCTTCAATTGCAATGCTCTTTCCTCTAGTAGGTGCTCGTGAACTGCTACTACCAATCTCTGTTCTAGCATCTGAAGGCAAACTATCAGTGAATCCAAATCCAGTGGCAGTAGCATCATCAGCTTCTTCATATATCTGAAAATCATCCTTTTATTGTCTCTGTTCTTGTATGTTCTCAATCATCTGCAGGCATTGCCATTTAATACCTTATGACAAACTTCTAACTCTGCCTGCACATGGAGCAACTTCTTTTCTGGTTCCTGCTAGGTGGTGTTTCAACCTTGAAATTCCACCACTAACCACCTTTTCACAAAATAAGCATCTGATTTTTAACCTTGAACCCTCAACTGGTATACCCCACTGCCATGCCAGATCATCAGACTTTGAATGAGAGTCTCTACCACCCCTTCCTGCCATCTAAATGGAGTACTTTAATTCAAACAAAAACCTAAAAATAAAAGCACTTCGTAAATCCCCCAATCTTCAAATAACACTCAAATCGAGTGTCTCCCACTTCATGAATGCAATAAAAATCATATACACACTTAATAACTTCATATTTTATCATTAAAAAAAAACTGAAATAACACAAAAAACAACAAATATAAAAGAAAAAATGAAAAAAATATTAAAAATATACCAAAATCCGAGTTTGGAGGCTTGCACAGACACCGTAGGGCACGATTTTGGAGCTTTTAACACTAAGAAGGCGAAAACCGGCTCTTAGGGAGCTTGAGGAACCCAAGAGGAGAGAGAAAACACACAAAAAATCGCGGGTTTCAGTCGGCCCAGGACCCTTTATAAGGGTCCCAGGGCGTATCGCCCGTATCGTGCGATACGCTTGGTTTCACAATACGGGCACCCGTATCGTATCGTGGTGGCCCACGATACGATACGATGCGATACGGATAACACTGGTCTTAATAAACTTATGAACCATAAGAAAGATATGGACACTTCATCTTTAGATTTTATTAAATAGACTAGAGTGAAAACGAGTACAATCATCAATGAAGGAAACAAAGTACTAAAAACCACGGAGAGACACAACAAGAAAAAGACCTCAAACATAAGAATGGTTTATACATTCTTGACATACTACAAGAAAAGAAAACTTTATGATATTTTGCTTTTTGGCAAGTATCACACCAAATGACTACATTATTGAGTTCATTAGAAATCCCAGGGACTACATTTCTGGTCTTAGATAATGAGAGATGGCCCAAACAATTATGCCATAGCTTGATCTCTTCTTTCGTTGATATCATGGTTGAATATGTGCTTAGTGCCTTAAGTATAAATTCTTCAACGATGTAGAGTCATTTTCTCAAGCTACCATGACAAAAAAAATTCCCTCTTTTATTGATGTCAAAGAGCTCGCAAATAACAAGTTGATTGAAAAGCTAGGAATATGAAGGGGCGAGGTTAAATGGAAGCCAATAGTTTTGATACTTTCTTTTTCAATCATTGATGAGTGAGAATCATCGGTTAGTTTAATTGACTCATGATTACAAAGAAATTGGTAATCAAATAGACAATCCTTGTCTCCAACCATATGACCATTAGCACCAGAATCTACAACCATACTCTACAAGAGATAGAATTGCCAATCACCATAAACGAGGAATGAGCCATCATGGCTTGAGACACTGAAGTGGATGCGTGTTCTCCAAGTCGTGACTCTAATCCTTTTGTGTTCCATCACTCTCTTATGGTTTCTCTAGGGCATTGGTATGATATGCCTTATTCTTAAAACCAGTAGACTTACCAACTAAATCCATGTATTGTTCCCATGTGTGTCGACTCTTACCACAATCCCTCTACCTCTAGCTTTGTTGATTCTGATTTGTTCGAAAGAATGTTGTCTTTTTGTATTCATAACATCTTTTTTCAAGTTTCCTTCTATCATCTTTCCTAAGAATTAGTGAATATACGGTGCCTAGTGAAAGCAACTTTTCTTTGCCAAGAATATTAACCTTGATTGCCTCATAGTCAAAGGATACTCCTCATAACATATCAAAGACTTCGTTTTCCTACTTCTTCATTTCGATTCTTTGCACATAATAAAAAATTGAAGTTCATCCCATAGGCCCCGCAACTCTGTATAATATTCACTTATCATTTAATTTCTTTGTCTACATCTTCTGATTTTCTCTAATATCTTATATTATTTAGCCATATTTTTTCTTTTTGAATAGGCCTCTGAAATAACCTTCTATATTTCTCCAGCTGATTCAAAGCATGTAAAGGTTTTCCCCGTAGATGAAGCCACTGATTGTAACAGCCACAATGACACCAATGTATCTTCTTTTCTCCATTTTAAATAAGTGACACTACTCTAATAAGGATATTGTGTTTCTCCTATGAGATAGTCTCATCTTTTTCTAGCAAGAATAGCTAATTAATCTTGCCCATTCAAGAAAATTTATGCCATCCAATTTGCCATTGGTAATCTAAAAGGCTTTTATTTTCTACCCTCACTTTTCTTCGAAGACTTGATAAAAAGTTTCTATTCCCTTACCTTTATCGATCGTCATCATCTCCTTTACCCTTCGATTCTTGAATAAGGAGACCCACGGTTGTCCAACTACACCTTAAAAGACAGTGATATGTTGTGCCTTCTGCCGCACTATTGCAAAAACTCACTTTCCTGCAACTTTCGTGGGCCTTCAACAACACGTCTAAAGGTCTAGGTCTCACGTCTAGATTGATTGAGCACAGGATTTGATGTCCTAATGTTATGATACCATGAAGAAAAACATTTTTATTCATCTTCCATCATCGGTATGCAATACATAGATATTTTGGGTTAGGCATAGATGTTGCCGCCTCTACTTACAGTTCTCCCTTTTTCTATTAGGGTTTTAACAACTTATTACACTAGATACTTAAAGACTTTTATAACTTAAAAGACTAAACTGCCCCTACACTAATTGACAAATATTAAGCATGTCAGATGTGGACGATTTGAGAAGAACTGCATCTCTTCTCAACAGTTTCTTGGTGAACAAATGAGGGCTTAGAGTTGATTCAAGATCCACTCATAAGCCATATGGGGGTGACTCATTTTTTCAGAGTTTACATTTTCAGACCACGATTCGGATTTGGAGTTTAAAAAGTCCATGGGGCCAGGAGGACTCAATTGGTAAAGACTGACCATGACAACAGATAGTATAGATCTCCACATTTGGGATTTTCCATAGCAGAAAAGTACGGAATGCTGAAGGTTTACATTCAGGACTTCTATAAGTCAGATTACCATTTTTTACAATTTTATCTATTTTTTTAGATTTTTATTTTCTTTACTTTTTTAAAAAGATGAAATATGACCAAGTACCAATATCTACTCACATCTACTAGCCATACCATTACTATTAAGCCTAACAATACGGGCCCCACATAGACATGGCTAACAATGATTTTAGCTTCAAACTCTTAGGACGAGTTGCTCAAGTCTAATCTACCAAGCCCATATAGTATAAGAAGAGAAAAGGAAATTTGATCGTGCAGCTGCCGTATATTCATTCCAAAAAAATTTAATCAATAACCTGATTGAGGGCATGGCAGCAGGCCTTGAAATAATATGTTGGTAGCTAGAAGCATAAGTGGAAGCTCGTTCCTTCAGGAAATCAGCCTCCCCGTGAGCAAAATCCAGTGACCTTCCTAGGTAAGAAAATGAATCACGGCCACTTGCCAATTTGTTGCTTTGGTGCTGCAGAAGGGAATTTATAAATATAGCTGTTAGAATTCCTTACGTCAGACAAAAATTAAAATTTACTTCATTGAGAAAAAAAGAAAACCATCAAGTTAACCTTTGCAATTAAGCTTGCAAGATATGCACCTTTGGCATGGCCTACAGGACCACTGGACAAGAACTACAAAGCCAGAACCAAACAAGACGTGAAGAGTAATTTAATGGAAAATAATGATAAAAGATTGAGAAGTTTGAAGATGGTCCACACCTCATCGAGAACCTCTACAGCTGCTGATTCAGGAAGATCTTTCAGGCTGGTAATACACTTAATGTCTATCTGGAAAAATGGTGAAGTACTTGGCAAATTGAGTTCACAATTATAGTTCAATATAACATCACAAGTCTGACAACTTTTTTTTCTTCCAGTGCTAACAGCGTTAGCGGTAAATAGCCCTTCTTACACAGTCAAAGAACTGCACTTAGAACTTATAGAGTCTGGTTTTTCTGATAAAAGAAACTTTTTAGCTTTCATGCAAATTCTCAACTTACATCATATCGTGTAGCAATACCAAGGCGAAAGATACGAAGCAACCGGCTCATAATTGATGATGGCAAAGAAAGCACTGTTGCTTCATATGGATCACTAATACCAGCATCCTGGAGGAACAAATGGAAGGATGCATGAAAACGACCAATAATGATGTTGGCGATACATAAGAACTATGGCTTGTCATAACATGCAGTAGCTGTCTCATAAGTATCAGGTAATCAGCCAACTTGTTAGAGAACCCTATACTCATAGAGGTATTTCAGAAACCAAACCAGTCGTTACATGAAAGAATCGTTTTATTTATTTACAAGAAGACTTTCAGCTGTATTTACAAGTTTGAATACCCTCTGTTTATAGAGGTGATGAACAAAGAAAGATGGCTGAGAATAGCCCAGCAGCTTGTCAACTAGCTGTTGGGTAGATCCAACAGTTAGTGGAACTAGCCGCTGGCTATTCCAACAAGAAGTTCTTTCTTATATAAATTAAAGGAAAAATTAAGCAAAAATACATATGAATCCTGTCAAAAATTACAAAGAAATAGTGTCACAATTACACTCAACACTTGCCCCCAAACTTATGCAAGGAAAAGCAGAAGTTTGTCTGATACATCAATATAAACTAAGAGTGGAGAGTTAGGTACTAAACAAAATCCCCCGAGGAGCTCAACTAGACAATTTCCATGTTGTTTGGCCCAGACCATACAACAACGTTTTTCACTTAAGAATCTTGCCTTTGACCAGGTCTTACCATTTCCGTGAGATATAGCTCTCCATTTTGTCACTTCAGATCCTCATGGTCGCACCAAGTTAGTACCTTCCGCTCTAGTACCATGTTAGAAGAAGCCACAGACATATAGGCATTTCAAAAACCAAACAGTTCATTACAGGTAAGAATTATTTTATTTACTTACATTGGAGACTTTTCAGCTGTATTTGAATGTGAATACAATCTATCTTATAGAGGTGAAGAACAAATAGAGATGACAGAACAGCCAATGACTAGACGAACAATGTCATTGGGCTGTAATTGGCTGGTCATCACTGATATTCAGGCAGAAACAATTGAGTCTTGCTGATCGACATGGTAGGCAAATGAGTGTCACTAATATCTTAGTAGCTAATCATGCACCCTCATTGATCAACAGTGTCTGGTGGAGTTTTATTACTGAAAAGCATTTTCACTCCTTCCATCTGTCCCTATCTTAAATAAAACGAGGTCCATTTTCTTAGATGGAGTAATTTGGTAGGAGACAAGCCTTCCAAAGTATGGATTTCTTTTATGGTCAAGTTGCATCCTGATTCAATGTCCTAGATCCATTGGATCATACCCAAATCACATTTGGGTTGCGATTGGCTACCATTATTGAGATTCAAGTAGGCAAACATAAGTTTGGTTAATTGACCATGGCAGGGTGGAAGGGCGTGAATCAAAAGGGAAATGACCAGCCAGTATAGGAGTTCATATTTAATTCTTGTCTTCTCAAGCAGCAACACCAGAAAGTTCCATGCTCTCAATCAAGCCAGCACCATAAATGCATTCCTGACTCTAGGGTTCTTAATATTCACTGAATTGCTTTCTTTCCAGTTTTAGCACCAAACACTGGAAGAGTGTATTCTGGTATAAATAAGGAAAAATCACTTTTGTTTCTTAAAGCTTCTGCTCCTTTTGTTAATGAAAACATCTAGTCTAAATTCAAACAATAAGAGTAACGAGCAGTCCAATACTGTTGATATGGAGAAAAAGAGAAGGAAAACATTGCATACACTTTAAGTTTAGAACAAGCATATAGGTATTGTGTCCATGCTTAGAAAGATCTCATGAAATTAAATATGCTCATGGATTTGCAAAAAGTCAAGCCAGATCCTATATCATAATATACTACCAACCTCAACTTGATTATCGAAGCGAGGAACTTTTGTTTTCTGACCATCTAAATGACTAGTCTGCTTAGATGAGTTGTATTCACTCGCAGTTGCATACTTCTTTACATGGGATTCCTCACGAGCATGCTTGCCGGCCTTGACAATCGTCCTTGCAACAGACACCTGATAGATCAGAATCACTCTATCATGAGATTAAACCCAAAGATTGACTTTAATACTGATGACTACTCATTTGAATGTAAAACAAACCTGCAGCTTAAATTTGGGACCTTTTCCTGGTCCTTGGACTAGTTTTCCATCAAGTTCCTTGATCGCCTTGTCTAACTCCTACATAAGAGTGCCCCAAATCATTCAATATAATCTACATGACAACAAGTAATAGATGTCTAGTGTATTAAACAGAAAAGTGACTACATTTTGCTACACTTAAACAGTGCATCACAATAACATATCTATTCCAGCTGAATGCTTTCAATCTCCCCTCCCCCACCATCACCCTCACAACCCCCATTCCCCAAAAAACTGAAAGAAGTAGGATGGCACTATATTTTCTAATAACGAATAGATTGTTCTTTCAAGGGATTCCTGACTATAATAATTAATTTGCTAACAGTCTGCTGTTTATCCTGTCTTGTCACCCCCATCAGTCCTTCCAGGATTCATTACCATGGACCAGCTGCCACCACCGTCATTTCTGCCACTTCCACCATCAACCACCAGTGCAACATTAGTACTACTATGCAGCACCACTACCACCATAACAAGCAACATCAACCACCAGTATGATCTGCACTGACAATATCCACTACCACTTTCCCTCAACCATTATGCACCACCATCGAATTAATAAGTGAGTGTGCTCAAGCAGATTTTTCTGTTTTCAGTAAATTCCCCACAGAGCATTAATGGGTTAACTACCTACAACTGATAAATGGAAACATATCCAGGCAGGACACAAGTTCATTAACCTCAGTGACAATCAAATATGAAATATTAAAGATGACAGAAAGAATAAGCTAAATTGATTCTGTCAGGAAACAGAGTGCCAAAAAATGTTGTCCTCAACTTGAATCTACAAAGAGTCCAACCTCAAACACATTCTAGATGCAACAGGAAATGGCTGTCACAAACCCACCGTATACCCAAGAGAGGAACCTCAACTCCATTAACATGCAGTCGCGCGAGAAAGTAATGAATAACATCTTTATTACCTGATCCTCTCAAGAGAGAGGAATAGTATTACAGTGTGTTTAAAACCCTTATTTATACAAGATAGTCTACAAGGCACAAAAGGAAAGAGGGTAATGGCTATGCAACTAGTGGTTAGGTATCCGTGGATGGTGCCCAACGGCTAGTCATAAAAGATATTTTACATATATCTTAACAAAGTCAACAAGATAATATATTGCAAAAATGCAGATAAACATTATCATAAAGAAAAATCATGGCTTACTGAGCGCTTTGTATAGTGGACAAATCCAACAGCCGCATTACTTTTCCAAGATAAAGCAACTCTCTCTAACTGTAAACGTAAGTGTACAGCATGTCAAGAGAATAAGCAGAGATAAAGAAGTTGTGCATGACCCTGTACCATTACTCTTTAAGAGGAGAAAGGAAAAGATGGTACCTTTCCAAATGGCTCAAATAACCTTCGCAAGAAATCCTCGTTGACATCCTTAGGGAGGTTTGCAACAAATGCAACCTTGATCTGAATGTTGAGCAATGGAACTGAATGGGTTGAGATTTTCAAATCTTACACCAATTTCACATAATAGACAAAAAGCTTATCTATAAAAAATTTACCTTGGCCATTTCCTCAGGGTCAAGTTCGGCTTCTTTTTCAGCCCAATCCACAATAGGATGCCAATCATCTTTAAGGTAAAAATTTGGTTTGCTTCCAATTCGATAGGCACGTGCAGCAGCCTGTGATAGAAGTTTCCAGTGGATCTGATCAAAATGGCCAGGAGCTAGTCCAGTTTGATTTGGAGGAAGATTATTCAAGTAATCCGGACCCAAATTTATATAGAAGGGTAGAATGTTTTGGTAAACTATTTAGTCAAGGAGATGCTAAAATAAAGCATCAATTGATGTAAACAGAAGGAAAATTTGGAATCCAGATATGTGCAACTGTGAAGGAGCTTTAATAACTTAGAATTTTGTGCTCCTAAGCACTTTTGCTGAAACAGTAGGTGACGAAATTCAGACTTGATATCATTTGATCCAACAGAATGAATAGAATATAATCAGAGATCATACCTTAAAAGATCTAAGTAGCACTAAACAGGAACTCCTTTCCCACATTTGTGAAGAAGCAGGTGAAAACACTATCCAAAACCTTGCTTTGGTCAAGGTGTCTTTCTGAGAGGCAACAACAGCAAGGAAAGCAATATGTGCCCATGATATTGTGGATGATAGCTCATAAATTGCTGCACTTTTTGCCTCAAGATTGATCTTTGAATGCCTACTTTCACACGGAATGGTATCTTCTATATGAACCTTTAGTTGTATGCATTTGCTGATAGTTGTCTCTCACCTATGATTACCTATCTTAAGCATAGGCTTCCCAGCACTTACTTATGGCTCACCAGGGAAAATTTTCAAATTCTAGGAGCATCAAACAAGGACATTCTGTATTTCCTTTATGTCCTTATTTGTTTTGTACAACCATAGCATTCTTGTCAAAAAGTAACTCCCCATGTGTCATCGATCAAACACAATATGTTGTGGTGGCAATAAGAAACGGCATGTATTGATGTGCGTCCGTGAAATGTCATAGTTACAAAGAAGATGAAGAAAATGATTGATGGGATAATCACAGGATTAGGTGAAGAACAAGAAACACAAAGTTGGTTATGATGGCAGTGGCGGTAAAAAGAAAAGAAAGAGACAGTGATGACAATGACAATGGCTGTTCATCACAATGATATCGCATGTGCTACTACTGGAAGCTCAAAAGAAAATATAGCAAAACCGGGATAAGATTAGGTTGGTAATGACAACTATGATGATGATGAAAGCAGAAGAAAGGAGAAGACTTATGACAAATTGTTCGAAAGAAAATGTTAGTGAAGGTGAAAACCACAACGGGAATGTGAAAAAAAAGACAACAACAATGGTGTTGATCAAAACAGTGGGGTTCATGATAACACTATCAACGTAAATAGAAAATACATAGTGCTTTATCAAGTGTCGCAAGGGTTAGATCTACAGACATACACTTCACCTAGGTGAAATCTTGCTTAACACCAACACCATGTCCAACATGGCTAGTCAATGATCAGTCATGTCAAACACTTTGGTTGTGTGAAGGTTATTTTCATCCAAATGAAAAAGGAAAAGATGGCATTTAAAAGAAGGAAAATGGAGGGGAAAATATTTGAAAAAAGAAAAGCTGTAGTAGGGGAAAATATTTGAAAAAAGAAAAGCTGTAGTAAGGCACAGAGAACAGCATGCATGTCAAAAGTACTTCAAAGGACATTGAGGTTGCTAAGATTCACTGGATTTTCATCACAACTTTCCTATATTATTGCAGCGTCCAAGAGAAAGGGAGACAGGATAAAAAGGTATATAGAGAGAGAGAGACAAGCAAGGAGCTTACATGAATATTGCATGTGAAGAAAGGAGCTTACATAAATATTGTGTGCATATCCTGTTGAGGAATACGTCTGGACCTGTTCCTGTAGTGGATCAGTCCAAATCTGTTATGTATTAGTGTAAGGGTATTTTAGTCCTTCAAGTTATAACTTTTAGATAAATACTCTGTAATTAGATTAGAAACCCTAAGAAAGTGATTAAAAAGTGCAAGAGGGTGTGCAGTTCTTCGAGAAGTAGCCATGTAATGCTACTGTAACAGATCATTATCAATAATCATATTTTAACATGGTATTAGAGCCTCTCAATACTGCAAATCAATGACTGTAGTAGTGTTTATGTGAAGGACTTGCAGTTGAATATTGTCGCTATAAGGGGAGGTTTTTTTTGTTGCCGTGGTGAGGGCCATGTTGTTGTTCATGTGGTTACTACGAAGGCCAAAACTATATTAAGATGTTGCTATAAGTCCCTTTATGTGGTGAAGGAAGAGTATGGCAGATAAAGAAGGAGGAGTATAGCAGATAAAGGTAAACACATGAAAGGTTTATACCAATCACGGAACAAATTGCAATCCTTTCAACTTACAAATGTTAAACTAGATGGTAGAAATTGTCTAGAATGGGTCCGATCTATAGAATTGATAGTCCTAGCAAGAGGTCTATGGATTATCTTACAGTCACTCACCCACGTCCTACCGATGGCAGCCCAACCTATTTTAAATGAAGGGATGATATCCTAGTGTCCTTGTGGCTCCTACAGTCTATAATTCCTTCAATAGAGAGAACATTCATGGATTTAGATTAAGCGGGCGATATTTGGAGAACCGTATCTAAAGCCTATTTAAGGAGGATGACAGTTGCAAAGGAATATAAGATTCTAGACAAAATTAGAAGTGAAAACAAAGAAATCGGACTATTAGTGAATATTACATAGACCTATGTAGCTTGTGGGATAAACTATAATTCTATACAAGCATCAAGTGCACTGCATAAAAAATAAGACATGTTTTCCTAGCATTCCTGTTGAGTCCAGTAATGTAGTCCTTCAGTGTGATGTTTGCCAAAAAGAAAATCATGATCGTGCCTCTTTCCCTTGCAATGAGTCTAGAATGTCAAAACCTTTTGAGTTGATCAATTCTTATATTTGGGGTCCTTGTTCAATCATTTCTCTCAGTGATGATAGGTATTTTGTCTTTTTGATTAATGATTGTCCTCGATTCATTATAGCCTATTAATGAAATCAAAAGGCGAATCTTCTGCAATCTTTCTTATTCTTCATAAATTTATTGAAACCGAATTTTATTCTTCATTATCAATCTTTTGCTCAAATAATGGTGGGGAATACAAGTCAGATCGACTATAGGACTACCTTCATAAATATGGAATCATGCATCAAACATCATGTCCTAATACCCCACAATAAAATGAACTGACAGAAAGGAAGAATAGACACATCCTTGAAGTAGCTAGAACCTTAGTTATGGGATGTAATGTTCTTAAGTCCTATTGAGGTGATGCAGTACTAATATTAGTTTATCTTATTAATAGGATGCCCAATATTGTATTGCACAGTAAGTGCCCATGAAAAATTATTGATCTTAAGAACAAGTTGTTTCATATCCCACCTTGTATCTTTGGGTATGCCTATTATGTTCATATCCACTCACATATCCGAGATAAGTTAGATCTTAGAGCCACTAAATGGATATTCATTAGATACTCTACTTTCCATAAGGAGTACAAATGTTATGATCCAGTGTATCGAAAGACTTATGTTTCCTTAGATGTTACTTTCTTTGAGTCAATCCCTTACTATTCTTCTAAGGGTGATTTTATTGGTCTGAAGTTAAATCTACTCATGTTCTTCCTATAAATCTCATCGAGGTGGATTCTGATCTCAATGAGAATAAAGGGATTGATATTGTTCCTAAGGATATCAATACCTATGTTCATGGAGAAAAGAAAGTGGTGATGCCCCATACTCAAGTTAACATGATCAATGACTTCTCAAATTCAAATCAGCTACCTCTTATAATTCCTTAATGGCTTAATCTGATCTTCCTATTAACATCCAAAAAGGTAAGAGATCTTGTACTCTTTATCATATTTCTCAATATGTCTCTTAGCACAGTCCTTCATGAAACTATGAGAATTTTGTTATAAATGCCAAATTATATCTAATATCTAGAAACATGGAGGGAGCAAACTAGTCCCCTCAATGGAAGGATGTTGTAAAAAGTGAATTAGTGGCACGGTAGAAAAAGAATACCTCGACTATTATTGATTTTCTCCTAGACAAAAAATCAATAGGTTGGTATACAAAATTAAATTTAAAGCTGATAAAAGTCTTAAACGTTACAAGGCAAGGTGGTAGCTAAGGGATATATTTAGTCATATAGAATTGACTATAACAAAACTTTTTGCCCAATTACAAAACTCATATCTAATGAAATTTTTGCCACAGTTGCAAAACTCATATCTTTAAGGGTTATCATGAGTCTAGTTGCACACAAAGGTTGGAACATGTGGCATCACATGAGAGTCTCAATGAAGAGGTTTATATGAAACTACCTTGAGGATTTAATGATAAGAGATTGAAGGGTAAGGTAATGTAAACTCAATAAAGCTATTTACGGTATCAAGCAATCGCGAAATGCTTAGTTCACAAAATTTAGTGAGGACATACTCAGCTTGGGATACCATAGAAGTATGAATAACCATACTTTATTCATCAAAAGGAAAATAAAATATTTATTTTGATTGTCTATATAGACGACATTATTCTTATAAAGAATGATGTTGAAGAAATTACCAGCCTAAAGATAAAGCTCCATTAGCTCTTTGATTTAAAAGACTTAGGCCAATTGCACTATTTTTTGAGACTTGAAGTCTTGTATTTCAACAAAGTTGTCTTCTTTACCCAAATGAAGTATGTTATGGATTTACTTCTAGATACAAACATGACAAACTGCAAAAGGAGTGAAATCCCAATAGAAACTAACAAACTGCATTTATGTGATGAAGAACAGTACGAAGACGTGGACAAGTATCAAAGGTTAGTAGGAAAATTGATTTATCTTGCTATTAACCATCCATAGATTGCATATGAAATAGGAATGGTATGCAGATTCATGCATGCTCCATTGAAAACCCATATAAATGTAGTTTATAATATACTATGGTATCTCAAAGCGACACCTCGAATGCAAATTGGGTCAGATCCCTAGATGACAAAAAGTTTACTTTCGGATATATTACACTATTTCAGGCAATATTGTTTTATGGAAGAGCAAAAGACAAGTTGTAGATACCAGATCTAGTGCAGAAGTAGAATATAGAGCTATTATTGTTCAAGGGATACGTGAGGAACTATGGTTAAAGTCTCTCATAAAAGAGTTGGACGTGGAGGTAGGAGGTGTAATTCCTCTCTATTGTGTTGCTACTAATCCTGTTTACCATAAAAAGACAACATATTGAGGTTGATTGCCACTTCATAAAGGAGAAAGTGAGCGATAAGGTGGTTTGCAGACCAATGTGCCAATATTCTTACCAAAACTGTAAATAGAAGTAGACTAGTGCATACTCTTAGCAAGTTGAGAGTTATCACCATCTTCCTCCCAACTTGAGGGAGAGTATTAAGGAATACGTCTGGACCCGTTCCTATAGTGGATCAATCCAGATTTGTTATGTATTAGTGTAAGGGTACTTTAGTCCTTCAAGTTATAACTTTAAGATAAATTAGAAACCCTAAGAAAGTGATTAAAGAGTGAGACAGGGTGTGCATCCTAAGAGTGATGTTTTTCAAGAAGTAGTTGTGCAATGCTACTATAACAGATTATTATCAATAAAGATCATATTTTTAACATAGCCATGTCTCACCGCACCCATATTTAACTTGTCACCACACCCATTTTTTAAGTTGCCACCACACCCATGTTCACATGACATAGGTTTAAAGCATCATTTTGCAAAATGGCAGTCAAGTCAATATCCAGCTTCCTTGATCATGAAGCAAATAACTCATTTCATGCCTAAGTGAATTACTTCCAAAATAGTTTGTGATAGTTGGGCGTCAGAACTGTGATTCTTTTCAATTCCACCACTTGTAAGGTCATGACATTGGTTTTTGCCACATCCTTGAGCAGCTGAGCCAGTAATCTTATTATGTCTAACCCTCTTCTAATTTGATAAGCCATTTGTTCGACTTCATTAATCTGTACAAAAGTTTTCTATCAGATAGGTCACTGCCAGGGAAATATTATATGCTGTACTATATGATATTGTATATTTATTATTTTCATGTATTATAGTAGGGTATTTTGGACATTTAAAAACTTATTTAACACAAAAGGAGATCTAGGACTGTCACGTCTACTCATGCAGTTATTTAGATCACGTCCTCCATACATGTCTCTCCTCTCATTTCTCCTCTCTCTCTTTCACAAACACAGACAATTTTTACGTGGAACCATCACTTTTCATGGCCACCCAGGCAACTCCTTGTTGATCAAAATTTTATATTCCTTTCCATCCTTTTTTGTCTTTATCTTTCCCTAAGACTTAGCTGTGCTACCACGGGCCCTACAACCGCCCGCCAAGTTGCTGTTAGTGTACCATGTGAGTTGATATTGATCAACCCAATCCAACTTGCCTGTTTAATAAAAAACCTAAATCCTAAATCAGATGTCAAACTCTCCTCTCTCTCTTGTACGGGCTTCTAGTGCCAGCAGCAGCAACAACAACAAAGACAACGACAATGCCAAGGTAAGTCTCTCTCTCTCTCTCTCTCTCTCTCTCTCTCTCTCTCTCTCTCTCTCTCTCTCTCTCTCTCTCTCTCTCTCTCTCTTCTTCCATCACTTTCTTGAACTTTACTATTTAAGCCTTCCAGTAAGTGCAACTATAATGGAGCAAAGCTGAGTGTAAAGACCATTACAGTAAGGTGCAATATTTCAATGGCTCACAACTATAAGTTGTAAGCAATATGGACTACATGCTCAATCTTTAAGGTCTCCCGAAGAGTCTTTGACAAAGATTTTGGCGAGCTGTCTAGCTTCTTGCTAAACAGAAGGTGCATTCAATTCAGTGATTCTTGTGGCTGATTGAGTTCGTTAGTTGGAGTATAAGCAAACAGGTTTAGCTTTTGATCTAATATCTGACTTGTGCTGAACTGTAATAGGAGTCCTCAGAGTGGTTGCTGTTCTATTTTTGTCACTGTTTTGGTTCTTACTTATCGATTTAGCATTTGGCTTGCTTTTCTAATGCATGTCTTCTATCCTACGCATACAATACAGCCTCTGCAACTCTGGATGGCCACGAATGAACATTCTAACATTACCATCTTGTCTGCTACATATGCATATATCACATGGTATTTATTGTTTGTCTGTGTAGCATGTGTTTATTTAGCTTGATTCATATTTCTGAATAAGGTGGTAATATGTTTCTTGATATTTTTTAGAAATTAGAGAATCCATTATATATATATATATATATATATATATATATATATTAGTTTTCAATCATAAATGATAGTGTACCGCTAAATCCGTTGTGTCTCCGCTACTGCTATACTAGGATCAAGCGCTAACAGCCCTCTAAGCTCTAACCACTATTGATAACATAGGCCCCAAAACCATCATTCATACAGAAAAAACCAAAAATTGTTCTCTCCTATATCCTTTGCATTAGATGCTTGGTATCAAAAAGAACCTACTTTTTGTAGAATATTTTCCTGGAACCAACTCTTACATGTCTTTTCTCCAAGTTCTGTGCATGTTCAGAAATCAGAACAATAGAACGCTCATTCAGGGTGTGAAGAATGTAGGCATTGAGGGAAGCTCCTCTTTGTCAATTGTTCCAGTACAATCTCAGTAACCATATTCCTTTGTAGCATCACTGTCTTACTCAAGAACTCTTTTTACTTTTGCCTAATAAAGGCATGGTTGCAAAATTCGGTTCCTAGTTCTTTGTCTTGTCCAAGGTATCAGATTTATAAGAGACATCAACTCTTCAAATTCATCTTTGTACTCCTAGAGCTTCCTTTTCCTTTTAAGTTTTGGTTTACATGGATGCTTGGGTTCTGTTCCCAAGGATTATTCTTCTTCTAGTGTAACAGGGAGCATTATAGTGGATCACTTAGCTATTTTATAAGTTGTTTAATGAGTGGAAGAGACTTTTTTGGGTGACTGCTCTTCTAGTGCTTGGGATTGGGCAGCTGTCCAGTGGGAATGTGCGAGATAAGCTGTGGGCACTGTTTCTCAAGGAAATATCACAAAAGGAATGTATAGTACTGTCACACTTTTGGCTTGTCTGAAGGCAGAGGAACAAAAACCTTTTTTATGGGGTGGAGAAATCCAAGATCGAGCTGGTGGGAAGCTGGGATACACTTTTGTTTCTTTGGCATAGAGGGAAGTTGTATCGGGAATGTCACAGATTTTGTTGAGTTCAGGAGTTTATCATTTCGTCTTGATGTATATGCTCTGTGCTTTTAATGGAAATCATCTTATTTATTGAGAAATGTTTCCTTTGTGATAGATACAACCAATTTTACTTGGATTTCTTTATGAAAAATAAATGTATCTTCAAATTGTTTTCATATGTTTCTTAAAACTCAATTACGAAACTCACCGGTCGCATGGTGAGGGTTCTGCCCGTTGTAATCAGTCCGAGCCAAGGTTAAGGAGGGTTGCATTAAGTACCCGATGACCAGAGTAAAACTAGCTGAATCTTTCACCATGATTCTAGGACTTCTGAGAGAATGTAAGAGAGCTCCCTCTTAGGGATCAATGTTATAAATATCATAATATACTGTAAGATATTATCAGTACTTGGACCGACATAGGTACATGCATTGGTTGGGCCTATTTATCAAGTCATACCAATACCGTATAAATAAAGCAGATTGGACAAAGGAAGAGTTAAATAAAGTATTCTATGTGACACTACTCAACAAAACTTTCTGATTAAGCATTGTGTTGGGCAATCAACTGTCAACAAGAACGAAGGTGCTACTCAAGGAAGGACCATACAGGTACAGGTAATTAGGCTAGAAGCTAAGAGAGGCACTGATAGAAGTTAACACGAGGAAACATACCTCAAGTATGGTATGGATGCTCAGGGTCTTGGAGCCAGAATGAAATGGAGTTCTGATGAGAAGGTGGAGAGGAGATGGGCTCAAAATAGGCACAGAAAGGGCTCAAAAGTGATGGAAGAAATGAGAAAACATGATCTTGCTTTTTCGGAGTTAAACGTGAACATGACATAAGATCGAGCACAATGGCAACTAAAACTCCATGTAGTTGACCCCAGTAAGTGTGGAAGAATTCTTGGTTTGGGAGGACACTGTACATCTCTAAACTAACGATAGTGGTGATTGTTAATTAATCTAGTCTGCATAGTCAAAAGACTCAAAACAAAATATAGTGGAAATTACCTCATCTAATGAAGGTGCTCTCAGCACGATCCACAACAGTTGGGCTCTCTACCACATATTTAATATGATAAAAAGATCAGAATTGTTTGGTGCATTATACTTGAACTGGTCATATAGGTTCTAGATCCACGCTTTTCACAAGTCAGTTATATTATCAATTATTTGCCAATGGATATCCTAAATGATAAATCCTCTATTTCACTGATCTGAATCTTTACAAGAGAGGAGCATTATACAAGTCAGGCTTAGAAAATACCAGGTAACTAACAATGTTGTAGCTGACAAGCAAGCTGTTTATACAAATAGCAATTATTAACTGCAGTTTTGAGCCGCTATAGGTGCAGCACAGGAATCACGTCATGAATCCTAACATAGAAACCTTAATCTAACAAACAAAGAAGAAACTCATCCCCTCGATACAAAATGCATGGCCATCAAGGTACCACAGAAAGAAGATATAACACTGAAGAGTATCTACCACATTGGTTGCCAAGCTATATTTTTCTTGACTATCAAAACAAAGACTACTACCAAAAATCTTAGTTCTAAACAGATAAATTTTCACACTGAAGTAAAAGACAGGAATAAGGTAGTTAAGGAGAAGGGACAAACAACATATCATGTAGTTCTCCTCTAGGTTAAGTGAATTTTCCAATATTGGTTGGGAAAGAAACCAGATGAAAGGCAAACAAAAACCAAAAGAATCATTTGACCTAGAAGGCTGAAGTGGCGGACAAGGTGATCACAGAAGGGATGCATGAAATGTACTACTAAAATATCATACAAGGATTAGCAACAATGTGATTGGTGCTAATAGCTTTATATCCCATGTGCAGAGCAACGTATTTATTTGCTCCAAAGAACCAACTACAGAAGAGAGGCACCATATTGAATGACTAGATAAAGGTAAGACATTAAGGCCGCAAAAAATGCACGCTGAACAAAGTATTCTGCCAAAGCAACCAACAAGAGTAGGCAAGAATTAGTAAAGGCAATAAAATCCTTGATACATGAAACTGGAAGTTCTAAGCACTAACCAGAAAAAAATATAGAGAAGAACTGTCACCAAGAAATCATGATACACAATTATTACGAACAAGAATATAAATCAGAATATAACAAGCGCTAAATGAGGAACAAATGCCCGACAAGAACTCACAGCATGACTGAAGAAGTGTACAAACGCAAATCCCCTATTTTGCTCTTTTTTCCCTCGAGGAAATTGGTCAGTACTCAAAGGTGTTGCAAGATCAACAGATACAACATCATCAAAAGCCTATGTATCAGACAAGAAAGTAAGTGATTGCAGTCTATCTAGAGGTAACTCCGGTTTCCATTTGAGAGAGAGCCTACATGAATGTTCAACCAGTTACCTGTCGAATCATCTTCTCGAATTCTTCTGGGCTCCAATCTGAAAGAGAAGCAAGTTACAAAATGAATCAAGCTGAGTAAATAAATTAGAAACAGATTACAACAACAACAACAACTAAGCCTTTTCCCATACTAGATGGGGTCGGCTACATGGATTCTTTGTTTCCACAGATCCCTATCGTGTGCCATGTTAGCAATTAACTCCCAATAAGCTAGATCATTCTTTATTGTTTCTTTCCAACACTTTTGTGGTCGTCCTCTACCTCTTTTAATACTTTCCAAGTTTAGTTTTTCTAACCATCTTACAGGTTCTTCTTTTGATCTTCTTTCTATATGTCCAAACCATCTTAAACGATGTTCTCTCATTTTATCCTCTATTGGTGCCACTCCTAATTTGTTTCTAATAACCTCATTATGTATACGGTCTTTTCTTGTATGACCACTCAACCATCTCAACATCTTCATTTCTGTCACAGACATCTTTTATACATGTTGATGATTAACTGTCCAACAACATGGCAGGCCTAATTGTTGCTCTATAATATTTACCTTTTAATTTTAATGGTATCTTCTTATCACAAAGAATACCTGATGCTCCTCTCCATTTTAACCAACCAGCATTTACTCTATGTGTAACATCTCCATCAATTCTTCCATCACTCTGAAAATTTCACCCTAGGTATTCAAAACTTTCCTTTTGGGGAATGCAATGTGTGCCAATTTTAATTTCTATGTCCTTTGAAGTAACCAAATGATCAAACTTACATTCAATATATTCTGTCTTTGTTCTACTAAGTCGGAGGCCTTTGCTTTCCAATGTTTCTCTCCATAGTTCCAATTTTCTATTAACTTTTTCCTTAGACTCCTCCACTAATACAATGTCATCTGCAAATAACATACACCAAGGTACTTCATCTTGAATATGTTTTCTTAACTCATCCATCACCATTATAAATAAGTATGGACTTAAAGTTGATCCTTGATGTAACCCAATATTAACTTCAAAGAAGTTTGTCATTCCTTCATGAGTCCTCACACATGTTTTTGCACCATCGTACATGTCTCTTATAAGGTTAATATATGTCAATGGTATACCTCTTTTTTCCAAAATTCTCCAAAGAACCTCCCTCGGTACCCTATCATAAGCTTTTTTAGATCAATAAATATCATGTGAAGGTCTTTATTTTTTTCTCTAAAATGTTCCATAAGACATCTCAAAAGGTGAATCGCTTCAATAGTAGATCTGCCTGGCATGAATCCAAATTGGTTCTCTGTTGTACTTGATACTTGTCTTAACCTACGCTCGATAATTCTTTCCCATAATTTCATAGTATGACTCATTAACTTGATACCTCGATAATTCACACAATTTTGAATGTCTCCCTTGTTCTTATATATGGGTATAAGTGTACTTGCTCTCCATTCCTCGGGCATCTTTTGGTTTTTCCATATTTCATTAAATAGTCTTGTGAGCCAAGTGATTCCTATTTCTCCTAGTATTTTCCAAACTTCTATAGGAATATTATTTGGTCCTACCGATTTACCGCCCTTCATATGTTTAAGAGCCTTTTTGACTTCATTCTTTTGAATACGTTGGTAGAAATTGTGGTTTATATACTTTTCTGACTTGGCTAAATCTCTTAAACTAATACTAACATGTTTATTTTCATTAAAAAGATTATAAAAATAGTTTTTCCATCTATTTCTTATATCATCATTTGCCACTAGAATTTTTTCATCCTCGTCTTTTATGCATCTAACATAATTAAGATCTTTAGTTTTCTTATCTCTAGCCCTAGCTATCCTAAAAATCATGTGAAGGTCTTTCTTTTTTGCTCTAAAATAGTTTTCTTGTCATTCCTTCATAAGTCCTCACACATGTTTTTGCACCATCGTACATGTCTCTTATAAGGTTAATATATGTCAATGGTATACCTCTTTTTTCCAAAATTCTCCAAAGAACCTCCCTCGGTACCCTATCATAAGCTTTCTCTAGATCAATAAATATCATGTGAAGGTCTTTCTTTTTTGCTCTAAAATGTTCCATAAGACGTCTCAAAAGGTGAATCGCTTCAATAGTAGATCTGCCTGGCATGAATCCAAATTGGTTCTCTGTTGTACTTGATACTTGTCTTAACCTACGCTCGATAATTCTTTCCCATAATTTCATAGTATAACTCATTAACTTGATACCTCGATAATTCGCACAATTTTGAATGTCTCCCTTGTTCTTATATATGGGTATAAGTGTACTTGCTCTCCATTCCTCAGGCATCTTTTGGTTTTTCCATATTTCATTAAGTAGTCTTGTGAGCCAAGTGATTCCTATTTCTCCTAGTATTTTCTAAACTTCTATAGGAATATTATTTGGTCCTACCGATTTACCACCCTTCATATGTTTAAGAGCCTCTTTGACTTCATCCCAAATCTTAGCTTTTGCTTCACTAACGGCCTTTTTCACTTCCTTCTTTGCTTTCTTATAAGCTTCTAAAGTTTCACTAGTTTTCTTAGCATAATGTAATTTGTAACATGCCCTCTTTGCCTTGATTTTATTTTCTACTACTTCACTCCACCACCAAGTTCTTTTTGTGCCGGTACACCTCCCTTAGATACCCTAACACATCTTTCGCCACTTTCCTAATATGTATAGCCATATTGTTCCACATATCACAGGGTGTGCCAACATAATTCCAATTATCTCCTTGAAGGACTTTCTGTTTAAACATATCTTCTTTCTCGCTTTTGAGGTTCCACCATTTAGTCCGAATAGCTCGATGCACTCTTTTCTTCTTTGTCCATTTTTTTATTTGTAAATCCATAACTAAAAGTCGATGTTGGGTGGTTAAGCTTTCTCCTGGAATTACCTTACAATCTTTACAACACGCTCTATCTTTTTTTCTACAAATAAAGTAATCAATTTGTGTTTGTGATAAGCCACTCTTATAAGTAATTAAATGTTCATCTCATTTTTTGAAGATTGTATTGACTATAAAGAGATCAAATGCCATAGCAAAATTTAAAATCTCCCTACCTTCCTCATTTATATCCCCAAAACCAAAGTTTCTATGAATCCCTTGATATTCTAATGCCTCTTTACCGACATGTCCATTTAAATCTCCTCCTAAACAAATCATCTCACTTTGTGGAATCTTTTGAAACACCTTATCTAACTCTTCTCAAAAAACAGTCTTTATACTATCTTCTAGTCCTACTTGGGGTGCGTAAGCACAAACTATATTCAAAACCTCTGCTCCTAACACTAATTTCAATATCATTATTCGGTCACCATATCGTTGTATGTCTACTACACTCTCCTTTAAATCTTTATTTATGATAATACCAACTCCGTTTCGAGCCTTTTATTTACCTGAGTTCCATAATTTAAAACATGTATCCTCTATCTCCTTTGCTTTTTCTCCAACCCATTTTGTCTCTTGTAAACATAGAATATGAATCCTTTTCCAAATCATAGTATCTACCACCTCCATTAGCTTACCCGATAATGTTCCGATATTCCAAGAACCAATACGAATCTTATTATCTAGGACTAGCTTCCTTACCCCCCGCATCCGTCCATAATCAAAATGCGGAGACCCTCTCTCAAAATTATTCACTACATTCTGCGGCAATGTAGCGGGACTAACTTCTTTACCCATACCCGTCCATGATGTGGGAACCCTCTCTACAATTGATTGACTACATTCGGGCGAAAATGTAGTGACCCTTGCTTACTTCTTACTGCATTCGGGCTCTGCAACACGTCGCTAGGCGGGGACACCCTAAAGCAATGCTCATAATTTTTGTAATCCATGTTATAAAAATTCGACGAAGTTTTACGCTGGTTGTCGGAAGCCTAACACAACCCTCCTCCTTTATCCGGGCTTGGGACCGGCAATGCAAGGGTGATCCCTTAAATTAGAAACAGATTACAAGAGAAAAATGTAAATGTGTAAACTGTACTACATTTCATACTTCAAGAATAATCACGACAATAAAAAAACAGTTGACTCAAGTCCTTAAGACCTATAATTCATGAAAGAGAATTACTTTGGCTAAAGAATCGTGCATTTGTTGTCTTGGATTTTGAAAAATTATGACCAAAAAAAAAACATATGTGCAATTCAGTCCTGCTGGAGAGGCTCCAATATATCCCTTGGACCATATTACAAAACCCAGAAAAGAATATACAAGTAATAGGGTTTTTAACAGTTCAATGTCAAAGAGATTGTTAATTCTCGATGCATCTACTTTACACCAGGGACCAATTAAACTCATGCATGGTTTGAGGAAGCATGGAAAACCTTGCACTGCAATGCAGGCATCAAGATAACAAAACAAGAAAGATGGCAATGACTAACACAAAAAGAGTAAATGCTACATCTCCATGTCTCACTACAATGGCAGCAGCCCAAAGTGCAAATAAGGAACTGCATTGATATATCCCCAATGAGAAAAGTGCTATATTGCAGAACACTACTGCATTTCATGCACGCATGCACTGAAACAAACAAACAATGGTTAAACAAACTAACTGTCCAACTTTCCTCACTTGACCGGAATGAAGAACGAGTGTGTCTGCTTATTCTCCGTATTAACTTTTTCCAAGTGGCATCTTGAAGCTATACTCATACCAAGGTACTTTTTCATATAAAATTTTAAGGCAAATAAAAGGCACGCAATGCTCAATTCAGAGGATACAGACCAGAGAAGGTTTACATAACAAGTGAGTATTTAATAACAAGATGGAAGAATTATTTGTTGAGAAGGGACAACCGAGACCAACTAGCCAGGGCCAGTTGAGACCAGTTAAGCCCAACAGCTAGTTTTAACTAACCGTTGGGACAACAACTGTCCAGCTAAAGACCTTTGGACAGCCAGCATCCAACCGTTGGGACAACCAGCTGAAGACCGTTGGATGCTGGCCAACAACCATATTCAGTTGTATAAAACCACCACTTCGGTGTCATGTAAAGAATTGAAGGCCAATGGCCTGACTCTGTAAAAATCATCTATTTTGAGAGATCCCTACAATAAACTTAGATTCTTCTATTTCAATATACCTGCATTTGATCTTTTTAACATGGTATCATAGCCTAATCGAGAGAGGCAGATCACTGGTTGTGGTGGTTGGGTAGCAGTAGTGATAGTGTTGGCGGTGAAGGCAGCGATTATGGTGAGAAAGGCGGTCGGTGCGGTGATTCAGGTTACATAGAAGAGAAAGAAGAAGGAACAGTTGCTTGTGGATGCTAGATGGGAGTGGAAAGAGTTGTGGCTCAGGTGGCGATGCGGTCGCATAGGCATCCCAGCACCACTGAGGACCCGACAGACCAAGTTACCGTTGTAGGCGGTGGCATTCTCGGCATTTGCACCCATCTCGTCATTGTCTCCCTTTAAAGGCCGCCCGTCTCCGAAACGATTACGTTCAGATCATTGTACTTCAGAGCACTCATGGCAGCAAACACAGCGTCAATGTGCGCATCAAAGAAGTTTGTGTACTGCAGCCTATTGCTTGCATCGACAACACCAACATTCGGCCGGAAAAGAGCATAATCAAGCGAGATCATGTCTATATTGTCCTTGGGAGTGAAGAAAAGGTACACATTCGTCATGAGTATGGAAGTCCAACATTGGCTTGATCACCAGCTCGATGAGCTCCGACTTTGGCTTGATAACCAACTCAATGAGCTCTGACTTGAACGTGTTGGTCGACGATGAGATCCATTGGCTGGTGTGAACCTCTATCCGCCCCCGATCTTCATATATATAGTTTTGCGTTATGCCAATATTCTTTTTACGTTATGTTATAGGGAAAAGAAAGCTCTTCACGTGGTGGTAGAGTTTGGTCTATCTTAAGAGGTCAATAGGAGAATCCAGTCCCTCTTCTGATCTGAAAAAAATGTCGACGTCGACACGATGCGACACCGACACCAACATTGACACCGTGTCGATGCGGCACTGACACGGTGTCATGTAACGTAAAACTCTTCGATGCTAGCACTAGTGCCAATGAAAGGACCCTCTCACCAGACCAACTCCATTGGCCCCCGTTTGATGCCAGGCGCCAACTAAACTTTTGCTGCCCTTAGCATGGTTTTGAAAACTGATAGAACATCTTGATCTTCTCCAGTGCGTCATATCTATGCATTTAGGATGCCCTCTACGTAAGAAAGGATCTTGAGAACGTTTGTGTAACAAATTAGTCTACATCAGCTTACTTATCAAATACGATTTTAAAGGTTGATTAAGAGGTTGGCTCTCTAATGCCAGGTTGAGAGTTCGACAATGGAGTTCTGCATCAAATGGCTGAACACTCACCCAATTTGCATTTTATGCAAGTCCCAAAAGGGGTTTTGTTATTTCACGATCAGGCAACGACTACAAAGATCACGTGGCACCGACAGGGAGCAGCTCGACTGCCTTATTCTTTCAATGTCCGATTTTATTTGAGGTGAAGACGATCAACCGACCTAAAGATGGTGGCATTCCAAACAGCCTCGTTCCTTCCATCTCTTTCAATCTCTCTCGTCTTCCTCTCTTTCCCAAGCTCTATCCCAAATGGCCAAATGTGTTGGACACCTTAGTTGGCTTCCTATTATACTAAAGGGTTGTTTACAATGAGCTAGGATACTTCACATGACACTTCGACAGGACACTCCCCATCCCTTATTGGGCACACCCAGATCCACTTGGATCAGTTTACAAGACTCCAACCCAACACCGGTTATATAAGACTTACCTAAATTCTTTCTCTTATTTTAGATTCATACGAAGAAAAGGAATAGATTATTGCATCAAAAGCTTAACAATTTGGCTTTTATGCAATATAACGAAAAGTTAAGAAGAATGTACGGAGAGAGGAAATCTAATAGAGCAAATTTTGACCCCATCATGTTGGCATCGGTTGAAGATCACGATGAATATCCTACTGATGATGAGTTTGTTGGTGACGATGATTCTCTTACATAGCGAAATATCGATACGGCATCCGAAGCATCAAAAGTGGGTGTTGTTTATACAAGGTTAAAGACACGAAAGCGACAAAGAAGGAAAAGCAGAGGGAAGGATAAAATGCCTATGGAAGATGAAGAAGAAGAATTTAATTTTGAAGAAACAGATTTAGATGAGGAAATAGAAGAATACGGATCTTTTTCTAAAAATGAGTGAATACGACCTAAACAATTAAGTGTGATTGTAAATTTGTAATTGAATTTTGATGGATGTTATGTACTTTTTGAATTAGCTTATTGGCCTTTATATACTTTTCATGGATGCATAATATTATGTACAATCTTTAAAGATGTTTTCTAAGGCTACTTTGCCTACTTTATTACAAATTGTAGTTCAATGAAATTGTCCTTGTCTTTGATTAGTGGGTAAGTATGATTAAAATAATGTAATTTGTTATATGTAGTTGCAAGTGATCGTGTTGTTTATTAACTGATGGCACATTCGTTATCTTCTGATGTAGGTGATCATTGAGTGGACATGGTTAATATAAAGTTCGGACACTAAAGCGGAAAAGAAAAGCAAAAGAATATTAGAAACTCCTATCACCAACATATTCAACAGCTCAAACAATGAGAGATTAAGGCAATAGCACCTCGACAGACATATCAAAGGCACACGAGATTCCAAGATGTTCCTGAATTTGATGGATAACATATGGAATGCACTTCAAAGGATTGTTGACCTAAGTTATTACCCAAGAACGGTGCATTCCATATGCTATCCAGCAAATTAAGGAACATCTGGGAATCTCGTGTGCCTTTGATATGTCCGTCCAGGTGTTATTGCTTTAATCTCTCAATATTTGAAATTTGAACTATTGAACATGTTGGTGATAGGAGTTTATGATCTTCTTTTGCCTTTCTTTTTTGCTTAATGTCCGAACTTTCATGCACTTTGGTTGGAGATGAAGCATACTACAAATAATATGGGCTAAAAGGTATGTGACATTCCTTCTTTACTACTTTTTCCTATTCATTAGTGAGATCATTAGTGAGTGTTTTGCTCGTTCATTTATTAAAGAACTGGTTATGTTTCTTGATATTTCTTAGAAGTTAGAAAACCTATTATATATATAATATATATATAATTTTTTAACCATAAATAAAAGTGTAATGCTAAATCCGCTATATCCCCGCTACCGCTATATCAGGGTCAACCGCTAACAACCCGCTAACCGCTATTGATAACATAGCTAGGCAGCAATAGTTTAAAAGTCTTTTTTTTCTTCTCTTGAGAAAACTTTTTTTTTATGGTAGGAGGTACTATCTCTACCATACACACTTCAAACGGCTTTTTTTGTGCCCTTTCACATGGTGGTTGCTCCCGGTGTGTTGGTTGGGTGTCCTCTCTCTACCACTCAAATAGTATAATACACATCTACTTATACTAGTTGGTCTGTACCCATTCACATGGTGACTCCAACCACTTTTTTCAACCCTCCTAGTTGTTCACTTCAGTAACTCAAAGTCTTATCTTCATGCTTCTTGGTGATACTATCACATTCCATAAGAAACAATGCATTTGACTCTTCTCTGATTTTATTTTCAACATATGTGGTGACAAAAAATTGATTTTTTGCACTCTATCTTTCCTTCTATGTGCATTCTGCTATTTTTCCAATGGAGACGGTTATCAGGTACTACTTTCTATCTTCTGCAAATATTTTTTTTTGTATTTTCAGCCCTCTTGAACATTTCATCAAACACTTGATGCGCAGGTAAATATCTCTCTTGGGCACTTAATCAAACACTTGATATGTAGGTTAATCATCTCTTCTTGAGTATTTCAGCGAACACTTGACGTACAGGTAAATATCTCTCTAGAACATTTCATTAAACAGTTAACATGCTGCAAAGACATCTCCCTTAGGCATTTCATTCGTGGGTCGCACATTAGAAACAAATCTTCTGGAACATGCTATCTAGCCCTGTCGCTCACTCGAGCTTTGATCTCTATCTAGCACTTCTAACAATTCACCAACACCCTCAATCTCCATCCCCTATTGGTCCCTATGTGGATCTCCTTACAAGCCAGCCCAAAGGTTGACGCAGTGATGGCCCATGCAATAATACCAGAGACCGCAACAGCAGTCGAACTGTCATAACTCCAAAACCTCAAGTGGTTTCCACGTAAAAACTTTGAAGCAGTGCCAACTACAGATGCTAGTGTTGCAAATATGAGGAAGAATATGGTTGCACCGTTCCCAGCAACACCAAGATGGTGAGTTTGTCCATTGATGTACTTGTTGAGATTGTGAGTTTGTCCATTGATGTACTTGTTGAGATTCCAACTGGTGAAGCTCATGACGACAACATACATGGCAAAGTTGAGGAAGAGCAGAGGAGAGACCATGTTCTTACCAACCGCTCGAGCCATGACTGCACCCACGTATTTTCTTTGTCTTCAACCTTAAGAAGCCAATGATAGCAGTTGCAGAGGGAGGGCTCGATATAGGGAAATCGAAGATGGAGCATGTGGGAAATCAATCTCAATATTTTTTTTCCTTGCCAACCATCCACAGCCATTGCCCCTTACTACTATAGGTAATTACAATAATACCCAAATATCAGAAATTACAAAAATAACACTAAAACCGCAAATATTCATATTCTTCAACAACTCAGATGTGTTCCTTCCAAGTTCACCTTTCAACAACTCAGGTGTGTTCCTTCCAAGTTCACCTTCTAAAGTTATTTATATTTATGTATGATATTTAACATATTGATTGGTTGGCATATCAATTGGTTGACCTCTCTTTAAGAGGGTAGACTGTTTGTTAAATAATAAGTTGTATTTTTATGAGATTAAGATCTTCATGTTGTGGCTATATGTCACTTGTATTGGTCGTTTGTTGAAGACATTCGTGTTAAGGTGCTTCAATTGGGATTATGACATCTTATATGTTGTTGGTCATTAGTTGGAGATCAGTAAATGTTTTAAGATGCACTTAATTGTCATTTGATATCTTATATTGGTCGATAGCTTATCTTGTTCGTGATAATTTTGTTGTGCTTGATATGAGTAGTTGTTTTTCAAAAGGACATGCATAATTTTTATGTTTAAAAGTCTTTGAAAACAATGCATAAAAGGAGTATTTTATGTATGATCTTATTAAAAACCCAATTTTGATCACCTTGTTGGATTCTCTTGTCCTGGGATTTAATGAGTCATGTTTGGGCTTGCAAGTTGTTTAAAGGCCTTGGTGATTTGATGAGATTGATTTGATGGTTGGACCGTAGCCTTAAAGTTATAGATTGGAGGGTTTGAGTTCAACCATAAAGCTCGGGTTTAAGTTTAAGTTTAAGTTTTTCATGATTCAGGTTTAAGTTTAGCCTTAAAGTTTTTCATGATTAGAGCTTTAAAGTTGTGGATGGTTCGAGTTTAAGTTAAAGTCATGGATGGTTCGAGTTTAGCCTTAAAGCTCAAGTTAAAGCTTAGCCTTAAATCTTTGAATGGTTTGAGCGTAGCCGTAAAAGCTCAGGTTGAAGTTTAGCCTTAAAGCTTTGGATGGTTCGAGCTTAGTCATAAAAGCTTGGTTGGTGCTTATTGAATCATTGATACATATTGGTCTCTTATAATATCTCCAATTTGTTATGACTCATAAACTTATTTGTTATATTACAGAATCTTACCTAGGTGATCAATATTTTTAAACTTTTTCTTATGCTTTTAGCAAAATATCTCAAAATTTTCTTAGATTTTAGGTTTGTATTATTTTCAATATCTTAATTAATTTTGTTGAAATTTTATTCTACAAGTTTTGTTGCAGGTATTAAAATAAAAGATTGCATAACAAACGAAAACTTGAGCAAAGAAACGAAAAGAAAAGCATTGAAAAGAGTTGTAAGGGTCCAATCACTCTCTAACAAACTGTCAGTTGACACCCTGTCAGTTTGAGGAGGGTGTTAAGAAGGGACAACCGAGACCAAAGAGCCAAGCAAGATCAATCGAGCCTAACAGCTAGTTAAAACTAGCCATTGGAATAACAATTGTCCAGCTAAGGATCATTAGACAGCCAGCATCCAACTGTTGGGACAACTATTGATTTCTAATTCAAATCTTAATTCAAAAACAATCATAATTTACCGTAGGTAAGGAGAGGAAATGGGGGGCTCGCGCCTCTACACAAACTGCCAGCCCTCTTTTCTTCTCTCTCTTCCACTCACTTTCACGATAACCCTTTAGGGTTACTTAAATATGTTAAAAATTAAAGGATGACTAAAATGGGCATACATATATGAGCTTGAAGACTCGTTGAGTAATCTTCTCTATGATGAAGTGGCAATCCACCTCAATCTCATTTGTTTTCTCATGATATACTGGATTTGGGGTAATTTGTATGATTGCCTTACTATTTGTAAAATAATATATAGGGATATTAATTTCAATACCAATTTCTTATATGAGAAAAAAAGATAGAGCGTGTTGTAAAGATTGTAAGGTAATTCCAGGAGAAAGCTTAACCACCCAACATCGACTTTTAGTTATGGATTTACAAATAAAAAAATGGACAAAGAAGAAAAGAGTGCATCGAGCTATTCGGACTAAATGGTGGAACCTCAAAAGTGAGAAAGAAGATATATTTAAACAGAAAGTCCTCCAAGGAGATGTTTGAATTATGTTGGCACACCCTATGATATGTGGAACAATATGGCTATACATATTAGGAAAGTGGCAAAAGATGTGTTAGGGGTATCTAAGGGAGGTGTACCGGCACAAAAAGAAGCTTGGTGGTGGAGTGAAGTAGTAGAAAATAAAATCAAGGCAAAGAGGGCATGTTATAAATTACATTATGCCAAGAAAACTAGGAAAACTTTAGAAGCTCATAAGAAAGCAAAGAAGGAAGCGAAAAAGGCCGTTAGTGAAGCAAAAGCTAAGATTTGGGATGACTTATATAAAAAACTCAACTCAAAAGAGGGTGAAAGAGATATTTTTAGGATAGCTAGGGCTAGAGATAAGAAAACTAAAGATCTTAATTATGTTAGATGAATAAAAGACGAGGATGAAAAAATTCTAGTGGCAAATGATGATATAAGAAATAGATGGAAAAACTATTTTTATAATCCTTTTAATGAAAATAAAGATGTTAGTATTAGTTTAGGAGATTTAGCCAAGTCAGAAAAGTATATAAACCACAATTTCTAACGACGTATTCAAAAGAATGAAGTCAACGAGGCTCTTAAACATATAAAGGGTGGTAAATCGGTAGGACCAGATAATATTTCTATAGAAGTTTAGAAAATACTAGGAGAAATAGGAATCACTTGGCTCACAAGACTACTTAATGAAATATGGAAAAACCAAAAGATGCCTGAGGAATGGAGAGCAAGTACACTTATACCCATATATAAGAACAAGGGAGACATTCAAAATTGTGCGAATTATCGAGGTATCAAGTTAATGAGTCATACTATGAAATTATGGGAAAGAATTATCGAGTGTAGGTTAAGACAAGTATCAAGTACAACAGAGAACCAATTTGGATTCATGCCAGGCAGATCTACTATTGAAGCGATTCACCTTTTGAGACATCTTATGGAACATTTTAGAGCAAAAAAGAAAGACCTTCACATGATATTTATTAATATAGAGAAAGCTTATGATAGGGTACCGAGGGAGATTCTTTGGAGAACTTTGGAAAAAAGAGGTATCCCATTGACATATATTAACCTTATAAGAGACATGTACGATGGTGCAAAAACATGTGTGAGGACTCATGAAGGAATGACAAACTTTTTTGAAGTTAATATTGGGTTACATCAAGGATCAACTTTAAGTCCATACTTATTTATAATGGTGATGGATGAGTTAACAAAACATATTCAAGATGAAGTACCTTGTGTATGTTATTTGCATATGGCATTGTATTAGTGGAGGAGTCTAAGGAAAAAGTTAATAGAAAATTGGAACTATGGAGACAAACATTAAAAGCAAAGGCCTCCGACTTAGTAGAACAAAGACAGAATATATGGAATTTAAGTTTGATCATTTGGTTACTTCAAAGGACATGGAAATTAAAATTGGCACACATTGCATCCCCAAAAGGAAAGTTTTAAATACCTAGATGGAAGAATTGATGGAGATGTTACACATAGAATAAATGATGTTGGTTAAAATGGAGAGGAGCATCAGGTATTCTTTGTGATAAGAAGATACTATTAAAGTTAAAAGGTAAATATTATAGAGCAGCAATTAGGCTTGCCATGTTTTATGGTTCTGAGTGTTGGGCAGTTAATCATCAACACGTACAAAAGATGTTTAAGACAGAAATGAAGATGTTGAGATGGATGAATGGTCATATAAGAAAAGACCGTATACATAATGATGTTATTAGAAACAAATTAGGAGTGGCACCAATAGAGGATAAAATGAGAGAACATCGTTTAAGATGGTTTGGACATATAGAAAGAAGATCAAAAGAAGAACCTGTAAGAAGGTTAGAAAAACTAAATTTGGAAAGTATTAAAAGAGGTAGAGGGCGACCACAAAAGTGTTGGAAAGAAACAATAAAGAATGATCTAGCTTATTGGGAGTTAACTGCTAACATGGCACACGATAGGGATCTGTGGAAACAAAGAATCCATGTAGCCGACCCCGTCTAGTATGGGAAAAGGCTTAGTTGTTGTTGTAGTTTATTGTTGTACCAATTTCTTATATGAGAAATGGAACCCATAAACTTTCACACATACCCAGGGCAATAGCTCGATATTCAGCTTCTACACTTAACCTTGCAACTACTGATTGTTTCTTACTCTTCCAAGAGACTACATTTCCTCCTACACATAAAGTAACTCGATGTAGATTTTCTATCCTCAATTGATCATGCTCAATCAACATCTTAAAACACTTTAATATCTAGTGATGAGTTAGGAGTATAGAGGATAGCATGAGTAATTGTGGATTTAAGATATTGAATTATGTGAAACACAAGATTAATATATTATCTTGTTGGAGCATGCATCCACCTGCTAGGATAACTTACTGCAAAACTAATATCAAGCCTCATCATGGTAACGTATATTAACTTTATCATTTGTCTTTCTATTTGATTTAATAGGAACTGTACATGCCCAACAGTCCAATATCTTTGTCTCTTCCAATAAATCTAAGATATATTTCCTCTGACATGCAAACAATCCGTCACAAACAATCCGTCATTGCATCTTTGCATCTAACAATTGTGTATCCTTTCCTTAAGTAAGTTGATACCCTCAATATCATCTTCATCTCATGTAATGATAACATATAATGATTTCTTTAATTTACACACTTTCTGCGATCCCACTTTATCATTATAGCCAGGTGGTAGATCCATATAGATGTCTTCTCAAAGAGTTCCTTAGAAGAACACATTCTTTACATCCAACTATCATGATTTCCACTGTTTATTAACTACTATACTAAGAAGTACTCGAATAGTATTCATCTTGGCTATAGGTAAGGTCTCTATTTAGTCAACACCATATGATTGATTGTATCCTTTTACAACTAATCATGTTTTATATCTCTCAATAGATCCATCTGTCTTGAATTTTATAGTGTAGACCCACTTACAGCCTATTGTCTTCCGGCCTGGTGGGAGATTTACGAGTACTCAGGTATGATTCTTTTCTAATGTTGTAATTTGATCTTTGATTGCTTCCTCCATTCTGGGACATGCTCGGCTTCTTCAAAGTGTCTTGGAATAGACATTTTCTACATTCATCACAAACATATGATATTTTTTTGGGAGATTAGTATAAGATAAAAATTGACTGATAGGATATTTAGTTGTTCCTTAGTGCAATGGGTAGATCATTACAAATATCATATGATATTTAGTTGTTCCTTAGTGCACATTCAAATAACCATTTAGAAAAGCATTCTTCACATCAAGTTGATAAATATTCCATTACTTAATTGCACTAATGGTTATGAGAATTCTAATTGTAGTCATCCTAGTTACTGGGGCAAAAGTTTCATCATAGTCAATTCTATATTCCTGGGCATAACCTTTAGCAACTAATCTAGCCTTGTATCTTTCAATGTGACCATTGCTATGAGTTTTGATTTTATATACCCATCAACATCCAATGATTTTCTTGTTCTTTGGTATAGGTGTAATTATCTATGTCTGAGCCTTGTTTAGGACGTTGAGTTCATCTTTCATAGCATCTTCCCATTCTGGAATGCCTTTAGCTTAATGATAGAACCTATATTCCTTAACTTAACAAAGGGTGGCAATCAAATTCTTTCGTTGTGGTTCAAAAGATTCATAGGACACAAATCGCTGGAGAGGTCGTGAGATCCTGGGTTCTAACCTTATACTATCAGATTCTGTATGTTTATCAATGGTTTCTCTAGGACGTCTTGTATAATATGAGGGGAATAGTTCGACAATTGAGTGAGTATCAACGGTTGTGTGTGAAGTGTTGTTGTCTTCAACATGATTCTCTTGAATATCTTGATGATCTACTGAGTCACAATCATCTTCTTCTAGTTAAAAAAACTTGAGGAAAGATAGATTCAGAGTTCTTCAAGGATTTGGTCTCATAATAAATATCATTCTCAAAAAATTTTACATCCTTAGACACGTATAATTTGTCTTCTATAGGATCAAAACACCTATAACCCTTTTTGTCAATACCATAACCGAGGAATACACATTCAATGGCTCTTAGTGATAATTTATCATTCTTGTCTGTATACACAAAACACCTACATCCAAAAACCCTAAGTCTTTCATAGTATGGGAGAATATTATACAATTTTTCAAAAGGTGAGGTATTTTCAAAGTTGGATGAAGGTATTCTATTTATAAGATATACTGCAGTAAGAGTGGCTTTGACCCATAAATATTTAGGGACCTTACTAGCAATTAACATGGTTCAACAAGTTTCAATAATATGTCTATGTTTTCTTTCCGCTAGACCATTTTGTTGGAGTGTCTTAGTGCACGATTTTTTATGAAAAATACCATTTGTTTCAATAAATTTTTGAAATTCATTAGACATTTATTCTCCTCCTGAATCGGATCTAAAGATTTTAATGGTGGCTCCAAATTGGTTTTTTATCATATTGCAAAAGACTACAAATTTTTCAAATACTTCGGATTTATGTTTTAATAGATATATCCATGTGAAACAAGTAAAGTCATCCACAAAAATCACATAGTATTGAACTCCTCCTTTAGAGGCAATGGGCGCGGGGCCCCAAACATCCAAATGTATCAGATTAAAAGTTTTGTTTGGTACATAATTTCTTTCTCCAAAAGAAAGATGATGTATTTTTCCAAGAATACAATCTTTACATTCAAATTTTTTTTCTCTAGTTGTTTTCATCAAGGGAATATTACATAATTTTTGAGAGTCCAAGTGTCGAAGTCTTTTATCAAGATAGTCCATTTTGTATAGTCCACTTTCTCTATGGCCTTGACCAATCACCTTCCTCGATAGGTGATCCTGCACCACACAATGTTTGGATGAAAAAGTGACTATACAATTATTATCACATATTTGAGCAACCGAAAGCAAGTTCAAATTAAGTTTAGGTATAAGGCTCACATTTTTAATTTTAAAGTTTTCTTTTTCAAAATTTCTGATCTTTTTTATTTGGAGTTTTGTTATATCGGCCGTAATCACATGTTTTTCAATGGTCTCACAAGAATTAATCAAAGCATCCTTACTATGTGTCATATGAAAAGATGCACCGGAATCCAAAAACCAAGACATACCTTGAGAAGTAGATAGAGCATTCCCGGAGATGCTTGCTTTTTCCATAAAGATCTCTTCTATATATGCGTTGATGTTGTTGGGCAAGACACCTCCTTCTTCCACGGCTCCCACGTTTCCACTCCTTTTTCGAAGTAGAGGACAAGTGGTTTTAATGTGTCCACTTTCCTTACAATAATGACAAATTGTATCATTGTTGGGCTATGGTCCCATGGGCTTCTTTGACGTGCCTTCATTGTTCTTTGCATATGGAGGCTTCAAGTTTGCTCCTGGTCTTGATGTGGCAAGCACGGCCTCTTTGGCCATATTCATATTATTCAATCTTGTTTCCTCCATAACAAGATCGGCTAGAAAGGAATCCCCTCTAGGTCTAGGTTTTCTATGTATAAGATTTGATCTAATGTTTTCAAATTCGTCTCTTAATCCACGCATAAACAAGAAAAAGTATTGGTTGTCTAAAAATTCTTGAAATTCATCTAATTTGTGAATATTTCCAAATTTATCAAAACTTCTTAATTGAGTCCATAACTCCGAAAATTCATTATGGTAGTCCCTAATGCTTAGATTTCCTTGTTTGAGCATAACCATTCTTTCCACTAAATCAATTTGAAAAACAAAATCGTCTTGAGAATAAAGTTTTTTCAAATCGTCTTAAGCATAATTATTCGTCCCTAAGGGCCCGTGCTCCTATTACATACATTTACACTACATTCATTGATTGGAAATGCCACATGATAGTAGTGTTTAGCTTTTTCACAAGTATCACAATACAAAGTAAAATCACAACTACTAGCTAATCTTGGTAATAATGTCTTTATTTTTTAGAGTGGCAAGTGTCCCAATCTATGATACCACAAAACAACTTCGTCTTGGCAGTTTGCTGCTATGAATGCAGATAGGTTATTTGTCCCGATCTCTCTTGCGACCTTGTCTCATAGAAGTCGTTTCTTCATGCTATCCAAACCAAAGATCCTTCATGTCCTTAGTTCCTGAAATAAATAACCAGTAGAGATGAAGGTTATTCTACAATTGGGATCTCTAGTTAGGGCACATATAGACAATAAATTAATTGACAAACTATGAATATGTAACATATTATTGAGTTTCCCACGATAGTAATTATACTCCCCTTTCCTACTATAGGAGTATCATAATCGCTAGCCAACTTAATCTCATTCTTCTCATGTATTGTCCGACAGTCATGGAAAAACTCCCTAAGTTCCACCATGTAGTATATAGCACTTAAGTCAATTACCCAAACTCATGATAAAGGAGAAGACACGTTATTCATTGTCATGAACGAGAAGGGATATGCCATTGTTGCTTGAGAATCGGCAGTTGAGGAAGAAGAAGCTACCCGAGAGTCCGTTAATCGTGTTTTAAGTTCTTCTAACTTCTTGATCATCCCTGCTAGTGAGCTTAATCAAGTCTCAAGAGTTGTCTTATCACTATTGTCACTTGATTGAAATTAGGTCTGCCCACTAGACCCCAACAATTCTCTTTAGTGTGTCGAGATTTACCATAGTGTGAGCATTTTAATTTATCTTTTCCATCTGGTGTGGCATATGATCTACCTCTACCTCTGTCTCTAAATCCTCCTCTATCTCGATATCCAAGAGTTGAATTTTGTCCCACAAATGTTGTATTCTCAATGCCTCACTTGTCTTCTTTTTCGAGGTTTTTTTGTCTTCTTCCCTCAACATTAGTGAATAAATTGTACTCAAGGATGGGAGCTCTTCTCTGCTCGAGATATTATTTTTGACAGCATCGTATTCGGACGATACACCTAAGTCAAAATTTCAAATACCTTTCGTTCTTTAAATTCTCCACTGTGTTCCTTAGTACATGTCTAACATTTTGTTTTTGAAAAGTATTACAGCTCTTCCCATTGACCACGAAGTTCAGCATAATATTCACTGATTGATGTTTCTCCTTAACGATATTATTGAATTTTCTCTATGATCTCATATTTCTTTACAATATTTTTATGTTGAGCATAAGCACCATGGACTACCTTGCAGATCTCAGTGGTTGATTCAAGAATCATAAATGTGTTGCCTATTGTTGAAGTCATGGATTGAATCAATCAATCCATGCACTTACCAATACATTTTCCCTGTGCCATATGAGGTAGGTTGGATCATTACTACTTGGCATGAGAATTTCACATGTTAGATACTCCCACCTACCTCTTGCCACGATCGCAAGTTCCACATAATGTGTCCACTTTAAATAATTTCGTCTATCCAATTTTATGTATGTGATCTGGAAGCCTTCTCTTTTTTCGTTAATAGAAAATTATGCATACTCAATTGCTTTGCCTTTATCAGTCATATTTGCTCCCTTACTCTAGATAGGGGTCCCTTCCCCTTTTTGTTTTTTCTTACAATATTGTTGCGCACACAGCGCTGGATTGTGCTACATGTCAAGGAATTTTTTGAACTACGCGGAGCTGAGTTGAATCCTAAGAAACTGCTGCGCCATTGCATTGTTGCTGCTGCTACTTGTCCACGAAACGAACTCCTAATTGCACTGATTAGGCTATGATACCATGTTCTAAAATATTAATTCAAAAACAATCATAATTTATAGTAGGTAAGGAGAGGAGATGGGGGTTGGTGTCTCCTCACAAACTGCCGTCCCTTTTTTCTTCTCTCTCTTTCACTCACTTTCACGATAACTCTTTAGGGTTATTTAAATATGTTAAACATTAAAGGATGACTAAAATGCTTCTATACTAAAGATTTACTTCCTAACAGCTCCTATTAGATCAGGATGAGAATAGATCCAATGGGAGCTAGATCCAAATCTCCTTTTCAACAACAACGAGCTGAAGACGGTTGGATGCTTGGATGCTGGCCAATGACCATATTCAGTTGTATAAAAGCACCACTTTGGTGTATGTAAAGAATTGAAGGCCTATGGCCTGACTCTATAAAACCCTCTCTTTTGAGAGATTCCTAAAATAACATTTGATTCTTCTATTTCAACATACTTGTGTGTTTGATCTTTCTAACATTATTTATATAAGTTTCTTAATAGGAATGCAAGTGCTTAATATAGCATGAGAGTGATAACCAACCAAGAAGTATACCCAAATTATATAATCTATCAGCACATCAAAAGTAATGAAGTAATTGGTGTAGCAGTATCTCTTTGTTTACAAAATTAGTTGATGTTATATTGAATACCAAGAAGATGTTGCAAGAATGGAGAAGTGGCACAGAGCCACAGACACACAAGAACAAAGTACATATCCAAAATTATGCCAATCATAAGGGTATCAAATTAATAAGACAAACCACAGAAGTATTGAAAGAACTAGAGGTTGAGACAAGTGTCCATTACAAAAGAATACCAATTTAGATTTATCTAAAGATCTACTACAAACATTATTTCTAATGCAACAAATTAGTCATAGAAGAAAAAACCCACATGGTTTATGCCCATCAACCTAATTAAAGACAGAATTATGAAAAAGTGGCCTAAGTTACGACATATGAGGTGATAAGTGTTTAACGTTATACATAGGATTACAGCAAAAATTTGCAAGAAGTCAGTATCTCTTTACTTTAGTTATGAAAAGCTAATTAAACACATTTAGGATGAAGTGTGTCGGTGTATCTTATTTGTAGAGGACACCGATTTGGTGAATGAGGCAAAGGAGTTAAGCAACTCGGTGCTGAACTTGAAATGTGGTTGAGAAGAATTAGAAACAAAGGTTTTCGACTTAATGGAATACAGACTAATATATGAAATGCAAGTTCAAATTTTCAGTAAAATGGAATATACAAAAGTTAAAATTGGTCTATAGGAAAGATGATTTAAGTACCTAGGGTCAACATTCCAAAAGCATGAAATGATTGTTGGAGTTGTCGTGTTGGTTGGCTAAACTTAAGAGGTGACTCAAGTATCCTTTGTGACAAGAAGATACCACTAAAATTGGAAGGTAAATGCTATGAAAAGTAAGACTAGTAACGCTTCATGATGAGGCATATATGCAAAAGCTTCGTAATAAAGTAAATAAGTGATGTAGATGTCCACCACACAAAGAAAGAATAAATGCACAATCAGATTATTAGAGAAAAACTTGGGACGCCATCGATAGAAGAGAAAAGGAAAGAGTCATTTTGAAGATGGTTTAGTTATTTGACTGGTGGAATTTTCATGTGAACGTGTGGATATGGTTGATCTTTTCTGGTCATCAAGAACAGCCAAGTTGAGGCCAAAAATCAAGGGGGAATAGCTTAGATAGTGAACCCATAAAGAAATGCCTCAAAAATGTTGGAAGGAAATACTAAATCTAAAAGGATGATAATTTAATGTGACCCATTGATGTGGGCATCAATGAGGATAAAGAAGGCAGCAACTACAAGCAAGTCTAACTCTCACCATGAACAAGAGTCACACCGAATCAACCGGCCTTTACCCATTCTTGGACTGACGCCAAGAGGAAGCACACATGTCACGTCTCACTCCAACAACTAGTTTTTGTCTATTTGTTAATTAGGCGGCAGCTTAACTATTAATCTGGGCAATTAATATAATATTTTATTTACTTGTTGATTGGACATGAGCATTAACTCTTACCTTCTCTTTCATTGTCCAGATGAGGAGGCATGTTCACAACTATAAAATCACCATCACCATATCTGAAAGACATCTTTTGTTGCTCCATCAAGTGAAATACAAGTTTCTATTTGCTTATCAAGCCCTTCAGCAAGGATTGTAGTGTGTTTCCTTCTCTCTCAACTCATCAGCTAGGATGTGCATTTGAGTGAAAGGTTGTTGGTTGTTTACTCTTACTTTCACCTCTCCTATCACATGTTATTCTTGTTTTATCCTTCCTCGGCTTAACAGGTTCATTGTCTTCATCGGTCTCGGATGTGATGAAGAATTCTTAGAGGGCTAGAAACCGTTGCAACCAGAACACCTAACAACTGTTTGGTTCGCATCATTTGGTGCTTTCATTAAGAACTCTTGTAATTGCTTCTGCATCTGTTCTTGTTGTTGGTTAATTTTATTCCATATGGTAATCTTCAAGGGACAACCCTTCACCTTCAAATCAATTAAAAGCAGCAAAAAGTCAATGGAAACTCAATGCATTAGAGGTAGACATATTAAAGGACTAGGATTGGAATGGTGCCACGGGTTTAAGTTGTGATGATGGGTAAGAATAGTAAGACAAGAGATTTGAGTAGCGCGAAATGATAACAATGGATAGGGGAAGGGGTTTATGAAAGTAATAACACTACACAGTTACTGTTTGGGGAAGAAACTAGGTTTCAAGGGGAGGATGGGAATAACATGACAGAATGAAAAGTATCAAACTGACCTTATGAAGAGATCACCTTTGCAATAAGCAGAATCTCAATGAAAGCACCAAATGATGTGAACCAAACGGTTGTTAGGTGTTCTAGTTGTAACGGTTTCTAGCCTTCCAAGAATTCTCCGCCACAGTCCGGGGAAGGATAAAACAAGAACAACAAGTGAAAAGAAAGGTAAAAGTAAGAGTAAACAACCCACAGCCTTAAAGGACTCCAACGCCACAGCCTAGTTGATGAGTTAGAGAAGAATATGCAAAACAAGCCTTACTGAAGGACTCCAACGCCACAGCCTAGTTGATGAGTTAGAGAAGAATATGCAAAACAAGCCTTACTGAAGGACTCCAACGCCACAGCCTAGTTGATGAGTTAGAGAAGAATATGCAAAACAAGCCTTACTGAAGGACTTAATAAGCAAATAGAAACTCGTATCTCACTTGATAGAGCAACAAAAGGTGTCTTGCAGATCTGGTGATGGTGATTTTATAGTTGGGAACAGGCCTCCTCAACTAGCCAATCAAAGATAAGGCAAGAGTTAATGTTATCGCCCAATCAACCAATAAACAAAACATTATATTAATTGTCCAGATTAATTGTCGCCCAGTTAGATAATAGACAAAACTAGTTGTTGGAGTGACACGCCACATGTGTGCTTCCTCTTGGCATCGGGCCCAAGAACGGGTAAAGGTCGGTTGATTCGGTGTGGCTATTGACGAGAGTTAGACTTGTATTTAGTTTAAAGTTGATACCTTCTTTATCCTCATTGATGCCCACATCGCCCATGGGGAACTGACCCAATCCAACATGATTGGGGTGGGTATTTCTTAAGGTCAACGAATACCCGAATATCCTTTGGGTACGAGATGAAAGATACCCGACTCATACCCTTAATCAACACAAATATATATATATATATACATACATACATATATTTACATATGTGTGTGTGCATATGTGATAGATACCCGATCCATACCCTTCACCAACCCAAATATAAATACAAATATTTACATATATATATATGTATAAATGGACCTACTTTTAAAGCTAAAACTAAGCAAAAAACAACAACTAAGCCTTTTCCCATACTAGACGGGGTTGGCTAAATGGATTCTTTGTTTCCACATATCTCTATCATGTGGAGAACTTTTATAGAATCTATGTTTGTGCACTCCGCCCCAAATAACCCACTAAGATAGAAGGGATCTTTTGTAGTATCCATTATTAATTGAAAGCATACATAAGAGGAGACAACAGAAAGATGATTTAAACATGTTTGAGGAAGAGAATGATGATGTTAAAGGATTGGGTGATAGTATTCCTTCTTATGATAGAACACAGGTTGGTAGTAGTAGTTTTCGACCATCAACCAAGGGAAAGTGGGTTGTTTAAGATTTTGCAAGTGAAAATGGTAGAAGAGGAAGGAGTAGAGGAAGAGCTTCTTTTGGCATACAATCATTTTTTCCTCTTAGCACTACACATGATGCTCAACCTGGAATTCGTGAGGATATTGGTGAGATACTTATGGGACTTTCTATTGAATATCATATGCAACCCATTGTTTAGATCTCATCCTTGAGGATATTGGTGAGATGAAAGAGATAAAGTCTGCAACTGAGTGTTGCCAAGATATCACCAAAGTTATCTACGACCATGCATTTGTATTATGTATGATGAGGAGATATACACATGGTATAGAGCTCCTTCGTACAATTGTAACTCAATTTGCAACTAATTTTTTAAACAACCTTAGATATTTTAAAGTAAGAGTTCTAAGCTAAACCTGTAGTGCAACAGGTTGTGAAAGAAATTAAAATGTTTTTGAACACATCCACACAAAAAAACACAACAGGTTATAAGCGGCTCAATGACTTAGTTTTCTTCCGTTGTAACATGCAGTTCCGACAGAGGTAATCTTCTATTAGTTACTGCTTAAAGATTCAATTTAATATTTTGTTTGACTTCAATTGTTAATGTTATTTACTAATTACTTTTTTTTCTTGTAGGCAATTAAAAAAGTTAAATAGAAAAGAAAACCAATTTAATCCAATAAGTTTGGATAATTTTGATATATTAGAGGAGTGGATTATTAAAGATAATAAAGCAAATGCACTCCTAACCGAAAAAGACATTGCACGGATTAATTTGGAAGGGGCACAACAATATCATCAAGGGGATGAAGATTTTGATTTTGAAGGAGAAGGAGGTGAGGATATTAAAGAAGAGGAAGATGAAGATTATTTAGTTGATGATCCTGATTACAATATGTAAATGTATTTCATTTTTTGCTTCAAAATATGTAATTCTTTTTCAATTGTTGAATGGTGAATGATGAATATGTATTAAACTTTTGCATTATATGAATTCTTTGTAATTATCAAAATTTTTCCTATTTTTTCTTATTTTTTGGATTTGGACCAATTTTTAGTATTAAATTATGATACAGAATGATACGATATAATATGTATCGTGGACCAAAGCGATACACAATAGGATACGCGTCGAACGACACTGACATGAATTCTTAGTCACCATTATGTTTGTTTTATTGTTCAATTTGTTTATTTTGAACACTTTGAGGCTTCCTTCAGAATCATGTAATTTTCACCATCATAATTTTCACACCTCACTAGAGCTCTAGCCTCTTCTCCAAATGACTTGTACCACTTTAAGCATGTATCTCTCACTTTATCTCATACTGGTGTCGCAAAAGCTTTTTCTCAGATAGCCTCCTTACATATTCATAATTTCATCATCTACACATCCCTCAACATCCTCGATAACATCTGTACGTGTTGATGTTTGAGAATTGAAATGTCACATGGATGTGAATGTAGGTGAAGGAACAACTAACTTTGCATGGGTGCATAGACACATCAAAACATGAACCTTTCTTCCAGGTTGCCTTCCCTACCATCCCCAATGGCTCGTGCACAAGATTGACATTGAGCTAACCTAGGAGTATTTGAGTTGCTTATGTCAAGGCTTCAATTATGATGTTTTGTTGCAGCCAGTTAGCGACATTTAAATAACTCAAATGGACCTTGTCTCTGAACAGCAATAGTTCCTTGCCGTTTCAGAGTTCTTTAGCCATTTTCTCAAAATCATTCATGACAAAATATCAAACAGGGAAAAAAAACAATTATGAGCTCATTCTATATTGAAGACATTGTGTCGAACCTTTTCGCAGGCTACCAAAGAATAAGGAACTCCGGTCAGATGACAGAGCCACCACAATCTTTTTCCCTTGCATCTGAAACATTGGAACATCCCAATAAAGGATGAAAGGGTAGTACACATGATAAATTATCTAAATGCAAGCACATGCATGCATATGATAAGATAATAGACAAGGAAGCAAGGTTAATGCAAGGCAAAAAATTTAGAAAGTTAATATCTCAATCATACAAGTTTGATACTGGGCATTCTGTAAATTGGTGACAAAAGGAAACGTTGTAATAAGATCACTTGGAAAGCATGACGTACAACTATAATATGTCCTAAGCCTGCTATTAAATGCTCACTGATTGGCCACAAAAGGAAAAGGAAAAACCATTCTATCACCATGGAGAGTTACCAAACAGGCAAAAGAATGACTTGTATGGCCATGTGTTGTGTCATACAGAAATCAGACTCAGTAAATGATGCATAAACCATGAACTAAAAGTCACTTCCAAAGGCAAAATGGTCTTTAATTTGGACTTTTATAAGAGCTACTGCCACGTCTCAAATGTTAGAGAGGAGACTCACTATGGGTGAAAACGAAACGAGAGACTTTGTCAGCTTTTAGCGTTCCACCAATTCAGACTATTACAGTGAAAAACTATTTGTATATCCGTCCCAATTAGTGGACTGTGTAATGGATTATTAGAATCCATTCTATGTAACAGAGAGTAGCATGACCGACTAGTACAAATCGTTACATGAAATACCAAAAGAAAGATCTTTTCACAGCATAGGAGCCAGTCACTGGGAATCTGGAAGGACCTAAATGTAGTGAATTTTATGCAAGGGTCTCTCTACATGGCCAGTCAAGTTACACTAACAGCTTCACATCAAGGATGGAATAGGTAAACTAGTCCCAACATAATGGTAGAAGGGTGGTCAGTCAGGTTACACTAACGGCTTCACATCAAGGATGGAATAGGTAAAACTAGTCCCAACATAATGGTAGAAGGGTCCCGATATTCTAGTATGAATTGATGATGGGTTAATTTAGACTAATGCAAGAAAAATGAGATTTGTCTTGCTTTTTAAATTATTGGAACATTAACTAACAGGATGCTGGAGATGGTGATATTACGATAAAGAAAAGATCCATTTTTATAACTAAACACGAGACAAAGAGAACTAGAGAGACTGCTAAGGACATTGGACACGAACTACAAACTACGCCAATCTGGCAAAGAGAAAGCCCAAAATGGAGCAAGCATCCGTGTAAACAAGAATTTGAAAAAGAGTAGTAGAAGATAAGTGTTATAGAGACAGAATTATAATAATTAAATTAGCTTAAGGAAGGATTATTATGTTTCATACTTATATTATTATCGTTTCTACCAATGAATCTCAAGTTTTATTTGGAAGAAAGAGTATAAAGGGAATCTTTTGGCAGCTAAATAAGGTAATCCAAAGAGCCCGATGGAGGGAAAGTGAATCAGCATTTGATTAGACACACAGATTGACTATTTATCTCGGAGAAAAAAGGATAGAGATCATTATCGTAAGGATTGGAAAGTGATCCAGGGAAATTGGTTAGCTACGTATATTATGATAATGAATTTACATATAAATAATATAAAAGGAAAAGAGCATGTAATGCCGGTTGAACTAAACAATAAGATCTAAAATATGAGCAGGAAGATCTGTTTAGGGAGAACCAATAAGGCTTCAATACCAATTTGATCCATCCATGAATCAATGACTCAAATACGTGTTATGGTATGGTTGCAACAAACTACCAAAATATAGAGAGAGAGAGTGTGTGTGTGTGTGTGGATGTTACTTCCAAAACCTCCTTCCAAGAATTAGTAGTCATTTGTGTTATCGTCCCCATTTCACAACCTCCAGTTGGATTAAAGGATATCTCTCACCTAAAGGAGGCTCATCTTTTTGATGTGGATAATGAATCTGTTGATCAGTTTGGAAGATCCAAAAGTGGTCATGTCAGAACAATTTGCATTTAGTTTAGTAGTACGAAGTTCCTTAGGTTGATCCCTAAACTAATGCTAGGGAAATGCTAAGACAAGGAAAAAACTTGAACTGGATTTAGATGAGAAGTGCTTAGAAAACGAGGAAAGCAATAAACAAGTGAAAAGAAAATTTTGTACATAAGTTACTTCCTAGGACCTAAGCTATGTTATCAATAGCGGTTGACCCTAATATAGCGGTAGTGGAGATATAGCGGATTTAGCGGTACACTTTCATTTACGATTAAAAAATTATATATATATATAATGGATTCTCTAATTTCTAAGAAATATCACGAAACACATAACTACTGCTTTATCAAATTAAATAAATAAATTTTAAGAAGATAAACAATAAATTTCATGTGGCATGTACATATTGAATTGTTAAACTTATATTTAAAAACAAAAACATAAATGTAACCAAATTATTCCATACATTAGGCAGAATAAGTAAAATAAACTAATATATATTATACTTATCGGCTCAAGTATGGATACATAGGACACTCGCAATTGTCTAGAAAAGAACTCTTACTCTTCTTACAAAAAAAAGTGGTCAACTCTTCGACATAATCAGAACAAACACTATGATAAACTCCTACATGCTCTTTTTGCATACAAGGGTTTATAAACAAGGCTTTCTAAATTGAGGCTAAGATCTCGTACTTCAATTTGGCATACTACCTCCACATGTAGAGGTTTTCTCATGACTATTTTGTTCATTTAACATGTTTACTTAAATGACTTTTCACATCTCCAAGAGTCACCATATGTATCCCTTTGTAGGACACTAACATAGTTTCAACAACTACAATCCTTGATGAGATATATATTATTATTTTGAAAATACATCTTTTAGCTAGTATGATAAACTATTATACAAATAAGCACACAACAAAATAAGCATTTATCAACTATAGAAGTAAATCAAGTCAAAATATAACAAAATAAGCATTGATAAACCATCTTGTACGCTATTCTTAATATAGCAGTCATAGCGCCGCTATTAGCAACCAAGAAGGTTGCCTACTAATCTTTCAGCGATATAGAGGCGCTCTGGCTGCTATTACGCTATAGTGCGCTATAGCGGATGCTATAGCACGCTATTAAGTATTAACTACTTAGAAGATCAAAATAACAAAAAAAATTAACTTGGAGAAAAGGTGTCCAAACTGTTAATGCTTAGGTGTCACGTCCTCCCACCCACCCACCCACTTTCATAAACACCCGAGCTCAAAGATCTAGATATGAATATGTGAGACCCTCCACAAATGGATATAGAGATGGATGTGAAGTTGGGGAACCTCTTGCATCAATACATCCAGAGGTGAGGAAAAGAAAACAACAAGATTTGGTGCCATAGGAGGTTTTCAAGAAAAGCAAGACTTACGAATAAAAGAAATACAAAGATGCATGCGGTGTTGTGTGTATTCTAAGAGCATGATTTAGAGCTATAGTATGAATGAGCACACTGGCTTACCATATAGCCATTCTTTTCTTTTTGTGCATTCAAAGCAGCATCTTTTGCTGTAAATCGCACAAAACAAAATCCCTACAGATATAACAGAATAAAATATTAATTTCTTGAATCTCATTTGGTGGAAAAGACTAGCAAATTAAATGGTTAATGAAATAATTTTAGTATGAAAGAGTACCTTTGATACCCCATTGAGATCCTTTATCAAGCGTATTCCCAGGATTTCTCCACAGGAGGAGAAAGCCTGAAAAATCGAGGACATTAACACTGTCAAAATGCTACTGTATTTGAACGGCTGCATAAGGATAGCAGTTGGAAGCAACTATATGCTACAAACAAAGAACTACAGCAAAATCCATTTCACAAGATCTATAGTAGGTTCCATATTGGAAGTTAATCATTACCTCAACAAATAAGTCTTCCAAAGTGTACTCATATCACAAACACCAAACTAGGAGAGTCTAATTTGATCAAATTAAGGTTTCTTTGGAATCATCCAAAGAAAGAACAATAGAGTGTACAGACGTACATTCTCCATTTAGATCGAGCTAGATAGAAAATTATAATTATCAAAAGTTAAGGTGTTGGAAGCCAAGGTCTGCTCAATTGATTTGGCATAAAGAGTACATGACACACATATTAACAATAATATTTTAATATTCCTACAATTTGGTAAATCATGTATGTATTAATGTCTCCTAAAGAAGCATTTGTTCAGTTTTGTGCAAAGAATTGTTTTTTCAGAAATCAAATTCCAAAAATACAGTGTATATTCTATCTTTGAACTAAGTTGAGAAAGTATTAGCAAACAATGTTAGGCATATTGGTGTGTATTGCACAATATGTATTGTACTCATCGGAATTTCAATAGGATAAAGCCCTCTATCATAAATGTTCTGCCTTATAGATTTGTCTCATATGATATGGGGGCATATCGAACCATATGGTAGGTCTAACATACCGGTAGGTGTATCATACCACAGCATAATGTTTTCCTTTTGCCATATATATTCATACCGATTGTCCATGGCTGAATGGTTAAAGCGTTCAACTATTAGAGAGCACTCATTTAGGGGTGGGCTTTCATTGTGTTTCTATGATAACTGCTATAATATGGTGGCTACAATTTTCTTCACTTTGTGACGGATTGGTTTTACTGAATCGACATTACATTGTTTATAATCTCTAATAGATAAAACAGTTTAAACAGTCGCATAATTAAGTCAGATCATGGATTGAATGACCCATGCCATTGTCAAAAAGAAACCACGCTCAAAAGCCTTCTATGCATCAACCTCTACTCACTGAATGAATAGGCATACAGGTATTTAACAAAGCCGTCTATGGACATGTTTACGCTCACTCTTCTCTCTTATGTAAAGAATGAATGCCGGTATGCTCATTAAATCACTGTAAACACTAACTTTATTCAACCACTTTACTTTCCCATGAGAGAATTAAACCTGCATAATGAACAAGCGGCATTCTCTCTTGTATGAAAAGAGGTTCCAGCAGTTTATGGTTAGGGGTTTGACTAGAAAAAATCAAGCGGTTCCCGGGAGCAATACCTGCGGATGCATCTGGTAGGGGTCTGCCCAATCCCACTTACATGTAAAGGAGGGAATATATATGTGGAGCAAGGAAAAGAAAGATATGCAATATCAGCAAGTACTCCAACTTGATAATGAGAGTCAAAACGGATTTCAGCTCACATGCACTTCCGACAATTCCCCAGCATTAAATCCATTCTGACAAAAAACAATGACATGTTGATAGGTTTGTCATTTTCTTTCCCTGGCATAAATTTCCACTGCTCCACTCATACGAAAACAATTTACGAGATATTGCAGATTGACCATCAACATGTAGATATATATTATCAAATGTTTGAATTAGAATATGTTGACCCTGAAAAATTGAGAGCTACGTGACAAGCTCTCAGGGGACTTGAAAAGGAGACATCAGTTTAGGCCCACGACATAGATGTGCCCTGAGCCACAAAGTAACGATGGTGACAGGTGACAAATTATACTTAGTATTGCAGCATAAAGACAGCAACAATAAGGGAAGTGGAAAGTTATTAAAAATTGTGCATACAAAGAAGACGGATTCAACTGTTGTCAACTCGAAAGAAGTCTATAAATAGTGATTGTAACGTTCAAGCAAGAATCAAACCAATCACACTACAACTCTTCTCGAATCAATCACAACAAGAATCAATCATGCTATAACCTTTTGTTCTTAGTGAGTGTAGCTTTTCCAACATAGCTTACCAACGTTCTTCTTTAACACGACAGTGTTATGTCTCGTTTCAACGTCCTCCTTGTCGGGAGCATGTAATACCAACGGAAACCGGGATACACTGTAAGATTTTTAGGAACTCACTTTTATCGCCTCAAACCTTATTCATCTTCCCCTTGTATTTCTCTTTAGAACGAGTGTCAGAGTTCTCCCGCATACCCCGTATCATGTCTATCTCAACCAGCAGGTAACCTCCGAAAATTGTGTTGCCGTTTTTTATGATAACACATTAGAAGTCAGAATGTATCATTAGAACAAACCTGATGAATCATGTTTTCTGTCACCGATTGAGCCAACGCACCCACAAAAACCTCTGTTCCTTTCGCCCTGACATCTGAATAGAAGGAGAAACTTATAGTTTTAAAAAGATGTCAAAAATGACGTGGATAACTAATAAAAGGGCAGCACCAACACGTTGAACTGTGTCACCTTCGCACTCGCTAATATGATCACTACAACAAAAAACTCAAAATAATGAGTACCTGCATCGTTCGTGGAAGAAGGACGTTTCTCCTGCACATCGGAAAACACAAGAGAATCATATTGATTCCAATACTGAACAAGCCGCAGCAGTAGAATGAAAACCTAATGAACTAAGCAGATTGATTGATGGTAACGCGATAATCGGCAACAATAACCAACCTTCGACATTGCAATTGCGCGCAAGAGAGGGGGGTGAGAGACCGAGAGAGACCCAGACTGGACTGGGGAAGGATTTCGCGAAGAAGACCTTCGGAGACGTCAACGAGTCGGATTTGGGTGATAAGATCTTAATTCACTGAACCTAACTTAGTTGGGTCTTTTATGATTGCTTTATGAATGTATTTCGGATACTATCTGTTCTGAACTAACCCAAATCCAAAACCGACCAAGAAGTGAGAATACAGGAGTCGGATCCAAAACTAACTTCTGATTGCCGCACAATTCGGACCCGTTCTAGTTCCATAACTTGGTATCGTCGAGCGGCCATTTGTGCAGAAAAATAGTTCAAGAAATCAAGGAAAAGGTCTCTCTCTCTCTCTCTCTCTCTCTCTCTCTCTCTCTCTCTCTCTCTCTCTCTCTCTCTCTCTCTCTCTCTGTGTGTGCGTGTGTGGAGATTGATCATGATTTTAACAAAGAACAAGAAGAATGGAGGAGGTAAATTGTATTCAAACGATCTCCTATGAGGATATTGAAGACCTGGAGGATGACCGAATGATAAGATATGACTGCTATAACTTTCAATGGCAGGATGAGCTACTTTAGCCCAATCAATTATAGCTGCACTTCCGGTGTACCCGTGCAAGTCACTATGTTACTGAAAAACACTATTAAACACATAAAGTGAATTAACATCTCAGTAGGTGCACTATTAAAGACTATTAAAATACTCGCAAGATGCATAGTGTAACATGGGAAATCATTTGTCTATCAAAGGCATTTGCGATTGGCATGTATAGATTGTTCAGATCTATCATGAAGGCAACAAGTGTGCGGAATGTCTGGAGAATTTCAATCTGCATCAAGAACAGGGCCTTAAGTGGTGGACTGCTTCCCTTGCTGGTTTGAATCCTTTCTTATTATACGAGTAATGGGAGTTTCACCTCCAAGATTGTTTTGACTTAGTGACATAACATAATCGGACAGTTTTACAAAAAAACAAGCTCTACAATGGATTCATCTTTGGAGCCTCGATATCAACACTGACCCAACTCATTGATTTCTTAGGTCATGTTCCAAAGCCCCGACCTGACCTGATGGGTCCCAGGTCAACTCGACACCATTGTAATCTACCGGGGTTTGAGTCGGGCTTGGTTTTTCTATCAAACAAAGCTTTTCTCAGGTTGCTTTGAGAGAAGAACCACACACACCCCAACCAGAACCCAGATTTTCTACATCAGGTTATCGGGGTCAAGTTTAAAATTGTGATCCCTACATAACAGGCCCAAAGACAGTACGTATTGCATAAAAGATATGGAACTACGCCATGCAACATTACGGGTCAGTGTTATTTATGTGGTACGCTTGAATTTGGTTATTGGTTTTTAGTTATAGTAACTGTGGCAAGTTTATCATTAACTAATTCGTAAGTGAACACACTTAACTAAAAGCGACTTATATTCTTAAAATGAATCCTATATATTCGCGTTTAACATGCACAAAGAGCAAGACTCACCTGGCTATGGAGTCTAATTACAAGTCGAAAGTCGTAACTTTGATACCCGAGCCACGCATCTGGCTTTGGACTCCTTATTTCATGAACAAATAAAAAGATTCTATATAATATAACAATATTTTAACGTACAAACATTATGTTTCTTCAAGTGGTTCGGCTCTTGTTCTTAAGCAAGGCTTTGAATTCGAGTCCTATGAATGGAGAAAACCTGCGGTTGGAGAGTTGTACATCATAGTGGACCAACCGGGCTCGAACTGGATTAGCAATGGTCCTTGTGGGTTTTCGGATGCTGGTGGTTCGAACCAAAAACAGAACTACATTTTAACCCAAATAGTAACAGTTTTGAATGTACTCAAATGCTTGTTTTGCAAATGGGATGTCTTTTAGTTTAACAACGATTATCAGTAGCCCAATTGACGGTCATTGAGCATCTTGACGTCTAAATCTAATTATCATGTACTCTGTAACATAATTAATTAGTTTGTAATTTATAAAATCTTGCGTATATGTGTTCCTTTGACTTGTTAGAGTGGTCGAGTTACTTGCTTGAATGAACCTTGGCCTTTTAAGTTAAAAATGGCTGCTTCTTGATACTCAATTATGTGTTTCGAGCTTGTTGAGCCACAAATACAAATTTTAATCACTAATCTTGGCTATTCTGATTTTTGTATTGGTTTGTCGAGCTTGCTTCAGTTATGATTGTTACCGTGTGGACATTTTGTCACGTTTGCTTTCTGTTTTTATTGGTTTTTCATTGTCATTGATTTTCATTGATCATTGTTTCCATTGAGCTTAGCCGACCCCATCTATTATGGGAAAATGCTTAGTTGCTGTTGTTGATTGTCTCCATTGAGCTCAATATTTGTTGTGTCTGACAATTATATTATGATATTGCTATCTTGGAGTTAAATTTTATTGTCGGTGATCAGGTCGAATGATGTCTAAGTAGGGATGGTGATATGGTTAAAAATTAACATTGCTTTTCTAGATCAGATTTGGGTCAAGATGTTAGATTGGGTTAAAAATTAACACAAGGCTTCGTTTTGATTTTGGTGTTCCTTCATGATTGAAGGGGCTGTTATTTCCTTACTCTTTCGCCATATCCGTTATTCTTTTTGGTGCACAGGGGGCCTAGGCCCGATGTAGGGAGACTACCCCTCCCAAATGTAACTAGTGTCCATATGATCAGCTAATAGTTCTAGAGACGGTTACCAGTGGGGAGTTCTACAAATGTAGCCCCTAAGGGATGGCTCAAGCTGTAATTGGCTAGGTTATCCATACCCTGGTTGCCCTCCCACATGACATGCTCAACGCAAACCCACCAGTCTCTTGCTATTAGTTTTTTTATGCATGTTACAGTTGAAAAAGGATGAAGTGTCGCGCTTTCAATAGATCGCATTTCTGAGTATGTTGACGAGTGCGAGAGAGTCCAACTAGAGAAGATTGTTTTTCTTTTTTTGTTACCAGAGGAGGCCGAAGCCTAACACCGATACGTGCATCCTCTGAGATTCGAACTTCCACCAGCAGCAACGATGCTAGAAGGCCCCTCTGTTGAGCTAAAGCTCTGGGTACTCAGAGGTCCTCAGTGTGAAACTTTCTGAACCGACCACTTACATATGAGATGATAGAGCGAGGCCTCATACTCGAAGGCTCTGCTCGGTAGTGTTCATAGTCACCACCAAATTTGTCAACACGTCATTTAGTCGACACTAATCCCAAGAGCCCTAGTGAGTAAACAAATTTGTCAGCTGTACATCATCAACAGTCGGGCCAACACCGATAATTTGATCGCCTTATAAGGTTGCACCATTTCTTCCTGATCACCAATCATACAAGAACCGAGTGTTGCAACAATTCTCAATTTCATAAAAAGAGCAGTCAATTACCAAACCTTCTCTACTGTTTGCCACAAAGAGGAGTTATCATTATTCGCCCGAACATTGTCTTGTGCTAATGTATCCCTGCAATACTTATTGATTCGTGGCTCTTAGCTTCTTGAATTCCAGTGAGTGAAACTTTATGTTTCTTTATTATTTTTCTCATATGAAATCCCACTGTGAATGTTTTATCTCGTGGCATTAGTGAAGCGAGAATGCATGTTACCATCGCATATGAGATATATCAGAAGTGCTGATACTGTGGATTTGGTATGAGTCACTCTTTTAAACATACTCAAAAGATATTTGCTTTCCATCGAGTCATAGTTTTAAATTTTTCGAAACATATTTGAAAGATTTGAAGCGTTAATGCCCACACATCAATTCGATGCCCAAGTATCTCCATAAGTTTGTCATTTCCGCAAAGCCTAAAATCTCAACAATTTTCCCTCCTAGTATGGACAGGGGTTTTCTTAGAAAATAAATACTTAATTTGCTATTATTGATCCTATGACCTAATTCCTCACAAGATATCTTCAAGACTGCATGCTACAACTTATTTGTGTTCGGTGCCTCACTCCAAATAACATCATCGTTTGATTCTCTGAAGAGGCATGGAATTCAGAAGGTCTATTTTGATTGTAAAACAGCGCTTCTTTCCCCTCCCAATAATCCATAGCATGTCAAACTCCTTGTGCAAATATAATGTTATATTCTATATGTATTTCGAAAACTAAACTTACTTAGAAAAGAGAAATCAATGTGGAGAGGAGTAGCAGAGTTGCGAATTAATTATCTTTGAGATAAATTTATAGATGGTGTTGCATGACGATATAAGCCGAAATCATAATGTTGTTTGGGTTTTTACTTTTAGCATAAGAATGAGGACTATGTGATTGATGTGCTTCAATGTTATCTTATTCTTGAAGGTCCCTTGAGTATAGTGGCACACTTTGCGTCCACTATTAACCCAACATGTTTTGAAAAGTAGAGCCAGGACACCCCGAACAGCAAGGACCTTATGGCCTTATTGCAGAGATCACCTCGTGAACCTCCTTAGCCAAGGTGAGTTCCTTCGATCAACTAGCATCCAACTTTGGGAAGCTCATAGCTCGTTAATGGTTGGCCAACCCTCATGTTTCTCGATTAGAAAAGAGATCTTTAAAAATTGGATTGTTTAGAGATTTAAGTGATGACTCTTTGTTGCTGGAATCCGACATTGCGTCTGTCCTCCGTCAAGCCTTTCGGTACGCCTGTAGCGGAACAAAGGTATATGATTTTCTGGTTTTTGATGTTTCCACGCAGTGGAGTTTTCCGAGGAAAGATTTGTTCATTGTTCTCACTTTTTTCGTTTGCGTTGCTCTGTATTTATAGAGCAGCGCGTGCTCCCCCTTTCCCGGTTATCCTGTTGCGCTTCCCTCATCTAGTGCGTTCTTATCCGGACTGTTACCAAAATTCTTGGTAACGGTCCGACTGTTATGGCCACTGTATCTTCAATCTGTGATTCAGGTGACGGACTTGATGGTCAGTCCAGCCGTTACCTGAGTTATATTGCCGAGAATGATCACAACTTAACATCTCCTACTTAGCCATTCGAGCTAAGTGTACTGACATACTGGTTTTTCTCCTACTTTTGCAGGGTTTACCTAGTAATGTCCTTTCATGATTGTTGCTGCAATCAATACTCGTTATGTGGTTATTTTCCTTCACAACAATCTGTCCGTTGTGTGGTTATTTACTTGCACAACATTTTTATCCGTTGTGTGGTTATTTCCCTACACAACAATCAAACATACCTCAAACCCATGTTTGTAACATGTTTTGAGAAAAGTTCCTCTATTATGCATTTAGTCATGGGGTCTGCCAACATATTATTTGCTAGCATGTATGAGATGGGTATTTCCTTTCTCATAACCATATCATGAACATAGTGGTATTTCACCATTACATGCTTGCTTTTTGAGCAATCAGCTCCACTCTTAATAAGAGTAATTACTGCATTGTTATCACAGTAGATTTAGAATAAGAATATTATTGTATCCAGTGCCCTAATCAGCTCGTCTGTTATTTCCAACTTCAAATCTCGTATGAAGTGGCTTATCCAGACAACACTTGTTGCAGTCATACAACAAGCTAAATACTCAGATTCCTTTTTATGCAATGCTACACAACCCTGTTTCTTACACGCCCAAGAAACAACAACACCTCCAAATAAGAATATTTCAAGATTGATTTGTTGTCATCTTTGCTCCCAGCAAAGTCAGCATTTGAGTATCCTACCACTTTCAGTTCATCTACTTGAAAACACAGTTTCAAGTCTCTTGTTTCTTTTGAAAATCTTAAAATCCTTTTCACAGCTATCCAGTGTTGCCATACAGGATTACTTTGATATCTACTTACAAGACCAACAGTAAAACTAATATCTGGTCTTGTACGCAACATAACATACATCAATCTACCCACAGCTTGTGCACAAGGAACATTAGGCTTATCGTCTCCTTTACCGGGACAATCAACATTACTAATTTTAACCCCTTTTGCAATAAGTGTATCAATAAACTTTCATTCACCCATTTTGAACTTCTTGAGGATACAATCAATATATCTCCATTGACTCAGGCATAAGAGTCTAGATTCTCTATCTCGAGAGATCTTTATTCCCAGGATATAGGTTGCTTCTCCCATATCCTTCATTTCAAACTTGGAGTTCAACCATGACTTGGTTTTGACAATCATCTCATTGTCGTTTTCAGTCAACAATATGTCATCTACATATAATGATAGGATGACAAAGTCGCTCCCACTGTTCCAAACATATACATAGTGATTAAGTTTATTAGCCACAAACACAAGTTCTATAATGGCATTTTGAAAAGTCAAATACCATTGGCGAGGTGACTCTTTCAAACCATATAAAGATTTTCTCAACCTATATACTTTATCTTCTTGGCCTTCAACCACAAATCCTTTGGGTTACAGCATATATATGATTTCATTTAAATCTCCATTTAAAAATGTTGTCTTTACATCTAACTGATGTAAGTCCAAATCATAGTATGTAGATATTGCCAGGATTATTTGTATGGATGCAAATTTTGCAACTGGAGAATATGTTTCAACATAATTTATTCCCTTTTTTTGTGAAAATTCTTTTGCAACCAACCTTGCTTTAAACTTATCGATTGTACCATCGATCGTGTATTTCTTTTTCAGAACCTATTTATAGCCTATGACTTTCCTTCCTTTTGGCAAATCAGTCAATTCCCATACTTGGTTTTTCTCAATGGATTCAATTTACTCATCCATGGCTTTCCCCTAGTCTGATGCTTCAGATGAGTTTATAGCTTGCTGATAAGTTAAGTTATCATTCAACTCATCTAAATCCACCGAATTACACACTTCTTCTATATGATAAGTGTGATATTCCTTTAAGTATGATGGAGTGACCATTGGCCTTTTATGTCCACTTAAGGTTTCAGTTGTTTCAAGAAGATCTTCTATGGGCTCAAAAGATCATTGATCTAGGTCTACTAGATCATGAACACATTCATCATTATTTTTCAATATATCATTCTTAATATCTTCTAAGAATTCAACATCTCTGCTTTCAATTAGTCTGTGGTCCTTATGATAAAATTGATATCCTTTTGAACCTTTCGGATATCCAATGAATATACATCTTAATCACCTACTGTCTAGCTTATCTCTAGACTGATCAAGGATCTTTACATGTACAATAGATCTCCACCTCCTGAGATGACCTAGGTTGGATTTTCTTAGAAATCGTATCTCATATGTTGTAGTGAATACAGCTTTACATAGTACTCTATTGAGTATGTAAACCGCTGTACTTACTGCTTCTCTCCAAAATATCCTAGGGAGAGAGGTATCGATTAACATTGACCTTGTCATATTCAACAAGGTTTTGTTCTATCTCTCTGTTACACCATTTTGTTGAGGTGTCCTGGGCATTGGATTTTGCTTTGAAATAACAAAGTCTTTACATAATTAAAGAAATGTTGCTGAGGTATATTCACCACCTCTATTTGATCTTAAGACTTTGATTGAATGCCCTAATTGGTTTTCTACTTCTTTCTTATATTTTTTAAAAGCATCTAGTGCTTCAGATTTATGTGCTAAAAGATATAAATACATATATCTAGAGTAATCATTGATAAAGGTTATAAAATAACCCTTTTGACGATTTGACTTTACTCTAAAAAGTCTACATAAATCCGTGTGAATAACCTCCAACAGAGTTGTTCACCTTATTAATTCCTTGGGAAAACTTTTCTTTTCATCTTTCCTTGTATAAAAGTTTTACACTTGTTGAAAGTATTTTCCTGAAAGTCAGGCAGCAAGTCAAAGTTGGATAGTTTCCTCAACTTTTTCAAACTTATATGCCCAAGTCGTTTATGCCACATATTCACATCAGCAGTAAAGGCACACTCAATATAAGTAGAAGAAGTACCAATTTTATTATCACATAATTTAAATAGTTTATGCTTTACATAAAATTCCCCAGAGAATAATATTCTCCCATGCTTTCTCACCGTCATCTTTCAAGGAATAAACAACCTCAAAACCATTCTTTACTAAGGTAGGGACTGAGACTAGATTGCGCCTTATAGTTGGTACAATTAATACATCAATTAATACAATCGATTTGCCTTATACATAAATCCTAAATGACCCAATATCCAAAACATTCGAGAATGTATTATTACCCATGTAGACTCGATGTTCGTTGGATTTATATTCCTTCAAGTCCATTGCCCCTTCCTTGGTCTTTAAGATGTATCGTGTAGCTCCGAAGTCTATCCACCAACATGTAATCGGGCGATCCATTTATAAACACTCTGAAATCAAGCAGATTATGTCCTACTTTTCTAACTGTCCGCATTGTTGGTTGTGTCCACCACCTTTCTTGTTGTGGCAATCCCTCTTGAAGTGTCACATCTTTCCACAGTTGAAGCACTTGACCCAAAAAAGTGGTTTCCTGTAATTTCTTAAAATTTTGACCACCCTTCTTGTTATTCTTGCCAAACTTCTTGTTTGGTTTATTTTTCTTCTAGTTGGTTTTCGAGCTAGACCCTATCTCATCCTTTATCACTAGCAATTTTTCTTTCTCTTTTCTCATCGTATGTTTTTGCTCTATTGCTAGTTTTAGGAGCAATTCAGAAAGGTTAATTTCAGGCCCTAATCTAAGGGTAGTGGTGACCATGTTCTATGATGGGGGGTAAACTATTTAAGATAATTGATATCTGCATCGGTTCTGCGATGACTGATTTTGCCATGACTAAGTCCCTAGTCATTACTAACATGTGGTTTACATATTCTACTATATTATCTCCTTCTTTTATTTTGAAGGAGTTGTACTTTTGTAGTAGCAACTGCATATGTAATTTGGTAGTTATGTCATACTTAGCTATTATTGAGTCAAACAACTCTTTGGCGGTCTCGTATTCTTCGAAGACCCTAATCAAGTCATCCTCCATGTATGTCAACATAACTGTCCTTGCTATTGTGTCATCCTTTAAAAATATTTATACATTTCTATTTGTTGCTCAATTACGTTTGGTGGTGCCGGACGCATGGTTTCCTTTAGTACGTACTCAACACCCTCAAGTGTTAGAGGAATTGGAATTCTCCTCTTCCATGTTTGGAAGTAGACCGTTTATTTTCTCAGTTTTTGTCAATTGAGACACACATATTCTAGAACTCATTTTTATGTGTTTGATAATTATAACAATTAGACGGTGTAAAAAGGAAATAAACATAAAGCAACAAGCACACATAGCAGAGACCATGTTAGAACGATCCATAATATCATAAAAACAAACTAAAGACATTTTATAAGAAACTTAGGACAAACTTGCAATTTTCCCAAAATTTTTGCCTTTAGCATTTTTCAAATAATACCAAGGGTAAAACTATAATTTTAAATATCTGACCACTTTTGAAATTTTCTAAAAAAAGGCTAAGGATAGACTTGTAAAATTACTTGTTGATATTTCTGTAAAATTTGTCACTGATCTAGGTTAAAACTGTAATTTTAACCCTCAATCCGAATGTGTAATTTTATCAAAAGTATAGGGACAAACCAGTCTTTCGATAAAATGGCAAAAAGGAAATTAACTCAAATCGAGAAGGGCAGTAACGTAAAATTGTAGCCTAGTATTTTGTAATTTTTACAAATTATCAAAGGGTATAAAAGACTTTTTGCTCAATAAGGGCATAACAATCTTTTTGATTGGGGGCAGTCTTGTAATATTCAAAATCTGGATGGGGTAGAACAGACTTTTGAATCCGCTGCCCAAGGCGATTTCTTCGAAACCGCTGGGTCAGCAACCTTCGTGGCTTGGTTCCAGCCTTTCGGCCTTCGGCCGATCGCGACTTGGTTCTGGCTTTGGCCTTGAGCCGACCACGTCTTGGTTCTGCCTTTTGGCCGACCATGGCTTGGTTCTAGTTTTGCCCTTCAATTTTTTTTTTCTTCTTCCCCTTCTCCCTCTTTTTTTTTTCGAAAACAATAATGCATACTTTTTTTTTGCAGGGTCAACAACTTGGCCCTAATACCACTGATGACTGTTTGTTGTCGGAATCCGATGTTGCGTCTGTTTTTCGTCAAGCCATCCAAGTACGCTTGCAGTGGAACAAAGGTATGTGATCTTCTAGTTTTTGAGGTTTTCATGCAATGGAGTTTTCCGAGGAAAGATTTTTTCACTGTTCTCATTTTTTTCGTTTGCGTTGCTCTGTATTTATAGAGCAGTGTGTGCTCCCCCTTTCCCAGTTATCCTACTGGGCTTCCCTCATCCGGAGTGTTCTTATCCAGACTGTTACCGAAATTCTCGGTTGTTATGGCCACCGTATCTATAATTCGTGATTCAGGTGACGGACTGGATGGACAGTCCAACCATTACCTGAGCTGGATTGCTGAGAACGGCCACAACTTAACATTAAGTGTCTCATTATCCTCCTCCCAAGTAAACTATAGTTTATAACAATATAGTACCAGAATCTTGTGGCTCTTAATTAGCATCATATTCATTCTTTAAGGTCTTCAAATATATGTTCCTAGGCAGTTCAAAACCACCAAGTGTTAATCCACAATAATTAGGATAGGATAGGATATCCTAATTGACTCTAAGAGGCATGATAAAAGTATCATCATTGTTTGAGAAATGAGTTTCATAGTATGCCATTGTGGATGACTCTAAGGGCACAACTGTTTATGATCGAACATAGAGACTCTCAATGGTATTCTCAGCAACATTTACTAAGAAACCACTATAGTTATAAGGTCACAACAGTTCACGACCATTGATAGACCTATGACATGCTACTGCATTAATTATGGGGCATTTATAATATAGTCTACTAAGTGTGAGGTAAGTTCACCTCATGGAGTTTTAGGACTTGAATTCTTAAATCACTCGTGAAGAAGATATTTGACATAAGGCATTAATGTAATTCTCTAGTTATACATGCATGACAATAATGACATCAAAATATCGTGAGTAAGCCATGTACCCTGGTTCATATGTATCTAATGATTCAATATTGTTCTACCGTTCTTTTTTCGAATTAGTGGTAAACATAATTTACTAAGTAAAGATTTAAGTCATGGGACATCTTTGTCTGATACATAAGATTTTTAGAATGAATAAAATCTTCAAAATGCTTTTTATTTATTCTAAAAAATGATGGGAGAATCTAAGTGATTATCTCTCATAATAAAAGGAGGTGATTAAAATTGAAAGGTGTTACTTTTTAAAAGGCCCAATTGCTAAGAAAAGGGTTTCATAGTAAGCCGTTTTGTGTGGTTATAAGGTTACAATTGTTCACAACCTAACAAAGAGACTCTCAACGGTATTATGAATACCATCTACTAATAGTTACCTATTGAGGAAGACACATTTATTTCTTGTTGGGTGGCATAAATAGGCACAATGTTTTACATACCCATTTTCTATTAATAGCCTCTTGAACATTCAATTTACGATTTTCAATATAATTCAAACAACCAATTGAATAGGTGTGTTGATTCACTTAAAGAAAAGAGAAAATAATGCTCCTTCATGAGATATTTGCAAACTGAACATTCATGTTTGTTGAGAGAAGTTAGAGGCTATAAAGAGGTGTGCGACAATCATATTAAATAAAGAGAGTGAAAGTCAACCAAATTGCATCACCTAGTCTCTCCCACTGATCTTTCTCTCACTCAATACTTGCCTTGGAAAAGGTTTTTCATTTTATTAATATGTTACTCTTTAGTGCATACAATAGTGATAGGTTTTATTCTTTCTCACAGTATTATTGATTGCCTTGACCAAATTGTGTGCATGCAAGACAAGTGGATTGTGATCCCATTGTATCTTAAAGAAAATTCACTAACATCTTCACTGGTTTTGTGATTGTGATGGTGGCAAAATCAACTTAAAGGAGAGTGCTTTGACACACATTGGAGTTCTTGTGTATAATCTTCACAATTCTTTATTATACATAGCATCATCATAGATTTTGGGTTTTCAACTTATATAAACTTCTGCATAACTTATTGTAGGTTTAGCCGATAGATTCATATCACTACTTTTGCCTATTAGAGATTATCTTCATTTAACATCAAGTGAGTAACATAGGTTAAGGTGGTCATTATTGTACATCAATATAACAGAATCTTTGTTGCTATTGTTTGACAAAATAGGTTCCATTTCAAGTGTTCAATGCAAGCTCTTTATGTTACTAATTGGATTCAGCAAGAATTGAAGACAACATTCTGGTTGTTGACTGTTTTTCTCAAGAAATATCAAACACCAAAGACTCAACACCTCATCGCCTTTCTCATTTTCATCTTTCCTTTATGAGGTTCATAACAAGTCTATGAAAACTTATAGGTTTTCATCACAGGATCTTGCATGGTCTGATATAAAAATTTGGTAAATTATGTCACACAACTTTTGATCATCTACATTTAGATTTTGGTGGATCTCTTTGGCTTCATCCTAGGTGTATCATCTAGTTAACTTCTCACTAAAGAGAGGGTTCTCAACAATATCATAGCCTATTAGAACCATGCTCGTTGTAAGATTAGATTCCAATGGTTGATCTCACAAACTCAACTTATGGTTTTCATGTTAAAGTTATTATCATTATTTTAGAGCTTAATTAGGAATAATTGATATTTTTAAGCATTTATATATCTAACACATTTTTTGGTAGGACCCTTCCATTTGGATAGCCATTATGAATCAAGGTATTCTGCTTTGTTTGCTACTTCATATAAATGATTTTGAGGATCCACATCCATGGTAGATAGATCAACAAAACACAAGCTGCTAATTATGCCACCTTCCCACTAATCAAATTTCCTTTTTGATTTCTTATTGCTATCCGGTACCTCCCATGTTTTTGAACTGCAATGCAAGAACCATAAATGGAATATAGATTATTTTCCACATATTGATTGTGTAAGAGCTCTCTTCTTCATATTGATTTTCTCCTTTATTATCTTGGGACATTAGTGATATGTATGATTAAACATATTAAGTGCATAATATAATAAGTGTAATCCTTCGTATTCTACATTAAATTTATAGCTCAATATACTAAACCTGGAGAAGAGTATTGGTGAGATCTAGTTCGGTGCATACTCTTGTTAATGCCAATAAACCAGTTGGATATGGTTAAATCCTCTTTGCTTATCCTCTCTATGTGATTCACAAGTCCTTCAATCATATGATCTTAATACAATTTTAAAGGGGATGTCTAGAATCTTACACAAATAAGAACATCATTTATATTGTCTTCCACATAATCAAAAGAAGAATTATTGACAAATTACGTCACATAATATTCATTATCCACATCTATAATCTCAATTAAAACAACGTTCACATGCTATTTAATCTAGCTCCATGACCAAATCCTTCTTCGCAATAGTTTAACGATGATCTCTTGTTTAAAAGGCTTTCAAGTATCAACCTTCTCTTTTATGAAAAAGGAATATTTGGTATTGAAATGTTGGCCCAATGGTACTCAATGATTTTATAATCTTTACCAAGACATTCTCATCTAGATCATTATTCAAATATCAATAGCATTGTGTCCAACCACATAGCATATATATCTAGTGCCCTATTCAAGTTCTTCAAACCCATTTATTGTAAGAGATTAACTCCTCCACTCACCGGTCCATGCTTAGATTCATTGTGTTCTAGTGCAAAGTTATCACCTTTGATCTTCTTAGCATTGTATTGAACGATGGTCCAATGTTTCTTACAAAAGTCACTTACCACAAATTTTTTCTAATGATGCACTATCCAACCACTAAAATTTCTTGCTTTGCATGAAGGTTTTATGCTTTTTAAGAAGTTGATAGTGTCCTCGACTATACATTTTTTTATTTACACATGTGTAAACACCCTAAAGAATTTTTTTTTTAAAATATTCCAAAATTCGAAAGACTTGTTTTAAATCTTTTAGCTTTAAAATGAAAATTTTAAATCTTTAAAATAAAGAGTTTTAAAAGGTTTCAAATTAAAGTTAAAAGTATAAAGCCTAGAAGATTTGAGTAAAGCAGGCAGAAAGCAGGTTGACAGGTGAGGCCCGCTTCGAGCTAGGGTCAGGTTCGCGAAGGAGCCGGGAATCAAGGGAGTAGATCAAGTCCAGGCATATCCTCATCCAAGATCAAATCAAAGTGGACGGCCTCATCAAACCCAGCCAAAATTAATTAAGTCCTAGACATGATCGAATTAAAAAGCCTAACCTAGCTTGAATTGAATGTTCTTTTCGACCCATACCAAAAATTTTCTAGCCTTGTTCACCCCACACCCTCGGGCTAAATACCAAATTACATTCCTACCTTGCTTGGATTAAATGGAAGAATCAAAGGGAAAAGCCATGTCGACTTGAAGAAGCAAGGATCGGCCGATTGGACTTGGAGGCCTCAAGCACCTAGCCGACCATGGCTAGGTGCACTTGATTCAAACCACAACCAGCCCACATGGGGTAGGTCCATGGCTAACCAAAAGGGGACTACTCCTCTCACTCTTTCACTTGAACATGTTGAGGAAATGGATTGGATATGAACATTGGGCGACCCGCCCCAAAGAAGGGCCTAGAAAGGCCCTCCTTGGCGTATAAATAGAGGCCAAGGGGGGCGTGTTCTCCCATCTTGAAGTGAGTGAAGAAAGTGTTGCTCCTTGAGTTGCTTTGTGAGAGATTGTAGGTTGCTATGGAGAGGCTTAGAGAGGGAAGAGGATGCTAGGATTAAGGCAAGTGTTACCCTTTAGGTTTGAGTGAGAAAGTAGAGTGAAAAGAGGAAAAGTGAGGGCCGAGCACCATCATCGGAGGCCGATTTCTTGGGAATCCAGGTAAGTGCTACTCTAACTTGATTTATCCCCATCTCTTCTTCATATTCAATTCAAAAGGGGTTATATTAATGGAGCTTTGTCTCACCTTATGATGTAATAGAAGTAGATATGCTAAAATTTTCCTTTCCTTTGCTTATGCACTCTATGTATTTGTGTTCTTGATTCTACCTCTCTATATGCTATAAATACTCTATATCTTTTAATCTCCTCTATGCTTAAGATATTAGATATATTTCAATTCATTTCTCTTCAGCAATTTAATTTGGGATGTTGTGTTGTTGCACTTTAATTCGTGTGAGTTTTGCATCATGTATGTTCTAAAAACCTAAAATTTGTTTTTCAACATCACTGCATATGTTGATTATTTGATTTTTCATTGTCGAACCCCTGCTCCAATCCCTCAGAAATTTATACTATATCTACACACACATACTCACTCATAATAAAATTTTCAAGAATTTTAGAGCCATGCAAACACGTAATTAAAGTTGTGCAAGATGAGGGTAATTTTTGAAAACTATTTGTCAACTCTATTTTCCTAAAATAGAGCCTGTGTATTCATCCCATAACTCTATTTGTAGGCATCCAAAATCATTGATTCTTAGTTCATTGGAAAGTTAATCCATAACTTTTCAACAAGACCAAGTGCACTAAATTTGGAACTCTGAGCACTAAGATACATGCCCATCTTTGGGTCTCTCTATTTCTGTAATAGAACAATTTTGGTTGTGTGAGGAGAGGCATTTTGTTGAATTAATTCTACAACATCTCAATCCCGAATTCAAAACCAAAAGGTGTTCTAGAATTTCCATATTTCAGGCTCAATCCTGTAAATTTTAGTGAATTTTGGAGGTGTCTAAGGGACTCAAAATAATTCGGGAAATAAGTCCTGAAAATATAACTAGTTTCTATTTTTCAGAACTTGTGAATTTTGAACTTGAAAACTAAGTGCACTAGTTTATCATTTTCAACGCCCTATTTTCACAGGAATTTGAAACATCACCAGCTTATTTGGAATCCTTAAAGTGCTTAGGCTGACCCTTGAGAATCGGTTCAAGAAGGCCTAAAGCGAAAAGAGCCTGCTTAACCACAATCGCCAAGTAAGATTCATACTTTTGCTAGTTTTTAAAAACTAGCTAGCACGCTCACGCACGAAGTATAATTGAAGGGATTGCTTCAAGTCTTTACATAGGCTTGGAGTGAAAATTTCACATTTACAACATGCATATGAATATATGCATATCATTTAGATGAATAGTATTTAAATCCAATTAGTGATTAAATGGCTAAGATGGCATCATTGCATGCTATTGACATATAAATTTTTAATAATAAGACAAATTATTGTATGTAAGGTCCATTTGGCAAGGATGATGTATGAGCTAAACCATCTTGCTTGCAGGAGTAAGAGTAGTAGACTAGTCTCATTCTAACAATGAAACATGACCAAATTTTTGTCAAACAAAAGGTTTAACAAATTTTTTTGGTACAATTAGAGTGGAGTAAACCTAGAGGATGGCAAGGTTCAACATACAACTACAATAGGTGGTGGTAGGGCAGTAATGTTTGCATTAACATAGTTAAAAGTAACAAAACACTCAAGCAAGCAAAGCTATAGTGGCATCGATGAAAGCACTCACAAATCTTTGCTAGTGCTTTTCTCATTGCATCCACCTCTACATTGAATGTATCTTCTTAAAGTGAGTGGATAAGAAAGTAAGAGTTTGCATAACTGGGGCTCGGGTAAGGACACACCATAAGTGTTATCTCTAAAAATTGAAAAAGAAATCCAAGGAGGTGGGAGTAACTGTCAATAAACAAATATGACTAAGACCGTTTTCACTTGTTCTATTGCTCTAGAAGTTACAAAAAGTGATATAGAGAAGTGAAAAAAGAAATATAATCAACCCACTACCATCTATAAAAGGGTGGATCCTCACCTTGAAGAGCATCCATCAAACACATTATCGACCCATTTATTTCATTTCCTTTAGTTTTGCTTTTTCTTCATGGTTGTAGCCATTTTGTTTTACCTAAAAAAATCTTTTTTCATTACCCTTAATTGACTTAGCTAAATATTTTAGAAAGAGTTGTGGACAATTACTAATTGTTTACACAAAATATTGTAAAAAGAGTTGTATACAATTACTACTCGTTGTTTGGATAAAATATCGTAAACTCCATCCATGTAAGGGATCACCCTTGCATGACCAGTCCCAAGCTCGAATAAAGGAGGAGGGTTGCATTAGGCTTCTAACAACCAGCTTAAAACCTTATTGGACTTATCTGTTATGGATTCTACCAATTATGATCATTGAGCTATGTGAAAACAGAGAATCCATACAGTTGACCCCATCTAGTATGGACAAAGGCTTAGTTCTAGTAGTTGTTTGGATAAAATGCTATCAGAAGTATTAACTAAAGAATTAATGTATACAATATTCATAACTGATGAAGTCATCAACCCGATTAATGTGGATTTAGTTAATGTTAAAGCAGTCATCGATGAAATGACTGTTCCATTTCAAAAGTTGTCAATGTAGAACAATCCCTATCGGCTCTCCAATAGTGACCTAAAATCGATGGCTGAGCCCACTATTATTTCTGATATAAGCAACCTCGATGGCTCTAAACTAACTAGAGTGCATGCCATCACACCTTGAACTATCTATTGGTATGGTTGCTTGAATCCACTTACTTCAAGAGCAATCACCTTAAAAGTCAATGGTGATTGCCTATATTATCCTATTATAAGGTCAACCATTTCAAAGGATGGTTTAACCTACTATGATTACTTGTTGGCTTATGGAGTGACCACTTCCTATATAAATTGAGTAGGATGCCGGAGCCAACCAATTTGGGAGGCAATCACTTCATAATAATGTGCGCTTGATTGCTTATATGCCTTTGTTGGGGGCTAATGACTTCATATAATAGTCCCTCGTATTACTCATATCTCTTGATGATCACCCAATGGAGAAATGGCTTGATCGATTGTCTATCCTACTCTATGAACTTAGCTAATGCTTGACCAATAGGTACATTGTCTCATTTAGTCAAAGATAATATTATTAGATATAGTAGTAACGAGATAGATAATATGCAAACACATGCAACCGCTAAACTATTTAAGAATGTACCTATATTATCGGTTGCATGTAGGAAGCCTCACCACAAACAAACAAGTAGGCTCTCAATAATTATGAGTCCATTACTAATGACGTAGCAACAATTCACAAGGAGATGAAGATTCACAACTTATCAAATACTTTGCACCACGGGAATGACCGACGACAATGTGGATGAAGGTTTTGAGAATGACACTGTGAATGCCAATGATAAAGTACTAAAGGTAGTAGGGTGCGATATGTTATTGCTAAAAGTTGAAAAGAGTTCCAAAGAGACACTTGTAGGGAGTAATTGTCCGTTAACAGATGCGATTAAAACTACAATGTGATCCATTACTATTGAAATTACAAAAACCAATTGAGAGAAGTGGAGAAGGTTCTTGAATCAACTCACCATCAGCTATAAAAGGGCGACTACCTATCTTGACAAGCATCCATCAGACACATTATAATATGTTTATTTCATTTTCCTTACGTTTTTTCTCTTTTATAGTTGTAGCCCTTCTCTTTTAACTAATAAAATTTTCCTTCTCATTCTCTTTTTCTGCCCTTGTGAGTTTGATATTTCTTCATTCAGTTGCATAATCAAAACCACAACTATCACTATATCATAATCCGTCTCAAGTTGCAAAATTCGTGAAAAGTTAATTTTAAGGTGGATTTTCTCTGTTCTTGAATGCCTTAAAGCCTTGTCTCATGCTTTATGACATCATCGATCATGAATTACTCGAATGCGAGTTCGAACATATGAGATACATAAGAAACAATCTTATACTATCAGAGAAATCCAAAGTTCTAGTCGGTCGGACACACCTTCCCGAGGAAATACTATAACTCAATAGTTTCTTTATCCAAATTCACTGATCTTTAGTCCCCTGTAAATGTCCCTTAGTACTCTTTTTGTGGGGATCGAGACTTATGTGAATCGGATGGACGATGGAGTTACAGTGAAAACCAATCGACCCTATAAATAGGCTACGAAACTGAATCATTTGAACTAAACACTTTACATTCAATTTCAATCATTTGAATTAGTTTTGTTGGTGATTGCACTTTACGCAAACATACTCACGAATTTAAAATATGATGGGGGTAGAAATTGAAGGACAGTTGCTCATGTACCTGGTCTGTTATCCAGGAAAAAAAAATTAGATCACTCCATACACGTTCTTCCGTGTTTGGTGTTTGGTGTTTGGCATGGAGCACAAATTTGAGGTTCGAGTATGAGTTCAAAAATAACTTCCCGATGTTTGTGATCCTCCAGATTGCCATGCATAGACCTTATTATTATCAAAATTGATTTGGATCCTACGCAGTCGATTGAGATTTGGACCTGGTTTGGACTGAAAAATACTAATTGATGTAATCCATACGGACAATTGGATCATATGTTACATGTAGATGACCTAATCAGCCTTTGATCACCCACCAGATTCATGTTAGGATTCGGGTTGAGATATGAAATTGAATAATGATTATGAATCCAGTTGTTAACGGGTTACGGGATACCGTTTTGGTTACGGCCCAGTCAATCTGATAATTGGATTCGTATTTCCGGTCAGACTCGCGTTTGAACCCGACCCCTTAGAACGCAACTCACTAAACAACGGACTATTTCGAAATTGAAATACGAAAGAGAATGAAAATTCCTCGACGGTAAGAAAAAGTTTTACAAAGAGAAATTTTCAGGAAATATTTTGCCCGCCAATTTTTCTTCTCCTCTCTTCCTTCGTTTCGCCCTCCCTTTTATATCATTTGACGTCGGGAAGACTGTTCCTCTTCTTCATTCCAGTCTGCAGAAGAGGTTCTGCGACGCTTGATCCATGACGACTCCTGCCAGCGGGAGCCAGAGCGCTTTCAGCCTTGCTCAACCGTACAGGCTCACGAATACTACGTATTCTGAGATTGCCCCGTGCCTGCCGCTGCCCGTGCTCCCTTTTTTCTGCGGTGCGGATGATCCGGAGATCCGTCTGTTCAATGAAGCAAGGACTCGCGATCTTAACCGGCCTGAGATTCTCGCGCATGCGGCAAAGGTTGCTGCTTTGCTCAAAGCTACGGACGTTAGTTACTTGTAAGTGCTTGCGAAGCTCTGTATCTTACAATTTATCTTCTCCGAGTTTGTATGGTTTGAAAGTTGTTAATAAAAAATCGTATATTAGTTGCTGGACTGTATTTATAACACACACTACGCAACACCGTATAAGATTGTTACTGCTTCTTCTGCTGCTGGTACTGCTACGTCGTTGCTATTATTCCTGCTGCTTCTACTGTTCTTCTTCTACTGCTGCTACTGCTGCTGCTGCTACTACTACTACTACTACCACCACCTACTGCTACTCGTATCATCATGAAGACTACACAGCACAATTGGGATGTTTTGTCTATATGATGTTCAAGAGTGCCGTGAATGTATTGCAAATTTGCGATCAGTGGCACGGACATCTTGCACATTTGTTGCTACTAGTACTAATCTCGAAAGATTGACATCTTGCATTTTGTTATGAAACATATGTTTTTTGATCATCAACAGTCATTTGAAATATATCTGTTTTGGATCGTTAGAGTACTTTTTCAGAATCTTAAGGCATTTTTAGGATTTATATGCTTCGCGGGCTTGTGTTGACAAAAGGGGAAAAAGTATATGGAGGGAATATATATATATATATATATATATATATATATATATATATATATATATATATATATATATATATATATATATATATATATATATATATATATATATATACATACATACATACATACATACATACGGAAAAGGGGATAAGCATATTTAAAGAATATATATTATACACATACATACATACAAAGATGCACATGTATGTATGTAAGTAATTGCATTCAGACAGAGAGAAAGACATTTACCCACAGAATCTGCACTATGTTAGATGGATTAGTGTCAATGTGTTCATGTTGGCTTCGAGTAACAATTTGCACATTCATTTTAAGTTCCTTTTTTGCAAGGCTAGTTTAAAGAGTTGTTAGCAAGCGAATATCCAAGGTGTTTTGTGCAATTATTCATGTCTGAAGAAAATGGTTCAAAGTTGCTACTGTCTAGAGCCTTGAAATGACACCTCTTAGCAATGATAGAAGGGACATGGGATAGCAAGTATATACACAGATAAAGGGACCACCCTTCTATAGGGCAAATTTATGTAATGCCTTAGATACAATTCAGCATCGCAATGTGAAAAATGATGGCTTTTCTGCAGGTCCCTGAGAGGCAATTTTGGTTCTTGTGCTTCTGCACAGCCTGGGAGCCTTTTGTCGTTAGTTCTTCACTATGATCCTGGTGCATTTAACTACTCTATTCCAGGTAACTGCAGTATTTATATTTTCTGGTATCTTCTTTACATGTTTATCTTGACTTTGTTTAGTTGAGAAAGGTCCATGTTGATTTTATCTTAGTAAACTGTTGGGGAATTTCGCATTGACTAGCAAATTAGGTATGGTAAGTAGTAGTTGTGTGCCTGGTGTCCATCTGGTCAGGTTACCCAGTGTTAGCGATATTGATGTGTAACCTGTATTGTTCAGCTGACACTTATTGCTTGTATTCCCCTTTGTTTTCCTTTCTATTTTAAAGTTAAAGAAGCAAGAAAACCTGAAAATTCTGAAAAAGAAAAATGCTAAAAAATTTAAAAGGCCAAGACATATAAAAAGAACATACATATGGCATAACAACAGTAGCATATCATGATTCATTAATAAACTAAAAACTTTAGACAGTGTAACAAACTAATAATAATGAAATAAATCATTAACAACAAATTAATTACAAAATTAACTACTGTTGAAAAGATATCAAACCACATATATATTCCATATGACAATATTGTCAAGAACAACTTGTAAAGTTCTAAAGTCTAAACCCTAATATATAAGCAAACCACATTTAGGTTTGATTAGTACATACATGATGATGTATATCGGTTAAAGAAAATTCAATATCCATATGGTTATTGTTTTTTCCAGCATATCATGGAAGTGAGCTAGTACAAATTTTTTCCTATTGTCCTTGACTTCCAAAGCTTCAACCATGTTAGCTTTTTGTTTTCTTGTGATACTGCAAATCACATTTAGGTTGATCCCTCGGAATGCTTTATATTGGTAGGTCCTTCACTACCTGAAATATTTTTATGAGGAAAAAGATTCAGAGGACAAGAGTCTTTATCTCTTGAATTTTTTTCGTCCTCAAAGCGGCACATCCATAACCGATCAAAATCAGTGAATGAAGTGGAAGCCAAAAGCGTATTGGTACCCATATCAAATAGGGCACCGCTATACCATAGACACACTGTATCATACGATACAGTACAATTTATTTAATTAACTCTATAAAAAATAATTTTTTAATAAATCTAATGCCTAAGAAATAATTTAAATTAATGAACATAAGATATCTAACACAATCAACATTAAACAAAATCGAATCCAAAAGCTTGATTCAAATTAAAACATGAGGAGAGAACTAAGAGTTGCAACTTACACGTTATAACATCATTAAATACAAATTACAAAGTTATAAACTACACCAAGTAAAACTACTTAAAACCTGAAACCATAAGTTAGAATAAAACCATCATCTAACAAAATATGAAAAATACAACAATTATTCATTGATTAATTCCACAAAACGTGGATCATAATCAACAAAAGTATCATAATCGTTGTAGTCATGATCGCCGTCATCATCATCATCATTGTCACCATCACCATCATCTCCATCTTCCTCCTCTATAAGTGGATCCTCCAATCCAACACCTTCCACATCATCATTTCCAATTTTTTCTTCTACTTCTATTGCCTTCAAGTTTTTATCCTCTATTGAAGGAGAGTTCCTCCTCTTTGACCCAATCATCAAGAATATCAACATTTTCATAGCTCAATAGGTCATATGGCACCGTCCTTACCCTTCTTCCATCTATTTGCATTTGTCTACAAAAAAACAAAAGAAAGAGTAAATTGTAAAATGACATTGTAGACTCATTAATCATTATTAATGAGAACTATGGGGCAATACAATAACAACAACAACAACTAAGTCTTTTCCCATACTAGACGGGGTCGACTACATGGATTCTTTGTTTTCACAGAGCTCTATCATATGCCATGTCAGCAGTTAACTCACAATAAGCTAGATCATTCTTTATTGTTTCTTTCCAACACTTTTGTGGTTGTCCTCTACCTCTTTTAATACTTTCCAAATTTAGTTTTTCATACCTTCTTACAGGTTCTTCTTTCTATATGTCCAAACCATCTTAAACGATATTCTCTCATTCTATGATTTATCCTCTATTGGTGCCACTCCTAATTTGTTTCTAATAACCTCATTATGTATACGGTCTTTTCTTGTATGACCACTCATCCATCTCAACATCTTCATTTCTGTCACAAACATCTTTTGTACATGTTGATGGTTAATTGCCCAACACTCAGAACCATAAAACATGATAGGTCTAATTGCTGCTCTATAATATTTACCTTTTAACTTTAATGGTATCTTCTTATCACAAAGAATACTTGATGCTCCTCTCCATTTTAACCGACCAACATTAATTATAGCATTAATTCTATGTGTAACATCTCCATAAATTCTTCCATCAGTCTGAAAAATTGACCCTAGGTATTTAAAACTTTCCTTTTGGGGATGCAATGTGTGCCAATTAATTTTGCTTCTAATATTTTTTTCCATAGTTTCAATTTTCTATTAACTTTTTCCTTAGACTCTTCCACTAACACAATGTCATCTGCAAATAACATACACCAAGCCACTTCATCTTGAATATGTTTTGTTAACTATGGGGCAATACATTTTTTTTAAATTGTTACCTTTGTCTTAACTTCATATTATATATAATATATACCAAATCATGAAGATAGCATGCTCTAGTTTGTTTATCTTCTTCTTGTGAATGCATTAAAAAAACTCTAATTGCGTTAAAAAAACTCTAATTTCTTTTGTATCCACTCAAACTACTTCTTTGGCCGAATATATGTAAGCAAACCTCAACAAGTTCGATGCCAGCGGTTTTTGCCCATGGACACGTGTGCTTATGGGGCCATCGTAGGATGCGAATGGTTTTTGCCACTTAGTTTGTGGGTTACCTAAAAACTTAATTGATAAGCACGTCAAATCGGACATTCGATGATCTATCTTAACCAAGCATTTTCCCACACTAGGTGGGTCCCTTAGGGTGTAGCGTGAGGACTTCTTAAGAGGCCATACATTCTAGTTCTATTATCGCTTGAACTTGCGTGAGCTCAGAGTTCATTATCTAAAGTAGTGTTATTCGTATCATACCATATTGTGCGATACGGTATGATACATATCATATTGTTAAGCTCCAAGATACGACACAACAAACAATATCGTGTATCATAAAGTATCTTGCTGTATCGTATGCTACGACTGATACGACCAAGTACTCTTATAAGGGTCCCAGACCAAACAGAAACTCACATTTTTGTGGGTTTCTAGCTTCTAGTCAAGGCTCCCTCTCGTGGCTCCCCCCTTCTTGGTGTTAAGGCTCCAAGAAAAGGTGCTCTACATCATTCGTGCAAGGCTCCCAACTCGCATTGTAGGTATATATTTTTAGTTTTTCAAAATTTATTTGTATTTGTTTTTTGGTGTTATTTGCGTTTTACTTTTTTTTGAATGACAAAATATGAAGTTATGAAGTGTGTATATAATTTTTATTGTATTCGTGACGTGGGAGACACTATATTTGAGTGTTATGTTAAGATTGAGGATTTATGAATTGCTTTTATTTTCAAGTTTTTTATTGGATTGAAGTGTTAAATTGAGATGACATTAAGTGGTGTTAGAGACTCCCAATCTTGGTCCAATGATTCAACATGTTAGTGAAACGCAAATATTTTGAAAACAATGTCAAGTTGAGATGATTCCTTTGAAAACAAGCCAAGGAAATCCTCGTCACATTTCTCAAATCGGTTTTCCAAAAGCTCAAAGAAATCTTCTAAAACTCGAGATGAAAAACTTGCTTCTTTGAGAGAAAGAGCAAGGCAACTTGAAAGGGAACTCGAGGCCCTAAGTCAAAAGGCCAAGGTATATCGATCCCATGAAAAATCATCTCGGGTACATAGAGAGAAAAAGCATACCCGAAAAACCAAATTGAGCCCAGAATCCGATGAAAGAAATTAGGTTACAAATGCAGCAAGTGTTGAGATTGAATCATCTGACCTTGCCCATCCTCTAAGCACCCAATTTTCTAGTGAAAAACCCAAAAAAGTTTTTTATGTTTGGAAAGATAAAAAAAATGGAAAATCTTCTAAAATAAAAAAAGATTTGAAAATAAAAAATTTGAAATTTCGAGAATTGAAAGTGAAGTCCACGTTTCTAGGCATATAAGCGGAGTGGGGCATGAGGATCACTTCCCCCACATCACTCCACATGTTCCACAAATATTCGCTCCGATGGGTTCCAATCCCATGAGCACCACTTCACAAGAGAATGATTGTTGCACACACATAGGCTTGGAGGATGAAATCCAAGACCTCGTAAAGCAATGGGAGCTCGAAGCTGTGCATGAGCTAGAGCAACGACGCCTGTAAGGATGCTTGCTCTCACCATAAAAAGGTAGACAAGCTTGAAAAAAGTATGTCCGAAACTCATTCCCCCACAAACTCTCTACTCGATCATCCCTTTGTTAGTTTAGGATCGATAACTCATTCATATACATTGGATGCATCGAATCACACTCATGCACCCACGTACCCACCAAATGTGCCCAAGAATATGGATTTTCAAGGTGCGCCGAATATCCTGTACCAAGAAAAAGAATTTTAAAAAGAAAAACAAAAAGAAAATAAAATTCAAAATACGGTAGACATGGTTACTCCTAAGGCATGCATCGACATCCTTGGTACACCTAACCCTACCATGAACAAAAATGTTTCTTTGAGCCTAGGTTTGTATCATGAAACCGAACCTACGACCATGATTTTTCCCAACGTCCCTAAACCCACCAAGGGACTGATCATGGTTTCCCTTGGGACCCATACCTCTTAACTTTGCAAGGGATTAAACATGCTCTCCCTTTTTATCCAAATAAACCCAAATCGTCCACCCCTAGGGGCACATTGGGTTGCACCTAGGGTCAATCCCCTTATCATCCACCTACTAGGAGAAACCGAGCCACACCTGGCCAAGGTCGTCCATCTCTTAGAAGAATCCAAATCACCCAAGCCATCCAAACCTAGGGTCGTGTGCCCCTAGGAAAGTCCAACTCTTCCAATTCTTCCACAATCCCAAACCTACATCTCTTAGACAAACCTAAAATAAATCGAGTGTATAATCATGATTTTGATGACACTCGATTCCAAGGCCATCCACTTTACAATTTTTTTTCAAAACTCAAGAAGCCTTGGAATATGATGTTGAACATGGGATACACACCTTATCAAGGTCTAGGAGCCCATAACCAAAGTAGGTTAGAGCCCATCCTACCTATGCCAAATCCAAATCGACATGGATTGGGCTATATCCCATCCATACCCCCTGAGCCACCACCTAAGACCACTTGGGTCAAGGGTGTCCTAGAGCCCACTAACACTGAAACCTATGGCTTAGACCTCTTGTTTAGAGTCTAATTCATGGTGTTTTCTTTGTAGGTTTGATGGAAGATCCCTCTTTTAAAAAAAATCCCAAAAAATTATATATTTGGAAAAACCAATTTTTTTTTGAAAACTTTTAAAAGCCAAAAAAATTTGAAAAATCTGAAAGTTCCAAAAAGAAAGTCTTTTATATTCATTCTTCTAGCATTTTCTTTGAAAAAGACAAAAAAATCAAAAAATTTGAAAACTCCAAAAATTTTGGCTGTGTACAAAGCCCATTTTCGAGTTCTTCCAAACTTGTATATATTCCCAAACCAAAATCGTTCAAGTCCATCATTCACAACCCTACTCTCTTGTCTAACACTTCGCTAGAAATTAAAACACTTGAGAGTGATCAAAGCAAGGAGGAAGATCCTCTCATCCATGAGGAAGATCAAGCCTCCGAGCTTCTCGAATTTCATAGAATCCTTGACTTAGAAAAACCTTCAAATTCCGTAGGAGGGGATTTTGTAGAAATCAACTTAGGGAGTGAGTCTAACCCAAAGTGTGTAAAAATAGGTGTATGTTTGCATGAGCATGAAAGAGCATCATTCATTGCATTTTTGAAATCCTATGTTGATGTATTTGCATGGACCTATGAAGACATGCCGGGTTTAGACCCTAGAGTCGTAGAACATCATCTACCCTTAGAACCCAATTCGAAACCCGTTAAGCAAAAGCTTAGAAAAATCCATCCCGATGTTCACTCCCAAGTGAAAGAGAGTTTAGAAGATCTCTTAAAAGCTAGATTTATAAAACCCATTGCTTATTCCAAATGGCTTTCAAATATTGTTGAGGTTGGAAAATCCAATGGGAAAATTTGGATTGCATTGATTTTAGAAATTTGAACAAAGCCACTCCAAAAGATAATTTTCCTCTTCCAAACATTGATTTGATAGTGGATAACACTGTAAATCATGAAATATTTTCTTTTATGGATGGCTATTCGGGTTATAATCAAATCAAGTTAGCACCAAAAGATGAGGCAAAAATTGCTTTTACTACACCTTGGGGCACATATTGTTACACGGTTATGCTATTTGGTTTGAAAAATGCTGGGGCTACATACCAAAGAGCCATGATTACCATTTTCCATGACCAAATACATGAGCTCTTAGAAGTATATGTGGATGATCTTTTGGTAAAATAAAAAACCCGATGCACACACATACAATCTTTGTAAAAAGTTTTCGAAAGACTTAGGCTTTATAAAGTGAAGCTAAACCCTCAAAAAAGTGTTTTTGGAGTGGAATCGGGCAATCTCTTAAGGTTCATGGTCAACCAAAGGGGCATAGAAGTCGACCCCTCTAAGTATCGAGCCATCATAGACATGCCTCCACCCTCCAACTTGACCCAAATCCGAAGCCTCCAAGGTTGACTCGAAGCAATTAGGAGATTCATCTCCAATTTAGCAACAAGATGCGAACCTTTCAATAGGCTTTTGAGAAAAGGGGTTAAATTTGAATGGGATGCCGATTGCCAAAAAACTTTTCAAAGGTTGAAAACTTATTTGGTAAATCTTCCGATTTTAAAACCTCTAAAGCAAGAAAAACCTTTATTTCTTTATATTTATATTCATGCGAATGCATTGGGTGCTTTGCTTGCTCAATATGAGGATGATAGTCTTAAGGAGTATGCTATTTACTACATTTCGAAAACTCTATTGGCATATGAAAGAAATTATCAAGCCATGGAGAAAATGTGCTTGGCCTTGGTATGGGCTTGTCAAAAGTTTAGACATTATTTCCTAGATCATGAAATTTGGATAGTGCCTAAGCTTGATCCAATCAAGCAGTTGTTTGAAAAACCTATCCTAACGGGTAGGCTAGGTAAAAGGCAGCTCCTCTTAATGGAGTATGATTTAAAATTTCATCATCAAACCTCCATTAAGGGACAAGCCCTAGCCGATCATATGGCCGAATTGTCTCTTGAAGATACATATCCCATACTTGATGAAATGCCCGATGAAGGCATCTTTGCAAATGAATTTCAAAACCATGTTCTTTTAATGAAGATCAAGTATGGAGAATGTATTTTGATGGGGCAAAGAATCAACAAGGGGCAGGTGTAGGGATCATCCTCATATCCCCTGAAAAGGGAGAAATCCCAATTGCCATTCTACTAGATTTTTTATGCTTAAATAATGTGGCTGAATATGAAGCACTCATACAAGGCCTAAAAATTTTGAAAAATTTAGGGACATCATGTATTGAAGTCTTTGGAGATCCTATGTTTGTTATAAACCAAGTTTCAAAAATTTGACAAGTCAAAAATGAAAAACTCATACCATACCACGAATTGGCCACTCAATTAGTCGATTCCTTAAGTCATGCACACTCACCCACATAGGTAGAGGATAACACCATAGCAGATGCCCTCTCTTCCCTAGGTTCATCTCTAAGGGTTGATCCCACCATGGGAACTCGATCCTTATAAATTTGGCACTCACCCACTCCATCCACCCACGATTTGGAGATTTGCCAAAATGACCAAAATTCCATGAAAAAACCTGGTTTCAAGACATTAAAAACTTTTTTAGAAAATAGAGGATTTCTCGAATTTGGAGTTATCATCGAATTTGGAGCAGCAGTTAGGCCTGCCATGTTTTATGGTTATGAGTGTTGGGCAGTTAATCATCAACATGTACAAAAGATGTCTGTGACAGAAATGAAGATGTTGAGATGGATGAGTGGTCATACAAGAAAAGACCGTATACATAATGAGGTTATTAGAAACAAATTAGGAGTGGCACCAATAGAGGATAAAATGAGAGAACATCGTTTAAGATGGTTTGGACATATAGAAAGAAGATCAAAAGAAGAACCTGTAAGAAGGTTAGAAAACCTAAATTTGGAAAGTATTAAAAGAGGTAGAGGATGACCACAAAAGTGTTGGAAAGAAACAATAAAGAATGATCTAGCTTATTGGGAGTTAACTGCTAACATGGCACACGATAGAGATCTGTGGAAACAAAGAATCCATGTAGCCGACCCCGTCTAGTATGGGAAAAGGCTTAGTTGTTGTTGTTGTTGTTGTAGAGGATTTCTCGAATTTGCTTCTTCCAAAGATAAAGCTTTGATTCAAAAAATTCCAACTCGATATGTGATTTTGGGAGGGATTCTTTATAAAAAGAGTTTTACCGGCATCTTGTTGAGATGTGTAGACCTTGATGAGGCTAGGACCATAATGCATGAATTCCACGATAGAGAATGTGGAGGCCATGTCAATGCAAATATGATGGCCATGAAGATACTTAGGGCCGATTATTTTTGGTCCACCCTTCAGCAAGATTGCCATGATCATGTTAGGAAATGTCATCAATGTCAAGTGCATGGACATGCCATTCATATCCCATCGTCCATGGACATAGGTTCATCTTAGCAGCCATCGAATATTTTTCTAAATGGGTTGAAGCTACCTCCTTGGCTAATGTCCAAGGACAACATGTAGTAGCATTCATTAAGAAAAATATCTTGGCTCGATTTGGAGTTCCAAGAGACCTAGTATCGGATAATGGCACCACCTTCAAGAATGAGAGGATGGAAAAGCTATGTAATACCTATGGCATAACTCAACACATCTCATCGCCCTACTACCCTCAAGGCAACGGCCAAGCCGAACCCACAAACAAGACTCTCATAAGCATCATTAAGAAAACCTTAGAGAATGGTAGGACATGGCATGAGAAGCTCGATAAAGCCTTATAGGCTTATAGAACTTCCATCCGAACACCCACAAATACCACACCATTCGAGTTGGTCTATGGTACAAATGCCATACTTCCCATTCATACCAAATTGCATTCATTTCATACATCACTTGCACTCGACCTACCCCTAGAGACTTTACAACATGTTAGAATGGTCGAGCTTGATTTGTTAGATGAGAAAAGGCTCCTTGCTATGGATCATGCACATGCATACCGACAAAGGATAACCTGACATTATGAAAAGCATATGAAGGCTCGCCACTTCAAAGTGGGAGACCTTGTATTGAAAATCATCCACCATCGTGGCCCACATCCACTTGGAAAGTGGCGGCCCAAGTGAGATGGTCCCTATGTTGTAAGGGGAACAACCACCAACAATGCATATTGGTTGATTGATGTTGAGGGTAGAAATTTAGTAGACCCTATAAATGCTCAATACATGAAAAAATATTATGTATAGGGTCTATGTTAGATTTTTTTCAAAAGGATTTTAAAATGGATCTCTGATCATTTGGCTACTTCAGAGGATAGAAATTAAAATTGGCACACATTGCATTCCCCAAAAAGAAAGTTTTAAATACCTAGGGTCAATTTTTCAAAGTGATGCACATAGAATTAATGCTGGTTGGATAAAATGGAGAGGAGCATAAGGTATTCTTTGTGATAAGAAGATACCATTAAAATTAAAAGGTAAATATTATAGAGCAGCAATTAGGCCTGCCATGTTTTATGGTTCTGAGTGTTGGGCAGTTAATCATCAATATGTACAAAAGATGTCTGTGACAGAAATAAAGATGTTGAGATGGATGAGTGGTCATACAAGAAAAGACTGTATACATAATGAGGTTATTAGAAACAAATTAGGAGTGACACCAATAGAGGATAAAATGAGAGAACATCGTTTAAGATGGTTTGGACATATAGAAAGAAGATAAAAAAAGAAAACAATAAAGAATGATCTAGCTTATTGGGAGTTAACTGCTAACATGGCACACGATAGGGATTTGTGGAAACAAAGAATCCATGTAGCCGACCCCGTCTAGTATGGGAAAAGGCTTAGTTGTTGTTGATGATTTTAAAATGGATCTCCTTTGAACTTATTGAAAGAGAATTAAGGTTGATCGTATAACCCTGAATAAGGGAATTGGTGCTTTATGAAAAGTAGAGTTTTCAAAATAATGGGGTAACATTTCAAAAACCCTTGGCTTACAAAATGAGGCTTTGTTCAAAACAACAAAATATTTTCAAATAGTGGATGCTATTAGGAAATAAGATGATCTTGGTTAAATCAAGTAGCCGAAGGGATAAGTTTCCCCCCATTTTACTTCTCTCTCCCAAAAGGAAAATTGGCAAAATCAAAAGAAAAAAAGAATACAAAAACTCCTCCAAAAAGGGGTCTTTCTTTAAATGGAAAGAGGGAATACAAAAATTCCTCCGAAAGAGGTATTCTCTTTAAATGAAAAAGAAAAAAAGAGAGGGAATATGAAAAAAATCATCCAAAAAGAAAAAGAAAGGGAGGCCCTCCATGTTCATACAAAAAGCCAAAGCTCAAAAAAGAGCAATTTTCCATCTCTTTGCCTTAAACCACGGGACGCTTCAAAAGGGACCGTGGTAACTCTTTCCCAAATCCCTATAACTTATCCTAATGGAGAAAGGTTTATCCATGAAAATCTTAAAGTAGGTATAGAATCTACTTATTTAGATTTTATTTTGTTTGAGAATTAGACTTTGTTGTGTGGGAAATGAAATTTTGGAATGTTTTCCAAAAATTTCCTACAAAACCTCTGCTAAGTAATGAGTATTGAAACTCAAATTAAGGGAAATATGAAAAATCGGAAGTCTTTTTGATTGAAGCAAAAAGGAATTCCCTTTTAAAAATGAATTTTGAAAACCCGAAATGTCAAAACGACATGGGATTATCCTACTTGGGGCAGTTGGCTTTCATAGGCTTCTCCTCAAGCTCATTCATTTCTTAAGTGAGTTTCTAAAACCTCACACTCCATGTGTATCACACACACTCCATGTGTATCACACACCATGCATGCATCCAAAGTCGTCCATGCATGATCATGTTTAGGACAAACACCCAATGTAGGTCAAGTCCCCTTTGGCTAAAATCCCCTCTTCTATAGCCCGAGAAAAATGATTTAGGAAATGAAGGATGATTTATATTCTGAATAATAATCTGGAAGTAAATCAAAAAGGGTGTTTTTCTTCTTTGCCATTATCCAAATAAATTTGGATTAATGCCAAAGAGGGGCATATATAAACACCCTAAATCAATTTTTCCAAACACCCGAAATTTCAAAAGCCCAAATGATTTAAAACCTTTTGCTTTAAAATAAAGATTTTAAATCTTTTAAAAGGTTTCAAATTAAATGTTTTAAATTAAAGCTAAAGGTATAGGGCCCTGAACGAACGAGTTGCTTATCAAATCAAATCAAGAACTTGTTTGAAACAAATACAACATTTGATAAGGGTTGTCGACTGGTGCAAGTGGGAACAGATTGAATCTTGGGTTGATTTCAAAGATTTATCAAGCCTTGTATCAAATTAAATCAAGCAAGGGAAAGTCGAGCCTCAAAGAAGGTCGATCAAGGCATGGAACCACCATAGCCGGTTGCACCTAGGTCATATTGGCTAGGACCAAGGCACATGACTCAAGCTCAAACCGGCCCACATGGGGTTGGTTAACCTTTGACCATGAGGGACCACCAAATCACGTAGAATTGAAGGCCTTGTGGGCTGGGTTGAATCTTGGATCACCCACCCGAAGGAAGGGACTAGAAGATCCACCCTTAGCCTATAAATTGAGGCCAAGGGTGGGGCGTGGATCCCATCTTGGGAGTGTTTTTGGAGAGGCCAGTAAAGTGCTGCAACTTTGGGATTCTTGTGAGAGTTTGAGAACTGTGAGGAAAGAGCTTAGAGAGGGAAGGGAGCCTAAGATTTAGGCCAAGAGCTTTTGTGAGAGTCGAGTGATCAATCAAAGGGGGAAAGGGACCAAGTGAGGGTCGACTACTACCTTGGAGGCCGATTGGGGTGTAAGTCCGGGTAAGTGCTGCTCTAATTTCATTCTTCCACATCTCTTCTTCATATTCAATTCAAAAGGAGTTGTATTAATGGAGCTTTGTCTCCCCCCATGATGTAATAGAAGTAGATGTTGAAATTTCTCTTTCTTTTGATTATGCACTATGTGTTTGAGTTCTTGATTCTACCTCTCTATATTCTATAAACACTCTATATCTTCTAATCCCCTCTATGCTTAAGCTATTACATATATTTCAATTCATTTCTCTTCAGCATAAATTCGTGATGTTGTGTTATTACATTTTAATTCGTGTGAGTTTTGCATCACGTATGTTCTAAAAACTTGAAATTTGGTTTTCAACATCTTTGTATATGTTGATTTTTGATTTTTAATTTCCGAATCTCTGCTCCAATAATTCCAAAATTTTGCACGCTACTTCTATACACATAGGCACACTCCTAATAAAATTTGCAAGAATTTTAGGGCCGTGGAACCTCGTAATTAAAACTGTGCAAAATCAGAAAATTTTTGTAAACTGTCTGTCCATTCAATTTTTCTGCATCAGATCCTAGGTATTCATCACATAACTCTGTCTGTAGGTTCCAAAATCAATGATTTTTGGTTCATTGGAAAGTTGACATCCATAGCTTTCCAGCAAGACCAAATTCATTAAATTTGAAACTCTGAGCACCGAGATACAGGCTCATCTTTGAGTCTCTATATTTCTGTGACAGAACAGTTCTGGGTGCCTGAGCAAAGGTACTTCCTAGAATTAATTCTGCAACACTACAACTCCGAATCAAAATCTGAAAGATGTCCCAGACTCTCCACATCTCAGGCTTAATCTTCTAAAATTTTGATGAATTTTGGACGTCTGTAAGTCATTTAAAAAGATTCGGGAAACAAGTCTTGAAAACAGAGTTTTCTGTTTTTTAGAACTTTACATCTTGAACATGAAATCAAGTGCACTTATTTTCCATTCTCAAACACCTTTGCTTTCACGTGAATTTGGAAATATCACCTATCTAGTTGGAATCCCTAAGCGCTTAGATTGACCTTTGAGCATCGGTTCAAGAAGGTCTAAAGTGAAAAGAGCCCTTTTAGCCATAATCGCCCATCAGATTTAACTTTTGCTAGTTTTTAGAAAACTAGCTGCCACGCTCGCGCACGAAGTAGAGTTGAAAGTTTTATTTCGAGTCTCTACATAGGCTTGGAGTAAAAATTTCACGTCTACAACTAGGTCAACTCGACTTTCCTTAAGTTGATTTGGGTTGAGCTTGAGCCAACTACTCATTCCAGAGCTGAGCAACTTTTAACATTTTCTCTCGTACAGAGATGCTCGGACCTACCTAGTCCAGCCCATGGACACGTGTGCTTATGGGCCATCATAGGATGCCAATGGTTTTTGCCACTTAGTTTGTGGGTTACCTAAAAACTTAATTGATGAGCACGTCAAATCGGAGATTTAATGATCTATCTTAACCAAGCATTTTCCCACACTAGGTGGGTCCCTTAGGGTGTAGCGTGAGGACTTCTTAAGAGGCCATACATTCTAGTTCTATTATCGCCTGAACTTGTGTGAGCTCAGAGTTCATTATCTAAAGTAGTGTTATTTGTATCATACCATATCGTGCGATACGGTGCGATACATATCATATTGTTAAGCTCTAAGATATGACACAACAAACAATATCATGTATCATAAAGTATCTTGCTGTATCATATTCTACGACTGATACGGCCAGGTACCCTTATAAGGGTTCCAGACCGAACAAAAACTCACATTTTTGTGGGTTTCTAGCTTTAGTAAGGCTCCCTCTCTTGGCTCCCCCCTTCTTGGTGTTAAGTCTCCAAGAAAGGGTGCTCTACATCATCCGTGCAAGGCTCCCAACTCGCATTGTAGGTTTATATTTTTAGTTTTTCAAAATTTATTTGTATTTGTTTTTTGGTGTTATTTGCGTTTTACCTTTTTTGAATGACAAAATATGAAGTTATGAAGTGTGTATATAATTTTTATTGTATTCGTGATGTGGGAGACACTATATTTGAGTGTTATGTGAAGATTGTGGATTTATGAATTGCTTTTATTTTTAGGTTTTTTATTGGATTGAAGTGTTAAATTGAGATGACATTAAGTGGTTTTAGAGACTCCCAATCTTGGTCCAATGATTCAACATGACAGTGGGGTACAACAGTTGAGGGAAAGAAATTGAAGATAAAATGTTTGTTTTGTGAGAAGATGGTTTTTGGTGGAATTTCACAATTGAAAAATGACTTATGAGGGACTAGGAAAGAAGTTTGCCTTCCACGGGCAGAGTTAGAAAATTGTCAGAAGCCATTACATGATAATGTCTATAGATAATTGAGAGCATACATTGGAGGAGACAACAAAATGATGATTTAGAGATGTTTGAGGAAGAGGATGATGATGTTGTTGGATTGGGTGAGTATTCTTTCTGATAGTAGGATAGAGGTTTGTAGTAGTAGTTTTCGACCGCCAACTAGAGGAAAGAGGGTTGTTGAAGATGTTGCGAGTGAAAGTGGTAGAAGAGGAAGAAGTAAAGGAAGAGCTTCCTTTAGCATATGAATATTTTCCCCTCCTAGCACTATACATGGTGCTTAACTTGTACTTTATGCTGCTATAACTTAATAAGAACTATATGAGTTGGAAAACCTTGTAGTGGGCAGATGATTTTATGATGCATGCACTCATTTAATGCAACAAAGAATTTTCATTTTTAAGCAGTGACAGATGCAATTGCTAACATTGATCCAAACTCCAGGGTATAAGATGTCCTTTTATCAAAAGTTGATAGGAAAGTTATTAGATAAGACTGTCCTTGAAGTGCAAGAATATTGTTCGACTTTGAGAGTCATGGAAGGAGACAAAATGCACTATCATGATAAACAAATTGATAGATAGGCAAGGAAATACTCTGTTAAACTTTCTTTTCTATTGTTGTAAAGGACTTACGTTTTTGAGATGTCTAGACATGTCAGAGGAGAGGTATACTTCAGAGGTCTTAAGGCAAGAGTTTGATAAGGTGATATCTGAGGTTAAGCTAGAGAATGTAGTTCATTTCATTACAGATAATACAACTAACTATAAAGCAGTTGGTAAGGAGTTAACATATACTTATAGGACTTTCTATTGGACACATGTACAACCCATTGTTTATATATCATACTTGAGGATATTGGTGAGATGGATGAGATAAAGGCAATAACTAAGTATTGTCAAGATATTACTAAATTTACTTATAACCATGGTTTTGTATTATGTATGATGAGGATATATACAGATGATGCATAGCTCATTCATATAGCTTCAACTCAGTTTGCAACTAATTTCTTATTTGTATAAAGCATTGGGAAACAAAAGCAAGCCTTGAAGAGAATGTTCTCCTCAGATGAGTGACAATAATTTGCAGAGTTGCCTTAAATAGAAGAAACAAATGGTTAATTCACAGACACTCTTAAGGAGTACATTTTGAAATGCATGTGTTAGACTATTGAGGATTACATGTCCTTTAGTGAAGATTTTGAGATTGGCTGATAGCGAGAAGAAACCATTTATGAGAAGTTATTGATAGGGCAAAAAAAGCCATTAGAAGTAATTTCATTACGTTAATTCACACACTGCGTAACATGTTTTTGTCTAACTTTCACATCATTTGGGATCTTTTGTGCTCTAAGCAGTAGATATATTTGGATGCTTAGTTTCTTAAGATTCTCACTGATAGAAATTTAGCGAGAAACTTCTACTATTTCACTAGATTTAGTGTGGTGGTTGTTTAGCACACATATTAATCACACTCTGTTTCAGAAGTGGTTGAGTGTCTTCTGATTGTTTTCTATTTTCTAAGAGTGAATTATTTTCTCCAAGAGTTGGACTGGTGAAATTTTGCTTATGCTCAAATTGGTGCTATCATCTTATTACCGCAGTCCTAATCAGATACCATATCATTAGTTCTTGGTGCCCTGGAGGCCTCTCATGCATCTCTTGTAATCCTGGCCCACAAAGATATGCCAAAACAGCTTTATAAAGAAGTATGAACTCTTTTCCTAACTGAATTTCCTATGCTACTTTAGTCCACTTGTATGGTTGATTTCCAAATGCTTGTGTGACAAATTGTATTGCTCTTTAAGATAATTGACAGAATTATAGAGTTCTCAAGACATCAGATAATGGACTACATGTTGGCCTGTGATCCCTCTTATCGTGCTCTTCATAAACCAGGGAATGATGATATAGTAGACGGTAATTTCTTCATGCAGGTTCTAATCTGTGTTGTCTTTTATTCCCCCCACCTCCCCCGCCCCCCAAAAAAAGAAACTGTCCAACTGGTTTCTGGTCATAAATTTTGAACTGGCAATCTTATACAATTTGCTACATACAATGACTTTTGTTTTTGGCCAGTTTTTTCCCCCTCTGATGGCTATTGAAAATGGGAGAAAGCTGCATAGTAAAACAAAATTTCCACGCTCACCCTGACCCCCTCTTATTTTGTTATATTGAACATCTATCTTGGGTTTGATAGTGTCTTTCAACTTCCTCGTTTTTTAACCAAATTCCCTAGGGCATGGTTGATGAATTTAATCACCCAATTAAGCAAAAATAATCACGAAGTGAAGCAATACACCCAAGACACAGAAACTGGGAATAGGCGCCCTCATGGCTGCCGCCCTCTGCCTCTTTCTTTTCCTGCTTAAGTTCTTAAAACCTAATTACAATTAGGGCTTTATGCAGATTTATAACTTGAAAGACTGAAATGCCCTTAACTAGACTCACTAATTTCCGACTGAGTACAGTATCCAAATTGGATTTAAATCTGATCCAATTTGATCCCACACAATCAAACTAACTGATCTACTGATTAAACTAATTGACCCACTAATCTAAGGACTATGACAACAGACACTAACGAAAAATGCACACTTTGATTTATTCCTTTTAACACGCCCCCTCAAGTTGGGTCTTGAGGACTTGAAATACCTAACTTGCTGAGAGTCTTCTTTAGATTGGATGTAAACATGGGCTTGGTAAGAATATCTGCTAGCTGCGCTTTTGATCGAACATGTATCATGTTGAAAATTCGTTGTGCAATTTTTTCTCTAATAAAGTGATAATCGATTTCAATATGCTTGGTTCTCTCATGAAAAACTGGATTTGATGCTATCTGCAGCGCTGCCTTATTATATGTAAGAAAGTTAACTAGTATCAACTTCTTCAAGCAAATTTCTTTCAATAGTGATAAAATCTATATTCCTTCACACATGCCAAGAGCAATCGCCCGATACTCTACTTCTGCACTAGATCGAGCCACTACAGTTTGTTTCTTGCTCTGCCAGGATACCACATTTCCTCCTAGATATACAATATAACCTGAGGTAGACTTCCTATCACTTTTAGAACCAGCCCAATCAGCATCAGAATAGATCTCTAATTCCATGGATGAATGAGGAATATACCATAAGCCATAAGAGATAGTTGATTTCAAGTATATGATGATATGAAAGACCATACTGATATGATGCTTAGAAGGAGAATGCATCCACCTGCTAACATAACTAACGGTGAAGCTGATATATGATCGAGTAATAATGAGATAAATAAGTTTGCCTACTAATCTCTGATATCTTCCAATATCTTCATATGGTTCTGATTTGGCTTCTTGGCCTTCTTTGGCAATCTCAATAGGAGTAGAGCATATTCTGTAATCTTCCATCTTTGTTTCCTTCAATAAATCTAGGACATACTTCCTTTGACTTAGGAATAACCTGTTTGCACTCTGTATAACTTCAATTCTCAAAAAATAGTGGAGCTTATCCAAATCTTTTAAGCCAAAGAGAGCATGTAATTCCTTCTTTAACTTAACAATACCTTCATCATCATCTCCACTAATAATAATATCATCCACATATACAAGTAGTATAATAGTTTTTTCCTTTTTGTGAATGAATAGAGTATGGTCACTGATACACTGTTTGAATCCCAAACTAACAATACCATCACTGAATTTTTGAAACCAAGCTCTAAGTGATTGTTTTAACCCATAGATAGACTTCCTTAATTTGCACACTCTATTACCATTCTGTTCTTGATAATACCCAGGAGGTAAATCCATGTAAATTTCCTCTGTGAGGTCTCCCTGAAGAAAGGCATTTTTCACATCTAGCTGCTATAAGTTCCAACAATGATTAACAATACTGAGAATAATTCTTATTGTGTTCATCTTTGCTACTGGTGCAAACGTTTCAGTATAATCAATACTATAAGATTGACTGTAGCCCTTAGCTACTAGTCTTGCTTTATACTTGTCAATGTTCCCATCTGATTTATATTTCACAGAATATACCCATTTGCAGCCCACTATTTTCCTATCTGGTGGTAACTATACCAGCTCCCAGGTTCTATTTTTTTCCAATGCTGAAATTTCATCCTTCATAGCTGCTTTCCATTCTGAGTATTGAGATGCATCTTCAAATGTCGTGAGCATATGAGTATTATCTGCATTCATCACAAACAATTGATACTCTTTTGGATAGTTAGTAAATAAAACCATCTTTTGCAGTGCATATTTACCCTTTTCACGTTTTCCTTTTCTGAGAGCAATGGGTAAATCATTAAGGTCAACAGTAGGATTTTGGGAAATTACCTGAGAGGGTATTGGAGCTGATTCAGGGTGAGAACTTTGATCTTGAGTAGCAGACTGATCCTGAGCAAAAGTTCTTCTCTCACCTCGAGTATAACTCTGCCACATTTTCTTTGGAACAGGTGGGACCTCCGCTGTTTCTTTTTCAAACTCTGAATAATCTTCATTTGGTAAAATGGGATACACCATAGGAGAGTGTCTACCAGAAGTTTGACTTTTAGGTTTACCATAAAATGGTATATTCTCATGAAAGGTAACATCCATTGTAACATACGATTTCCTTGGTGCAAGATCATAATATTTATACTCCTTTTGAGTAGATGAATATGCTAAGAAGATGCACTTGACAGCTCTAGCATCTAATTTGTCTCTTAAACTGCAGTGTATATGGACAAAACATGTACATCCAAAGACTTTTGGAGAAATGTGGAATGATTTTTTAGAGGGACACAAAGAACGAAATGGAGTATGGCCTTTTAGTACTTGACTGGGCATACGATTGATCAAATAGACTGCAGTTATAACTGCTTGCCCTGAAAAAAATTTTGGAACATCATAACCAATTAAGAGGGTTCTAGCCACTTCCAAGATATGTCGATTTTTCCTTTTTGAAACCCCATTTTGCAGCGGAGAATAAGGACATGAGGTCTAATGTAAATCCTGACCAAAGATCCTCCCCGTCCTCAGGTCCTGAAAGAAACACCCAGATGAATAAAAAATCACTTTATATTTAAAGTCTTGGGTAATAGCGAATACTGATAATAAATTAACTGAAATATTGAGAACATGTAAAACATTCTTCAATACTCCAAGTGATGTAATAATGCTTCCTTTCCCAATAATGGGTGTATAGGATCAATCGGCCAGTCTAATGTTAATTTTACCTGAAGTCAACTCATAATTATCAAAGAACTCTCTTTTACCCACTATATGATCAGTAGCTCCAGAGTCAATGACCAATACTCTGAGATATGAAGAGTTTACATTACCATGAGCCATAAATGAGAAGGGGTACGCCATAGTTGCTTGAGGTGTGGAAGTAGAAGTAGAAGTAGAAGTGGAAGCAGAATCATCCAGTCGAGCCTTCAACATCTCAATCTCTTTTTTTATATCTGTCAGTAAATCTACAATGCTCTTTGTAGTTTGTTTTCCACTCTGATCACTGCTAAAGTAAGCTTTGTTGGGCCTATGCTGATAATACGAAGGTTTACCTACAAGTTCCCAGCATGACTCCTTCGTATGTCTCGATTTTCCACAATGTGTACAAGTTAGTTTATCTCTTTCTTCTGAGGTTACGGATGACCTGCCTCTGCCATGTCCATAGCCTCCTCTACCATGAGGGTATGAGGAGGTAGAGGAATTCCTCCCTACAAATGCCGTTGTTTCTGAACTGGGCTTCATTTCTTTTTCCTGACGTCTCCTGTCTTCTTCTTTGAGTAGAAGAGAATATACTATACTGAGAGATGGAAGTTCTTCTCTGCTGAGTATATTATTCTTAACAGCCTCATATTCAGGAAAAATACCCTACAAAAGGTCAAAGACTTTTCTTTCTTCAAACTCCTCATTTCTTTCATGAGTACACAGTTGACATTTTATTTTGGAATAAAGTTGCAGTTCTTCCCATAAGCCTCGGAGTTCGGCATAATACTCACTAACTGATCGGCTACCCTGTCTACATTTTCTGATTTTCTCGATAAGATCATATTTCTTAGCTATATTCTTCCTCTGAGCATATGCATCCTGAGCAACAAACCAAATATCTTTGGCAGTTTCCAAAAATATGAATGTACTTCTAGTAGAAGGAATCATTGATTGTAGGAACCAAGCACTAAAGTGCATTTTCCCTACGCCATTTTGCATAAAGCGGATCTGTTGGTGGTGGTTGAGAAATATCTCCCGTAAGGTAGTCCCAACGCCCCCTGGCCATTACAACAAGTTCAATGGATCTGGCCCATTGTAGATAATTCTTTTCATCCAACTTGGTATTGGTAATTTGAAAGACGTCCCCTTTGTCTCCAGTGTTATTGTCACTTTCTTCTGCCATCTTGTTTCTATCCATCAAGATTATAGGTTACTAATGATCCTCTTTTTTTCTTTTTTTTTGGATGATGTGCAAGTGACCCACGACCAGAGTATTGGGGATTGATTTCTTGTTATCCTGCTATAGATCACACGGGATAGGGTATTGGTGTGCAATCAGCTACTGTTGTACTTCAATGTTGATATAGACTGAGAAGAAATAATCCCAAGTGGTATTTTTCCTTAATAAGTTCGTAAGAAACTGAATACTTGATATGCAGTCAAACACAATGGTAGACGAGATCCTTGTTGAGAAATATTTATGTGCTTTAGTGATGCTTCATGTGGGTGACTTGATCCTAATGCCTGCGAGTTTCTGCTTTAATGACCATATACAATCTGCACATTTCAGGATCAATGGTTGTGAGACATTTACCTTAAATGTGGGCCTGCACACGTTTAAGAAAGTCACGTATGCTTGAATAAAAAATAGGCAGTCAACCTTGGGCCAGGGATCTAACTTTTCTTGATTGTCTTCTATCTTTCTTCACAATTTCTATTGTTTTGCAGGCCGCGACAGCTTCCTCTTGACGATGATCACTTTTCCACAAGATTATATGAAGAACTTGCGCTAAATTTCAACCAATCAGCTCTGATACCATGATGAATTTAATCACCCAATTAAGCAAAAATAATCACGAAGTGAAGCAATACACTCAAGACACAGAAACTGGGAATAGGCACCCTCATGGATGCCGCCCTCTGCCTCTTTCTTTTCCTGCTTAAGTTCTTAAAACCTAATTACAATTAGTGCTTTATACAAATTTATAACTTGAAAGACTGAAATGCCCTTAACTAGACTCACTAATTACTGACTAAGTACAGTATCCAAATTGGATCTAAATTTGATCCAATTTGGTCCCACACGATCAAACTAACTGATCTACTAATTAATCTAATTGACCCACTAATCTAAGGACTATGACAACAGACACTAACGACAAATGCACACTTTGATTTATTCCTTTTAACAATGGTTTTGTCATGTAGTTATTGCAATTGATTGGCTTTTGATTCATGGCTAGTTAAATATTGTGATTCAGGTGATGGAGATGAAAATGATGCTGACATTAGTTCTGTTGGCAAGAGAAATCGTCGTAATCAGAGAGTTGTCAAAGCGAAGAAGATAAGTAACAGGTGACACTCATTATCGATTGTAAAATATTTTGGGGTGCATCTCTTGCAATTAGTTGTTTTCTTTTCCAAGTGAAGTAATATGTTGTCTAACACATGCTTCTTTGATCTCAGAGTCATTGGTGTTGTTGGTGCCATGATGCAAAAACTTTGTACAATTCTTGGTTTTCTTAAAGATCTTCTGTCTATAGAACAGTTAGCGATAGTAGCATTTTACAATTGGTGAAGACAACTTTCACTACCTTCCTTGTAGATAATGTACAACTCTTGCAATTGAAAGCGATTCCCTTAATATCTATGGTATGTTTCTCCATAGATGCAAGTTACTCATATGCTTGCTGAATTGCTCTAATTCTTTGTCTCATGGCTGTAGGTTTGCTCTGCATATTCACAGCATAGGAAATTTTTGATTGATGAAACTCTTGAAGTGCTTTAACTCCGCCCATGTAAGGATCACCCTTGCATTACCGTTCTCAAGCTCGGATAAAGGAGGAGGGTTGTGTTAGGCTTCCGACAGCCAGCGTAAAACTTTGTCGGATTTTTATAACATGGATTACAAAAATTATGAGCATTGCTTTGGGGCGTCCCCGCTTAGCGACGTGCTGCAGAGCCCGAATGCAGTAAGAAGTAAGCAAGGGCCACTACATTTTCGCCCGAATGTAGTGAATCAATTACAGAGAGGGTTCCCACATCATGGACGGGTGTGGGTAAAGAAGTTAGTCCCGCTACATTGCCGCCCGAATGTAGTGAAAAATTTTCAAAGAGGGTCTCCGCATTTTGATTATGGATGGATGCGGGGGGGTAAGGAAGCTAGTCCTAGATAATAAGATTCGTGTTGGTTCTTGGAATATCGGAACATTATCCGGTAAGCTAATGGAGGTGGTAGATACTATGATTCGGAGAAAGATTTATATTCTATGTTTACAAGAGACAAAATGGGTTGGAGAAAAAGTAAAGGAGATAGAGGATACAGGTTTTAAATTATGGTACTCAGGTAAAGAAAAGGCTTGAAACAGAGTTGGTATTATCATAAATAAAGATTTAAAGGAAAGTGTAGTAGATTCGCATCTACTATGCTCTCATCAGGGACTAATCTGTCGATGCATTCAATGATTCCTCGATTAACCTCACCATCCCTTTTGAAGGTTGCTGAGTACCTCAATGATGGGTTTAGATAGTAGGCTGCTGCATGAATAGGCTGATGCAATTGTTTATTCCATCTACTATCAATTATTTTCCACATAGGCACATAATCTCTTTTTTTTCCATTAAAGTTATTTCTGATCGCTTCTTTTGCCCTGTCCATGGCTTCATAAAGGTAGCCCATAGATGGTTTCTCCTCGCTGTCAGCCAATCTCAAAACTTTCACTAAAGGACAAGTAATTTTCAATAATCTGATACATGCATTCCAAAATGAACTTCTAAAAACCGTTTCTGTAATCTCATTTAACTTTCTGTTCCTTCTGTTTTGTGGCAACTCTGCAAATTGTTGCCACTCATCTGAGGAGAACATTCTCTTTAAAGCTTGCTTCTGTCTCACAATACTCTGTACAGATAAGAAGTTTGTTGCGAACCGAGTTGCAGCTATGCGAAGAAGCTCTGCACCTTCTGTGTATCTCCTTATCATACACAAAACAAATGCATGGTTATAAATGAATTTTGTAATATCTTGGCAACACTCAGTTGCTGCCTTTATTTCATCCATCTCACCAATGTCCTCGAGGATGAGATCTAAACAATGGGCTGCACATGGTGTCCAGTAGAAAGTCCCATAAATATCAGCTAACTCATTTCCAGCTGCTTTGTAGTTAGTTGCATTATCTGTAATCAATTGGACTACATTTTCTAGCCCAACCTCCTGTATAACCTTATCAAATTCCTCTCATAGGATCTCTGCAGTGTGCCTCTCCTCTGACATATCTAGAGATCTCAAAAACATGAGTCCTTTAGGACAATATATAAGAAAGTTTAGCAATGTTCTTCCTCGCCTATCGGTCCATCCATCTGCCATGATAGTGCATCCTGTTTCCTTCCACGATTATCTCAAAGTCGAACAGTATTGCTGCACTTCAATCACGGTCTGATCTAATATCTGCCCTCTCAACTTCTGATAAGAGGACATCCTGTATCCTGGACCAATGTTAGCAATTGCATCTGCCATTGCTTGAAAATGAAAACTTTTTGCTGCATTAAATGGAATGCATGCATCATAAAACCATCTGCCCACTGCATGGTCTGCTTGATCGTGCAGTTGTTCTGAAGCCATAGCAGCACGAATTCCTGGCTGAGCACCAGGTGTAGTGAAAGGAGGAAAGAACGAATGTATGCTAGACGAAGCTCTTCCTCTACTTCTTCCTGAACTTCCTCTTCTGCCACCTCCAAAGTCTTCAACTGCAACCCTCTTTCCTCTGCTAGGTGCTCGCGAACTGCTACTACCAATATCTGTTCTAACATCTGAAGGCAAACTATCAGTGAATCCAACTCCAGTGACAGTAGCATCATCAGCTTCTTCACACATCTGAAAATCATCCTTTTGTTGTCTCCTTTCCTGTATGCTCTCAATCATCTGCAAGCATTGCCATTTAATACCTTCTGGTACACTTCTAACTCTGCCTGTGCATGGAGCAACTTCTTTTCTGGTTCCTGCTAGGTGGTGTTTCAACCTTGAAATTCCACCACTAACCACATTTTCATAAAATAAATATTTGATTTTTAACCTTGAACCCTCAACTGGTATACCCCACTGCCATGCCGAATCATCAGACTTTGAATGAGAGTCTCTACCACCCCTTCCTGCCATCTCAATGGAGTACTTTAATTCAAACAAAAAGCTGAAAATAAAAGCACTTCGTAAATCCCCCAATCTTCAAATAACACTCAAATCGAGTGTCTCCCACTTCATGAATGCAATAAAAATCGTATACACACACTTAATTACTTCATATTTGCTCATTCAAAAAAAAAAACCCGAAATAACACAAAAAACAATAAATATAAAGGAAAAAAAAGGAAAAAAACATTAAAAATATACCTAAATCAGAGTTTGGAGGCTTGGACGGACACCGTAGGGCACGATTTTAGAGCTTTGAACACCAAAGAGGCGAAAACCGACTCTTAGGGAGCTTGAAGAACCCAAAAGGAGAGAGGAAACCCGCGAAAAATCACGGGTTTCTCTCGGGTCGGGACCCTTTATAAGGGCCCCGTATCGTATCGTGGTGGCCCACGATACGATACGATACGGTGCGATACGGACAACACTGAGTAGACATACAACGATATGGTGACCGAATCATGACGTTGAAATTAGTTTTAGGAGCAGAGGTTTTGAATATAGTTTGTGCTTACGCACCTCAAGTAGGACTAGAAGATAGTATAAAGACTGTTTTTTGGGAAGAGTTAGATAAGGTGTTTCAAAAGATTCCACAAAGGGAGTTGATTTGTTTAGGAGGAGATTTAAATGGACATGTCCGTAAAGAGGCATTAGGATATCAAGGGATTCGTGGAAACTTTGGTTTTGGGGATATAAACGAGGAAGGTAGGGAGATTTTAAATTTTGCTATGGCATTTGATCTCTTTATAGTCAATAAAATCTTCAAAAAACGAGATGAACATTTAATTACTTATAAGAGTGGCTTATCACAAACACAAATTGATTACTTTATTTGTAGAAAAAAAGATAGAGCGTGTTGTAAAGATTGTAAGGTAATTCTAGGAGAAAGCTTAACCACCCAACATCGACTTTTAGTTATGGATTTACAAATAAAAAAATGGACAACGAAGAAAAGAGTGCATCGAGCTATTCGGACTAAATGGTGGAACCTCAAAAGCGAGAAAGAAGATATAGTTAAACAGAAAGTCCTTCAAGGAGATGTTTGGAATTATGTTGGTACACCCTGTGATATGTGGAACAATATGACTATACATATTAGGAAAGTGGCAAAAGATGTGTTAGGGGTATCTAAGGGAGGTGTACCGGCACAAAAAGAAGCTTGGTGGTGGAGTGAAGTAGTACAAAATAAAATCAAGGCAAAGATGGCATGTTACAAATTACATTATGCTAAGAAAACTAGTGAAACTTTAGAAGCTTATAAGAAAGCAAAGAGGAAAGCGAAAAAGGCCGTTAGTGAAGCAAAAGCTAAGATTTGGGAGGACTTATATAAAAAACTCAACTCAAAAGAGGGTGAAAGAGATATTTTTAGGATAGCTAGGGCTAGAGATAAGAAAACTAAAGATCTTAATTATGTTAGATGGATAAAAGACGAGGATGAAAAAATTCTAGTGGCAAATGATGATATAAGAAATAGATGGAAAAACTATTTTTATAATCTTTTTAATGAAAATAAAGATGTTGGTATTAGTTTAGGAGATTTAGCCAAGTTAGAAAAGTATATAAACCACAATTTCTACCGACGTATTCAAAAGAATGAAGTCAAAAAGGCTCTTAAACATATGAAGGGCGGTAAATCGGTAGGACCAAATAATATTCCTATAGAAGTTTGGAAAATACTAGGAGAAATAGGAATCACTTGGCTCACAAGACTATTTAATGAAATATGGAAAAACCAAAAGATGCCCGAGGAATGGAGAGCAAGTACACTTATACCCATATATAAGAACAAGGGAGACATTCAAAATTGTGTGAATTATCGAGGTATCAAGTTAATGAGTCATACTATGAAATTATGGGAAAGAATTATCGAGCGTAGGTTAAGACAAGTATCAAGTACAACAGAGAACCAATTTGGATTCATGCCAGGCAGATCTACTATTGAAGCGATTCACCTTTTGAGACGTCTTATGGAACATTTTAGAGCAAAAAAGAAAGACCTTCACATGATATTTATTGATCTAGAAAAAGCTTATGATAGGGTACCGAGGGAGGTTCTTTGGAGAACTTTGGAAAAAAGAGGTATCCCATTGACGTATATTAATCTTATAAGAGACATGTATGATGGTGGAAAAACATGTGTGAGGACTCATGAAAGAATGACACTCTTCGTTGAAGTTAATATTGGGTTACATCAAGGATCAACTTTAAGTCCATACTTATTTATAATGGTGATGGATGAGTTAACAAAACATATTCAAGATGAAGTACCTTGGTGTATGTTATTTGTAGATGATATTGTTTTAGTGGAGGAGTCTAAGGAAAAAGTTAATAGAAAATTAGAACTATGGAGAGAAACATTAGAAAGGAAAGGCCTCCGACTTAGTAGAACAAAGACAAAATATATAGAATGTAAGTTTGATCATTTGGTTACTTCAGAGGACATAGAAATTAAGATTGATACACATTACATTCCCCAAAAGGAAAGTTTTAAATACCTAGGGTCAATTTTTCAGAGTGATGGAAGAATTGATGGAGATGTTACACATAGAGTTAATGCTGGTTGGTTAAAATGGAGAGGAGCATCTGGTATTCTTTGTGATAAGAAGATACCATTAAAATTAAAAGGTAAATATTATAGAGCAGCAATTTGACCTGCCATGTTGTTGGGCAGTTAATCATCAACATGTACAAAAGATGTCTGTGACAGAAATGAAGATGTTGAGATGGATGAGTGGTCATACAAGAAAAGACCGTATACATTATGAGGTTATTAGAAACAAATTAGGAGTGGCACCAATAGAGGATAAAATGAGAGAACATCGTTTAAGATGGTTTGGACATATAGAAAGAAGATCAAAAGAAGAACCTGTAAGAAGGTTAGAAAAACTAAATTTGAAAAGTATTAAAAGAGGTAGAGGACGACTACAAAAGTGGTGGAAAGAAACAATAAAGAATGATCTAGCTTATTGGGAGTTAACTGCTAACATGGCACATGATAGGGATCTGTGGAAACAAAGAATCCATGTAGCCGACCCCGTCTAGTATGGGAAAAGTCTTAGTTGTTGTTGTTGTTGTAAACTCTTCAAGTGCTTTGGAAGCTACCATTTTCAAAGCGTAGTCTGAGAGCTTATCATATATCTGATGATGAACAGATTCAGATGATAACTGCCTTGTTGATTCAACTGGTTCAGTATAGTATCAGCAGTCCTATAATTTTCCGTGAAACTTTAGCTGGTGATGATAATGCAGATGCCTCAAGTGATGCTAACCAACCCAATAAGTGTCATGGGGCTGTTATCGACTTATGCTGTCATTTCTGGAGCAGCATTCTTTACCGATTGTCAACTGTCAAAACCCAAGATGGGTCAGATCTGAAGGGCATAATTGAGAACATTGTCATGGATTTGCTGACTATGTACAATTTGCCCGAATATCCTTCTTCTGCCAACATTCTTGAGGTAAAACAGTTAGTACTCACCCAGTTGTCTACAGGTATGTGTGTGGCATGATTTTGTATTTATCAGTATATTTCTGCAGATTCTTTGTGTATTGTTGCTCCAGAATACTATCCTGAAATCCAAAGATGTCTCAACTCGATGTTTTGCCATTGACCTCCTTGGGATGGTTGCAGCTAGATTAAAGCATGATGCTGCCATTTTTCATGGGGACAAGTTCTGGGTTTTGCAGGAATTACGTGATGGTCATAATTATGATGCTTCAAAAGAACAATGTTCTGTTTGTTTTGATGGCAGGAGCGGGAATGAGGTTATTTGTCATGGATGCTGTAGATGCTTTCATGTTGAATGTGTTGGGGTTATAGGAAGGGATGCTGCGCCACACAGTTGGTTTTGTAGCTTTTGTCTTTGTAGAAACCAACTCACATATTTGTATTCTTATTGGAGATCTAAGTGCAATACTGATGAAATAAAGAACCCTTCTCCGACAGCAAATGTTCATGAAGACTCACCAACAGTGTCAGGGGTGGATGTTGTCCGCCAGATGCTTTTGAATTGTCTGCAAGGATCTGGATCTACAGATGATCTTCACTTGATCATTCGCTGGTTGGTTGCCTTGTACTTCTTCAAGCAAGTTTTGGCTGAGGGTGATCTTTGGTCAGTAGTCCTAATATTTCCTTTTGCAGGTTTTATCTGTCCCTGTGGCACAAAGATGAGGCCAAGTCTCAGGGGACATTACTTTACCATATAACTAGACTAAAATCAAAAGAAATATGGGATATTGGAGCTTCTGCTTCAATGTTCTCAAAGGACTTGTCAAAAAGAGTGTCCTTTGCATTGGCCAGGAACAGATCCTTCTCTCGAGGGTTTGATAAAATCTTTGATGTGCTTCTGGTAAAATTATATGTTATTATTAATGTTCAGTTGTAGCTCTCTGGGGTTTTGGCCTTTCTTAACTACTGTTTTCCATAGAAAAACTTGCAAGAAAAATCTCCTGTGCTACGCGCCAAGGCATTGCGTGCGGTGCGAACCCTCCCATTTGTATACCATTTATTTGGTTACTATGTGGACTTTTCTTTGGTACTAATTTTAATTTCTTTTGCGTTTAACTCTATTTAAATCAGGTTATTGTAATAGTTGAGGCAGATCCTGAGGTTCTCTTTGAAGAACGTGTCCAACATGCTGTTGAAGAGAGATTTTCTGATTCAGCAATATCTGTTCGTGAGGCTGCCTTGGAGTTGATTAGCAGATATATCTCCTCTCATCCTGATGTTGGTACAAAGGTGAGCTGCTTCTCCAATGACACTTTGAACGTGTGTTAGTACTTTTTCCCCATTACTTTTGTTGTTGAATTCATGTGCAGTATTTTGAAAAAGTTGCTGAGCGAATGAAGGATACTGGAGTTAGTGTCCTTAAGCGTGCCATTAAAATTATCCGGGATATGTGTGTCTCCTCACCTTGGTGAAAGTACGGGTGCTTGTCTACAAATTATCAGCCGTATTAATGATGATGAATCAAGTGTACAGGTACATTCTGGGAAAGCTACCAGAATTTTCTGTGGTTTACATGATCATTTTGGGGAACAGATGCTATGCCTGTGAGTGACCTTAATTGTTAGACTTCAGTAGTCAGTTCTAGTACCTTTTGTATAGTGCACACAAATTGTGCATTCAGTTTAAGTGCCCACAGATCCATGTTTATGTCTTTTTCATCTGCATGTCATCCTTCTGTCAATCAGCATTGTCATTTGTCCTCCTCTTGTTTGGCATTCTAACCTGAACTTTATTTTGCAGGATCTTGTTTGCAGGACATTTTATGAGTTGTGGTTCGAAGAACCATCTAGTGTCCCAACACAGTATGTAGGGGACTATAGTTATGTGCCCCTTGAGATAGCAAAGAAAACGGAGCAAATTGTTGACATGTTGAGGAAAATGTCAAATCATCAACCCCTGGTTACTCTTGTTAGACGAACATTGGCACTTGACTTCCTTCCACAGTCATCGAGAGCCACTGGGATCAATGCTGTGTCTCTTGCATCAGTACGCAAGCATGCTGAACTGATGTGCAAATGCTTGCTGGAAAGAATTCTGCAGGCATGCTTCCACTGCAGTGGAATCATATGACGTTGATTTTTTTATTCCTTATTTGGAATGTCTGATTTCCTTTCAGGTTGAAGAAAATAACACTGAAGAAGTGGAGGTCCCTGTGCTTTCTTATGTGCTTGCTTTGCATGCATTTTGTGTTGTCGATCCAACAATCTGTGCTCCACCAGCAGACCCTTCCCAGTTTCTTGTGACACTTTTACCATATTTGAAGAGCCAGGTGCTTTTTGGATGATAATTGCTGTAGTAACTTCTATTCCATCCTTGAAATCCATTTTAAATCAGTGGTACGTTTGCCTTAATAAGGTTGTTAGGATTGATTACCGTGCTAATAAGAACTATAGTGATTGCTTGACTGGGCGCTAGGTGCATGAAGGTCCTGTCGTAGTCCGTATTTCACAAGGATATACTTAGGTGGAATGTCGAACACACACACATGTTTGTGCAGAGAGAGAGAGAGTAACTTCTATTCCATCCTTGATGTCCTTGAAATCCATTTTCAATCAGTGGTACCTTTGCCTTAATGAGGTTGTTAGGATTGATTACCGTGCTAATATGAACTGCAGTGTCTGCTTGACTGGGCATTATGTGCATGCAGGTCCTGTCTAAGTCCGTATTTCACATGGATACACTTAGATGGAATGTCGACACACACACACAAGAGAGAGAGAGAGAGAGAGAGAGAGAGAGAGAGAGAGAGAGAGAGAGAGAGAGAGAGAGAGAGAGAGAGAGAGAGAGAGAGAGAGAGAGAGAGAGAGAGAGAGAGAGAGAGAGCAACATCTACTTGTATTAGAAACAGCTGTTTCTACTGAAAAACAGCATCCCTAATCCATAGGCATGCTGTAAAGTGTAAACTCAATAGATACAAGTTTTTTGGGGAAAAAGCAAAGTCAAAAGTTTTATTTTTAAAATACTTTATTTATTAAATAAAAGCAGAATATAATTGAGTATTGTACGATGCTGCATGTTTACCGTCTATGAGTGCCCTGTGCAATATGGGGTCCAATTTGATATTTACAACATTGATTTATGATGCAACAAATTGATTTAACTTTTTAATGTACTAAATAAACCTTAGGATACAGACAGTATATTTGGATCTGACATTTGGTCACAAGTGTCCTTGAAAACAAGAATGGGACCCTTACAAGGTATCATGGTTCCTGACCACAAAAGTACTTCTCATCTGAGTAGAAGTATATAATACTTGAGAATCACCGACATTCTTCCCTGAAGATGTTTACCATCTTTGTATGGATTCATTTCTTTTGTACTCTTCAATCTTGATCAATTTGTTTAAGATGAGAGGATCCAACCCTGAGTGTTAGGGCCAAAACTAGTGCCTTATCACTGGTCCATGAACTATCCTCTTTCTATCCGGTGCCAGGACACGTGGTGGCCTGTCCATGCTCATTATTTGAAGGAAGATCTTGCATTCACCCTTTAAGCTGTTGGCCGTGTAAATATTTTCTTTAATGTAGACATCGATAAAACATTATAGATTGTAACTTTGAACTGATAGTGCTTTTTTTCTTCACTTTGTGGGTGGGTGTTCGCACTTTGTCATTCACACGGTTTATCTTGCATCATTTAGATGACTCTTTCGTTTTGTTTAGGTGAATAATAGGGCAGTAGCACAGATGCTCCAGAGTATCCTCTTTGTAATTGATGCTGTTCTTCCCCTTCTTCGAAGGCCATCTTCAAGTTTCATTGAAGAACTTGAGCAGGACTTGAGACAGATGATTCTTCGACATTCTTTCTTGAATGTGGTTCATGCTTGCATCAAGTAATCTCTTTCTCTATCTTCAACTTTGTTTTTTGCGCCGGTTGCTTTATCATGTGTTCTTGAGACTGTTGGTAGGTGCTTGATTAGTTGTTTGAATCAATTAGTGGGATTCCATACAAAAGAGGTGGATATAAGTCTTCAATCCACGGTGCTGGATGACAAGTAAAAATGGATTCTACTTATGCTTTTGTTGTGGATAGTTTTGTTCTATATGATTGGCATTTCACTTTATTTGAGACATTTGTTTAACTTTGTAGTGCAAGTGATGCACTTGGATCTATCATTCTTGCATATATTTTTACAAAATGCTACAGTTTTGGGATTTCCCCAATTCTGTAGTGCTTTTAACAATATCCAAACTTAGGTTCATTCTTTGCTATTGCCATTTCTTTGGGTGCTTTGCAATTTTTTTTAAGAAGTAGCTCTACACGTAAATTTTAGTTCTAATAGACTGTTTGACGTTTTGGCCTAAGCTTTTTCATCCTTGCTGTTCTTGTCAGTGTTCTTTTGTTTTCTTTTGCTTCTCAGGTGTCTTTGCATGTTGTCTAGAATATCTAGCAGGGGTGCAATTTCAGTTATGCTTCTTATTCAGATGTTCTTCAAGCATTTGGATATCAACAAAGGTATTACTGGAGCAGATAATGAGCAGGTTTGCTCCCTTCTCTTTAATTCATTCTTTGTTCATGGCTGTCCTATTACTCAATTTTTTAATGCATATGGCATGCAATTTTGTAGTTTAACATCCGTTAGATTCTTGTACTTGTGCGAGTATCAATATCCACGAGATCTTAATGTGAAAAGAAGCAATAAGGAAACTCCGATTTCAAGAAAGGCAATATGATTAAAACTTTTATATTATTCTCTTATACTTCTGTTAATATTGCAAAAGCCAATTTGATAGTCCAAGACAACAGTTTTCACATTTGGAAATGTTGATGTGGTTTATTGTGAGTTATTGTTTCATGTTGGTAGCCGTGTGGAAGAGGTAGCATTCAACTATTTACATTATTGGCATTAACGTCTATATTATTTCTGCCTCGTTAACTTCTATAGTTCAAGAGATCGTTGTTTTGCCTTGGCCAACTTATCTGCTATGCTACAAAGTCAGGAGTATAACTCAATCATGAACACTAGTCCATCATTAAAGTTCTCGCATTGTTGAAACATTATCTTTGCTCGGAAGGCTTTGATGTGAAGGTCCGGTCTTTGCAGGTGAATCATTATCTAGTCATGGTAATTGTTAACTTTGGCCTTAGAACTTCTAACCAACAAGTGCTCACTGTATAGGCCCTGGGATTTATCTTGGTTGCTGTGCCTGAATATATGATGGAGAAGGATATTGAGAAAATAGTAGAGACTGCTTTATCTCCAAGTTCAGACACTCGACTTAAGGTAGAATTTCTGTTCTCGTTCTCCTGTCTTCAAATCTTGCATCCCACTGAAATATTTCTTAAAACAGATTCAGTCGTTGCAAAATCTACACGAGTATCTTCTTGACATAGAAGGTGAGCTGGTGGCTGGCCGTATTTCACAGGATAACGGAAATCCTGGATATGAAATGCCTGTTGTTACCAGTTCAACTGACAGTAACATCTGTGGTGGAGTGATCCAATTACACTGGAATAGCATCTTGGAAAATTGCTTGAACATGGATCAGAATGTTTGTCAAGCTGCCCTTAAGGTACAAAAGGTTTAATTAGAAATAGGCATTACAATTTTTTTGGTACTTCCTCCGACTTTTCTTCTTTTATTGCAATGCAGTTCAGCTAGTTGAATGGCCAGCTGAACTAACTGTTGTTGACGGTAGCTCTGCTACCTGCTAAAGTCTAGTTTTTCCATAAATAGGGCTTATAAAATATTCTTTTTATATATTCCTTTTTGTTTTATTGTAATCTAGTTCAGCGTGCAATGGCATGTAGCTGAACTGGCTATTAGGGCTAACGGAGGGTCAAGGCTAGCCCTTCCTTCTTCTTGGCATTCTCTGTTACAAATAGAAGTCTTTCGCCTTGATTCCACCATTCCTTTCTTGAGACTTTCGAAGTTCTTATATGAATTTAACTTCTTTGTTATCTAGGCATATTTCACATTGGGCATTCTGACGCTTTTGTCATCTTGTTGGTTCATCTTCTGTTCTGGACAACACTTCATATTTTATATATTAGGTGAATATAGAAGTTTGCAACTTGTTTTTCTTATGATCTGCCAGAAAAGCAAATCTCTTTATTATCTCATTTCTGTTTTCTTGTAATCCTTTTATTTAACTCCCGAAAAGCTTGACAAAAGAAAACAACCACTCTGATTCTGAAGAGAAAGCTTATAGATTTCAACTGAGAACTTCCCAGAGTTTCAGTTGGCAAATTCTCACATCCGAGTTTCTAACAATGGAAGTGAGTGAACTCCTGGTTAGCTGCAATGATGAGCTGTATGAGCTGTTTCAATTAATTGTTCTGCCACTGTATCAGTTAACTTATGCGTGTTTTTATATGCAGATTGTTGAGGTTGTGCTTCGCCAAGGTCTTGTTCACCCAATAACATCCGCTCCTTACCTTATTGCTTTGGAAACTGACCAGCTTGAGGCGAATTCAGTGCTGGCTCATCGCTTGTTGATGAACATGAATGAAAAGTACTCCCAAGATACTCTACTAAACCAGTTGTTGACAATATCTTCATTCCTTTGTCTAATCCAATGCATATACGCAGGTATCCTGCCTTTTTTGAGAACAGATTGGGAGATGGGCTCCAGATGTCATTTAATTTTATCCAGTCAAGAATTGGTTCTTCGGATGCTTATAATGTTTGCTGGGACTGCAACTAGTGAGGCTGTTCCAGATCAGCTAAAGGTAGATCATCTTTCTAGTAGTCATGGTCTGTCTCATGCCAAGCCAGAGGCTTCTACAGCCACCGCTGGATACTCCGAGGTGTCTGAGGAATATCAAAATAATTTTAAGGTAGTTACTGTGGAATCCTTCTGTCAAGTGCAGGTGATTCTATCTTATTACGTTTCTGGTTTTATATCCTTTTTCCTCTTGGTGCCTTCTATTAGTGATTTTTTTATTACTTTCTGTTTGTCCTTATGTGGAGCCTCCTCTCTTAATAGTATCAACTCCGGGACCAGAACTCGGGGACCTCTGCAACCAACTAACCTTATTATAGTAGGGTGGTTAGGAGTTGTGTCAGTTCAAACAACTCCAGCTTTGAAGCATCGCTTTTGCAAGTGTTTTGACACATCTTGTCTTATAGTAGGGTACAGTAAGGTTGTCGTGAATTTTCTTTCCCACTGTAGCATAGGTTTGCTATGGAAGCTATTTATAAAGCTTCTATTTGTGAGTGCTTTGATGCATCTTTCCTTATAATAAGGTAAAGTGAGGTTTTGCGTTTGTTTATTTTTCCCACCATAGCATGGTTTTGCTTTGGAGGCTGTTTTCAAAGCTTCAATTTCCGAATGCTTTGACATATCTTGCCTATAATAAGGTAAGGTAAGCTTGTTGCCAGTAGTTTCCCCCCACTGTAGCATGGTTTCACTTTTGCAGCTATTTGTAAAGCTTTGATTTTCGAGTTCTTTGATGCATCTTACCTTACAATGAGGTAAGATAAGGTTGTTGCGAGTTGGTTTATTTTCCTACTATATCATCGTTTCGTTTTGAAAGCTGTTTATAACCTATAAGTAAATAATGTTGCTTGTTTTGTACTTGTATAGGCCGTCTGCCAAGCTGCCATAGCTTTGCAATTGCTCATGAAACTGAAGAGGCACTTAAAAACCATCTACAGCTTGAATGATCCACGTTGCCAGGCATGCTTCTGACCTTGCTTTCTACGAGGGCATATCTCTTTAATGAGTGATCATTAGCCTGTGTTGTTTCCATTTGTTCTGCGCTGCAGGCATATGATCCGACTGCACCTCTGACACCAGGCGAAGTCCCCTCCAGGCAAAGTATCCCTTTTGATCTCCGAGATATTTCCTCTAGCTTGGCCACCACTTGGCAAGAAATGCTTGTCAAGTACCAGGTAATAGAAATCATTTTCCCTGTACTTGTCTTCCATGCTTCGGGCGAGTGGACCTTAGTCCAGCGCTTCATGGCTGGTTCAGGAGTTAATGTTCATAGACATCTCAACCTTTTGTATCTTTAAGTGTTACTAGTTCCTCAATGACGATTGCCTTCCAGCAAGCCTTTTCTCATACTAGTTGGGGTCGGCTACATAGGTTCTTTGTTTCCACAACCCTATCATAATGTAAGTCCTACAGAATTTTACAATGGCTGTCAGAAGCCTAACACTATCCTCCTCCTTTATCCGGGCTTGAGACCGGTCAACCTTACATGAGTAGAGTTAATGCCAATCACTTTTCATTAATTAAATTCATCATTCTTGATGCATTGAGAGAATTCATCTGAGGCAGGGCATCCTTAAGTGGAAAGTCCTAGTTCCTCAACTATAATTTTGTATGATTATAAATGCAAGAGACGTCAAAGTAATCTTAGGCGAATCCTAAATTTAGGAAAGTTTAAATAGAAATTCTTGAAAGCCGGTATATAAGACTTCAAACAGAGAAGGCCCACAAGCCATGTATTTGCCAAGCTAATAAAAAACTTGATCTATGGTTTGCATGCTGTCTGCGACTACTGGAAATAGCGGAAGAATAACTGCCAACGAAGTTGATGCACGCTACCTGCATTCAGATCTTCTCCAGAGGAAGAGTCGCTTTTCCATACAAAGAGGTGTCTTGTTCAAAAGGATTGATAGGTTTATTCTTCTCTAACCACAAGTTTAAATAGGAAAGAAAATGATAGCATTCAACATTGGCATCGGACAACAGCTTTAACCAAGTCATCCGAAAAATCTGCTGAAAACAAACTCCTATTGATGGATTCATTGCTTCGACTGATTAGATCTAATAGTTTATGCACTCCAAAATTCCAAATCCTGTACGGTTAAATAGTGCCTAGTAAAAGCAACACAACTCAAAAAATACACGATTATTCACAGAAACAGGTATTACAGTCCCAAAACTAACACCGAGGCACCAAAGCCACATATAGTAGCAGCAAATTGATGATTTTGCGGTCGTTCAAAATCTTTTCTTAAATTAGACATACCATTATAACTGGAATATGCTACCATATGAAATGAATTACTGAAGAAAGACCTTCCAAATTTCACCTTTAATTCAGGTGAGAAATCTCTGTAGCCTGCTGTCCGTTTGCAAATAAACCTAATATCTCAACACTCGCCAGAGCCATATGGTAATGGACGAGGGTTTGGCAACACAGCAAAATAAAAAGAAGCTTGATTATTTGATGGAAATGGATTTTACAGTCCCACCGCGCAAAATGACAGCCAGTGAAGCCTATGGGCTTATGGAACCTAGTACCGGAGCCAGTAAGTTCGACGCCTGAACCAGTTGTAATCAGGAAGGCCCTGAATTGGTCCCATGGCAGCAATGGCAACATCCTGCAACAAATAACTTCAAAATTAAATATTTTCACTCAGCAACATAATACACATAGTAGTCATTCGGTAGGTAGAATCAGAAGATATTATATACATCCAAAATGTAGGATTTTATTGCAGGCTTTCAGATACAAGTTCTAGTAACAGATCCGAGAGATTGAAGAATCAACTGGGAAAATTATACCAATGGAAGGTCAAGTAAAATTAATGTCGTCTATGTGTTTAAAACATCTTTAGTGTTTAAACCATTTTTTCATGTTAGCCAACAAGCATATTCAAATATCGTTATTCCAAAATTTCAAGTTCCTCAAGGCAATTGGTTGCCATTTAAGAAAGAAAACATAAAAGCGACATGGTTTAAGATGTCAACAGCATCCTTTCAAGATAAGCAGACTGTTGCTCCCATGGTATGCAGAACAGGAAAAAAAAGTTAACATACCCTATCAAAGATAAATCTGTTTGCTACTCGTTTCACAGTGCTAGCATCTACGGCATCTATTCTAGCGAACAGCTCTGCTATAGGAATCCTTCTTCCGTAAGTAAGAAGCTGCAACCATATCAAGCAATTGAAACTTGCATTTGATTTCACCAAATAACTCGTGATCAAGGAACATGAACATGGAAGTAAACATACCTGACGGCCAATGTCTTCTGCAGTGGGGCTAGTTCCATCAATGTGGAGTTGCAGGGAAGATTTTATCTGCAGACCGCAAACAGGATTGTAATACAGTCAAGAAAAGAGGCAGGGAAATAAATGAAAGGAATGTTCTTATAAACCCTCGGAGTGTTATAGTATGTGATGACGGTAGGGTAGTTGCAAACCCTACAAAAGTTATTACCTACCCAGTATAACCCCAACATAAGAATTAAATTGGACAATGTGGTAGTAGTTTGGCGATTATGAATTTCACCATGTCTTCTTATGTAATTGGGTCTGCAAATAAGTTAAAAAGAAAAAAGCAGATATTTCCAGGTCTGAATTCAAACCTATGTCATGATAAAAATTACTTGAAACTTTCTATAACAAATGATAAATTTGGAAATGTAAAATTAAAAAATGTGAAGTACAACATTCAAGATCATAAAGAGCAAAATCCAAAATTTATAGTGCAAAACACATCTAATAAAGGCATTTTTATTCTGAAGAGACTATCATCCCATTCAATTCTGAAGAGACAATTATGGGTATGTGAACAACCAACCCAATGAAGGCATTTTTGTGCAAATGGCAGTTGGTGTAAATCCAATCAGCTTGTTGAGAATCAAATATCTGGATTTAAAAAAATATATTTTCTTACTTTTTGCATCCTATACAAGTCGCAATTGGTTTTCAAGCACCATATCATAACACTTATCGTTTGGAATCTCACACTCATAAACAAAAGACAAGTACATACAATTGCAATTATGGACAAATGCAAACAAAACAAATAGACATATATTATACAAGTAATTTTCATTCATTAATTCACCAAGAATTTGAACAGGTCAACCATGACCACAACATAAGTTTAACCATCGAGAGCACCAGTAAGATCCAAGAAACTTAGAACTATAATGCTATATGAACAATAATTCTTATGTGTTCGACTTCAGTTTACCTGATTACAAGCACGAGTAACATCTGCTTCTGAAACTCGGTATGATAACTTGCTTATCTCGTACATAATTGCATAAGCCAAATCATCCAGACAGTCCGGCTGCCAACAAAAACAATCTTTAAAATGAAATGGACAACCAAGAGAACTCTTAAAAAAGGTCATATTGAGAGCCTGATACAAAGACTGGTGTGCAGGAGTTATGGGACAACATAAAATTACTCAAGTTAATGGAACAGGATATACACATGCACAATCATTTGAACTGGAAACCACTTTTACCAATATTTGTAGTATTTGACTAGATGAATCAACGTAAAAATAGATACAACTTTTAAATAACGTTATTTTGGGGGACAAAGAACCTATTTGTGTCTTTAAAACTGACATGATATGATTTTCTTTCTAAAAACTGTATATGAAATTTCTGTTTCCTGGTATAACAGATGACTTAATACATCATGAAAAGCAAATGCATGATTTCAAATATGCCACCAACATTGCCACTCATACCAACAGTATAGACAAAAGATTAGACAATCAGTTGGAGAGCAACCAAAATGGGTTTGCACTTTCCACCTCTGGAAATGATAGTTCTGCATTACAATTATGAATCTTCTTTGGTTTGAGCTCTTGAGTGTATAGGAAGGAAAGAGGAATAAACAATGTTCTTTTTCCTTTCATGCCAAGCACCTTCCGACAAGAACAAAAGCAGATAGATACCTCTATAAAACAACATGGATCTTAGTGACTCACTGACCTTTGCAATTGCATAAACACCAAACAAGCCTGTGTCCTTGTAATTGGTGTTAAAGGCTACCATGCTCTCAGCAATCTCATTGATTCCAACCCTTTGGGCTAGTTCGGATCTGCTCAACAGCCAAACATGAAAAACCAGTTAAGAACATTGGCCTGGAGAAAAAGATGTTTAAATGAGATGAGAAACTGACCCCATGTGTTTTCCTCCACCTGCATTCTTGTTCCAAGAACCCAACATCGATTGCATGACCATCAATGGAATAGAATCAGGATCTGTCCAGGATGCTCCACTAAATGCAACAGCAAATTGTGCAAGGGGAACATCATCATCTATAATTCTAACCTAAGAAAATTAAAAATTCAGAAAATTAGTCACAGAAAAGTGTAATCTCCAAGACTCAAGGATAAATCAAGAACAGAAACATGAGAAAAAGTGTGCAGACCTCAGATCCAGTAAAAATAGCTGGTTCCTTTGCTACTAACTGAGAGGCTGTAGTCGGATCAGTTGATAGCTTTGTGAATAGTTTCTTCACTTGTTCAACTATATCCTCATGTTTCACGGCACCAGCAGCAGAAATAACCTATAACATGAAGAAATACAAGAAATGAATGTTGCCTGGAACCTGCAGAGTTGCTAAACAACGAGAATGAATGGATTAGCCCATTCTGACTAGTTGAAAGGATGAATAAAGATATAAGCTTGTTGTCTACAGTGATCACAAGGTTTCAAGAAAAAATTCTATTATGTTTTACTGGATCCTGCTGAATTTCTAAACAGGAAATAATAGATGAACTAATGCGACCGATCGAAAAGTTGAATCACTAGGAGCTTGTTTCTAATAATAGCAGAATCATCAAAGACTAATCAAAAGAACTTCAAGCTGCAGCTCAGGAAGCAACATACCATTCTAGGAGCTGTGTAATGGGTAGAGATATAGTTCTTCAAATGAGACTTTGAGATTGTCTTGATATTTTGAGCAGGACCCAAGATTGTCCTTCCCAAAGGAGTATACTGAAAAGCTGTAGCATGCAAATGGTCAAAAATGACTTCTTCAGCTTGACCTTCAACCTGGAATCATATATTACTACATTAGTTCTATGTCACCTCACTTGGACATAATAGGAGGCATGAGATTCCCTCTGCACAATGTTTAATTAAACAAGACAAGGACCAGGGTCCTACTTTGGAATAAAATTTTGAAGAAACTACCATGACACATAAATACGCAGGAGAGCTGCCCATGATAAAACAAGTTAAATTTACTTCTAACAATAAAAATGTTGCATGCAAAGAACATGGCACATAAATACGCAGGATAACTGCCCATGAGAAAACAAGTTAAATTTACTTCTAACAATAAAAATGTTAAAAAATGCTGCATGCAGAGAACAATCTTATTGTGCATATCTCAACTACTTCACCCTCTCTCTCTCTCTCTTTCTCTCTCTCACACAGACAGACACACACACACACACATGTCTTAGGGCATGAAACCCAATAATAGAATTGTACAGACCAAGAAATAGCCAAATGAGATCAATTACCTACTCATCATTCAAGTCCCTGGTTAACTAGATTTGAAGCCTCATGGATGAGATCCAGGCCCATTCAAGGCAGGAAGAAGATAAAGTTTAGACTTTAGACAATTGAGCTAGTATGAATTCAATTAACCCTAGGTGTATGGATCACCCAATCTAAGAGGGAAAAGAAGGCCTATGGTAGTAAAGAAAGGAGAGAGGAGATAAGGATCGAAAGGGGAGAAGAGGTGCTGAATGAGAAAAGTACCAAGATCGTGATTCATTACTTTCCCAAAATGTGGCACTACAAAGCTTTTATATATGCCATGTAATGAAATGAAATACCTCAACTAAAGCACATCTAATTCCTCCTTACCTAGTCCCATTTGAGGGTCTCCAATCACAAAGATTGACAACTTAGTAATCCATGCTTATAAATAGACACGTCAACTCATAAAGGATTGCACACGTCATCGACTTCAATTCATTGGCTGGCGCCAACGAATGGAGGTGGCAGCATCAGCTATTAGGTGGGAGCAGGATATGAAATACATGTGTGGGCTCCAGTCCCAGCATGTTGCATTCATGTCAAACCCTACGCATATAAACTCTTGAGTTTCCCTGATAGGCCAGTCAATGCAAAATGGCAGCAGCCAGCAGGCATGGACCCATGCACTATCATTGAGTGCCTAGACTCTGAAGTTGGTTGTATGATTTGTTAGAACAAGTGTTATCCATATCGCACAGTATCGTACGATACGGTGCGATACGTATCGTATCGTGGTGGCCCATAATACGATACATCTAAGAGTATCGTAAAATAGAACTTATCGCTCCGTATCGTACGATACGGGCGATATGCCCAATTTTTTTTTTCAAATTTTCTTTTGCAGGTTTTTGGCCTCTCTTCACTTCTCTCTAAGGCATCCTCCGATATGCTTGTTTGGGATTGCAAGATGTGTATGTAACATGTAAATTCGGGTTTATAATTTCATTTATTGAATAAGAATAATTTATGAACAAATAAAAATTGTAACAAAATCATTTCCCTTTCTTTTGTCAACTTTTAGGTATATTTCTGCTACCAGTTTCTAATTTCATGAATTCGCAAACAATGAAGAACAATTTGGTTGTCTCGGTTCATTGAGTGAGCATTTCACAACTTCACTATTTTAGGGTTCACCTTACATGACTTCCATTGAGTTGAACATGATCAACGTGTGTGAGGCTTAACTCACGTCTATGAAGTGAGAAATGGAGCTCAAGCATTAATTAAAAAGCTAGTCTCCAGTAAGAGAAAAAGGGGATATCATCAAGTAACAATATCACATCACTGAGGTGTCATAGACTCAATAATCAAAGAAATGGAGCTCATCGTTTTGCTCACATATGAAAATTAGCAAATATGACAACTACATGCACAAAAATAGCAGTTTGTTAATTTTGATATATTAGATGAGTGGATTATGGAAGATAACGAAGAAAATGCACTCCTAACCGAAGAAGACATTACATGAATTAGTTTGAAAGGAGTGCAACATCTTGAAGGAGATGAAGATTTTGATTTTGAAGTAGAAGGTGATGAGAAACTTTGAATCTTCATCAAGGAGAAGATGAAGATTATTTAGTTAATGATCCTGATAAAAATTTACAATATGTAAAATGTAAATGTATTTCATTTTTTGCTTCAAAATATGTAAATTTGGATGCAATTGTTCAATGTTGAATAGTCAATATGTACTAAACTTTGCATTATATGAATTCAAAGCAATTACCAAATTTTTCCAGATTTTTTCTGATTTTTTAATTTTTTTTAAAAATTTTCCTGATTTTTTAAATATTTTTAAATTTTTTAATATTAAAGTACGATACGCTATGCTACAATATGCCCGTATCGTGGAGCCCAGCGATACGCATCACACAACACTAGTTAGAACTGAGTCTCCAGATTGATCCAAGTTTAAGCATAGAAAGACAATGTTTGTGCCACCTCACATGGCCTATCTGATTTTTTTTTCCTTTGAAATGGGTCTTGTCTATGCTAATCAATTATGAGAGAAAAGAAAAACTGAGAAGCTGGTCTCAACCCACTCAGTATCATATAACAATGTCAAAGATTCTACCACCCTCTTCATTTGCAGCACCATAAATGATTATTCTGAGAGGTCTAATTTTTCTTGTGGTGGTGGTTGTTACGAAACAAGAAGTGGTTTTATTAATTGATTCAGGCATATAATATATGAGGACATAGAAGCACAGGAAATCTTATACTTGAAGAAACAAACATGTTCCCTTATGCATATGGTGAAAAAGCAGTCTTTTCTGTGTTCGAGGCCTAATGAATACTGCTACAATACCATGACATGTCCCCATGGAAGAGACAGGTAAACTTATGAAGGTGAATCAGCAAAAACATACAACACCAAGGGAAAAAATACCATTTACTCAATATATAATATTCACAAAAAAATAGATTGGGAAGCCGCAAACAAGAGAAAGCACAATGTGCTCTACGAGCTGATGTACATAAAACAAGAGAAATGCCAGAAAAATAGCTGGTTAACTAGCTGTTAGAGCTCGGGTAATTAAATAAGAAGATTGTTAGCTCTAATACCTAACAACAACAACAACAACTAAGCCTTTTCCCATACTAGACGGGGTCGGCTACATGGATTCTTTGTTTTCACAAAGCCCTATTATGTAACATGTTAGCAATTAACTCACAATAAGCTAGATTATTCTTTATTGTTTCTTTCCAACACTTTTGTGGTCGTCCTCTACCTCTTTTAATACTTTCCAAATTTAGTTTTCATACCTTCTTATAGGTTCTTCTTCTGATCTTCTTTCTATATGTCCAAACCATCTTGAATGATATTCTCTCATTTTATGATTTATCCTCTATTGGTGCCACTCCTAATTTGTTTCTAATAACCTCATTATGTATACTGTCTTTTCTTGTACGACCACTCATCCATCTCAATATCTTTATTTCTGTCACAAACATCTTTTGTACATGTTAATGGTTAACTGCACAACACTCAGAACCATAAAACATGACAGGTCTAATTGTCGCTCTATAATATTTACCTTTTAACTTTAATGATATCTTCTTATTACAAAGAATACTTGATGCTCCTCTCCATTTTAACCAACCAACAATAATTCTACGCGTAACATCTCCATCAATTCTTCCATCACTCTAAAAAATTGACCCTAGGTATTTAAAACTTTCTTTTGGGGGGATGCAATATGTGCCAATTTTAATTTCTATGTCCTTTGAAGTAACCAAATGATCAAACTTACATTCCACTTATTCTGTCTTTGTTCTACTAAGTCGGAAGCCTTTACTTTCTAATGTTTCTCTCCATAGTTCTAATTTTCTATTACTTTTTCCTTAGACCCCTCCACTAACACAATGTCATATGCGAATAACAAACACCATTATAAATAAGTATAGATTTAAAGTTGATCCTTGATGTAACCCAATATTAACTTCAAAGAAGTCTATCATTCCTTCATGAGTCCTCACACATGTTTTTGCACCATCATACATGTCTCTTATAAGGTTTATGTATGTGAATGAGATATTTCTTTTTTCCAAGGTTCTCCAAAGAACCTCCCTTGATACCGTATCGTAAGATTTTTCTAGATTAATAAATATCGTGTGAAGGTCTTTCTTTTTTGCTCTAAAATGTTCCATAAGACATCTCAAAAGGTGAATTGCTTCAATAATAGATCTGCCTGACATGAATCCAAATTGGTTCTTTGTTATACTCGATACTTGTCTTAACCTACGTTCAATAATTCTTTCCCACAATTTCATAGTACAACTTATTAACTTGATACCCCGATAATTCACACAATTTTGAGTGTCTCCCTTGTTGTATAAGTGTATTCGCTCTCGATTCCTTGGGCATCTTTTGGTTTCTCCATATTTCATTAAATAGTCTTGTGAGCCAAGTGATTCTTGTTTTTCCTAGGATTTTTCAAACTTCTATAGTGGTCCTACTCATTTACCACCCTTCATATATTTAAGAGTATCTTTGACTTCATTCTTTTGAATATATTGATCAAAATTGTGGTTTGTATACTTTTCTGATTTGGCTAACTCTCCTAAGCTAATACTAACATCTTTATTTTCATTAAAAAACTTATAAAAATAGTTTTTCCATCTATTTCTTACATAATCATTTGCCACTATAATTTTTTCATCTTCGTCTTTGATGCATCTAACATAATTAAGATCTTTAGTTTTCTTATCTCTAGCCCTAGCTATCCTAAAAATATCTCTTTCACCCTCTTTTGAGTTGAGTTTTTTATATAAATCCTCCCAAATTTTAGCTTTTGCTTAACTCACGGCCTTTTTCACTTCCTCCTTTGCTTTCTTATAAGCCTCTAAAGTTTCACTAGTTTTCTTAGCATAATGTAATTTGTAACATGCCCTCTTTGCCTTGATTTTATTTTGCTATGCTTCACTCCACCACCAAGCTTCTTTTTGTGCCGGTACACCTCCCTTAGATTCACCTAACACATCTTTCGCCACTTTTCTAATATGTATAGCCATATTGTTCCACATATCATAAAGTGTACCAACATAATTCCAAGCATCTCCTTAAAGGACTTTCAATTTAAATATATCTTCTTTCTCGCTTTTGAGGTTCCACCATTTAGTCTGAATAACTCCATACACTCTTTTCTTCTTTGTCCATTTTTTATTTGTAAATCCATAACTAAAAGTCGATGTTGGGTGGTTAAGCTTTCTCCTGGAATTACCTTGCAATCTTTACAATACGCTCTATCTTTTTTCTACAAATAAAATAATCAATTTGTGTTTGTGATAAGCTACTCTTATAAGTAATTAAATGTTTATCTCGTTTTATGACGATTGTATTGCCTATAAAGAGATGAAATGCCGTAGCAAAATTTAAAATCTCCTTACCTTCCTTCCTCATTTATATCCCAAAACCAAAGTTTTCATGAATAACTTGATATCCTAATACCTCTTTACCGACATGTCCATTTAAGTCTCCTCCTAAACAAATCATCTCCCTTTGTGAAATTCTTTGAATCACCTTATCTAACTCTTCCCAATAAGTCGTCTTTATACTATCTTCTAGTCCTACTTCGGGTGTGTAAGCACAAACTATATTCAAAGCCTATGCTCCTAACACTAATTTCAACGTCACGATTCAGTCACCATATCGTTGTATGTCTCCTTTGCTTTTTCTCCAACCCACTTTGTTTGTAATAAATATAGAATATGAATCTTTCTCCGAATCATAGTATCTACTACCTCCATTAGCTTACTGAACAATGTTCCGATATTCTAAGCAGTGTTGGCAAAAAAAATCAATTTTTTTTTTAAATTTTTTTTTGCAGGTTTTTGGTCTCTGATCGCTTCTCTTCACTAACAATATCACATCACTGGAGTATCATAGACACAATAATCAAATAAATGGAGCTCATCATTTTGCTTACATATGAAAATAAGCAAATGTGCCGACTACATGTACAAAGATAGCAGTTTGTTAATTTTGATATATTAGAGAAGTGAATTATAAAAGATAATGAAGAAAATACACTCCTACCAGTGTTGTTCGTATTGCACCGTATCGTATCGTGGGCGACCACGGTACACTCCTACCATGATACGGTACGATAACCTGCATCATACGATACAGTGATACACCCAGGGACCCGTGTAAAAGGTCCTTGGCCGAACAGGAAACCACATTTTTGCGGGTTTCTGTTATTTTTTTGGAGCTCCCCACGCTTCCTTTCCATGGTTTTCCTCCTCCTTAATGTGCTCTACGATGTCCGTGCAAGCCTCCTAACTCAGATTGTGGTATATTTTTAGTGTTTTTCTTCTTTTTTTTCTTTGTATTTATTGTTTTTTTGTGTTATTTGTATTTTTCTTTTTTTGAATGACAAAATATGAAGTTATTAAGTGTGTGAATATGATTTATATTGCATTCATGAAGTGGGAGACACTCTATTTAGTGTTATGTGAAGATTGGAGATTTACGAAGTGCTTTTATTTTCAGGTTTTTTATTGAATTAAAGTGCTCAATTGAGATGACATGAAGGGGTGTTAGAGACTCCCATTCTCGATCTGATGATCCGGCATGGCAATGGTGGAATTTCACGATTGAAGTACCACCTAACAGGGACTAGAAAAGTTGCTCCTTATACAGGCAAAGTTAGAAGTTTGTCAGAAGGCATTAAATGACAATGTCTCAGATGATTGAGAGTATGCAAGAGGAGAGACAACAAAAGGATGATTTAGGGCAGTTTGAGGAAGATAATGATGCTATTGGATTCACTGATAATATTTCTTCATATGCCAGAACAAAGATTGGTTGTAGTAATTCTCGACCAGTAAATAAGAGAAAGAGGGTTGCTGAAGATTTTGGAAGTGGTATAAGAGGAAGGAGCCGAAGAAGAGCTGCTTCTAGCGTACATTCATTTTTTCATCCAAACAACTACATGATCAGGCAGACCTTGCAGTGAGCAGATGGTTTTATGATACATGCATTCCATTTAATGCAGCAAATAGTTTTTATTTTCATGCAATGACATGCAATTGTTAATATTGGTCCAGGATACAAGATGCCCTCTTATCAAAAATTGAAAGGAAAGATCTTAGATAAGACCATCCTTGAAGTGCAAGAATATTGTTCGACTTTGAGAGAGTCATGGAAGGAGACAGGATGCACTATCATGACAGACGAATGGACAGATAGGCGAGGATGGACCTTGCTAAACTTTCTTTTTTATTGTCCTAAAAGACTTATGTTTTTGAGATCTCTAGACATGTCAGAGGAGAGACACACTGCAGAGATCTTACGACAAGAGTTTGATAAGGTGATATGCGAGGTTGGGCTAGAGAATGTAGTCCAATTGATTACAGATAATGCAACTAACTACAAAACAGCAGGGAAGGAGTTAGCAAATACTTATGGGACTTTCTATTGGACACCATGCACAACCCATTGTTTAGATATCATACTTGAAGATATTGGTGAGATGGATGAGATAAAGGCAACAACTGAGTGTTGCAAAGATATCACCAAATTTATCTAATAACCATGCCTTTGTATTATGTACGATGAGAAGATATACAGATGGTGCAGAGCTTCTTCATACAGCTGCAACTCGATTTGCAACTAATTTCTTACCTGTACAGAGTATTGTCAGATATAAGCAAGCCTTGAAGAGAATGTTCTCCTAAGATGAGTGACAATAGTTTGTAGAGTTGTCTCAAAATAGAAGAAACAGAAAATTAAATGAGATTTGAGAGACAGTCTTCAGGAGTACATTTTGGAATGCATGTATTAGATTGTTGAGGATTACATGTCCTGTAGTAAAAGTTTTGAGATTGGCTGATAACAAGGAGAAACCATCTATGAGCTACCTTTATAAAGCCATTGATAGGGCAAAAAAAGCTATTAGAAATAATTTTAATGGAAAAAAGAGAGATTATGTGCTCGTGTGGAAAATTATAGATAACAGATGGAATAAACAATTACATCAACCTATTCATGCAGCTGCATATTATCTAAAACCAGCATTCATGTACTCAACAAGCTTCAAAAGGGACGGTGAGGTTAATCGAGGCATCATTGATTGTATAGCAGATGCTATCCCTGATGAGAATATAGCAGATGCTATACATCGAGAGATGAAGATCTATGATAATGTTCTTCACTTAATGGGTTTGCCTGTAGCAATTCGCAACCGCACTAATATGCGTCCAGGTAAATTATTTATCTTTATATTTAAGTTTCTTAAATCTTATATTATTGTGGATTAAGTCTAATGTTTGCCTTTTTCTACAAATGTTTGGTAGAATATGTTTGGAAGTGATTGTCCAAACCTTAGAGATTTTGCAGTAAGAGTTTTGAGTCAAACCTATAGCGCAACGGGTTGTGAAAGAAATTGGAGTGTCTTTGAACACATCCATAAAAAAAAGCACACCAGGTTGGAATATAAGCAGCTGAATGACTTAGTTTTTATTCATTGTAACATGCGGCTTCGCGAAAGGTAATCTTGTATTAGTTAGTACTTAAAGATTTCATTCAATATATTATTTGACTTCAATTGTTAATGTTATTTACCAATTACTTATCTTTCTTTCTTATAGGCAATTGAAAAAAGTAAATAGAGAAGAAAACCAATTTGATCCAATAAGTTTGGATAATTTTGATATATTAGAAGACTGGATTATAGAAGATAGCGAAGAAAATGCCCTCCTAACTGAAGAAGACATTACATTGATTAATTTGGAAGGAGCGCAACAACATTATCAAGGAGATGAAGATTTTGATTTTGAAGCAGAAGGTGGTGATTAGGATCTTTAGCAAGGAGAAGATGAAAATTATTTAGTTGATAATCCTGATTATAATATGTAAATGTAAATGTATTTCATTTTTTGCTTCAAAATAAGTAAATTTTGTTCAATTATTCAATGGTGAATCATGATCAAATCATCAATATGTACTCAACTTTGCATTATATGAATTCTTTACAATTACCAGAATTTTCCTAATTTTTTTCTATTTTTTCTATTTTTTACTAATTTTTCCTATTTTTTTAATGTTTTCCTATTTTTTAATATTAAAGTACGATATGATACGATACACTATGATACGCCCATATCATGGAGCAAAATGATACACGATACGATACGCGCCAGACAACACTGCTCCTAATCGAAGAAGACATTGCATGGATTAATTTGGAAGAAGCACAACATCATCAAGGAAGATTTTGATTTTGAAGAAGAAGGTGGTGAGAACCTTCAACAAGGAGAAGATGAAGATTATTTAATTGATGATCCTTATTACAATATGTAAATGTAAATATATTTCATTTTTTGCTTCAAAAAAAAATATATATATATATATATATATTTAACTGTTCAATGGTGAATGATCAATATGTACTAAACTTTGCATTATATGAATTCTTTGCAATTATCATGTTTTTGCTAATTATTTTTTATTTTTTCTAATTATTTTAAATTTTTTCTAATTTTTTAAATATTAAAGTACGATACGCTACGATATGCCTGTATCGTGGAGCCCAGCAATACGCGTCGAACAACACTGATTCTAAGAACCAATACGAATCTTATTATCTAGAACTAGCTTCTTTACCCCCACATCCGTTCATATTGAAAATGCGGAGACCCTCTCTTTAATTTATTCACTACATTCGGGCGGTAATGTAGCGGGACTAACTTCTTTACCCACACTTGTCCATGATATGGGAACCCTTTCTGCAATTGATTCACTATATCTGAGCGAAAATGTAATGGCCCTTCCTTACTTTTCACTGCATTCCGGCACGTCGCTAGACAGGGACGCCCCAAAGCAATACTTATAATTTGTGTAATCCATGGTATAAAATCTGACAAAGTTTTACACTGGCTGTCGAAAGCCTAACACAACCCTCTTCCTTTATCCGGGCTTGGGACCAACCATGCAAGGGTAATCCCATATATGGGCGTAGTTTGTTAGCTCTAATACCTAGTTGACACAAAATACAACAAAATCAGAAACTAACCTAACACTATCTTAATACTATTCCAAATCAAACTTATATTTTGATGCTAACTTTTTACACTATACAAGTATTATTATGTCCAATGAAAGATAATATATAGTTTTTATTTCAATGGAGAAAACTACAAGACAAGGTCACAGACAGTCAGGACCGCTTCATAGTAAAAAAGAAACATGTTACATCAATGGTGGATCTAAAAGGTCCACCGTGACAGACCCCAAGCATAGATGCCCGCTTGAGGAACCCTAGTGTAGCAAAAGAACTCCTCAAATGATGTTGTGAAAGGGAAGAATAATAAAGGAGTTTCTGCATAGGAAATGTAACAAAGGCTTCCATTGAAAACATGGTAAAGAGAAGCTCAAGCAGATTCACTATGGGAAAATGAGACGCCAAAGAAAACCATTGGACCTCATTGGTAAGCCTAATTTTCGAAGAAATCATATTTATTCTGGTAGTTAAGAATTTGTCAAGGTTGATTTGTTAAAGATTAAAGAAATAGTAAATGAGTGGACCTCCATATGATAGTCTTTCCATGCCACTGTCTTTATTTCAAATTCAGGTGATACACATTATATGAAAAGCAATAGGTCTCACTTCTTTAATTATCATGCTTTCAAACATGGTGGGAGCTTGAAACCCATCTTTTCTTGAAAGAACAATTTAAAACATCGACTTGCTTTAAATTCTTTCTTTTTTCTCTAAATTTACTATTTGTCAGCTCGCTCTTCGAGGACCTTAATTATTAATTTAACCTATTCATTACATATTCCACCACTTAAAAGATGAGGAAGTTATTTGTCCCTCAAAGGCTGGTTCTTGCAGTGCAAGGGTTTCGTCTAATAGGGAGCAAAGTTCCCTGACCAATCTGAGATTGGGACAACTACCAATAGCCAGATTCTTAAGTGAATATCTTTGGTGAAGGTGAAAGTGATCATGTCATCAAAATCTTGTTAACGATGATAGTAGGCCAAACAATTAGAGCTTCCTTACCAACAAGTTTTTCCCCATTGACCGTTGTACGTCAACCAATACAAGTGCATTAGTTAGCTACTTGAGTCAAACTACTCAGAATCTCGCATGCGATCCAGATGCAGAAGTCGTGAACATGAAACCAATGATGCACAAAAAACGTGAAAATCAGAAGACACACCAGCTCAAAGGACGAATAGCTTTTCCAGTTGCAAACATACCAACAGAGCAGACCAGTGCCGAGCATGACATCAGTCAGATTATCACTCACCTCTTCCATTTCTCGGAGAATAACATCCCTCTCCCTATTGATCCTATCCTCGCTGAAGGACGAATTCTGCAGAATGTCCGCCAAGATATCCATCGCCATGGGAACGTCCTCGCTCAACACCTTCGCGTAATACGTCGTCTGCTCCCTCGAGGTATAAGCGTTCAGATGCCCGCCCATGTTCTCGATCTCCTCCTCGAGCACCCTCACCGACCTCCTCTCCGTCCCCTTGAAGATCATGTGCTCCAGGAAATGCGCAGTCCCGTTCGTCTCATCCGTCTCAAACCGACTTCCGGCGTCAATCCAAACACCCACACTCGCCGTTTTCGCTGTCAGGTTCGACTCCGTTGCGACGCGAAGCCCATTCGGGAGAGTCGTAACTCGCGTCTCCGGCGCCGATAGGATCTTCGTGTGATCGGCGATCACGGGCTCTGGAGAAGCGTGTTTGAGGAACCGACGATCGGGGTTCTCGAGCCGTCGGAGCTTCGCCTTGACCTGTTCGGACAGGCGATCGTAGATCATGACGTTCGGCGCAGGAGGAGAGATCGACGTCGCGGGAGACGAAGAGGCCACGGCCGTAGAAGAAAGCCGATTGGAGGAGAGGATCCACGGGCAGCGCGAAAGCAACTGCGCCCGAGATCGACGGGTGAGGCTGAGAATCCCCTTGCTCGCCATTTCTTCAGCTTTCTCAACAAGAAATCCCTAGTTTTCTACAGACAAATGGAGGGATGATGCTTAGGGTTTCTTCCTCCACGGAGTTGGGAAAGAAAGCGAGGGAGCGAGCGACTGATGGAGAAAAGGACAGGGTCCGAATGTTTCCTATTTTCAGTAGCCCACCGGAACTTCGCCTTTTTCGCTTTCGCCACTCAAGCTCCCGTAAGTATCCTTCAACAATGTCAACAATGTTATAAAAGTATAATATCGTAGGATACGATACGAGCTTGTGGCACATCGTTATCTAAAACGGTACATTTTGTACATGCATATTGCAGGTGTAATGGTACGATATAATATGATACAGTCATATGAGTTGACACTCATATTTTTTATAAATAGTCGGAATTTGGCCAGCCATTACTTCGTATTCATCATTCTAAAGCCTCTCAAACCTCTCGTCCTTCTCTATTTGTGGTAAATCATATGATTCCTTTGGTTTGCACGACCTTTCACTCATTTTTATTGAAATCCGTAGTCATACACTTTCTTTTTCCCTCAAACCTATTTACATATGGTTTTTGACACAAAATTTAGGGATTTCAATAAATTTGAGCTTTCTCATTTTTTTCAAACTTTTTTAGCTTATGTGTGCTTGATTTTGTGAAGAAAATCATAAGATTTCTTTTGTTTCTAATGTTTTTCTCGAAGGTTTTGTAAAGTCGTAACCTACACTTGTTTTCTTGTTCGCAATCCCTTTTCACCTAATTTTCTCATAGAATCTAAGTTTTTTCACTATCCTTAAAGCTTTTTCCTTTTTAGTTCATCTCTAACAACGTCAAGCTTAAAAGTATTGCATTCTAGTTTACGAAGGCAACATGCTTATAAACAAATATAGTTTTGTAATAAGGTCAAACATAAAGTAGTTTTCTTATGAATCACCTTGTTACATACATAAAAAGAGATACAAGTGCATGTAGTCGTATGCTTAAAACTACGAAATATGAAATGAAGTAATTGTAAAAAAAGATTAAGGCAAAGAGAAAGCAAAAATAAGTGAAACATGTTTCAACCAAGCTTCTTTTGAAAAATATGGCGATGAAGAGATAAAGGGCAACCCTGAGAAGATAAGAGGCGACAAGGAAAGGTCAAGACAATGTATTCTCATGGTAGTAGTGGAGTTGGTTTTACAACAAGAGTTTTTGTTTACTCAACAAAGGATAACAGAGATAGTAGAAGTAGCAATGTACAATCAACACTTTCTTTTCTTCCACCATGAATAACTCCTAGACCTCAATTATGTATTAAATCAACAATGACTTCAAGAATGTAATTGAGAAAGTTGATTTGAAGGTTGTTGATTTTTATTATGAAAATTGCTTTCCATCGAACATAGCAAATTCTTTTTCCTTTCAAGGCATGACAAATGCCTTAGCTAATATGAGAGCAAGCTAAGATGCTTACTTATGATTCTTTAAGAAGTAGATTATTAAAGAAATGCATTGAAATTGTTTTTGAATGGTTTGCTGAATTTAGAGAGACATGGAAAGTTACAATTGTTCTGTCATGACTAATAGGTGAACAAATGACCAATGTAGGCCTTTAATTCATTTCTTTGTTTATTATCCTAAAGAGATATCATTTTTAAAGTCGTATGACTTGTCTCATATGAATAATATTGTAGAAAACTTGCTCTTTATTTTTAAAGAAATAGTTGAGTTGGTAGGTGAAGAAAATATCATCTAGTTCAATACTAATAATGCTATGAATTTTAAAGTAGCCAGTGTGATGCTTCAAGCAAACCATCTTTCTTTGGTGTAGACTTCATGTATTGTATATTGATGCTTGAGGATTTGAGTGGGATGGATAAAGTTAAAGGAACTATTGATTTATGTAGAAATATCACAAAGTTTATTTACAACTATTTATGCATTTGATGAGAATCCATAATAGTGATAGGGAATTGTTTAGACTTATAATGATAAAATTTGTTATATCTATTCAAAGTCTTGTCATATATAAAAATGTATTGGAAAAATATTTACTTATGATGGATGGAGTTTTATAAGTTGGTCAAGGAAGAGGGAGGGACTTGTTGTAGCTTATGTCATTTTCAGAGGAGACTTTTGAGATTAATGTAGCATATTTTTTAAAATAATTGACCCATTGGTCAAGGAGATGGTAGACAAAAATGATAGGCATACTATGCCTCATATATATGATGCAATTGTTAAGGCCAAAATGAAATTTCAAGCAAACCTTGACAATAGATGGATCTTCTTAAGGTGTTATAGATAATAGATGCATGATGAAACCGATAGATGCATCATGATTTATGCATATTTTCTTAATCTCTCTATTAGATTTTCTTTGTATTTTGTAGAAGACGATAAAGTGAAGAAGGTTTTCATTCAGTGTAACATCCATTTGAGCAATTATGTACATAGTATTGAAGATTTTGGCAGGTCAATCGCGACACAACTATGCTTCCAAATGCATCCAAGTATGATTTGATTTAATTTTCAACTATATTAATATATTGCTTTTTACTTATTTTATCTTTTGTTTTTATGTAGATGAATGGTGGGCTCACTTTAAACTCCGCCTATATAAGAGATCCATGGCCAATTCCAAGCCCAGATAAAGGAGGAGGGTTACATTAGGCTTCCGATAGCCAATGTAAAACTTTGTCAGATTTTTATACTATGGATTATACAAATTATGAGCATTATGTTGAGGTCTCTCCTCTTAGTGACGCGCTGCAGATCCCAAATGCAATGAAAAGTAAGCAAGGGCCTCTATATTTTCGCCCGAATATAGTGAATCAATTGTAGAGAGAGTTCTTACGTTATGAACAAGCGTGGGTAAAGAAGTTAGTCCTGTTACATTGTTAGCCGAATGTAGTAAATAAATTACAGAGAGAATATGCACATTTTTAATATGAAAGAATGTGGGGGTAAGGAAGCTAATACTAGATAATAAATTCGTATTGATTCTTGAAATATTGGAACATTGTTCAGTACGCTAATGGAGGTGGTAGATACTATGATTGAGAGAAAGATTCATATCCTTGTTTACAAGAGACAAAGTAGGTTGGAGAAAAAGTAAAGGAGATTGAGTATACATGTTTTAAATTATGGTACTTAGGAAAGTAAAAAGGCTCAAAACAGAGTTGGTATTATCATAAATAAATATTTAAAGGATAGTGTAGTAGACGTACAATGATATGGTGACCAAATCATGACGTTGAAATTAGTCCTACGAGTAGAGGTTTTGAATATAGTTTGTACATACGTACCCTAAGTAAGACTAGAAGATAGTATAAAAATGACTTTTTGGGAGGAATTAGATAAGGTGATTCAAAGAATTCCACAAAGGGAGATGATATTTTTAGGAGGAGACTTAAATGAACATGTTGGTAAAGAGGCATTAGGATATCAAAGTATTCATGAAAACTTTGGTTTTGGGGATATAAATGAGGAAAGTAAAGAGATTTTAAATTTTGCTATGACATTTGATCTATTTATAGTCAATACAATCTTCAAAAAATGAGATGAACATTTAATTACTTATAAGAGTAGCTTATCACAAACATAAATTGATTATTTTATTTGTAGGTAAAAAGATAGAACATGTTGTAAAGATTGCAAGGTAATTCTAAGAGAAAGTTTAACCACCTAACATCGACTTTTAGTTATATATTTAGAGGTGAAAAATAGACAAAGAAGAAAAGTATGCATCGAGTTATTCAAACTAAATGGTGAAACCTCAAAAGTGAGAAAGAAGGTATATTTAAACAAAAAGTCCTCTAAGGAGATACTTGAAATCATGTTGGTACACCTTATGATATGTGGAATAATATGACTATACATATTAGTAAAGTGGCAAAAGATGTGTTAGGTGAATCTAAGGAAGGTGCACCAGCACAAGCTTGAAGTGTGCAAAACAAAATCAAACCAAAGAGGGCATGTTACAAATTACATTTTGCTAAGAAAACTAGTAAAACTCTAGAGGCTTATAAGAAAGCAAGAAAAGAAACGAAAAAAGCTGTCAGCGAAGCAAAAACTAAAATTTGAGAGAATTTATATAAAAACTCAACTCAAAAGATGGTGAAAAAGATATTTTTAGTATAGCTAGGGTTAGAGATAAGAAAACTAAGGATCTTAATTTTGTTAGATGCATAAAAAATGAGGATGAAAAAATTTTAGTAGCAAATGATGATATAAAAATAGATGAAAAAACTATTTTTATAAGCTTTTTAATGAAAATAAAGATGTTAGTATTAGCTTAAGAAAGTTAGCAAAATAAAAAAAATATACAAACCATAATTTCTACCGACGTATTCAAAAGAATGAAGTCAAAGAGACTCTTAAACAAATGAAGGGTGGTAAATCAGTACGACCAAACAATATCCCTATAGAAGTTTAGAAAATTCTAGGAGAGATAAGAATCACTTGGCTCACAAGACTATTTAATGAAATATGGAAAAACCAAAAAATATCCGAGGAATGGAGAGCGAGTACACTTATACCCATATACAAGAACACAAAAACATTCAGAATTGTGCGAATTATCGATGTATCAAGTTAATGAGTCATACTATGAAATTATGGAAAATAATTATCAAACATAGGTTAAGACAAGTATTGAGTACAACAAAGAACCAATTTGAATTCATGCTAGGTAGATCTACTATTAAAGAGATTCACCATTTTAGATGTCTTATGGAACATTTTAGAGTAAAAAAGAAAAACCTTCACATGATATTTATTGATTTAGAAAAAGCTTACGATAGGATATCGAAGGAGGTTCTTTAGAGAACCTTGGAAAAAAGAGGTATCTCATTGGCATACATAAACCTTATACTAGACATGTTGCAAAAACATGTGTGAGGACTCATCAAGGAATGACAAACTTCTTTGAAGTTAATATTGGGTTATTAAGGATCAACTTTAAGTCCACGTAGCATTACTACAAGGTTTAAAACTGTAAGACGATTTTTCCAGGGGTTATATGATGCCTCCATCATTATACCTTTTCCTTTTTTGAATGAACCGTTTTATGTAAGTACAATCATGTTAGCAAAACTCTACGGTCTGGAATAATTCAAGTGACTTGCCACATCGTACTCACTGTGTACGAAAAGTTGAAACACTAGTTGATCCAGTTGTCACCATATGAAGCTTACGCACGACGCTAGTTTTAAGGCCAGCCAGTGGCTTATCTCACCTGGCAAGTTCCAAGGTGTGTTGTAATCAATCTGTGCCAGCTCTCCTCTTTGGCGGTCCGCCTTCGGCACGTGCATGTGCATCCGCTGTCCGCTCTCCTCCGTCATTGTTCAATCTCCGCTGTCCGCTCTCCTCCGTCATTGTTCAATCTCCGCTGTCCTTGCCAATTAGGTAGCTTTCTCTTTCCTCTTCTTATTCCATTTCCTTCCCTTACCGGCTCTAACCATCTTACTTCTTTTTCCATTTTTGGGTAGATTTGCGATGGTTTTCGCTTAAGATTGTTGCATGCCTATTTATTTTCTGACCACTTGATCGCACGTGGTATTTCCTAGAGATTGGATTTATATGGCTGTTCTTGAACCTGTCCTATTCATGAGTTTGTGTTTCTACTAATTCAAATTTTGGCATTTGAAATTAACAAGATACTGCTGTGTGACATAGAGCTTGCCACGTATAAAGAAGCTGGTTTTCATGTCTTCTATCAAAATGCTGTTGTTGCAGCTAAATGATTTCATGTGGTGTATTTGTTGCCTACCTGCTAGTGGTTCATTGTTTCCTCTTTCCTTGAATAAGTTTACAAAATGTATGCATTTTGTGCCTACATCATCTCTGTTTAATGTGCAGGAGAACACAGAAAGACTTAGGTGCCATCCGAAGTCCAGCTTGCAATTGCAAGATCTGTTTCAAAGAAAACATGCCATGCAATCATTTTTGGCCTTGTAGTATCAATAACTCTTCATATCTACATACGTGAATGTTGGGGTAGGAGTTGGTTTGGTGGTGTTCGAACAATTTGGTGATGTCAATGGTCTTGTTTCAGTGCTAGTGACTTTTTTCGTCTGAGTTAACAAAACATATTAAAGAAGAAATACCTTGGTGTATGTTATTTGCAAATGATATTGTGTTAGTGGAGGAGTCTAAGGAAAAAGTTAATAGAAAATTGGAACTATTGAGAGAAACATTAGAAAAGTAAAGGCTTCCGACTTAGTAGAACAAAGATAGAATATATGGAATGTAAGTTTGATCATTTGATTAATTTAGAGTATATATAAATTAAAATTAATATACATTGCATCTCTTTTAAATACCTAGGGTTAATTTTTCAAAGTGATTGAAGAATTGATGAAGATATTACACATAAAATTAATGCAGGTTGGTTAAAATGAAGAGGAGCATTAGGTATTATTTGTGATAATAAGATACAATTATAGGTAAAAGGTAAATATTATAGAGCAACAATTAGGACTGCCATGTTTTATGGTTTTGAGTGTTGGGCAGTTAATCATCAAAATGTACAAAAGATGTATGTGACTGAAATGAGGATGTTGAGATGGATGAGTGGTCATATAAGGAAAGACCATATACATAATGAGGTTATTAGAAACAAATTAGGAGTGACACCAATAGAGGATAAAATGAAAGAATATCGTTTAAGATGGTTTGAATATATAGAAAGAAGATCAAAAGAAGAACCTATAAAAATGTATGAAAAACTATATTTTGAAAGTATTAAAAGAGGTAGAGAACGACCACAAAGTGTTGAAAAGAAACAATAAAGAATAATCCACCTTATTGTGAGTTAACTGCTAACATGACACATGATATGGCTATGTAGAAACAAAGAATCGATGTACCCGACCCCGTCTAGTATGGGAAAAGGCTTAGTTGTTATTGTTGTTGTTGTTGAACGGTGGGCTCACTTTGATAGTATATATGCACCTCACGTGATAATGTTTGTTTAATGTATACATTGAGCCAAACATGTAGCTCTAGTTGATGCAAACAAAATTAGAGTTCTTTCGAACATATTCACATAAAAAATGAACAAATTGGAGCTTTCTTGCCTTTGTGATAATTCATTCACATGTATAATTATGTCTATTTTGATATTTCTTATGTTCTTTTTCTAATTTATTTTATAGGCAAATGTGAAGAGATAAAAGAGTAAGAAAGGTGCAAGATGATCCAATTAGTTACGAAAATATTGATAATATAAATGAGTGGGTTGAATAAGAAGAGCCTCCCATTATGATAGAGGATGAAAATTGGAGACAAGTACTAGTACAAGCACAAATTGGAGTTGATGGTAATAGTTTTGAAGGTATTGGAGTAGATGAACCTATAGAAGAGGAAGGAGATGATATTGATATTGATGATGATGCGACCACTGACGTTGACCATGATTACTTTGCTTTTGATGCCTATATTGTATATGATGAATGAACCTCATGATGTGTAATGAATTTGAAGTTGAACATTGTCTCGATGATCGAGTAGTTAATTAGTTACAACTTATGACTATAATCTTTTTTATATGTTGTAGTGTAGTTTAGTTGCTCTTGTCACATTATTATTGTTTAGTACTTATTCTTAATCTTATCATTATTATTAATTCTAAGTGTTAATTGTTGTTATTTACTTAGTAGCATTCAGCTGTTTAGCATATTTTCAATTGATTCAATTTTATTGATAGATAATTTGATTCAATGTTAGTTGTAACTATGTTTTGGAGTGTGTTTTTATACCACTCTGCTAAATTTGTTAATTAATTAAAATGTTCTAATTTTTAAATTTTTTTTTGAGTTTTTCTAAATACATTGGTGAAATCAGCACGGCATCATTCCATATCATACAATATGGTACGATTATCACGTATCGGTATCCCATGCTATACATGTACCTATAAGCTTTTTATAATATTGGCATTGAGGATTCATTTGTTTATTTATTTTTAAATTATTAATATCTAGTTAGGTAGCCCCCTACCAGGTTACAAACTATATAAATTATGTATTAGGAGTAATCACATTAAGTATTGGGTATTACTATTTGCACACCTACTTTACTATTCATGTACCTATTCTTTTGAAAATACCAAAATTATTCGGCAACTGTCGGTGTTCCCCTTTTGGAAAAGAAAAACAACCAAATTGGAGAACCAACAAACTCTTAGAAGAATCAATGAAGTCTCTCGCTGAATAAAAGGAAGAAAAAAATTGTTAATATTTGAGGCCGGGTGGCCTATTAGACATGAAAAAAATAAGTAGTATAAATCTCTGCCCGATCTTATCTTATTCTTCTTTCGGTTGTCGAAGTTAGGGTAGAATGCAACAGTGCTGCATTTACATAAGAGAAAGAACTCTGCTATGTTGCAATCTCTCTTACAGTGATGTGGAAAGTCTGCATCTTCCTCAAAGGGGAGGTTTGTTTTTGGCATGTCTCCCCTTTTATGTTATATGTATAATATGTATTGGTATATGCTTGATCCCTTATCCTCCATTACAATGTGTTGCACGATGACAATAAATTTGATTAAAAATATTTATTATAGTAGAGTGGATTTTAAATATATGATGAATGATGGACTTGTTTGTTATAGTGGAGTACCTTCTAGATTCATAGGAACAATGAGAGTGAATTTGATTGTGGTGGACAAGATGATGAATTTTTTGACCTTTTAGCTAATGAAGTCAATGATAAATTTGTTGCCCATGAAGTCAATGAACTTGATTATTCTTCGTGTTTATGACAAATGAAGTGTTTTGTAGTTGGGATGAGCTCATTGGGTATGAAAAAGATATAAGGAAAAAGCTCAATATTGTTATCGTTATTCTTTGTTCCAAAGTAAAGGTGTAAGAAACAAGGTATGACTTGGGTTAGAAAGAAACATAGGAGGAAAATGGTTATGTTCATAGCAATAAGTGGATAAACACCAAAAATGTTGAGCGCTCATTTTTACTTTGAAGAGAAGTTAAAGTCGATGGTTCATTGAAGTTGAATATAGTCAATGTGACACATAATCACCCTCTAGGTTTGTATCTTGACGGTTGTACATTTAAAGGCAGATTGAGTGATTATGAGTATAATATGATAAAGGATATAACAAAAAGCCATCAAAAGTCCATTTATATTTTGCCACACTTAAGTGGGTTGATAAGTCAAATATTAGCACAACAAAACATATTTACAATATGAAGATAAAAATTAGAAAGGAAGAGATGAGAAGTCAAACTATTTTACAACATATATTTTATGATTTAAATCCACTAGTACCACACATACAACAACAACTAAGCCTTTTCTCATACTAGACGGGGTCGGCTACATGGATTCTTTGTTTCCACAGATCCCTATCATGTGCTATGTTAGCAGTTAACTCACAATAAGCTAGTTCATTCTTTATTGTTTCTTTCCAACACTTTTGTGGTCGTCCTCTACCTCTTTTAATACTTTCCAAATTTAGTTTTTCTAACCTTCTTACAAGTTCTTCTTTTGATCTTCTTTCTATATGTCCAAACCATCTTAAACGATGTTCTCTCATTTTGTCCTCTATTGGTGTCACTCCTAATTTGTTTCCAATAACCTCATTATGTATACGGTCTTTTCTTGTATGACCACTCATCCATCTCAACATCTTCATTTCTGTCACAGACATCTTTTGTACATGTTGATGATTAACTGACCAACACTTAGAACCATAAAACATGGCAAGCCAAATTGCTTCTCTATAATATTTACCTTTTAATTTTAATGGTATCTTCTTATCACAAAGAATACTTGATGCTCCTCTCCATTTTAACCAACCAACATTAATTCTATGTGTAACATCTCCATCAATCCTTCCATCACTTTGAAAAATTGACCCTATGTATTTAAAACTTTCCTTTTGGGGAATGCAATATGTGCCAATTTTAATTTCTTTGTCTTCTGAAGTAACCAAATGATTAAACTTACATTCCATATATTCTGTCTTTGTTCTACTAAGTCGGAGGCCTTTGCTTTCTAATGTTTCTCTCCATAGTTCCAATTTTCTATTAACTTTTTCCTTAGACTCCTCAACTAATACAATGTCATATGCAAATAACATACACCAAGGTACTTCATCTTGAATATGTTTTGTTAACTCATCCATCACCATTATAAATAAGTATGGACTTAAAGTTGATTCTTGATGTAATCCAATATTAACTTCAAAGAAGTCTGTTGTTCCTTCATGAGTCCTCACACATGTTTTGCACCATCATACATGTCTCTTATAAGGTTAATATATGTCAATGGGATACCTCTTTTTTCCAAAGTTCTCCAAAGAACCTCCCTCGGTACCCTATCATAAGCTTTTTCTAGATCAATAAATATCATGTAAAGGTCTTTCTTTTTTGCTCTAAAGTGTTCCATAAGACATCTCAAAAGGTGAATCACTTCAATAGTAGATCTGCCTGGCACGAATCCAAATTGGTTCTCTGTTGTACTACTTGTCTTAACCTACGTTCGATAATTCTTTCCCATAATTTCATAGTATGACTCATTAACTTGATACCTCAATAATTCACATAATTTTGAATGTTTCCCTTGTTCTTATATATGGGTATAAGTGTACTTGCTCTCCATTCCTCGAGCATCTTTTGGTTTTTCCATATTTCATTAAATAGTCTTGTGAGCCAAGTGATTCCTATTTCTCATAGTATTTTCCAAACTTCTATAGGAATATTATCTGGTCCTACCGATTTACCACCCTTCATATGTTTAAGAGCCTCTTTGACTTCATTCTTTTGAATATGTCGATAGAAATTGTGGTTTATATACTTTTCTGTCTTGGCTAAATCTCCTAAACTAATACTAACATCTTTATTTTCATTAAAAAGATTATAAAAATAGTTTTTCCATCTATTTCTTATATCATCATTTGCCACTAGAATTTTTTCATCCTCATATTTTATGTATCTAACATAATTAAGATCTTTAGTTTTCTCATCTCTAGCCCTAGCTATCCTAAAAATATCTCTTTCACCCTCTTTTGAGTTGAGTTTTTTATATAAGTCCTCCCAAATCTTAGCTTTTGCTTCACTAACGGCCTTTTTCGCTTCCTTCTTTGCTTTCTTATATGCTTCTAAAGTTTCACTAGTTTTCTTCGCATAATGTAATTTGTAACATGCCATCTTTGCCTTGATTTTATTTTGTACTACTTCACTCCACCACCAAGCTTCTTTTTGTGTCGGTACACCTCCCTTAGATACCCCTAATACATCTTTCGCCACTTTCCTAATATGTATAGCCATATTGTTTCACATATCACAGGGTGTGCCAATATAATTCCAAAGATCTCCTTCAAGGACTTTCTGTTTAAATATGTCTTCTTTCTCGCTTTTGAGGTTCCACCATTTAGTCCGAATAGCTCGATGCACTCTTTTCTTCTTTGTCCATTTTTTTATTTGTAAATCCATAACTAAAAGTCGATGTTGGGTGGTTAAGCTTTCTCCTGGAATTACCTTACAATCTTTACAACACGCTCTATCTTTTTTTCTATAAATAAAGTAATCAATTTGTGTTTGTGATAAGCCACTCTTATAAGTAATTAAATGTTCATCTCGTTTTTTGAAGATTGTATTGACTATAAAGAGATCAAATGCCATAGCAAAATTTAAAATCTCCCTACCTTCCTCATTTATATCCCCAAAACTAAAGTTTCCATGAATCCTTTGATATCCTAATACCTCTTTACCGACATGTCCATTTAAATCTCCTCCTAAACAAATCAACTCCCTTTGTGGAATCTTTTGAAACACCTTATTTAACTCTTCTAAAAAAACTGTCTTTATACTATCTTCTAGTCCTACGTGAGGTGCGTAAGCACAAACTATATTCAAAACCTCTGCTCCTAACACTAATTTCAACGTCATGATTCGGTCACCATATCGTTGTATGTCTACTACACTCTCCTTTAAATCTTTATTTATGATAATACCAACTCTGTTTTGAGTCTTTTCTTTACCTGAGTACCATAATTTAAAACCTGTATCCTCTATCTCCTTTGCTTTTTATCCAACCCATTTTGTCTCTTGTAAACATAGAATATGAATCTTTCTCCGAATCATAGTATCTACCACCTCCATTAGCTTACCGGATAATGTTTCGATATTCCAAGAACCAATATGAATCTTATTATCTAGGACTAGCTTCCTTACCCCCCGCAACCGTCCATAATCAAAATGCGGAGACCCTCTTTGAAAAATTTTCACTACATTCGGGCGGTAATGTAGCGAGACTAACTTCTTTACCCACACCCGTCCATGATGTGAGAACCCTCTCTGCAATTGATTCACTACGTTCGGGCGAAAATGTAGTGGCCCTTGCTTACTTCTTACTGCATTCAGGCTCTGCAGCACGTCGCTACGTGGGGACGCCCCAAAGCAATGCTCATAATTTTTGTAATCCATGTTATAAAATTCAGACGAAGTTTTACGCTGGCTGTCGGAGGCCTAACACAACCCTCCTCCTTTATCCGGGCTTGGGACCGGCAATGCAAGGGTGATCCTTACATGGGCGGAGTTCCACTAGTACCACACATGGATAAAAAAAATATTGGATATGGATAGTTAGCGATATTGTGTCTGCACATCTTTGATCAATTCAATTGATACATACATTTCCAATTCCAATGGTGTTTGAGTTTGGCAGCGACAAACATATACATGCTTTTGTTTCCTTTATTTATAATATTGGGATTTACATTAACTAAAACACTTTTGGGAAAACTTCTGATAAATACCCAGAGTTTGTTCTTTTTATTTTGGCCTCTATGTTTTTAAAATGCTTCCAAGCTTCCATGTGGTTTCTATCGTTTATCATGCTATTCCATAGGCGGCAACGATGTCACCAGAAACTGACCTGAATCACAGATGTAGGACCGACCCTGATGTGGCAATTGACTCATTCATTATGTTATTTTCAGATCGGGGTGGAAGATCTAATACTTGTGTGTGATACTGGATCCAAAGATGGAATGAATCCTTAAAAGAACTAAGATATATCCAAATCCAAATGAATTTATTTGGAATCTGAATCCACTAGGTGTCTCTCTGTTCACGACCTCAATCGACCTCTCTCTCTCTCTCTCGATCACCTACCTTGATAGATGTCTCTCTCTCATTCTTTTTGGCAATCACCGATGTTAACAAACCTCTCCCTTTTGCCTTGCCATCGCTGGCTGCGACCGATCTCTTTGTCTTTCTCTTTCACCATTGGCAATCACTTCTTCGAATGTCAGAAAGAGGTTAGTTGAAACATATTTTAATTTGTAATATTTTAGTTGAAGTATATGAAGAGGTTTGACAAGTTTTTCTTCTTCTATAGTGTTTTAGTCTTGTAGGCATAGTATTTGGGTAAAGGAAGCTAGAAAGTCTTGGACAAGTACTACAAAGGTTGGGGACATGCTTAACGTATCAATCCTTGCAAATAACGTGTGTTGTAGGTGCTATGAATTGGAGAGGTAACTTGAGAAAACTATAAATGAATTATGCACACAAATTGTGAAGAATAAGAAGAACAAGGAATTAATAGTGGACTTTGTAACTGTAAAAATCCGTGATAGAAATAGTTTTTATGAAGATTATGCCGACAACTTTTTCAATGATGATTGATAATTAGCTTTGTTGTAAAAATGGATAAGAGCTTTAAGTCCAGAGAAAAACTAGTTGTAATGATGCTTGTTCGGGTCTAACTGAAGATTTAAGTGTTTGTGTATATCACATTCATAGGTGACAACTGTCATATATATATATATATACATTATGATTGTGCATGTCCTTTTTGGACCTGTTTTTTTCCCTGTAAGCTTGTACATGTGCCTGCACTAAAAAATCTAATGTGGCACACAATGGCTATCATGCATATGAAAAATTCTCATGGATGACATGTATATTCTATGTGAACATGTCATTTTCTTCTATAACTGATATTATTGTATAACTCATTTAATTTCTGTTTATGAGTATTCAGTGAATACCAGAACATTACCACATTTTATTTTGATTTTTTTATGCGCACTCATGGTGGTACCAACATTATTATATATGCATTCCTACAGTTTCTGTGTATCTATCGTATATGTTCTAATAGACCCTGAGGTTTAAGTGCTTTTCAAATTGGTCCCTGAAGTTTAAGAACAACATTGTGATATCTATACTTGAAGACAATGTGGAAGATTGTATATCTGGAAATGCTTTTTGCATAAGTGGAACCACAATGTCTAACTCCCAAAGACATTCATTATAGGCACACCATTGGTTCTCGAACAACATGAAATAGTTTTCAGCCATAGCTGTATAGGTATGACTTCATGGCAAAGGTCTAAGGGAAAAGTAATTTCATGTAAATGCGTTTCTTCTTTGCTTTACCCAGTAGAATGAGTGGGCCTTAACAAGAAGTTACATTTTATATTTACATTTAAAAAGCCTCTAATATTATAATTTCAATGTCTAACTCTCAAGGACATTATAGGCACACCATTGGTTCTCGAAAAACATGAAATAGTTTTCAGCCCTAGCTGTATAGGTATGACTTCATAACAAAGGTCTAAGGGAAAAGTTATTTCATGTAAATGCATTTCTTTTTTGCTTTACGTAGAATGAGTGGGCCTTAACAAGAAGTTGCATTTTATATTTACATTTAAGAAGCCTCTAATATTACAATTATGCTATTGCTTTCTCGAGTCGTCTCACCTATAAGTAAGAAAGAAGTTGTTTTATTGAATGCCACATCAAAAGAAAAAACTCCACATCAAACTTCCAGAAATAAACACTGAAAATGGAATCACTATAATTTGTCTATATACCACAACACGTGTATATATGATATATGTTCAAGCTACATACAGTTAATCCTCAAAATATGTAGTTTAAAAGGGAAATTATTGGACAACGACAAGTACACCTCATATATGAAGACATTCCAACTACATAAATATAAACTACAATCATTTAATTGGGCATAATCTCAAGCTTTTGTTAGCATTTACTTAGGAAGTAATGTTGCAAATTAGGTATTAGGATTTGAAAAAAAAAAGGGAAATTAGGGATAAACCAATAAATTAGGTTAATATGGTCAACCAACCGAATAAAACCTTAATTCATGGACCAAGAAAAAATTAAGCGCTATTTCATACCCTAGAAGAGTGTTGGAGATGAGTGATGTCATCAATGGAGAGGCACCAACACAAATGGCATGGAATCCTACATATCAAACACCCATTTACTCAATGGAAACAAGACATAGAGAGAGATTGACGCGGTATGGCATGAGAGAAAGACATAGAGGTCAGTCGTGATCGACTATGGCAAGAGAGAAAGAGAAAGACAAAGACAAAGAGGTCGGTCGAGGCTGATTATGGTGAAATCGAAAGAAAGAGAGATCGGTCGAGGCCGCCAATGGCGAGAGAGAAAGAGAGAGATATTGATCATATCAAGTGAGAAAGATAGTGGTTGGTCGAGGCCGCCATTGGCGAGAGAGAAAGAGAGAGACATTGATCTGACAATAGAGAGAGAGAGATCCAAATTCGAAATAAATTCATTTGGGTTCAGATCTATCTTGGTTTTCCTTAAGGATCCTTCCATCTTCAGGTTCAATATCACACATGACTATTGGATGTTTCATCCTATCCAAAAATAATAGTTTTTGATGATGCCATTACTGCTTGTGGACTAATGTAATCAATGACAGAAGCGACGAAGTAGTCTAGAAGCATTTCCAAAACACACAAACTAAACTAAAAATGACAAACCTCAAGGTATTTATCCAAAGTTTTCTCAAAACTTTTTACTATGAAATTTGTAGTTATATGATGCTTTTCTTCGATGTTATGGGGTTTACCTCAATAAACAAAAACTTTTCTATGACATTTGCTATTACGTGTGAGAAGAAGAAAGAAAATTATGTTTGGGTATTGAGGTGCATCATCCAAATAACTTCCTACATATAATTTGTAATTGTTGTGAATTGGCACTAATAAATGTCATTTTGATTGTATTCCTAATGGTGATATATCTTTTATATAGACATCACATTGCTAAAAATATTAAAGAATTCATTAACAAATTGTAAAAAATAAAGCGATAGCTATTTCATTTGTTGCGAGTTAGAAGAAGGTTCTCAAGTCATCATAAGAGAGAAGTCATACAGAGGTAGAAGCTATAATAGAGAAGATGAAAAAAAATCTCTATCGTGCTTTCTTACGTTAAAGAATAGTTATTGAACATGTATAATGAGAAAATAGTCTTAGCATGAACATATAGGGTGATTTGTTATGGCACTCATACGACTAACATATATGTGAAGTAGCTTATTAGAGCATATGTATATCATTAGTAGATTATGAATCTTGTAATAATTATTCTATGTTGATAGGTATGGCCAATAGTGAGCATGTAAGGTTGAACATATTCCTCGACAATTGAACTAGGAGATTTGATATAAAGACACATACATTGCTTACATTGACCACACATAAGATATCATTACAAATATGTAGAGAAGAGTATGATGACATGCCATTGAGTTGATTATACATGAGGTGAATCGTGAACAAATAATAGATAATCACCCAATCACATGTTATTGTGCATTGTGACATTCACATGGGTTGCCATGTGCTTATGAGATCAATGTTATTCTAAAAAGTATTGGGTCAATACATCTATCATCAGTTGATCCTTCTTAGAGGAAGCTTGACATGGAGGTTGAAATGTCCTACACCACCGACTAAAATGATGAGGATGCAAGAGCCGCAATTGAGATGGAGGCAACATTTTGAAAGATAAGGCAACATCCTAATTCAAAATGATGAGATTACTTGGTTAAGATATTGGATAGCAATTGAATTCTCAATATACTTACTACCTTGGAGAAGTCACCCATTCTCCATCCTAAAGAGAGACTATCTAATAGTTCTATAAAGAGGGAGTTCTTACAATGGGAGTATGTTGAGAGGAGTAATATTATAAGAAGGTTAAGAAAGGGCATTGTACCATCAAAAGAATAGAATATCACATGTCGTGGTCGTGGATGCGGGGGTTCGATAGAACTGAGTCATTCTCATCAAGTAGTTGTAACCTTTTTCGTTGACTTTCTTGGTGTTCATATTAGGTCTCCTATTAATAGAAACACTTCAAGAGAGTTGTACTTTGGACAGTTGTACAAGATAAAGATATCCTGCTTTATGAGAGTATTTGTTAATAAGTAGGTAAATGTGGATGAAAATGTGGATTGTAGGTATCGGGTCAATGGCATGCTTTTGGGACAGGAAGAGTCATGGTGGAATGAAGCTTGCGGAGAATGTTTAAACGAGATGGCATATTGCCGTGACCTTACTCATGGGTTTTCATGGAGGAGGGTGGTGTCTTGCTATTGTTCATCGCATTGCATATATGAAGGACAGTCTATGTCTTCATTATTGGATGTTGATTTCAGACATGGGCTTGGCTATCCTATTCAAATTCTCTATTAAATTGTTATTTGTTATATCTAATTTGTGACTTATCTTATCTTATACTTCTTTGCATATGTGCATATTTGATGACTCTCAGATACCACCTATCTTTCCTTCTTGGTAGTAACACTGGGATGAAATCATTGCCAACTAGAACTAAGCATTTCATGCACATACAAAAAAATACAACTAGGCCATAACTTTAAAATCATGTGCTTACTAGTAACTCTCAATGGCATAAACACTAAGGAGATAGTTGTAACATCACACAAGTGTCGACCAACATGACATAGGGCCCGTTCATGCCACTTGGTTGATACCCATAAACAGTTAACAAATACGAAGGTGGCATAACCCATACAATGAAAGACACATTAAAAGTGCATTTATTAATATACAATTTAAGTTTCAACAATAAAGTTATATAATAGAAAGAAATTCAAAACTACAATGAGTCTATCAGCTCCTACCATCTAGCAGTAGAAGATAGAATCCTCCTTTAACGTCCCATGTGCTCAGTGTATCTGTTGACTATACCCTAAAAATATTTAAAATAAAACCTGAGCCCCATACTATGCTCGTAGATAAATGTGATCTCTCCACAGATAATAATACTAGAGACATGCACCATTTCAAACCAAAAAGTGAGAAATTATATATCTTCTAACAAAACAATACCATTACTAAACATGCATACGTACTCAAACATTCATCAAAATGCAACTTAGTTTCAATATTATAAACTCTATAATATAACAAATCACTGTCACACTATAGAAAGTTACTCGCACCATATTCCTGTCCAGCAACGTGACCTCTGACAATGGTCTCAATGTGACGGGCTTAAGATATTGGTGCCTCACAATGGTCTACCAAATCTAGCCCCTTAGCTCTGCGGGGCAAAAATATTCGAATACCCTACTAATAGAGTCATGCATTCATCCATATAAATCACAACAATATCTCAAGAGCCACATCCTATATCAACAATAACATCCATCGACCCATCTCCCAAGGTCCACATAACCACATCCACATCCATAAAAATTAGATATATCCTGTTATGTCAAAATAACACATTCAAATAAAGTATCAAATCCAATTTTACTATACATAAATTCTATACTCTCGTTTACTAGTTTCACTTATCTCCAACTTAGTCATATCATGAGTTGCCTACGATAACTATAAGTGTAAACTAGCTCAACCAATGAAGTAGCCAACACAACTAAATACATCTACGAGCTAGGACTATCCGATATATCCATCTACAATCCACTAACGTCATACACTATCGTGGAAAGTAGATCCATACATATAATATTTCACTCACCTAAAATGACAACTAACGAGATAACACTAACATATATGTCCATCTATAATCCATCGACGTCCTATACCGTCGCAAAGATAGATCCATATCCATTAAGTGGTTTACTCGCACACAAGCACACTCATGTCATTCACTCATATAATCATCAAAGCATTTTAAAGACTATTTCACAAGACAACACATATATACCATTTAAAAGCATTAGTAAATATTTTACAATCTCATGCATCATCTAAAAGCAATTAAAACTACTTCAACCACATAACCAAAAAGAGAACACATCCACCTACTTGACATCTCTATGCAAATCCCAATATAATAGTGTTAACTCCCCTTAATCATCTCAATTTAATCCCAAATTATGATAGAAATATTATTATTATTCTATATTCAAATACAAACCCAACGGCTCAAACCACGTCGAAATAAGATTTGAAACGAGTATGAAAACCCTAAAAATCCAATTTGGATCCAATAAAAGAGTCCAAATCCAAATTTATTTTTAAAACAGATCTCGATTCACTATAGACCTAAATTTATACCTGGAACCGTGTCTCTGCAAGGACATTGTTTCAGTGTCATCCGAATGCGATACGAAACGATGGGAACTGACACGATACTGTGTATTGGTTCACCCACCGACCACTAGTTCAGTTGCCAAAACTGACGGTTTTGGCTGGTTCCTCCAATATAACAAATGCCAAATGGTCTGCCGTCGGTAGGCAAACCGTTTGCTCCTGGAAATTGCCGCCCATTATCGACGATCTCACCAGAAAAGATATGGGAGGGGCGACCGACCCCCTTTTTCTCAAAACTCACCAAAAGCCTGGTTTTCGGCAATTTCACCTTTAAAATAAACTAAAAAGATGCGATTCTCATACCTTGTCCTCTTAGCATGCAAATCCGACCATTTTCCCTTCAATCGATCGATCTCTTGCATTTTTCCCTTTTTCCAATGATCTCCCACCTTTCCCGTCCTTTCTCACTCTAGTTCTCTCTTTCTTTTGTTCGCAGGAAGACGATTGCCACCTTCCTTTCAACTAAGCGGTGGCCGCCATGGCCAATGCTGAGCTTTGCAACATATGAAAGCACGTGACTCCTATCCACCACTCCACCACGTCGGGTCCCATGTTGGACCCGATTGGATCAAATTGGGTCTATTAGATCCGATCAAGATCTCACAATCTACCCTCCTTACCAAAAAAATATGTACTCGAAATTTTAAATAATACCTAAAGAGATAGGGATGCTTCTCACACATCTCATATTTCATTTTCCAAGTAGCCTCGCTCACCGAATGGTTACTTCATTGAACATTGACCAACTTTAGTATACTTCGACGAAGAACTTGCTCCTTCCAATTGATTATAATAATGAGATATTCTTGGTAGGTTAGATCTTCTTGTACTTCGAGTTGTTCTGGCTCAAGAATGTGAGAAGGATGAGAAATGTACTTTCGTAACATCGACACGTGAAAGACACTATGTATACCCATCATTGTCATAGGTAGATGAAGTCTATAAGCCACTTTTCCAACTTTGTCAATGATAAGATACGGTCCTATATATCGAAGACTCAATTTACTCCTTTATCCAAATCATATAACACCTTTTATTGGAGATATCTTGAGGAATACCCTATCACCTACCTCAAATTCTAATGGTCGGTGGCGAGTAACCGCATAACTTTTCGAACGATCTTGAGCTATCTTAATGTGCTTTCATACATTTTTATCATCTCAGTAGATCATTGAATGAAATCGGGTCCAATCATTATGGAATTCGATGATTCATCCCCACACAACGTCATTCTACATTTTGCATCATAAAACATTTCAAAAAGTGCCATCTAGATACTAGCTTGATAACTGTTATTATATGTAAACTCAACTAACTCTAGGTGATCATTCCAACCATCATGCCAATCCAACACACAAGCTCACAACATATCATGAAGAGTTTGGTTTGTGCGTTCAACTTGTCCATTTGTTTGAGGATGAAAGGATGTGTTATATTGCAATAATGTCTCTAATGAATCCTACAGACTTCTCCAGAAACATGCAGTAAATTGTGTACCTCTATTACATGTGATGGTTTCAAGTACTCCATAATGTCATACCACACGCTTTATATAGATATATGCTAATTGATCAACTCTTATCTTGTTTCATACTGGTATAAAATATGATACCTTTGTAAGACGATCAATGATTACCCAGATAACATCATTCTTTCATCAAGTCCTATCACAAAATCCATATTAATGTACTGCCATTTATCTTCTGGTATAGGGAGAGGTTGTAGCATACCCAAACATCTTTGATGGTCTGCCTTTACTTGATGACAAGTGAGGCATCTACATATGTACTCTGCGATGTCTTTCTTCATTCCTTTCCAAAAGTACTGGTGACTTAAGTCTTTGTATTACTACTCGAGGATGTATGCTGTATCAACTATGATGAGGTGCTTGTAGCAACTCTTGTTGTAGCGCCTCAATATCAAGAACATATAGTCGACCTTCGTGATGTATTGACCCATCTTCAGCGATACTGTACTCGGGTCTACCTCGTCTGCGAATCTCCTTCTTTATAGCTCTAAGTTGCTTATCTTATTGATGTGATGCAATAACTTTCAATCATAAGTCAGGAGTAGCTCTAATTATAGTTAATAGAGCAATATGTTTTGCCCTTGCTTAACAGAGAGCATCTGCTATAACATTTTTCTTTCTAGAGTGATAGAATATCTCATAATCATAATCCTGTAAGAATTCAAGCCAACGAGTTTACCGCATATTCAGAGTATCTTGAATAAAGAGATATTTCAAACTTTTTGGTGATCTACTAAAGACCTCAAACTTAACACCATACAAGTAATGTCTCCAAATCTTCACTTCCAAATATCACTAACTCCTAGTTCTAGATTGCGTATTGATAGTTCTTCTCTTCATGTATCTTAGTTTTCTAGAGGCATACAAGCTACCATCATCCATTCTACATAAAACACATGCATCCTAAGCCTTTCCTACGAGGCATCACAATATACCTCAAAGTTTTCCGGGGATCCGGTATTACTAGAATGTGGCAAAGACTGGTGGTCAATTTCTCCTTCTGGCCTCCGAAACTATTTTCACACTCTGCGTCCAACCATGCAAAGGTACTGACCCTCCTTCGCATGGGTCAGTGAGTCAAAGGTTCCTGCTATCTGAGAAAACCTTTAATAAACCTTTGATAGTAACCCTCACAAAACCTCAGAAAAGCTTCTAATTTTTTAATTATATGGTAGGTCTTTCCATTGCAAGAACCGCTTCTACTTTTACTAAGCATATACTTGAATTCCTTCTTCTAGAAATCACATGCCCCAAGAAAACTATACTTCCATTAGCCAAAATTCACACTTTGATGATTTGACAAATAGTTTCTTCTCATTTAGGATATAAAAAATAATCATTATATGATGTTTATGCTCTTCTCTTGTCTTTGAATAGATAAGGATGTCATCAATAAATTGTAAAGAAGTTTGCAATTCTCTTAGTTCAACATGTATCATTCTATATGGTGATTTAGAAATTGGCTGAGCACTAGGTTGCAAATCAATTGCAAGTTCAACCTCTCATTTTGGAGGAAGTCCTGGAAGATCGTCTAAAAAAACTTATGCAATTTTCTTTACAATAGGAATACTCTGCAAACTTGGTTACTCTTTATCTGCTATAATCGTCACTGTCAAAAAGTATTCACAGCCTTCCTTGAGATGATGTGATGCTCATATAAACGACATAAAAGTAGTTGGATGACTTGTAGGTTGACTTTCAAGTGCAAATTGAGATTGTCTAGGTATATAAAATGTAACACATCTCCACACACAATCAATCACAACACTATATAATATCAATGAGTCCATCCCCAAGATAACATTAAGATTAGTTATATCTAGAATAACTACGTTAGTAGGTAGATTCTAACTCCAAATAATGATAGAGATATCTTACAACATACTGGATGCGATCGCAGTCACACCAGTAGGTAGGTTCACCAGGAAAGACTCATTCAACATTACCGGTTGTTGATTAACTTGATGAGTAAAATCTGTAGAAATAAATGAATGCATGGTACCGCAATCAAATAACACATGTGCTATCTCATTACAAACAAATAAAACACTGGTAACTAATAGAAACTCACCAAATTCTAGCCCACTTGTTGTACTCATATGGCTTCGACCCCTAGCCCTCTATGGTATGCACAAAGATCCCACTCCAGTAGTTTGTCTGACAAGTGCCATCTATTGCATGATATTAGGACACACACTCTTTCAATGTCCTACATGGCCATAACCAAAACATTTGAACCGAGATGCTCAACTCGTAGAACTTACAAAAGAAGGGTGAGCAACTCTAGAAGCATAATCCTTTTATTGATGACCCACACTTCGTATCTATAACATTTCAAGCCTGGTTGGTTGACCTGCATGCTGTCCTTGACCCACTCAAACTAATACTTGAGCTATAAGGAGATGTGTAGGGTCCGTGTCGTGATGCATGAAATCCCAGAGTTTCTCTGTGTTGTCTATCGGTTCTACTGCTCGAAGACAAAAGTTCTTTTGCTTCCTCGTGACTGGTCAGTATAGTGGTTTCAATGTCCAGAGTCCGCTTGCACACACCCCAAAACGTACATAACTTATGTCCACCCATTCGTTCATAAGATGGAGTCCAATCCCATTCTAAACTTCTTGATCTTGGCATACTCATCATTCATGGTGGGTACATATTTTGCTAACTTGATAAATTCATTCATATACTCTCTCAACAATCGCCCATTCTGTCATAGTTGCATAAATTTCTCAATGATATGTTCTATAATAGATGGTGTGAAGAAATAAGCACGAAATTCTTTCTTAAACCTCTTTCATGTCCAATTCCTCGGGCGTCTCCATTGTTATACATTCCACCAAGGTAAGGCTACATCGATGAGCAACAATGGAGCTATCATTCCTCGTCAATACACCCTATTATATTACGTGGTTGGTACCTGTAAACCATTAACAAATACGAAGGTGGCATAACCTATACAATGAAAGACATGTCAAAAGTTTATTTATTAATATACAATTTAAGACTCAATAAGACAGTGGTACAACAAAAAGAAATTCAAAACTACAATGAGCCTATCAAGTTCTACCATCTAGCAGCAGAAGATAGAATCCTCCTTCAACGTCTCATGTGCTCACCGTATTTGTTGACTATATTCTAAAAATATTTAAAATAAAACCATAGCACCATACTATGCTCGTAGATAAATGTGACACATAACCGAAAAGAGAACACATCCACCTATTTGACGCCTCTATGCAAATCCCAATATAATAGTACTAACTCCCCCTTAATTGTTTCAATTTAATCCCTAAATCATGATAAAAACATAACATTATTATTCTATATTCAAATACAAATCAAACGGCTCAAACCACGTCAAAATCAGATCCCAAACGAGTCCAAAAACCTTAAAACCCAATGTGGATCCATATAGTCTCGTTTGGATCTAGCAAAGGAGTCCATATCCAAACCTATTTTTAAAACGGATCTTGATTCACTGTCTACCCGAATTCGAACCCGAAATTGTGTCTATGCAAGGACAATGTTTTAGTGTCATCCAAATCCGACACGACAAAAACTAACACAGCACAACGTACCGGTTCACCCACCAGCCACCAGTTCTGCCGCCAAAATTGGTGAATTTTGGCCATTTCCTCTGGTATAACAAATGCCAAACGGGCCACCTTTGGTAGGTGGACCGTTTGCACCTGGAAATCGCCACCCACCACAGATGATCTCGCCAAAAAAGATACTGGAAGAGGCGACCTACCCCTTTTTCTCAAAACTCCCTGAAAATAGGTTTTTCGGCAATTTCACCTTTAAAATAAACAAAAAGAGGCGATTCTCATACCTTGGCCTCTTAACATGCGAATCCGACTGTTTTCCCTTTAATCGGTCGATCTTTACCATTCTTTCCTTTTTTAAGCGATCTCCCACCTTTCCCATCGTTTCTCACTCTAGTTCTCTCTCTCTCTCTCTCTCTCTCTCTTGCTGGCGGAAGGTGGTTGCCGCCTTCCTTTCATCTTAGTGGTGGCTATCATGTCCACTGATGAGCTTTATAATAGACAAGAGCCCGTGGCTCTCGTCCGCTGCTCCACCACGTCGGGGCCCATAACCCGATCCGATCAAGATCTCATAATGGTATGGTGCTACCTATAACTTTATGAGCCCTGAAGAAGCTAAGCATCTAGGCCTAAAGATCTTGAAAAAGAATATCAATATGAAGGCCATGAATTCTAAGTCCAAACCCATCATGGGGAGGCAATTGCAGTGCTGATTCGAGTAAGAAGTTGGTGAGGGGAAATCAACTTTATAGTTGCACCATTGGATAAATATTGAGTGATATTGATTATGAAGTTCTTGAGGATAAGCAATGCAAAAATTCGTGCAACCTCAAACTTTTTGGTCTTATGGGATTGCAATTAATTGTGTGTTGTTTGTATGATACCGTTAGATGCTAGTTAGGTTCAAAAAGTTTCAATGCTTCAACTAGAAGGTTGTGAGAAGCAAGGGGATGCCATACTGATGGTGGCAAACTGGGATGCTAACCAGAAAATACCTTGAGGTAAGATGTCTTCAAAGACTGATGCCGGTTTGAAGGAGTGCAGAGATGTTATGCCCACTACACGTCCAAGGGAAGTACCTCGTAGGCAGGGCATAGACTATCAAAATAAGTGCATTGGCTAACATGATGATGGAAAGACTAATATAGTTGTCGATGCTGTGAAAGGATGATCCAAATCTGTTGTTGAAAAGGCTAAACGGTGAAAAATGCATGGTAAATTGTATAGGAGCGAAGGACTTAGAGGGTAGTTAGAGACACAATAGGGGATTACTGTATTACATTCAAAGATATTGTCAATCGTACATGAGTTTAACACCGATCAACAAGAATGATATGATATTACCCAACTGCTCCATGTGAAGGCATAAACATGTACGAAGGAGTGAGACATACTAGAAATAGTGTAATAGTCTTATTGTAAGGCAACACATTATGTTTGTCATAAAGGATGACAAAACTCAACCAATTATCATGAGGGTGGGAAATCAAGCATTATGACTAGAGCTTGCTCATGAATGATTGCATACTGCCTTTCATGCAAGCAGATATAAGGCTTATCATGCATACATGAACAATACAGACCATAAGGGCTACGAGCACTTGTACCCTAGAGTACATCAGAAGCTATAGATGACAAAGACACGTATGACATGTATGACAAATAAGTTTCTCACAATGGACTTTGTAAGGGGATATGCTAAGTGTAGATATGTACTTAATAGTCACATTGCTCTTGCTTATAATGTCTCACAAATGATATCTAGTATTATTGTGTTTGAACTTACAATAATACTTGGAGTCTCTAGTGTAGGCAATGGTTGTTTGGTTATCACAATAAGTAGTCACTATTCTCCGATTACTTGCCACTACTCCTAACTCATTGAGAAATCACTAAGACAACACCATCCTGAACTGCTATTGAGCATGCAACAAATTCAGTCTCTATTATGGATAAGGATATGCAAGTTTGCTTCTTGTTGCTCCATGATATGGTATCATTATTGAGTATTAAGACAAAACTCGAAATGGATTTGCGTTCATCCATATCGACACCATAATCGATATCTATGTATCCCACCAAACACAAATCCCCTCCTCTATAACAAAAGGAGAAATTTACAGTTTTCTTGAGATATCTTAAAATCCTTTTCACTGCTTTTTAGCATTCCCTTTTAGGATTTGATTATACCTGCTTACCAAGCCTATTACATGTTTGATATCCGAATGTGTACACGTCATACTATACATAAGACTACCTACTATACTAGCATAGGGGTTTCTCTTTTTCATCCTTACTCTTAGGGCAAATATTTAGACATAGATTCTCACATTTAACAATGGGAGTATCTATGGGATTACAATCAGTCATCTTGAAGCACTCGAGAATCTTTTTAATATATGGTTCTTATGAAAGAGTCAAGACACGTCTCAAAAGATCCCCATGGATCTTAACTCTGAGGATATAACAAGCTTCGCCTATGCCTTTCACAATTATTAGATGCTCTCTGCTATTTCTAACCAACAAAATATCATTTATCTATAATGACATAATCACAAACATCCCTTCTCCATGTTTCACATATATATAATGATCTTTGCCAATCATTATAAAGCTAGAGGATATCACCGCATGATAAAACCATTGGTACTATTGCCTGAATCATTGCTTGAGACCATATATAGATTTCAGGAGTTAGAAAACCTTGCTCTCTTGGCCTTTTGGAACAAATCACTTCGGTTGCATCATACATATCTGCTCATTCAATTTTCCATTAAGAAATACAATTTTAATGTCTATTTGATGCAGTTTTAAGTCAAAAATTAGTATAGCTAGAGGTAAACAAATCGAGGTAAATTTGACTACTCGAGAGAAGGTCTCCTCATTGTCTACACTTTCTAACTGGCCATGACCCTTTGCTACTAAACGAGCTTTGTATCTCTCAATCGAATCATTAACCTTTCTTTTTATTTTGATAACCTACTTGTTCCCAACTGCTCTTCTATTCTTTGGTAGTTCAACTGTCCCATATATTATTGACCTTCATGCATTCAATTTCATCTTCTATAACATTTCTCTACTAGTCTTTTGCAAAACCTATAAAAGCTTCCTAAACAATTTTGGGTTCCTCATCATCAATTAGAGTAACAACCTCCTTCAATGTCAAAGCAATGCTTAAATACACTTTATCAACTACTCTTTCGAAGTTAATTTTCTAGAACTCTTCCTCTCATTGATGGATCACTCCCACTAGGATCAAGATCTCGGATGATTTCGTGTTCCATCTTAGTAAATGCATTTTAGTTACTAGGCTCATTCATCTAAAAAAATGAGAACTTTTTTCTGATTCTTCCTTTCGTTGGAAAGTTGTTTTCTAGAAAAGCTATGTCATGAGACTCTAATTTTATAACATTGCGATCTACATATTCTCCAATGAACACATACTCTTTGGAGTGTTCGAAGTATCTAATGAAGATATATTTCTTTTCTCGAGGGCCTAACTTGCTATATTTGTACGAGGCTTGGTAAACATATCTAGCATAATGCCACAATTTCAACTAATTACAAGTACTTGTACAAAGTTGATAAGAAGTACATGAAACAAACTTAAAAGGAACATAATTGAGAATATAGGATGCATATAATAATGTATCCCCCAACGGGAATTACTAAGTTAGCTTGTGCCATCATTGACCTAACCATTTCTAATAGAGTCCCATTCCTTCTTTCAGCAACCCCATTTTGGTGTTGAGTTGCTAGGATAATAACTTGTCTCGTAATGGCCTCTTCAAAAGAGTTCTTTAAACAATTGAGATAACAATCTGCATCCACGATTAATCCTTGGTTTTTTAACTCTTTTAAATAATTGATTCTCGACCTCACTTATGTATCTTATGAAGTATTCCTGTGCCTCATACTTATATGAGATCATATATACATATGACCATAACATGTATAATTATTTGCAAATATTATAAAATAAAAACTCCATTTCTATCTTTTACATTCATATAGCCACCAATATCAGAATGAATTAATTGTAATGGAAAGTCCGCTCTTATAGCCTTACAAATGGCTTCCTAGTAGTTTTGCCTGCCAAACAAAACTCACACACATGCAACTTGACTCGGGTTAGTAATCCTAAAGGACACTCTTAGATGATGAAGTCATCCTCTCTTGCCCTATGTGTCCTAGCATGGCATACCATATTGCGTTATTAGCATTGCAATGAGACACGACATCAAAAAGATAAACCATGAACCACATTACTACCCACAAACATAGTATCTAGTACATATAAGCCATTCAACACAAATCTAGATGACAATGCATAGACTAAACGTCCTAAACACTAATACCAAGTTTCACCAAATATTTGGTGCAAAAAGGACATCATTGAGATAGAGAAGTGCAACCATCATGGAGCTCTAGCTTGTAGGAGCCTATTCCTTTGACATCCATTGATAAACCATTCCAAATATATATTCTTCTCGCACCAACACTCAATTGACGCTCCTGAGTCTATAATCCACAAAGAAAAGGAATCAATATGCATAATAGCTGAAGATATATACACAAAACAATGCGTGCACATATCTTTCACTGCTCACACTCGTGAGTGAAATGACCAAGCTGGCCACAAATATAGTACTTCACCTTCATTTTGTCCATCTTCTTTTTATGCTTCTACATTATGTTTTGGAGTTTGTCATTTTTGTGTCACTTAATTCTCTTGTCATGCTTTTTCCACTTGCCTTTATGAACTTTTGAAGTCCGTGTCCAACTCCATAACATAGGCATAACCAGAGTAGGAGCCCCTAACCCCTTACAATTCTTCCTCTAACTCACAATCATGATTAACATCAACAAATATACAAATACCCTCTTCACGAAAGGAATGTCTTCATAGTCACCCAAGAATCAAGGAGATATCGAATGACCCCAAGAACTTGCAGTTTATCAGACAATAAGTATCCAACATATTTCAACAGTGGCGTCATACCATTCAATTCTCTTAAATGTTGTTTCATAGTATGATCAACTCACTTCTTATAGATAATTGTAAACACCCAAAAATTTTCTTGATAATTTGATCTTTTAGAAAATTTTGACTTTTTAAGAAAAAATCTCGGTTTTTGGTCTTTTAAGGGTTTTCAAATAAAAACACCTTAAACAAACTCATTTCCACACCAAAATTTTGTGGCATCCTCAAAATAAGTGTAAATTGCATCTCTCTAAAAAAAATTTAATTTTTACAAAGAGCCAAAAATGACTACTTTGCCCTCAAGCCCAAATTGGCAGCATTTTGCCTATTCAAATGATTTCATCTAAAGAAATGATGGTTTTAAACAATTTTCTTCAAATAAATAACAGAAATTAAGACATTGGGAACCAAACCCAAGCATGTTTGCTAAATATCAAGTTTATCAAAAACCTTTTTGAAATAAAATCCAATCCAAATTAGGCCTCGAAAACTGGCCCGATGGAGGATAGTCCAACTCCGAGACCCTACACCCATCAAAGGGTTAAAGCGGTCTGACGCCCTACACCCAAGGTTTAAAGTGGTTTGATACCCTACACCCATCTAGGGTTAAAGTGATTTGATACCCTACAGCCAACAAAGGGTTAAAGTGGTTGAAACAGTAAAGACCAACTCACGGGGTGAAAGTAGGTCGCCCATGCAAATGAACACTGGGAATGGAACTAAGTTGTTCACAAAAAGAATAATATTTGAGGATTTTGACAAAACTCAATTTTTTCAAACATAATTTCAAATGAAATGGTTTTAAATAATCAAAAGAAATATTTGAAAAGATAAATCTGAAATCAAGCACAGGATTCAAGTCTGATTTAGGGATAAAGCTGCGAACTAAATCCAAGAGAGAGTAAAGCATGAGATAAAGACAAATTGGCAAAGGTAAAGCCGATGATTCAAGGTCAAACCTAGCCAAGGACCCATGAAGAAGGGCACCTAGCCGGATCAATGGAGAAAGCTGAAGGGATGAAGCCCAGAGGATGGAAATAAATCAAGACAGGAGCGAAGTTCAAGGTGACGGTTGAGCAAAGCCCGCATCAAGCAGAGATCAAGTTTGTGTAAATCAAGCCATGGATCAAGGAGGTGGATAAAATCGAGTCAAGGCCCGGCTCCATCAAAGGACCAAGCCAAGTTGGTAGCCTCACCAACCTAACCTAGTTGAATTTGATCAAAGCCTAGACTTGATTCACCTAAGCTAACCGTGACTTGTGGTCTAGCTCTAACCAAGTGACCTTAACTAGACCGAATTGGACTCACCTTAGCCATATCCACCCTACATTCTTTGTCTAAACCACAATTGAAATCTCCTTTACCTAGCCTTGACCAAATTCATTACAACCAGCCCATCTCTCCCATTGAACACCACCTTCCCCTAGCCGAAACGCCTAGGTGATGGATCAAGCTCCAAGGTGGCTCGAGCCAAGACCTAATCGGCCCACTTGGCTGGTCCAGCCTTGACCAAATGGGACCACAAGGCCACGCGAAGACCAAGTTATGGGCTGGACTTTGGGCCATGGAGCACCCGCCCCAAAGAACCATCTAGAGAAGGCCCCCCTTGGCCTATAAATAGAGGCTAAGGGGGATGATTTTCAACATTGGTGAGCATTCTTGGGCATATTGGCTGGAGCATTTCATGAGGTTTAGCTAGGCTAAAGTGGAGAGAGAGAGAGGGAGTGTAGGAAAGGTAGGAAAGTGCTGCAAAATTAGAGAGTGAAAGTGAGAAAAGAAAGAGAGAAGAGAGTGTAGGAAAGTGAGGGTCGAGTGCACCATTGTAAGCCGTTTCTTGGAGGCCATCAAGTAAGTGTTTATCATCCATTATTCAGCTCCATTCTCTTCTTAACATTCAATTCAAGAAAAGGGTTGTATTAATTGAGCTTTGTCTCCCCACATGATGTAATAAAAATAGATGTGCTGCAATTTTCATTCCTTACGCACTCTAATTGTTTGTGTTCTTGATTCTACCTCTCTATATGTTATAAAAATCCTATAACTCCTAACCCCCTCTATGCTTAAGCTAATCTATATATTTCCATTCATTTTCCTTCAGCAACTTATTTTGAGTTGTTGTGTTGGTACAATTTAAATTCGGGTGAGTTTGCATCATGTATGTTCTAAAAATGAAATTCTGTTTTTCCAGCATCTGACATACATTGATTGCTACAATATTTTTAAATTGGTTTCGAAGAGTGAAGCCTTTTTGATCAACTATTGAAAATTTGAGATCTCGTGAATGGAGAGAAGTGCTTTCAAATCAGTTTTAAAATTTTTAAGGATGAGCATTATTGCACACCCTTCAGAAATGGGTCTAAAATTTTATTCGAGTTAGGTTGGCCTCTTGATGTGTCTGAAATGAGTTGAGCCTTGGTTGGCTAGACCTGGTCTGGCCTTGAGTCACCATCTTGCTCTGGATGCACTTGCCTTTGTGGATTCATCCTTATCTCCTCTCGAAAATCCTATCTCCTATTGATTCAGGCCTTTAACTATCTTTGGGCAAATCAATATATTTTAGATTTTAATTTCAAAACTTGATTCTGTAGCTTCGGGGTTCAAAATATTTTCATTTCAAAATGATGTTTTGGAATTTTATGAAATTAATAGGACATGTTCAAATCGTGGATTTTAAAATATGCTCAAATTTATTTTGAAAAATATTTTTAGGGTGTTTACAATAAGTTACACATAAAGAGCGAAAATTCTTAATCGAGGTATGGATTCTTCTCCATTAAAGGAGAACCTTATTGACCTCATGTTAAGGAATTTGGACCCATTTCACTATGTATTGTCATTTTAAAACTTGTGACAAAGGCTTTATTAGCTAAAAGATTGAAAGGGATGCCTCCTTACATTGTTGGTGAGCATCAAAGTGCATTTATCTCAAATCGGTTAATCATCGATAACACACTCATGGCCTTTGACATTGTTCACCACACTTGTGCAAGATCAAATCGGAGTGGCGTGGTGTCTTAGGGGTTAAACTCAACATGTTAAAAGCATATGATAGAGTAGAATGGCCTTTCATTCACATGATTCTATCTTCTATGGGGTTTTGGTTAAATGGGTGGATCCTAAAATGGGTTACTTTCTTCTATCTCTTTTTGTATTTTGTTAATGATGAGCCTTGTGAATATTTCAAGCCTAATAGGGGGTTAAGACAAGGGACTCACTCGTAAACACCCCGAAATCCCACGAATTCCTTAAACAAACCTGGTTTTGTAAAAGCAGCCCCAAAGGGCCATTTTTGAGTCTGGAAACCCAGGAGCCTTCCAGACAACCCTGTATATATGTTTTACACTTTGCATTTCAAAAATATATAATATAGCTTTTGAAAACCTTTTAAAACACGTAATTAGCCAAAACCCAACCTAGGGCTGCACCAACATGAGGTGGTTAAGGTCTATGGGCCATGCAAAGGGAGCTCCTTCACCTAAACCTAACCCAAAACACCTAATCCAAGCCTACCCCCCTAATCCACCCCTAATCTGAGCCTAATCACCTAACCCACTTCCCTAATCCCGGCCTAATCCCAACCTAATCACCTAACCCACTTCCCTAATCCTTCCCTAAACCTAGGTTAATTTCCCTAATCCTAGCCTAAACCTAGCCTAATCACCTAACCTAGCTCACTAAACCTCACCCTAAAACCCAACCACCTAACCTAGCCCTAAATCCCTAAACCATCCTTAGCCCACAATCTACCCAAACCCCTAGTTTTCAAAATATCTGGCCCAACCCTTTTCAGCCCACCTTATCTACATACCACCCTACCTAAACCACCTAACCACTATCCCAAGCCTAGCCCTAACCGACCTACCCATCCCTATTTAAACCCCCCCCCTTGGGGGCGGGTTTTCCTATCTAGAAGGACCCTTTCCAGCCCAGCCGGGACCACTCTTCCCAGCCCAGCCGAACCTGCTCCACTTGCTCCACCTGCTCCACCTGCGCCACTACCATCCCTCCATCCCACCACCGCTTGCACCGCCATCTCCACCTCCTCCCGGCCGAGTCTCACAACATGCCCATCTTCCCAGCCCAGCCGAACGCCATCTTCATTCCATTCGGTTAGTACCCCTTACTTCGTCTCGCCTTCTCTACTCCCTCTCCACTCTCAGCCACCTAAACCCTACCACAACACCCTACCACAACATCCTACCACCAGCCGTTCCTCTTTGCTGCCACCCTTCTCACCCAGCCGAACCTAGTCATCCTAGCAGCCCGCTACCACCACATTCCCTTAAGACTCCCATTTGGTCTTCCCCTAGGACTCCCATTCGGCCTACTCCTAAACTCCCCTTAGGTCCATATTCCCTAACACTCTATACTCCCCATTCGTGACCCCACATATTCACTTGGCCCAGCCCTTTAATCCCCCATCATCAAGGCGACACCCCCTTGCAGCCGGCCACCTTCGAGGCGCCTATCCCGCGCCCCACTTGCAGCCGGCCAGCACCCTTTGTCATCCACCCTCGCGGAGCTCCCGTTTGCAGCCCAAGGCGAAGGCCAAGCCCACGCTCAAGCAAGGCCTCTACGGACCAGCTACTCGTAAGTGCCTAAACTCGGTCTTTAGTTGTATACTTGCTTGAGATTCAATTTGATACGGGGTTGTAATAACGGAGCATAGTCTCCCCTCGCTTGTAATAACGTGGCTTGGCACACCCACACACGTGCACTCTCTTAGTCGTGCACGATTTTGAACACACACGGGCCTAATCAGCCCCTAATACATAAGTATATATATTTTCATTTTCGAAGGGTTTTTGCTTAAGTTGGGTGTGTTGTCTTTCAATTCAAGCACTCACACACATTGAGCTTTCGCTCTTATTTAAAAGACCCAAGTAAGGGCCGACCTATACTATTTGGGTTTCATTTCATGTCGTGTGAGTAAGTCTTTCAATTCAAGCACTTTCACACACATTGAGCTTTCGCTCTTATTTGAAAGACCCAAGTAAGGGCCGACCTATACTATTTGGGTTTCATTTCATGTCATGTGAGTAAGTCTTTCAATTCAAGCACTTTCACACACATTGAGCTTTCGCTCTTATTTGAAAGACCCAAGTAAGGGCCGACCTATACTATTTGGGTTTGATTTATGTCGTGTGTGTAGTACTTCAATTCAAGCACTCTCACACACATTGAGCCTTCGCTCTTACTCCCAAGACCTTAGTCAAGGCCATACTGCAATTTATATTTGGGTTTAATTTCATGTCGGGTGAGTAAGTCTTTCAATTCAAGCACGCACCCACATTGAGCCTTCGCTCTTATTTGTAAGACCCGAGTAAGGGCTCATATACATAATCTATATACATATCTCCCTTCGGTTATTTCCCTTCGGTTATTTCCTTCGGTTATTTCCCTTCAGTTATTTCCCTTCAGTATTGTCTTTACATTTCGGGTTTTCCCTTTGGAGTAGCGTGAGTTTGCATTGCATCTACGCCATACCACGAGGTAGGACGCATATTGCATCGAAGCAAGCCCCGCTCGAATTCGCCCATGTAGTGGAGTGTTCATAACACACAAACTAGGTGGCTCGAAAAAGGGATAAAAGAAAAGACTTAGGCACGTGCAAATCCACGTGATCTAAAACATGCAATCGCATTTGAAAGACCCGAAATAGACACCTCGAACCGCTTCGTAGACTTTCTCTCCAAAACTCGATTTTTGCAAAGCGTACAGACTGACCCTTGCGCATCGGTGCAAGAAGGTCTGCGATGACAAGAGCTTACTTGCTCACAGTCGCCACGGTTAGAAGTTGTAAACACCCCAAATTTTCGAAAAAATCAAAAACTCTCAAAAACACAGAAAGCTCATTTTAGCCAAAACGACAACCTGTTTTAAAATGTGAAAACAGGTACAAAAGGCAAAAGAAAAGCCTAGGCAAGAAGAGGATTCGAGCCCAGAATTTCAGAAGCCACCCCCTGTTCAAAAACGGAAGAAAAAAGAGCCCGTTTAAAGAAAAGCCCGACAGAAGGGTAAAAATGTAATTTGGGTCAAAGAAAAAGCACAAAGCAGCTCCAAAATGCAGAAAGAAGCCCAGTACCTGAGGAGGTCGACAGAAGTCCGAGATACGTCCCGTTAGAATGAAGAACGGAATCCGTGCGACAATTTGAGTTCGATATCAACAGGAACCGGCCAAAAACCAAAACGGCAGACCGAAACGAACGCCGAAAAAGTCCTGAAAAGCAGAACACCGGTTGGAAGAAAGACTTGGGAAAGACCCAGGCCAGAGTTGGGCGTCCGATGAATCGAAGCCCGCTCGAAACCGACGGTGAAAAGCACCAGAAAACCAAGGAGGAGAAGAAAAGTCTGGATTGGGTCTGGACCCAAAAATATCCAGATCCAGATCCAAATTGTGTTTGGATTGGATATGGATCTTAAAAATCCAAGATCCGAGATCCGAGATCCAAATCCAAATAAATATTTGGACTGGATCTGGATCTCAAAATATCCGAGATCCGTGATCGAGATCCACATAGAGTTTGGATTGGATCCAGATAGCCAGACCCAAATCCAAGACCCAAGATCCAGTATCCACATAAGAAACCTATAAAAGGACGTGAGGGGCTGGTGGAAAGAGGCTGCAAATTTTTTTTCACGCCTCTTTGCTTGGGTAGGAGAGAGAGAGAGAGGGAAAAGTCAACAAAGGGGGCTGTTTTCCCCCTTTGCTTTTTGTAATAGGTGGGCTGGTTTTGTAAGCCAAGAAGCTTCTCCATTTCACGCAAGAAAAGTTCATGTTCAAGTAAGATTCGGCAGCATTGGATGGCCCCTTCTTGGTGAAGATTGGCTGCGTGGAAATCAAGAAAAACATGGCTGAACCAATGCCAAGGTGAGCCCCCTAGATCCTCTCCAAACCGTCTCTCTTCTTGTCTCTCCAAACCACCCAATACCATCTTTAAAAACTCAGCAAAGTCCAGCCAAGGAGCTGGCCGAACTCCACTAAAAACCAACCTAGTTTTACCCTAGGTCGGTCCTAGTGAGTCCCTAATACCAAACTAAATCAAACCCACATTGCCCCAGCTCGGCCACCCTTGGCCGAGCCATTCCCTTTAGCCATTTCATCCCAAAATCTCAACCTAAACTAAACCCAAGCCGCCCAGCTCGGCCACCCTTGGCCGAGCCATTTCTTTTAGCAACCTCACCCCAAGGCCTAACCTAGACTAACCCTAAGACTTGTCCAGCTCGGCCACCCTTGGCCGAGCCTTTCCTTTACGACTCACCCTAGGACTATCTCCAAAACATCAAACAAGCTCGGCCACCACTTGGCCGAGCATTCCTTTAGGACCCTTCCTAAATCCACACTAGGATCCTCACCAAACTCGAACCTTAGCTGGTCGCCCATCACCTTAGGACTTAGACTCAAACCTACCTAATCCCCTCACCTTAGATCCCCTACACCTTGCCTTAGGCTCGATCGAATCTCACCCAAAAACTCCACGCATCGGATCGGTTCGCAGCGAGAGGACCATCCATCGGTTATATCCAAGGTCGGATCCCACTGATAAAGGAAGTCCAAGCAGGCGACGTGTAAGTGCTCGAACTTGACTCTCTTACATTACTTTAAACTTAATTCAATTCGATATGGGGTTGTAATAACGGAGCTTGTCTCCCCCCGGATGTAATATATGTGTTTGATGCAAAATACACACACATACACTCGAGCCTTTCCGCTCTTATCTGCACACTTTTGCACACAAACGGGCCTCAACAACCCATAGGATATAGCCCTATTTATATACATTCAGCTGGGTTTTAAGGTTCAAGTCGTGTGAGTTGTCTTTCATTTTATACACTCAAAGCACTCACTCACATTGAGCCTTTCCGCTCTTACGTATATATACGTATTTCCCTTTCAGCTGGGTTTTAAATTCAAGTTGCGTGAGTTGCCTTTCAATTTATACACTCAAAGCACTCACTCACATTGAGCCTTCTCGCTCTCATATATATCTATATCTCCCTTCTGCTGCGTTTTACGGTTCAGTTGCGTGTGTTGCATTTCAATTTATACACAACACCCACGCACACATTGAGCCTTTTCGCTCTTAAGATATAGATATATTTAAATTTCTGCAATTTACATTCAAGTCGTGTGAGTTGCATTCAATTTGGGTTTTCCCTTCTGATAAGTCTTTAAATTTTGGGTTTTACATTCAAGTTGTGTGAGTTGCATTGCATACTCGCCATACTCGAGCTAGAGTGCATACCTGCATTGAACAAACCCGAACAAAACGTGCAAAACACGCCCAAGTGATTAAAATTGAAAGACTTAGGGTCCCCCAAACCCAGTAAAAGCAAAAACTCGCCAAGTGCATGATTTCCAAGATTTTCAAAACACCTGTTTATTCAAAAATCAATTTTTGAGTTTAACTTGTTTCAAAAGAAGTCTCTAAGCGTACAGACTGACCCTTGCGCGTCGGTGCAAGAAGGTCTGCGACGTAAAGATCCCGCTTGCCTACAATTGCCTTTCAAAAGTCAGATATTTTCAAAACTTACTTCGCTAGTTTGAGTAAGCTAGCTGGCACGCCCTAAAAGCGAACATAGATTGCGAAAAGATTCGCTCCAGGCCTAAGAAACCCGGAGTCGAGGATTTTCCGGATCTACAGATTTGGCACGCCCGGTGGGACTCGGGACTTAAGTAGACTTCAAACAAACAAGTTACACTCAAATTTTCGAAAAAAAGGTATTTTCCAAAAAATCGTGCATACTTAGAAAAATTGCAGAAAATGGAGGAAAGCCAAAATCCTCGTCGAGTAAATCAAAAGAGGTTTCTAAAAAAGCCAAAAAACGAGAAGCAATAGCTGATATACATGCGATTTTCAAAGAAAAAATGGATGTTTTAAGCAAGGAGCTTAAAACCCATAAATCCCATAGCAGCTCTTCTCAGGCGCACAAAGATCGGGAAAAGAAAACCGATCTCAAACTCAACGAAGGATGTGAGGTAAAAGGCCAAAACCCAGAAAGGGGCGAGTCCTCCACTCCCACACTTCCAAAATCCTCGTTGAGTAAATCAAAAGAGGTTTTCAAAACAGCCAAAGAACGAGAAATGCTAGCTGATATATGGGCAACTTTCGAAAAAATGGATGTTTTAAGCAAGGAGCTTAAAACCCATAAATCCCGTAGCAACTCTTCTCGGGCACACAAAGATTGTGAAAAGAAAACCAAAATCAAAATCGATGAAGGAATTGAGGTAAAAGGCCAAAACCCAGAAAGGGGCGAGTCCTCCACTCCCACAAATCCAAAATTTGAAAATTCCAAAGAAAATTCGAAATATGTTGTTTTTGTTTCAAAAAATCAAAAAAATCTTGAAAACTTTCAAAAAGACAAAAAAATTGAAAAATCAAACTTTGAAATTTTGAAAAATTCAAGTGAAATTCCTAAGTCTAGGCACACACACACAGTGGGACATAAAACCCACACCCCACACAGAGACGAGAGTGAAAAACAGGTAGGTTTCGAAAAGGAACGCCTCGTGAAACCCCGGGGGCTCAAAACAAAGTTACTCGGGAAAACGGCCTGCTCTCACCATGAAAAGGTAGACAAGCCACAAAGAGGTATGCCTGAAACTTATCCTTCTCCAAACTCTCTTCTTCATATAGGGTCATCAGATGCATTGGATAACCCCTCTGCACACACAAACCCACGAAATGTGCCTAAGTTAGAGAATTTTCAAGGTGTGCCAAATATCCTGCACCAGCCAAAAGAATTTCAAAAACAAAAACAAAAAGAAGTTGAAAAAATGGTAGACATGGAGACCCCTAATGCATGCATCGACATCTTAGGAGCTCATAACCCTGCCATAGAAAAACCCACTTCTTCGAGCCTAGTCTTGTACCTTGGAACCAAGATTAGGACTTTGAAACAAAAAAATCCATCCCTAGGGGCACCACGAGTTGAACCTAGGGAGCAAGTCAAAAACTTCGAGGGAACAAGCTTGTCTTCCCTCGAAGAAAAATTCTCCCAAATACAGGTTGTGTGGAAGCTCAAGTCTTCCATCACCCTGCAATATCCAAAGTTCCTCAAGGAACCAAGCATGGCTTTCCTTGAGGACAAAATATCCCAATTCGGGGTTGTATGGAAGCACAAGTCTTCCATCACCCAAAAATATCCAAAGTCTCTCGAGGGACGAAGTACGGTTTCCCTTGAAGACAAAATCGCCCCGAAAAATCCAAAACTCCTCGAGGGACCAAGCACGACTTCCCTTGAGAAACAAACCTCCCAAACTAGGGTTGCATGGAAGCCCAAGTCTTCCATCACCCCAGAATCCAAACTCCCAACATCCAAAAGGGTATATATCCGTAACATGGATGATTCCCTGTTCCAAGACCATGATTTATACAAAAACTTTTCGAAAAACAAGAAGTCTTGGAACATGATTCTGAATATGGGATATAAACCCTACCAGGGCTTGGGAACCCAAAACCAAGGTAGGCTCGAACCTGTCCTACCTCAGGCCAATCGACAAAAGTATGGATTGGGCTACAACCCACCCATACCCCCAGAGCCGCCACCTAAGACCATATGGGTCAAGGGTGCCCTGTAGAACCTCTAAAACCCAAAACTCATGTCTTAGACCTATTGATTAGAGTCTGATTCATGAATGTTTTCTTTGTAAGTTCATGGGAAGATCCCTCCTTTTGAAAAAGCCAAAAAAATCAGATATTTACCAAAAACCAAAAAAATTGAAAACCCAAAACAAAATCTCAAAAACATTTGGAAAAATAAAAATTCCAAAAAGAAATTTGTTTTAAAGCCTTTGGCCATGTACAAAAGTCCATTTTCGAAAATTGTAAAAATGCTTTTCGAAAATTGTATATAACTCCCGAAAACCAAAAAAAAAATCCAAAAAGTTGATCTTGAACACCCTTTTGTCTAGAGCTTTTTCAAAATGAAAAGCTCGAGAATCACCAAAGCCAGGAGGAATAAAAACCTCCGAACTTCCTGAAATTCGCAAGATCCTTGACTTATGCAAAGATTGGCGATTTTTAGAAATAAGCCTGACCCATAGTGTGTGCATAAGTATCATGCATCACATCTTGAAATCATACATGTGCATCGAGTCTAGATATAATCTTAGAACTCGAATTCTGGGTTTTTTTGTGAAACCAAAGGGGCAATGAAAGTCGACCCCCTAAGTATCGAGCCTTCATAAGCAGGTCTCCATACGAATCAAATCCAACACCTTCAACGAAAATTTTAAAACGGAAATGAGAATCTCGAAAAAAGGGTTATCATTTCACAAAAGCCTTTTCAAAATTCTTTTTGATAAAAACCTTCCATGCTTTGCAAATCCTGCATTGTTTGCTTGACTTGATCAAATGAAGATATTATTCATACTAAAATATGCCATACATTTCGAAAACTCTATTGGCATGTGACAAAAATCACTAAGCCAAAAGAAAAATCGTGCTTAGCCTTGCTGTAGGCTTTCAAAATTCGAGACATCATCTCCCATGTCATGGAAAGGGGAATGATGTTCATTAAAGCACTCATTTTTAAAATCCTATCTCAACAGGTAGGCAAAATGGCAGCCCCTTTCAACAGAGTATGAGTTCAAAACTCAAGACTCAATATAAGGGACAAGCCCTGTATCGTGTGGCTGAAGTGCCTCTGTGAGACACATTCCCCATACTTGATCAAATGCCCCATGAAGGCACGAATTTTCAAAATGAATTCCAAAAACCCTGCTTGACCAAAACCAAGTATGGAAAACATATTTCAATCAAAAGGGCGGGTATAAAACCATCTTCACATAGAAAGGGAGGATTTCCCAAAATTGCTTTCTCAAAAAGGATCAAAGTTTCGAAAATTTAACCCTACATATACTTTGAAAAGAAAGATTTTCAAAACTTCAGATTTATATGAAAACCTTGATTGTGTTGGATAAGAACATGAATCTCACGATGAAATATGGAGACCATGTCAAAATCAAAGCCTGATGGCCATGACGATCACTTAGGGTTGGTTATGTTTTCCATCCTTGAGCAAAAAGTATCATGATCATGTTAGAAAAATCGTGGAAGTGCATGGATATGAACACACCATTGTCCATCCATAATCCTTTTGAAAAGCCATGGCCCTTCACCATGTGGCCATGCGAAATTTCCCTCAAGCTAGGGGCATTTTTAAATATAGCCCCTAGACACCTTCCACGAAGAAACGAATTTCATAGAATGCATCTCCTTCGTGACTTGTGAGATACATTTCATATGTTCACTCTTGCATAAAATCGTGTATTCCCATTTTGAAACACATGGAGTGCATAGCATGCATCATATCCATATCATATCACCCCAAAGAAAGCCCAAGAGGTTGACAAACCTGAGTAGGAATGTCCCCATGTCTTCAAAAGGGCAAGAAAAATTCGAAAAATCTGTTGATATTGTGGGTCGAAATTAGCAAAACCCCGAAAATACCTGAATATTCAAAAGGGTTTATGTTAAATTCCTTTTTCGAAAAGATTTTGAAAAATCGAACTCCTTTGAAACTTCTTGAAAGAAGGATCGAAGTAGATTGTACAACCCTGAATGGAGGAATTTATACTTTTCGAAAGGTAGAGTCTTCCAAAAACAAATTGGCGATATTTCAAAGAACCCTGGCTTACAAGATTAAGCCTTGTTCAAAATATCAAAATATTTTCGAATAGCAGATGCTATTAAGAAATAGGACGATCTCGTTTGAATCGAGTAAACAAAGGGATAAGCCTTCCCCCATTCTACTTTCTCTCCAAAAAGGAAAATTGGCTGTGTTCAAAAGAAAGAAAAAAATCGAGAATACAAAAACTCCTCCGAAAGTGGTCTTCCCTTCATAAATAGGGAATACAAAAACTCCTTCGAAAGAGGTCTTCTCATTTCAAAAGAAAAAGGAGATATAAAAACACTTCTCCCAAAGAGGTCTTCCCTTCATAAATAGGGAATACAAAAACTCCTCCAAAGAGTTGCTCTCCTTTAAAGAAAAGAGGGATTAATGAAAAAATACTCCCAAAGGGAGACCCTCTGTGAAAAAAAGAAACAAAAAGCCAAAGCTCAAAGAGCGATTTTACGACTCTTTGCCTAAAACCACGGGACGCTTTAGAAGGGACTGTGGTATCTCTTTCCCATATCCCTACGGCTTATCCCCAAGGAAAAAGGTTCAAATTTGCGAAAATCCTAAAGTATGAATAAAATCGGCTTATTTGGATTTCAGTTTGTTTGAGAACTCGACTTTGTTTTGTAGGAAATGGAACTTTAAAATGTTTTCCAAGTTTTCCTACCCAAAAAACCTCTACTGAGTAGCAGGTATTGAAACCCGAATGAAGGGAAGTATGAAAAACGAAAGTCCTTTTCGATACAAGCTAAAAGGAGTTCGTTTTCAAAAAGAAAATTTTTCAAAAAAAACCCACGAATGTCAGAAAGACAAGGGTAGAACCTGCTTGGAGCAGACAGTCTTAAAAGGCTCTCTCTCAAAAGCTTGAAAACCCGAAAACGTCTAGAAGACATGGGTAAAACCTGCTCGGAGCAGCCTGCCTCAAAAGGCACTCTTTGGGCTCAAAACCCCAAAAACAAAAAATGTTTTTTTCATGCATGCACCCAAAAATCGTCCATGCATGATCATACATAGGAAAACCTAGGAAAAGTCCCCTTTTTACTAAAAATCCCCACTTGTGGTAAAAGAAAACAGGGTTTTGCAAAATAAAAATGGTGTATTCTCGAAAACATTTGAGAGGAAAACCAAAATGGGGTGTTATCTTCTTCGCCATTATCCAAATCAATTTGGATAATGCCAAAGAGGGGCATCTGTAAACACCCCAAATTTTCCAAAAAATCAAAAACTCTCAAAAACACAAAAAGCTCATTTGAGCCAAAATGACAACCTGTTTTAAAATGTGAAAACAGGTACAAAAGGCAAAAGAAAAGCCCAAGCAAGAAGAGGATTCGAGCCCAGAATTTCAGAAGCCACCCCCTGTTCAAAAACAGAAGAAAAAAGAGCCCGTTTGAAGAAAAGCCCGACAGAAGGGTAAAAATGTAATTTGGGTCAAAGAAAAAGCACAAAGCAGCTCCAAAATGCAGAAAGAAGCCCAGTACCTGAGGAGGTCGACAGAAGTCCGAGATACGTCCCGTTAGAATGAAGAACGGAATCCGTGCGGCAATCTGAGTTCGATATCAACAGGAACCGGCCAAAAACCAAAACGGCAGACCGAAACGAACGCCGAAAAAGTCCTGAAAAGCAGAACACCGGTTGGAAGAAAGACTTGGGGAAGACCCAGGCCAGAGTTGGGCGTCCGATGAATCGAAGCCCGCTCGAAACCGACGGTGAAAAGCACCAGAAAACCAAGGAGGAGAAGAAAAGTCTGGATTGGGTCTGGACCCAAAAATATCCAGATCCAGATCCAAATTATGTTTGGATTGGATATGGATCTTAAAAATCCAAGATCCGAGATCCAAATCCAAATAAATATTTGGACTGGATCTGGATCTCAAAATATCCGAGATCCGTGATCCAGATCCACATAGAGTTTGGATTGGATCCGGATAGCCAGACCCAAATCCAAGACCCAAGATCCAGTATCCACATAAGAAACCTATAAAAGGACGTGAGGGGCTGGTGGAAAGAGGCTGCAAATTTTTTTTCACGCCTCTTTGCTTGGGTAGGAGAGAGAGAGAGAGGGAAAAGTCAACAAAGGGGGCTGTTTTCCCCCTTTGCTTTTTGTAATAGGTGGGCTGGTTTTGTAAGCCAAGAAGCTTCTCCATTTCACGCAAGAAAAGTTCATGTTCAAGTAAGATTCGGCAACATTGGATGGCCCCTTCTTGGTGAAGATTGGCTGCGTGGAAATCAAGAAAAACATGGCTGAACCAATGCCAAGGTGAGCCCCCTAGATCCTCTCCAAACCGTCTCTCTTCTTGTCTCTCCAAACCACCCAATACCATCTTTAAAAACTCAGCAAAGTCCAGCCAAGGAGCTGGCCGAACTCCACTAAAAACCAACCTAGTTTTACCCTAGGTCGGTCCTAGTGAGTCCCTAATACCAAACTAAATCAAACCCACATTGCCCCAGCTCGGCCACCCTTGGCCGAGCCATTCCCTTTAGCCATTTCATCCCAAAATCTCAACCTAAACTAAACCCAAGCCGCCCAGCTCGGCCACCCTTGGCCGAGCCATTTCTTTTAGCAACCTCACCCCAAGGCCTAACCTAGACTAACCCTAAGACTTGTCCAGCTCGGCCACCCTTGGCCGAGCCTTTCCTTTACGACTCACCCTAGGACTATCTCCAAAACATCAAACAAGCTCGGCCACCACTTGGCCGAGCATTCCTTTAGGACCCTTCCTAAATCCACACTAGGATCCTCACCAAACTCGAACCTTAGCTGGTCGCCCATCACCTTAGGACTTAGACTCAAACCTACCTAATCCCCTCACCTTAGATCCCCTACACCTTGCCTTAGGCTCGATCGAATCTCACCCAAAAACTCCACGCATCGGATCGGTTCGCAGCGAGAGGACCATCCATCGGTTATATCCAAGGTCGGATCCCACTGATAAAGGAAGTCCAAGCAGGCGACGTGTAAGTGCTCGAACTTGACTCTCTTACATTACTTTAAACTTAATTCAATTCGATATGGGGTTGTAATAACGGAGCTTGTCTCCCCCCGGATGTAATATATGTGTTTGATGCAAAATACACACACATACACTCGAGCCTTTCCGCTCTTATCTGCACACTTTTGCACACAAACGGGCCTCAACAACCCATAGGATATAGCCCTATTTATATACATTCAGCTGGGTTTTAAGGTTCAAGTCGTGTGAGTTGTCTTTCATTTTATACACTCAAAGCACTCACTCACATTGAGCCTTTCCGCTCTTACGTATATATACGTATTTCCCTTTCAGCTGGGTTTTAAATTCAAGTTGCGTGAGTTGCCTTTCAATTTATACACTCAAAGCACTCACTCACATTGAGCCTTCTCGCTCTCATATATATCTATATCTCCCTTCTGCTGCGTTTTACGGTTCAGTTGCGTGTGTTGCATTTCAATTTATACACAACACCCACGCACACATTGAGCCTTTTCGCTCTTAAGATATAGATATATTTAAATTTCTGCAATTTACATTCAAGTCGTGTGAGTTGCATTCAATTTGGGTTTTCCCTTCTGATAAGTCTTTAAATTTTGGGTTTTACATTCAAGTTGTGTGAGTTGCATTGCATACTCGCCATACTCGAGCTAGAGTGCATACCTGCATTGAACAAACCCAAACAAAACGTGCAAAACACGCCCAAGTGATTAAAATTGAAAGACTTAGGGTCCCCCAAACCCAGTAAAAGCAAAAACTCGCCAAGTGCATGATTTCCAAGATTTTCAAAACACCTATTTATTCAAAAATCAATTTTTGAGTTTAACTTGTTTCAAAAGAAGTCTCTAAGCGTACAGACTGACCCTTGCGCGTCGGTGTAAGAAGGTCTGCGACGTAAAGATCCCGCTTGCCTACAATCGCCTTTCAAAAGTCAGATATTTTCAAAACTTACTTCGCTAGTTTGAGTAAGCTAGCTGGCACGCCCTAAAAGCGAACATAGATTGCGAAAAGATTCGCTCCAGGCCTAAGAAACCCGGAGTCGAGGATTTTCCAGATCTACAGAAGTTAGTGTTAAATATATCTTCGCTAGCTTAAGTAAGCTAGCTGGCACTCCCTGTTTGCATACATAGGCCTTAGACACACGAGAGGATCCGCTCCGAGCCCTGAAAAAGGCAAAGAGGCGGGGATTTTCGCGCGTCTACAGGGACTCACTCACTATATATCTTTTTAATGCAGTAACTCTTTTAGCACTCATGGCAAGAGAAAAAAAGGGGATAATAGCAGGGTGCAAAAAAAAAAAAACAATAACAAAGATCTAACCACTTGTAGATGTATGATCTTCTATGTAGCTAACCTAACTAGCATATGAATATCTTTTTAAAACTGAAAGACTTTAATTATAAACTAAACTATAGTCAATTGTTCCTTTCAAGTATTTTAATACTCTATGAACACCATGCTAGTATTCCTTATTTGGATTGTTTGTATATTGGCTCAATCTACCCACTGTATATGCAATGTCAAGTTAAGTATATGTCATAACATATATCAAATATCCAATAATTTTAGTATACTCTTATTGCGACACATGACATCCTTTGTTTGATATCAATTTAATATTTACATCAAATGGAGAAGAAACATGATAACAATCAACATAATCAATTTTTTTAGAATTTTTTAATATAATGAGATTGTGTAAGTCCTATATTGTTTCATTTCCTTGTTATTTTAATACCTAGAGAATTTTTTTTGATATTTTCAATTTATTTTAAATCAATACAAAAAGTGAGCATGTCATGAACAAATAAACAAATCAAACAACCTTTTTCATGATGAAATTTTGTAAAACATATTTGCCGAGTTTATTTATTTTGAAACCATTTGGAAGAATAATTTGATCAAATTTTTGATGTCATTGCTTAGGGGCTTGCTCTAAACCATATAAGGAATCGACTAATTTGAAAATTTTATATTTCTGTTCGAATACAACAAAGTCTTCTAGTTGTTCCATATACACCTCCTCTAATTTACTATTGAAAAAAATTGTTTAATATTCATTTGATGAATAACAAGTTTATATTTAGGTACAAGTGCTAAAAGGACTATAATTGTAGTGATTACTAGTGCATATGTATCAAAACAATCAATTCTTTCTTTGTAGAAAACCCTAGCAACCAGCCTAGTTTTAAATTTATCAACTATCAACTTTCTTTTTCCTTTTAAAATTTTATTTACAACTAATTGCTTTAGAACTGAGAAGAATGTTTACTAATTACAAAATTTTGTTACTCACTATTGAGTACATCTCATCTTGAATGACTTCCACCCAAAATGCCAAATCGAGAGACTTCATAACATCTTCATAAGTTTTAAGATCATTTTTTTGTTATAACAAAATGACATATGACTCATAAGTTCCTTCAACTAGGAACATATGGAAATCTGACCCAAAGTCTGTACTTTTATTTACTTTTTGCTTTGTCTAGGTATAGAACTCTCCATATTGTCATTACTAGTTGTAATATTTTCTAAACCATATTCATTTTCATGAACATGTCTTGGTAGTTTATAAATTGAGGTAAATATATCTCCTTAAAAATAACATATCTTGACTCGATAAGTTATTTAATTTAATTAGAATGAATCTATATGCTTACTCCACAAAGGGAGATGATTTGTTTAGGAGGAGATTTAAATGGACATGTCCGTAAAGAGGCATTAGGATATCAAGGGATTCATGGAAACTTTGGTTTTCGGGATATAAACAAGGAAGATAGGGAGATTTTAAATTTTGCTATATCATTTGATCTCTTTATAGTCAATACAATCTTCAAAAAACGAGATGAAGATTTAATTACTTATAAGAGTGGCTTATCACAAACACAAATTGATTACTTTATTTGTAGAAAAAAAGATAGAGCATGTTGTAAAGATTGTAAGGTAATTCCAGGAGAAAGCTTAACCACCAAACATCGACTTTTAGTTATGGTTTTACAAATAAAAAAATGGGCAAAGAAGAAAAGAGTGCATCAAGCTATTCAGACTAAATGGTGGAACCTCAAAAGCGAGAAAGAAGATATATTTAAACAGAAAGTCCTTCAAAGATATGTTTGGAATTATGTTGGCACACCCTCTGATATGTGGAACAATATGGCTATACATATTAGGAAAGTGGCAAAAGATGTGTTAAGGGTATCTAAGGGAGGTGTACCGGCACAAAAAGAAGCTTTGTTGTGGAGTGAAGTAGTACAAAATAAAATCAAGGCAAAGAGGGCATGTTACAAATTACATTATGCTAAGAAAACTAGTGAAACTTTAGAAGCTTATAAGAAAGCAAAGAAGGAAGCGAAAAGGCCATTAGTGAAACAAAAGCTAAGATTTGGGAGGACTTATATAAAAAACTCAACTCAAAAGAGGGTGAAAGAGATATTTTTAGGATAGCTAGGGCTAGAGATAAGAAAACTAAAGATCTTAATTATGTTAGATGCATAAAAGACGAGGATGAAAAAATTCTAGTGGCAAATGATGATATAAAAATAAGATGGAAAAGCTATTTTTATAATCTTTTTAATGAAAATAAAGATGTTAGTATTAGCTTAGGAGAGTTAGCCAAGTTAGAAAAGTATATAAACCACAATTTCTACCGACGTATTCAAAAGAATGAAGTCAAAGAGGCTCTTAAACATATGAAGGGTGGTAAATCGGTAGGACCAGATAATATTCCTATAGAAGTTTGGAAAATACTAGGAGAAATAGGAATCACTTGGCTCACAAGACTATTTAATGAAATATGGAAAAACCAAAAGATGCCCGAGGAATGGAGAGCAAGTACACTTATACCCATATATAAGAACAAGGGAGACATTCAAAATTGTGCGAATTATCGAGGTATCAAGTTAATGAGTCATACTATGAAATTATGGGAAAGAATTATCGAACATAAGTTAAGACAAGTATCAAGTACAACAAAGAACGAATTTGATTTATGCCAGGCAGATCTACTATTGAAGCGATTCACCTTTTGAGACGTCTTATGGAACATTTTAGAGCAAAAAAGAAAGAACTTCACATGATATTTATTGATCTAGAAAAAGCTTATGATAGGGTACTGAGGGAGGTTCTTTGGAGAACTTTGGAAAAAAGAGGTATCCCATTGACATATATTAACCTTATAAGAGACATGTATGATGGTACAAAATCATGTGTGAGGACTCATGAAGGAAGGACAGACTTCTTTGAAGTTAATATTGGGTTACATCAAGGATCAACTTTAAGTCCATACTTATTTATAATGGTGATGGATGAGTTAACAAAACATATTCAAGATGAAGTACCTTGGTGTATGTTATTTGCAGATGACATTGTATTAGTGGAGGAGTCTAAGGAAAAAGTTAATAGAAAATTGGAACTATAGAGAGAAACATTAGAAAGCAAAGGCCTCTGACTTAGTAGAACAAAGACAGTATATATGGAATGTAAGTTTGATCATTTGGCTACTTCAGAGGACATAGAAATTAAAATTGGCACACATTGCATTCTCCAAAAGGAAAGTTTTAAATACCTAGGGTCAATTTTTCAAAGTGATGGAAGAATTGATGGAGATGTTACACATAGAATTAATGTTGGTTGGTTAAAATGGAGAGGAGCATCAGGTATTCTTTGTGATAAGAAGATACCATTAAAATTAAAAGGTAAATATTATAGAGCAGCAATTAGGCCTGCCATGTTTTATGGTTCTAAGTGTTGGGTAGTTAGTCATCAACATGTACAAAAGATATCTGTGACAGAAATGAAGATGTTGAGATGGATGAGTGGTCATACACGAAAAGACCGTATACACAATGAGGTTATTAGAAACAAATTAGGAGTGGCACCAATAGAGGATAAAATGAGAGAACATCATTTAAGATGGTTTGGACATATAGAAAGAAGATCAAAAGAAGAACCTGTAAGAAGGTTAGAAAAACTAAATTTGGAAAGTATTAGAAGAGGTAGAGGACGACCATAAAAGTGTTGGAAAGAAACAATAAAGAATGATCTAGCTTATTGGGAGTTAACTGCTAACATGGCACACGATAGGGATCTGTAGAAACAAAGAATCCATGTAGCCGACCCTGTCTAGTATGGGAAAAGGCTTAGTTGTTGTTGTTGTTGTTGAATCTATATGCTTACTATATTTGACATATTCCAAGAAGATACAATTCTTCTTTCACTCAATTTCTTTTTTAGGTTATAAAACTTTGACAGTAATCCTAAAACTCCAAACTTTCGAGAAGTTTAGGTTAAGACTTCTTTTATTTTAAAGTTTATATAGGGTAATCCAATTCCTTTTATTTGAAACTCTATTTAAAATAAAATAAGCTTCACCCCAATAACCATTTGATAAACCAAAATATGACAATATAAAATTTATCATTTCTTATAACACTAATTATGTTTTTTGAAACACAATTTTGTTGTAGAGAATAAGAAGTATAGCTTGATGTATGATTCCATTAGACTCAAAAAAATTAGGATTATAAGATTCTCCTCTCCTATTATTTCTCAAACACCTAATGAAGGTTTTATGTTGAAGTTCTACTTGATATTTGTTTGAATCTTAAACTTTTTAAAAACTTCATTCATTGTATAAATCAAATATACATAGCAAAATCTAGTACAATCATCAATAAAACTTACAAATACCTTTTTTCTCCTATCATTCGCAACCAGGGCAAATCACAAATATCTGAATGAATTAAATTCAAAATTTTGAAATTTCTCTCAATTCTTGAAAATAAGAATTTAGTGATTTTGGTATACATACAAGTATGACATGAATATATTGGCTTGTCAATTTTTGGAATCAAATATGATTTAACTATGTCATACAATTTTCTAAGTTCACATCCTCCAAATGAAAATGCCAAAAATTAGAAAAGTTAATAATATAAGAATAAATAACCTCTTTGCTATTGAGATTCAACTTGAAGATAGACTTACATAGATAACCCTTCCCAACAAATATGCCTCCCTCAGATAAAATAAACTAATCACCCTCAAATATACTTTTAAACCCATACTTATTAAGTAAGAAAAAGTGCACCAATTTTTTTCTTACATCTGATACAAAGAGCGCATCTTTAAGACTTAGAACTTCACCTAAAAGAAATTTGAGTTCAACTGCCTTTTTGCCTTTCAATTGAGCCATCGAAGTATTACTTATATACAAAACTAATTTGTCTTCTTCTACTAAAGTTTTCAAGAGACTTTGGTTTTTGTATATATGGCGAGTAGCACTAGAGTCTACCTACCAAGATATCTTCTATCACTTTGGTTTTCAATATGATGACAACAAGATTGTCCTTAAAACAATTAGGATTCTTGTTTGTTCATTTTTTTGAATATCAACATTTACTCTTTCTAAACACCCAAAAAAATTTCAAAACAAAAAAAATTTGATCTTTAAGAATTTTTGCCTTTTTCAAAGAAAAATTATAGTTTTGGGTCTTTTAAAGGTTTTTCAAATAAAGACTCATTAAATGAACTCATTTCTGTGCCAAATTTTGTAGCAACCTCAAAATAAAAGTATATTGCATCCCTCTCAAAAAAATCCAATTTTGACAAAATATAAAAAAAGCGACTATTTGTCCTCAAGACCAAATTGGCAGGATTATGCTTTTTCAAAAGATTGCCTTCAAAGAAAGGATGATTTCAAACAATTTTCCTTAAAGAAATAAGTGAACATGAGACATTGGGAACCAAACCCTAAAAATGTTTGCAAATTTATAAATTTACAAAATTCTAAAACCCCTTAAATTTAAAAACAAATCAAATTCAAACATGACCTCAAAAACTCGTCCGGTCGAGAATAGTCTCATTCTGAGACCCTACACCCAAGGGTTAAAGTGGTTTGATACCCTATACCCATCAAAAGGGTTAAAGTAGTTCAATATTCTATATCTATCAAAAGATTTAAAGTGGTTGAAACGGTAAAGACTAACTCATGGGGCAAAAACAGGTCACTCGTGCAAACAAATACTGTGAATTGGACTCAGTTGTTTTTCGAAAATAATACTTAATGTTTTCAAATATAAAAAAGGTTTTAAAGAAAACGTTTGAAACCATACCTATCTTATATGAAATTGGAACTAGAAGGAGACAAATTTCCTGAAAAAAGGAGATGATAAGAACCAAAAAGACAACGACCAAGCACCTGTCAATTTTGGCATTGTTGGATAAGGTAACCTGCCATTTTAGATCTAGGTATCAGGCAAGTGGCCTAAGAAAGAAGGAAGGTCGGCATCCAAGAAGGAAGGAAGGTTGGCGTCAAAGAAGGAAGGAAGGTCGGGCTGAAGAAAGGAAAGTCGGCATCTAAGAGAAAGGAAAGTCGACGCTCAAGAAAGAAAAGTCGTCATTCAAGAGAAAGGAAAGTCGGCATTTAAGAAAAGAAAATTGGCATCCAAGAAAAAGGAAAGTGGCCTAATTTGGCAAGGTATGAGCAGCCATTGCCTAGCCGATTTCAACAAGATTGAACAAAAGGACTTACCATGGGTAGCATCAATGCTTGATTTGGTAAGTCATCAAGCCATGAGATTGTCGATTTCAGCATGACAGCAATAAAGCAGCCTTGATGCCCAATTTGGTAAGTCATCAAGTCATCAAGGTGGGTTGGGCGACTTCAACATGAATGAATAAGACAACTTACCATGGGTTGGGCGACTTCAACATGAATGAATAAGACGACTTACCAAACCACAACATCGGTGGCCGATTTGGTAAGTCATCAAGTTATGGGATTACCGACTTCATGCATAATTGATTGGAGAAAGCAACTTACCATCCCAAGCCTTGCCGACTTCTGAATGGAAGGAACCATTTGATAAGCTATCAAGCCATGAAACAACATTGGGAAGAGCTGATTTCACCATGACAGATTTGGCAGCTTACCATACCAAGGCTAGCCAATTTCAGCAAGGAACTTACCATCTTAGGTCCAACCATGAGACAACCATGGGCTGGACGATTTTTGCAAGATTGAAGAAGACTTACCATTTCAAGTCCTGGCCGGTTTCAGCCTTATCATGGTAGTGATTGGACGCTTTGTTGTTAAGTTCATTTTACTCGAGGCTGCTGCATGGATAATGTTTATCTTCTTAGAGACATACACAAGGATGTTCTGGTTAGTAGAATGCATGTTGCATCATAAACATGAGCTAGCAGGAACAGTTGCAATGAAAGTCTTTGAACAACAACGTTTTGGGTAATGAGATAAAAAAAAGGCTTACAAAATTATCATTCTTGCAAATGAATATCAATCTTCCAAGCTATGTGAAGCCCTTTATAGTATATAAGGTTGAAGTAGGAAACTTGCCACATCCAGTCCAACCAATTTCAGCAAGTGGATGGGAGAAACACCTTGACCCGATTTCAGCATGTCTTGAACAAGGTAACTTACCATATTGTATTGGGTAAGTTGACTTACAAGGAGCAACATCAAAGAGGCAACTCTATGCCTATAAAAGGGCCCTTGAGGGGGGGTTGAGAAAGCATCATCCAAGATCGAGCAGCATCTCACGATCCTAGGAGAGAATCCAGCCAACAAGAGGGAGAGAAAGAGAAAGAGAGGGAGAGAAAGAGAGGAAGAGAGAGAGAGGAAGAGAAAGAGAGGGAGAGAAAGAGAGGAAGAGAGAGAGAGGAAGAGAAAGAGAGAAAGAAGAAGGAGAAGGAGGCTCACCGCCACCCACCATCCTATTCTTTCGCTATAGGTCCCTTCTTCCCTTATCTTTTAAACAGCTAGAGTCCAAAACAGGCAAAGGCCAAAGTAGCAAAAGGCCGAAACAGTCAAAGGCCGAAATAGCCAAAAGTCGAAGCAGCAAAAGGCCGAAACAATCAAAAGCCGAAGCAGCAAAAAGCTGAAACAGCCAAAGGCCAAAACAACCAAAGGTCGAAGCTGCAAAAGGCAAAAACAACCAAAGGCCGAAACAGCAAAAGGCCAAAGCAGCAAAAGGCCGAAACAGCTAGAGGCTGAAACAGCCAAAGGCCGAAGCAGCAAAAGGCCGAAACAGCCAGAGGACGAAACAGCCGACAGCCGACGTCGAAACTAGTTCTCCGGCAGCCACCACTCTCCCTCTCTCTCTCTCTCTCTCTCTCGGAACACTCCAGAGAGTGTAAAAGTCTTTATACAATTTCTATAAATTAAAAAAAAAACTATGGTTTCAGAAAACCACGACAAGAAAACCAGTGGTTTTTTGAAAACCACCTCGGGTGTCAAAAAGACAAAAATGCCCCTGACCCATTTCGGATATTACGCAGACTACCACTATAAAAAGACAATTTTACCCCTTGATATTTTTGAAAATTACAAGAAAATAGGGGCTGTTATTTTATGATATTATCCAACCCAGTTTGGATAATTTTGGTTCTGCCACTTAGTTAAAAGACGGGTTTACCCCTATTCTTTTAGAAAAATTACAAATTCGCCTTAAGAGTTAAAATTACAATTTTAACCCCGATTAGTTGCAAATTTTACAGGAATACCAAATAGTAATTTTATGAGTTTGTCCTTTTGATTTTACAAAATTACAAAAAAGAGGATAAATAGATAAAATTACAAATTTATCCCTTGGTATCCTTTTTAGGGGTTTTAGAGGCAGGAAAACTCTCAGAAATTTTTCTGCATCATTTTAACATGTCTCTTGCTTTGTGTATTTTCTATTTCCTTTTAGACCGCTTGATTGATATTTTTGCCAAACACCTAAAAATGAGTTCTAGGATATGTGTGTCCGAACTGGCAAAAACAAAAAAGCTAAACGGTCTGAACTTCAAGACTTAGAAGAGAAGAATCCCACTAGCTCTAACACTAGAAGATGTAGAGTATGTTTTAAAGGAAACAATGCATCCTCCATCACCAGACGTAAGCCAACAACAATTAGAAATGTATAAAACATTTCTAAAGGATGATACCATAGCAAGGATGATCATGTTAACATACATGGAGGATGACTTGATTAGGGTCTTTGAAGAATATGAGACCACAAAAGAGCGGTTTGACTCACTAACAGCTAAGTATGATACAACTGTAAAATTACATGTGCAGTTGCTACTACAAAAATATAACTCCTTCAGAATGAAAGAAGAAGAAAATGTTGTAGAGCATGTAAATCACATGCTAGTGATGGCTAGAGACCTAGCCGTAGCGAAATCAGTCATCCCAGAACTGATGCAGATATCAACCATACTGAACAGTCTACCTCCATCATAGAACATGGTCACTACTGCCTTAAGACTAAGGCTTGAAATCAACCTTTCAGAGCTACCCCTAAAACTAGCAATTGAGCAAGAACATATGCTCAAGAACAAAAAGGAGAAGCTGCTAGTGGTATAGGATGAGTTAGCGTCTAGCTCCAAATCCAACCAGAAAAAGAAACCAAATAAGAGGTTTGGCAAGAATAACAAGAAAGGCGGTCAAAGTTTTAAGAAATCGCAAGAAATCGCTTCTCGGATCAAGTGTTTCAACTGTGAAAAGATGGGACACTACAAGAGGGATTGCCGCAAAAAGAAAGGTGGGACACTATAAGAGGGACTGCCGCAACAAGAAACCACAGCGCGGACAATCGGAGAAGCAGGATATAATCTGCATAATTTTAGAGTGTCTATAGCTGGACCATCCAGTTATAGGTTGGTGGATAGACTCGGGAGCTACAAGACATATCTCAAAGACCAAGGAAGGGGCAATTGACCTAAAGGAATACCAACTCGGAGAACATCATATATATATATGGGAAACAACACTTTCTCAGATGTTCTAGGTATTGGATCCTTTAGGATATTTATATAAGGCAAACCAATTGTATTGACCGATGTGTTAATTGTGCCATTAATAAGGCGCAATCTGGTCTCGGTCCCTGCCTTAGTTAAGAAAAGTTTTGAAGTTAGGTTTATACCTAACAAGGTGACTATGGGCAAACATGGGAAAATCATGTTCTTAGGAGAATTTGATGTAGAACATGGATTGTTCAAGTTATCTGATAAAGAAAATCATCAATCTTCTGTTTATATTGAGAGTGCCTTTGTTGTTGATGTGAATATGTAGCATAAATGCCTAGGGCATATAAGTCTAGAAAAATTGAGGAAATTATCCAACTTTGACTTATTATTCGGATTTGAGGAAAAGACTTTCAACAAGTGTGAAGCTTGCATACAAGGAAAAATGACAAGGAAAGTCTTTCCCAAAGAAATAACAAGGGCAACAACCATGTTAGAAATTATTCACACAGATTTATGTGGACCTTTCAGAGTAAAGACACATCGAGGAAAGGGTTAGTTTATAACCTTTATCGATGATTACTCTAGATGTATATATATATATATATATATATATATATATATATATATATATCTTTTGGCACATAAATCAGAGGCACTTGATGCTTTCAAAGAATATAAGCAAGAAGTAGAAAATCAATTAGGTCATTCAATCAAAGTCTTGAGATCAGACAGAGGAGGTGAGTATACCTCAGCAGAATTCTTGGAATTTTGCAAAGACTTTGGTATTGCTAAACAAAACTCAATTCCTAGGACACCTCAGCAAAATGGTGTAGCTGAAAGATACAATAGAACCTTGCTGAACATGACAAGGTCTATGTTGATTGATGCCTCTCTACCAAGGGTATTTTGGGAAGAAGCAGTAAGTACAACCGTTTACGTACTCAACAGAGTACCATGTAAAGCTGTATTCACTACACCATATGAGATGTGGTTTGGAAGAAAACCTCATCTAGGTCATCTCAGGAGGTGGGGATCAGTTGCACATGTTAAGATCCTTGATCAGTCTGGAGATAAACTAATAGTAGGTCCTTGAGGTGTATATTTATTAGATATCCAAAAGGTTCAAAAGGATATCGGTTTTATCATAAGGACACAGACTCATTGAAAGCAGAGATGTTGAATTCTTAGAAGATTCTAAGAATGACATCCTAGAAAACAATGAGGAATGTGTTGATGATTTGGTAGATTTAGACCAATCATCTTTTGAGCCCATAGAAGATCTTCTTGGAACTACCGATATCTTAAGTGGACATAAGAGGCCAAGAGTCACTCTGTCCTACTTAAAGGATTATCACACTTATCTTGCATAGGAAGTGTGTAATTCGGTAGATTTAGATGAGTTGACTGATAACTTGACTTATCAATAAGCAATGAACTCATCGGAAGCAACAGACTGGGAGAAAGCCATGGATGAGGAAATTAAATCCATTGAGAAAAACCAAGTCTGGGAATTGGCTAATTTGCCAAAAGGAAGGAAAGCTATAGGCTGTAAATGGGTTCTGAAAAAGAAATACAAGGTCGATGGTACAATCGACAAGTTTAAAGTGAGGTTTTTTGCAAAAAGAATGGATAGATTATGTTGAGACATATTCCCAGTTGCAAAATTTGCATCCATACGGATAATCCTGACAATATCTGCATATTATGATTTGGATTTACATCAGTTAGATGTAAAAATAGCCTTTCTAAATGGTGATTTAGAAGAAATCATATACATGCAGCAGCCCGAAGGATTTGTGGTTGAAGGCCAAGAAGATAAAGTATATAGGTTGAGGAAATCCCTATATGGCCTAAAACAGTCACCTCGCCAATGGTATTTGATTTTTCAAAATACCATTACAGAACTTGGGTTTGTGGCTAACAAACTTGATCATTGTGTTTATGTTTGGAACAGTGGGAGCCACTTTGTCATCTTATCATTATATGTAGATGACATATTGTTGACTGGAAACAACAATGAAATGATTGTCAAAACCAAGTCATGGTTGAACTCAAAGTTTGAAATGAAGGATATGGAGGAAGCATCCTATATCCTGGGTATAAAGATCTCTCGAAATAGAGAATCTAGACTCTTATGCCTGAGTCAGGAGAGAGATATAGACTATATCCTCAAGAATTTTAAAATGGGTGAATGCAAGTCTGCAGATACACCTGTATCAAAAGGGGTGAAATTAAGTAAGGTTGATTGTCCTGGTGAAAGAGACAATAAGCCGAATGTTCCTTATGCACAAGCTGTTGGCAGCTTGATGTATGTTATGTTGTGTACAAGGCCTGATATCAGTTTTGTTGTTGGTCTTATCAGTAGATATCAAAGTAATCCTGGTTGGTAGCATTGGGTAGCTGTGAAAAGGATTCTAATATATCTAAAAGGAACAAGGGACTTGAAACTATGTTTTGAAGCAAATGAACTAAAAGTGGTAGGATACTCAGATGCTGACTTTATTGGGAGCAAAGATGATAGCAAATCTACCGCAGGACAAATATTTTTATTTGGAGGTGGTGCAGTTTCTTGGGCATGCAAGAAACAGGGTTGTGTAGCGTTGTATATTGTAAACACCCCGAAATCCCACGAACTTCTCAAAACAACCTGGTTTTGTAAAAGCAGCCCCAAAGAGTCATTTTGAGTTTGGAAATCCAGGAGCCTTCCAAGCAACCTTGTACATATGTTTTAAACTTTATATGTTTTTAAAATGCGTAATATAGTTTTGAAAGCTTTAAAATATGTTTTGAAACCCCACGAAGCGGCTTGGCCTGATCAAAGCAGGACCAGAAGAGCCAAAGAGAGCCCAGAACCGGAGCACATGTCGAGCCCGGTACAACAACTCTCGCGTTGAATCCACCCCCAGGATCTCGAATGTCTAAGACCCTGCTATCAGCAAATATCACTTGAAATCATCTCCGGAAGGTGAAAACAGAAGCGGACGACCATGTTGGCGAAGACCCAACGCAGACTAAGTACTGATGTTGTCAGACCCCACACAAACCATTCGTTTCGAACACAGCCTGAAGAAGTCAGAATTCAGTTTGGATTGGATCTGGACCATATATATCCAGATCTCAATCCAAACCTATGTGTGGATTTGGATTTGGATTTAGATCCAGGGATCCATTCCAATATCCACATCCATGGCCCACATCACCTTCTCATAAATGGAGGTGGGGCCCACTTGAAATTCACGTGGGATTATGGGCATGAGAGAGAATGTGGAGGATAAGATTTGAGGGTAATTATAATTAAGCTTGACTTGTGTGTCAAGTTTGGGGTTAATCATGTGGGTTAGCCTAATTAGTATGGGTTTAAGCATGTATTAGCCAAAACCTAACTTAGGGCTGCACCAACATGATGCAACAAGGTCTATGGGCTACCACTTCCATCCGGCCGAACTCCATCCACTCAAATCACCCGGCTGCCCTTCTTCCTTGGACACCAACTCCTTACCATCCGGTTAGTATCTCAACCCAACTTCATCTCCTCTTCACTCCCCCTCCACTCTCAACCGCCCATACCACCACTCCACCTCTCCATCACAGCCACCCGCCACCCTTACCCATTCGGCCAGACCTAACCCCTTCCACCACCCGATCCTTTATCTCTTCCCCTAGTGATACCCAGCCACCCTACCTTATCCCTTAGGACTTGCCCCCTACACTCTTAGTCACCCATTTATCCCACCTTGCACAGCACCCTAGCTAGCTCCCTTTTCATCCTTGACATTCCCTAGCTATCCTACTCGGCCAGCCTTACTCCTTCTTCCTTAGACTTCCCTTTAGGTCCCCAAGGCGCCACCACTCCCGCGCACCCAAGTCACCCGGCCAGCACCTTCCCTTGCCGTGCCATCTCGAGGAGCTCCCTCTTGCAGCCCAAGGCGAAGCCAAGCCTACGCTCAAGCAAGTCACCTCCGGACCAGCTATAAGTAAGTGCCTAACTCGGTCCTTAGTTGTAGACTTGCTTAAATTAAATTAAATTTGATACGGGGTTGTAATAACGGAGCATTGTCTCCCCCCGCTTGTAATAACGTGACTTGGCACACCCACACACACGTGCACTTGAGCCTACCTTGCTCTTACTTGTGCACGATTTTGAACACACACGGGCCTAATCAGCCCTTTAAATATAAGTTTATGTATATACTTTAAGTTGCGTAGGGTTTTGCTTGAGTTGGGTGTGTTGTCTTTAAATTCTCGCACTCACACACATTGAGCTTCCGCTCTTATTTGCAAGACCCAAGTAAGGGCCATGTTATACTATCCTTGGGTTTAATTTCATGTTGTGTGCGTAGTATTTCAATTCTAGCACTCACACACATTGAGCTTTCGCTCTTATTCCCAAGACCTTAGTTAAGGCCATATTGCAATTTATATTTGGGTTTAATTTCATGTTGTGTGCGTAGTACTTCAATTCTAGCACTCACACACATTGAGCTTTCGCTCTTATTCCCAAGACCTTAGTTAAGGCCATATTGCAATTTATATTTGGGATTCATTTGAAGTCGTGTGTGTTGTCTTTACATTTTCACACGCACCCACATTGAGCCTTTGCTCTTATTTGCAAGACCCAAGTAAGGGCTCATATATACTATATACGTATTTCCCTTTTGGCTATGTCTTTTCAATTTGGGTTTTAAGGTTCAGCAGTGTGCGTAGTCTTTCAATATATACACGGCACACACTTGCACAATTGAGCCTTTCCGCTCTTAAGATATAGCCTTATTTCCCTTTTGCGATTTCCCTTCGGCATTTACATTTACAAGTCATTTCCCTTCCGCAATTTCCATTTCAAGTCATTTTCCTTCGACATTGTCTTTTAAATTCGGGTTTTCCCTTTGGAGTTGCGTGAGTTTGCATTGCATATACACCATACCACGAGTTAGGACGCATATTGCATCAAAGCAAACCCCATTCTCCCGCTCAAAATCGCCACATTTTAGTGGAGTGTTCATAACACACACCTAGGTGGCCCGAAAAGGTGTGCGACGACATGATCTAAAATGTGGCGATGACATTTCAAAAGTGTACAGACTGACCCTTGAGCATCGGTGCAAGAAGGACTGCGACGACAAGAGCTTGCTTGCTCACAGTCGCCACGTTAGAAGTCAGGTTTAAAATATATCTTCGCTAGCTTAAGTAAGCTAGCTGGCACGCCCTGTTTGTTTAAATAGGACTTAGGCACACGAAAAGGTTCGCTTCAGGCCTAAGAACCAGGAAGCAGAAATTTTCTGCATCTACAATAGTTTGGCACGCCCGGTGGGACATGAGTCTTTTAAAATCGAGTCACTCTAGGAAACTTGCGAAAAGATTTTCAAAGAGGTGTTGTTTTAACTCTTTTTTTCTTTTTACTTAGGAATTTTGAAAAAGGCTTGAAAGCATGTCAAAATCCAACCCAAGTGAAGTGTCGAGCCAAGGCTCATGCGCATCAAGTTCTCACTCTAGGAGGATTTTGAAAAACAAGATCAAACTAGACGAGATAGAGGACTTGAAAAAATCGATGCTCTCAACCCAAGGGAATTCGAGGCCAAAATCGATGCTCTCAGCCAAGAGGCTGAAGTAGGCGATTCATGTTCATCAAACGGTGAACAAAGGGCCAAGAAAAAATATGAAAAACCTCGCAAGCACAAAGAGGCCTCCATAATGGAAGGCAACCAATACCACGAGTCCTTCACACAAAAGGACCGTAAAGCCCTACAACAGCTGCTGAAAGGGCAAAATAAAGAGAAAAGGAATTATGCCCTGTCTGATTTCCTTCCTATGGATTATGAGATAGACAGTGACGATGAAATACCGAACTTCCATCGGTGTGATGGCATGGGAGACCCTAGGTCTCACTTGCAACTTTTCTCGCGTTGAGCTCATAAGAAGAAAAAGGACTCGATGAAATGGGTGTATTGGTTCCCTTTATCCCTTAAAGGCACAACTGCCAAATGGCTGGCTTCCTACGATTTAAGCCAGTTCACTACTTTTGAAGAGTTAGCGAACTGCTTCATGCAAAGATTTGCACACAACGTAGAAGTCACGCCAACTTTGAATACTTTAAGGGATACGAAGCAAGGCATGAACAAAGACGTACATGCCTTCATTATTCGATGGAGGTCACTTTTGGGCCAAGTGCGAGAGCCCATATCCGAAGGATGCGCAGTCATATGCTCATCTTGGATAATTTTAAAAGCGAGCTAAAGACCCTTCTCTCGCTCCATGAGATCTCAACTTTCCATAAGTTGATAAAAAAAGCATCCCTTTTCGAAACAAACTTGAAAAAAGGGATATACGATCACTTATGGAAAGGAAGTGTCGTTTCCAAAACCCGCTTGGAAAAGCCCATTACTTATGGGCTACCCACGATGGACAAAGGGGCAAAGCCCCATAAAATCGCCAATGTCTGGGTGGATCTAGGCGTGGCAAGCACTTCCAAAAATTTTGAAAAGCTAGAAAACAAAAGGGAGAGGAATTTTCAAAAACCAATTGAAAAACGGGAGTACACACCGCTAGGGCAACCTGTGTCGAGGGTCCTAGACCTCCTACTTGCCCAAGGCATGATAGAACTTCCCGAAATCCCCGAAGGGGTTACTCTCAAAGGGGGGTATTTAAATCATTTTTGCAAGTATCATCGGCTCAAAGGCCATAATACAAAGCGTTGTTTCTCCCTTTTAAATAAAATCGAGAACTTGATAGCGGAGGGCCGGCTCCAGGTCACTGCGGAACCTGAGCCAACACAAGCTATCTTCGAAGAACCCTTTCCCAAGCACGCCAGTAGCAGTGGGAAAGGAAAGGAGGTATGTACCCTCACCTTTTCAAAAGAACTAGCGCAAACATCCTTGTTTGGTCGACCCACTTGTGCGTCTACTCTTGTACTTTACAAGAAGCCCGCCCAAGTCGTCATTCGGGGACCACCAAGAGCTGAATCCCCAGCTAAACCAGTTTTAAAACTTCAAGGTGCTCCTCAACTCGTAATTAGAGCCAATTTAAGTGCGAACCCTAGGTTGGTCGTGGGGGAAGTGACTAGATCCGGGAGGATCTATCAACCCCCGCACCTACAAAGTGCTAAAAAGGTGGTCAGTGTGCCTGACCCCTCAAAAGCATGTATTCCTAGAGTTCTGCCAAAAGCAGACAATGGGAAAGTCGTCCTAAACCCTTAGGATTTCGAAAACCATCTTTCAAAGATTCCTATCCACATGTCTATCCTAGAGCTTATACAAACTTCGCCTAGGCATAGACTCGTGCTAGAGAAAATTCTAGAAAGAGCCAAGGTTAGTTCGAACATAAGTCCGGAATCCCTGTCTGACCAAGTGGCACTAATAGGAGCAAAATCGCCCATCACTTTCTCGGAAGATGATGTAGATAGACCCTACGAGTCCCATAACCTGACCCTGCATATCGAGGTGGTTCTGAATAACCACTCTCTCGACAGGTGCCTAGTCGATGGGGGAGGAGGGCTCAACATCCTTCCACTTCATGTGGCGTATCAAATCGGAGTCACCTTGACTTCTGCGAACCCAAGCCCTATCGTTATCACTGGATACGATGGGAATGCGTCTAGGCCTTTAGGATCGATCGAACTCCCGATGGAAACGGGAGGGATCACACACATGGGGGTGTTCCATGTCTTGGACATCCACCCCCATTATAACCTGTTGCTGGGAAGGCCCTGGATACACAGCTTGTGCGCTGTGCCATCCACCTTCCACAGGTGTGTCAAGATCCCTTTTAGGGACCAAGTCGTGGTGATCCTAGGTGAGAGTCACCCACAGCTTCAGGGGATCATAAACTCCCCTTGTTTGTCGAGCTCCCAGGCCCATGAGGCTAACCTGGGGCAGACCATGATTGAGCCGCGAAAGCTCATGTTAAACAACCCTAGGAAGGTTGTATGTGTGAAGGAGCTGCCGAAAGCAGGCCCCCTCCCGATCCTAACCCTTCTAGGAAGACCCAAGCATCCCCTATTTCCAAAACCCCTGGACAAGAAGCCATACGAGCACGATATGGACGACAGCAAGTTCCAGGACCACGATCTATATCAAAATTTTTCAAAAAACAAAAAATCATGGAACATGTTGTTGAATATGGGCTACACGCCCTACAAAAGTCTAGGGGCACAAAGCCAGGGTCTCCTAGAGCCCATCCTTCCTAAGGCCAACCCAAGCCGATACGGGATCGGCTATACTCCCAAAATACCGCCAGAGCCACCCCCTGTGACCACCTGGGTCAAGGATGCCCTGGAACCTATCCTAGAAGAGACTTATGATTTAGACCTCCTATTCCGAGTCTAACCCGTAGTGTTTTCCCTTTGTAGGTATGATGGAAGATCCCTTTCATAAAAATACAAAAACATTTGAAAAACTTAAAATCAAAAAAATCGAAAAAGAGAAAAAACTAAAAACAATGGAAAAACAAAAACTCGAAAATAGAGTGCTTTGTATAGTTCCTAAGGTTCTTGTTTTACAAAAACCTAAAAAAATTGAAAATCTACAAAATACCAAAAAGATTTTGTATATAGCTGCTCCTGGTAGGACTTTGGAAAAAGATTTCGAAAGAAACGTCGTCTACATAGCCAGACCAAAAATTTCGAAATCAATTAAAAATCCGAGTACAAAACTAGGTCTTTTGAAAACCCACGCATCAAATTCCCTCAGCTCTATAACCCACGAGAATGATCGAAGTCCAGAAGTGGATCCCCTTGAGGAAGATCCCACTTCTGAGCTCCCAGAATTTCATAAAATTCTCGATTTTGAAAGACCTTCCAATTCAGTAGGAGGAGATTTCATAGAAGTGAACCTAGGGAATGATTCCAATCCCAAAACCATCAAAATGGGTGCATGCTTGCATGAACATGAAAGATCAGCATTCATTGCATTTCTACGAACCTATTTAGATGTGTTTGCATGGACGTATGAAGACATGCCGGGCATAGACCCCAGGATTGTCAAACATTGTCTTCCCTTAGATGTGGATGTAAAACCCATAAAGCAGAAGCTTAGGAAAATACACCTGAATGTACACACGCAAGTCAAAGAGGGTTTAGAAGATCTGTTGAAAGCTGGATTTATAAAACCCATTGCGTATTCTGATTAGTTGTCAAACATCGTTGTAGTTCGAAAAACAAATGGGAAAATTCGAATATGCATCGATTTCAGAAACCTAAATAAAGTCACTCCAAAGGATAACTATCCTTTACGAAACATAGATTTGATAGTCAATAGTACTGCAAATCACGAAATGTTTTCGTTTATGGATGGCTATTCAGGCTATAATCAAATCAAACTATCAGGGTAAGACCGCCTTCACAACCCCATGGGGCACGTACTGCTATACAATCATGCCCTTTGGTTTGAAAAATGCCAGCGCAACATACCAGAGAGCCATGACCACGATCTTCCATGATCAAATTCATGAGCTCTTAGAAGTGTATGTAGATGATCTCTTGGAAAATCCAAAACCCGATGCACTCATATCGAATGTTTGCAAAAGATTTTCGAAAGGCTTAGGCTTTACAAAGTAAAGCTAAACCCTCAAAAATGTATATTCGGGGTAGAATCTGGGAAGCTTCTAGGCTTTATGGTTGTAGACGCAGAAAATCTCCGCCAAATATAACTTGCAATATGGCCTTAACTAAGGTCTTGGGAATAAGAGCGAAAGCTCAATGTGTGTGAGTGCTTGAATTGAAGTACTACATACACGACATGAAATTAAACCCAAATATAACTTGCAATATGGCCTTAACTAAGGTCTTGAGAATAAGAGTGAAGGCTCAATGTGTGTGAGTGCTTGAATTGAAGTACTACACACACGACATGAAATTAAACCGAAATATAACTTGCAATATGGCCTTAACTAAGGTCTTGGGAATAAGAGCGAAAGCTCAATGTGTGTGAGTGCTTGAATTGAAGTACTACGCACACGACATGAAGTAAACCCAAGGATAGTATAACACGGCCCTTACTTGGGTCTTGCAAATAAGAGCGAAGGCTCAATGTGTGTGCATGCTTGAATTGAAAGACAACACACCCAACTTAGGCAAAACCCTACGTAATTTAAAGTATATGCATAAATTTATATCTTAGGGGCTGATTAGGCCCGTGTGTGTTCAAAATCGTGCACGACTAAGAGAGTGCACGTGTGTGTGGGTGTGCCAAGCCACGTTATTACAAGCAGGGGGAGACTATGCTCCGTTATTATAACCCCGTATCAAATTTAATTTAAGCAAGTCTACAACTAAGGACCGAGTTAGGCACTCACTTATAGCTGGTCCGAAGATGACTTGCTTGAGCGTGGGCTTGGCCTCGCCTTGGGCTGTAAGAGGGAGCTCCTCGGAGTTGAACGGCAAAGGGGAAGTGCTGGCCGGGTGCCTTGGGTCCGTGGGAAGGGCGCCTTGAAGGTGGTCGGCTGCTAGAAAGGGGCTGTCTTGGTGTGTTGGGCTAAGGTCACTAAGGAAGGTCACTAGAGGATGGGCTGGTATTAAGGTAGGTAGTGCTAAAGGGGAGCCTAAGGGAGTGTATGGCTGGCGGGTGGCTGGCTGAGTGGGTTTGGTACAGTCGGTTGGAGTGGCCGACTAAGGGAAGCTTGGTGGTGGCCGGCTGCTAGGGTGGCTAGGGATGTTGTGGATGGGAAGGGAGCTAGCTAGGGTGTGGTGTAAGGTGGAGTTAGGTGCTAGTGGGAAGTGATATGGGCAGGTCTTAGGAAGCTAAGTGGGGTGGCCGGGTGTTACTAGGCGAAGTGGTTCAAGGCGGGTGGTTGAAATGGCTAAGGTCTGGCCAAATGGGTAGGGATGATGGGTAGGTGGTGTTGGGGTGATGTGGTGGTGGTGTAGGTGGTTGAGAGTGGAGGGGGAGTGAAGAAGAGATAGAGTTAGGTTGAGATACTAACCGGGTGAGGAAGAGAGGCGGTGGATAGAAGAGGGGCAGCCGGGTGACTTGGATGTGCAGGATGCAGTCGGGAGGTGGTGGCGACGGGGAGTTGGCCGGATGGAAGTGCCGGTGTAGGAGGAGCTTGGTGGTGGGTAGCGGTGGTGCAGGTGGAAGGCTCAGCTGGGGGGCTGGCCAAGGTTGGTTGGGAGAGATGGGCTGGAAGAAGTTTGTAGACACGGAAAAATCCTCGACTCTAGGTTTCTTAGGCCTGGAGTGAGTCTTTTCGCAATCTACGTTTGCTTTTAGGGCGTGCCAGCTAGCTTACTCAAACTAGCGAAGTAGTTTTGAAATATCTGACTTTTTGAAAGGGCGATTGCAGGCAAGCGGGATCTTTACGTCGCAGACCTTCTTGCACCGACACGCAAGAGTCAGTCTGTACACTTAGAGACTTCTTTTGAACAAGTTAAACTCAAATTCGATTTTTGAATGATCGGTTATTTGAAAACTTTGGAAATCATGCACTTGGCGAGTTTTTGCTTTTACTGGGCTTTGGGCGACCCTAAGTCTTTCAGTTTCAACCACTTAGGCGTGTTTGCACGATTTGTTCGGGTTTTATTTGATGCAGGTATGCACTCTAGCTCGAGTATGGCGAGTATGCAATGCAACTCACACAACTGAACCTTAAAACCCGAAATTGAAAGACTTAGCAGAAGGGAAAACCCAAATTGAATGCAACTCACACGACTTGAATGTAAATTGTAGAAATTTAAATATATCTATATCTTAAGAGCGAAAAGGCTCAATGTGTGCGTGGGTGTTGTGTATAAATAGAAATGCAACACACGCAACTGAACCGTAAAACACAATAGAAGGGAGATATAGATATATATAAGAGCGAGAAGGCTCAATTGTGGCGTGAGTGCTTTGAGTGTATAAATTGAAAGGCAACTCACGCAACTTGAATTTAAAACCCAGCTGGAAGGGAAATACGTATATATATGTAAGAGCGGAAAGGCTCAATGTGAGTGAGTGCTTTGAGTGTATAAAATGAAAGACAACTCACACGACTTGAACCTTAAAACCCAGCTGAATGTATATAAATAGGGCTATATCCTATGGGTTGTTGAGGCCCGTTTGTGTGCAAAAGTGTGCAGATAAGAGCGAAACGGCTCGAGTGTACGTGTGTGTGTTTTGCACATATATTACATCCGGGGGGAGACGATGCTCCGTTATTACAACCCCATATGACAAATTGAATTGAATAGAAAGGGATTTGATATATATCAAAATCAACTTACACTTTCCAGCCTTTTGAGTTAGGATCGTATAAGGGGTGAATCCGCCTTCTTCTTATGGAGTCCGGGGCATGTGGGAGCGAAGCCGGAGAGCTTGAGAGCTTGGAGAGACTTGGAGTTCCGGGAGCTGCAAGCTACAATGGTTTTGGGGCTAGTTGGGGCTGGTTTGGGCAAGGAAAGACTCGAGCCACCTTGGCTCGAGTTATAGGGTTTTTGTGTGGGATTCGGCCAACCTTTGGCCTTGGGTTTAGGTATGGTTTTTGACTTGGGATTAGGCCAGCACTTTGGCCTTGGTTTAGGTATAGTTTAGACTTAGGGTTCGGCCAACATTTGGCCTTGGATTTAGCTTGTGTGACTCAAGCCAAAGGGGCTTCAGTGAACTCGGTTGTAGTTGGGGCTGAACCTAGGCAAACCATGGCTAGGTTAAGGCTTGGTTGAGTCCCAACTAGGTTAGGTTTGGTTGGGTCCTAGGCTAGTCTCGACCAAAGGTTTAGGTATGGTTTAATGAGGTTGGCCAATGGTGGCTTAGGGGGTAGTTCACGGCCAAGTTAGGCCGTGGGTTTTTAGCTAGGCGGCCTGCCCTATGGCAGGCCAAGTCTTTGGTTAAGGTGGGGGAACACACGGCCTGGTTTGGCCGTGTGTTTAGATTTAGGTGGCCTGCCTCAAAACAGACCAGGTTTTGGCCAAAAAAGCAAGAAAGCCCGGCCACCTTTGGCCGGGCTGTTTTAGGTGAGTGGGGGGGGAAAAACCCAACCGATGGCTGGGTGGTTTTTAGGGTAGGTGGCCTGCCTCAAGGCAGGCCAATCCTTAGGTGGAAAAGCCAGGAACACGGCCTGCACTTGCAGGCCGTGGGTTTAGAAAAAGGCTCGAGTAGGAGTGACTCGAGCTAGATTGATTCAAAGAGAAGTTCGGCCAGGGTTGGACGAACTTGATGGGGTTCAAGGTGGAGTTCGGCCAGCACTTGGCCGAACTGATTTAGGTCCTAGGGTAGCTTAGTTAAGTGGTGGTTTTGGGGTGGGAACCTTGGTGAAAAACGGCCAGCACTTGGCTGGTTTGGTGGTGGTTTTGGGAGGATATTTGGGTAGGATGGGTGGTCTAGAGAGGTTAGGGAAGAAAGGGGTTAGGTTTAGGTCTTAGGGGCTTACCTAGTTGCAGCACCGCTCCAAGCCGCCGCTCAAGCCGCCAAGCTCCACCATGCAACGCTCCCAGCCATCTTGTAGGGGACGTTCCCAGGTTGGTGTAGCCCTTGGCCTCACGAACCAACCCCAACTCTCAAACTAAGCTCACCTTGGCCAATAGGGCCTCTTCTCTCTCCTCCCCCTTTTATTTTCACGTGAAGGCCTCTCCCCTTTGAGCCTCACGTCCTGGCTTTTTTCAAGCCCAGCACCTCTATTTATAGAGGTTTTAAGTGGGTCTTGGATCTTGGGTCTTGGGTTTGGGTCTGGCTATCCGGATCCAATCCAAACTCTATGTGGATCTAGATCGCGGATCTCGGATATTTTGAGATCTAGATCCAATCCAAATATTTATTTGGGTTTGGATCTCGGATCTCGGATCTTAGTTTTTTGAGATCCAGATCCAATCCAAACATAATTTGGATATGAATCTCGATATTTTTGGGTCCAGACCCAATCCAGATTTTTCTTCTACTCCTTGGTTTTCTGGTCCTTTCTGGTGCTTTTCACCGTCGGTTTCGAGCGGGCTTCGATTCATCGGACGCCCAACTCTGGCCTGGGTCTTCCCCCAAGTCTTTCTTCCAATCGGTGTTCTGCTTTTCAGGACTTTTTCGGCGTTCGTTTCGGTCCGCCGTTTTGGTTTTTGGCCGGTTCCTGTTGATATCGAACTCAGATTGCCGCACGGATTCCGTTGTTCATTCTAACGGGATGTGTCTCGGACTTCTGTCGACCTCCTCAGGTACTGGGCTTCTTTCTGCATTTTGGAGCTGCTTTATGCTTTTTTTTTGACCCAAATTACATTTTTACCCTTTTATCAGACTTTTCTCCAAACGGGCTCTATTTCTTCCGTTTTCGAACAGGGGGTGGCTTTTGAGACTCCAGGCTTGATTTCTCTTCTTGTCGGGGCTCTTCTCTTGCCTTTTGTACCTGTTTTCATATTTTAAAATAGGTTGTCATTTTTGGCTCAAACGAGCTTTTTGTGTTTTTGAGAGTTTTTGATTTTTTGGAAAATTTGGGGTGTTTACAAAGTTGAAAAACCCGCCCCTTGGGGGGGGTTTATATAGGGCTGGAGATGGCGGTTGGGGCTGGTATTGGGAGGGTGGTAAGGTGGTTTAGGTAGTGGTGGTGTGGTGATAAGGTGGGCTAGTTTTGGGGAGGGGCCAGATATTTTAATACAAGGGGTTTTGGGTAGATGGTGTGCTAGGTTTAGGTGGGGTGGTTTAGGGGTTTAGGGTTTAGCTAGGTGGGTTGGTTTTGGGGTGAGGTTTAGTGAGGTGGGTTAGGTGATTAGGCTAGGATTATGTTAGGTTTAGGAAAATTAAGCTAGGTTTAGGAAAGGATTAGGGAAGTAGGTTAGGTGATTAGGTTGGGATTAGGCCAGGATTAGGGAAGTGGGTTAGGTGATTAGGCTAGGATTAGGACAGGATTAGGGTAAAAGGCTAGGATTAGGGTTTTTTTATTAGGATTGGGTTAAGGAGCTCCCTTTGCATCACCCATAGACCTTAATTGCATCATGTTGGTGCAGTCCTAGGTTAGATTTTGGCTAATACAAGCTTAAACCCATGTTAATTTGGCAAAACCACATGATTCACCCCAAACTTGACACACAAGTCAAGCTTAATTACAACCACACTCTAATCTTATCCTCCCCCACTCTCTCTCATGCCCATAATCCCACGTGAATTTCAAGTGGGCCCCACCTCCATTTATGAGAAGGCGATGTGGGCCATGGATGTGGATATTGGATTGGATCTCTGGATCCAAATCCAAGTTCACACACGGGTTTGGATTGGGATCTGGATATATATGGTCCAGATCCAATCCAAACTGAATTCTGACTCCTTCAGGTTGTGTTCGAAATGAACGGTTTGTGCGGGGTCTGACATCATCAGTACTCCGTCTGCGTTGGGTTTTTGCCAACATGATCGTCCGCTTCTGTTTTCACCTTTCGGAGATGATTTCAAGTGATGTTTTGCTGATACCAGGGTCTTGGACGTTCGAGATCCTAACGGTGGATTCAATACGAGAGTTGCTGTGCCGGGCTCGACTTGTGCTCCGGTTCCGGGCTCTCTTTAGCTTTTCTAGTCCTGTCTTGATTAGGCCAAGCTTGCTTTGTGGGGTTTTAAAACATATTTTAACAGTTTTTAAAACATATTACACATATTTAAAACATATAAAGTTCAAAAGATATGTATAGGGTTGCCTGGAAGGCTCCTAGGTTTCTAGACTCAAAATAGCCCTTTGAGGCTGCTTTTACAAAACTAGGTTGTTTTGAGAAGTTCGTGGGATTTCGGGGTGTTTACAGATGCCCCTCTTTCGCCTTGTCCAAATCGATTTGGATAAGAGCAAAGATGACAAACACCCCTTTCAATGTCTCCTTAGATCTAACCACGAAGAATATGGGATCGTCCCAATCTTTTAGCAAAATCTCACTTTTAAAACCCTAGTAGGAGGAGATATCACGCCAAAGGGATATGTATGGAATCTGGTCCTAAATGGGATCATGTTTATGCAAGTACCATGCGTGGAATGCAGATGCATGACATGGGTGTGGTGCCAAGAGTGGCGACCTCCCAGAGACCAGATGTGGTCGAACTCTAAAGACTTACAAGGCCTACGGCTCCAAGTGAGCAAATCCTATGCGGTTCGATGTTCGATTTTCAAAATTTATTTACAAAACTATTTATAAAAGGGACAACTGTCTTGAGTCTCGATCCTAAGGATATCGAGTTCTTCATGTTCGCCCTTGTTTAAGTCTTAACACTCGCTTATCTAGCGGAGGTTTTATAAGAAAACAAGCTATATTTCAAATTCGTACATCTTACTCGAAACGTCGAATTCTCAAACAAGATGAAATTCAAGTAAGTAGATCCTATTTTTACTTTAGGATTCCTCGAAATGAACAATGCTTTAGCTTGGGATAAGACAGGGATGGGAAAGAGATACCATGGTCCCTTCTAAAGCGTCCCGCGGTTTAAGGCATAGAAGGCGGAAAACTGCTCTTTTTGAGCTTTTTGGCCTCTTTTTCCTTTTTTTTGTAGAGGGTCTCCCTTTGGGAGTATTTTTTCTTTAATCCCTCTTTTTCACAAGACAATCGATTTTTTTTCTTTTGGATTCTGGTTTCTTTCTTTTGGAAAGAGACTTTGGATGGAAAATTCCCTTTATTTGGGCCATGTTTTTCCTTTTGGAAGGAGAAGAGAAGAGGAGAGGACTTATCCCAAGGTCACACGCGATCCATTCCAGATCAGCCTATATAGAAATAGCACGTTCTACTTGCAAGTATCTTGCTATGTTAAACTAGGCCTTTCTTTGTAAGAAGAAGGATTTTGAAATGTAACCACGATTTTGAAGACTCCACTCTTTCACAAGTGCGAATTCTCTCACTCAGGGTCACACGACTTTGCCTTTGCACCTTATTTTCATGTCTCAGGGCAGCTATTCCTAAAATTTTCGAAAACTAGAATTTAATCCAAATCCTACACATAATACTTCTTTAAGTATTGAATATTGATAGGATCTGCTAAATTCCTACCTTCTACATCGATCAACCAATACGAATTGTTCGTGGTGGTCGCTCGTACAACATAGGGTCCATCCCACTTGGGGTGCCACTTTCCAAGTGGATGTGGGCCACGATAGTGGATAATTTTCAAGACTAGATCCCCCACTTCAAAGTGGCGAGGTCTCATGTGTTTGCCATAGTGTCGGGCTATCCTTTGCCGGTATGCACGAGCATGATTCATGGCAAGGAGTCACCTCTCATCTAGCAAATCTAGTTCGGCCATCCTAGCATGCTGAAGCGTCTCTAGGGGGAGGTCGAGTGCTATGGATGTATGGAATGAATGCAGTTGAGTATGAATGGGAAGAATGGCGTTTGTGCCATAGACCAATTCGAATGGTGTGGCATTCGTGGGAGTCCAGATGGAAGTCCTATAAGCCCATAAGGCTTCATCCAGCTTCTCGTGCCACGTCCTACCCTTCTCTAAACTTTTCTCAATTATACTAATGAGAGTCTTGTTGGTGGCTTCGGCTTGGCCATTGCCTTGAGGGTAGTAGGGCGAATAGAAGTGGTGCGTTATGCCATACGTGTTGCACAACTTAACCATTTGCTCATTCTTGAATGGGGTGCCATTATCAGACACAAGGTCTCGTGGAACCCCAAATCGAGCCAGGATATTCCTCCGAATGAAAGCCACCACATGTTTCCCCAGCACGTTGGTTAGGGAAATGGCTTCCACCCATTTGGAGAAATACTCTGTGGCTGCTAAATTGAATCGATGCCCATTCGAGGCTTTTGGAAATATTGGGCCTACAATGTCAAACGCCCACATGGTGAATGGCCAGGGGCTGACCACGGACTGTAATGCAGATGAGGGGATATGAATGGCGTGCCCATGCACTTGACATGGATGACACTTCCTAACATGATCGTGACAATCCTTTTTCAGGGTGGACCAAAAATACCCCCCTCTAAGTATTTTCATTGCCATCATGTTGGCATTAACATGACCTCCACATTCTCCATCATGGAACTCATGCATCACTATCCTAGCCTCCTCTAGATCGATACACCTAAGCAGAATGCCGGTAAAACTCTTTTTGTACAAAACCCCACCTAGAATGGTGTCTCGGGTCGAAATCTTACGGATGAATGCCTTATCTTTGGATGTGGCATCCTCGGCGAATCCCCCATTTTCTAGAAAATGTTTTATGTCATAAAACCAGGGTTTTTCAATATACTCGGGGTTATTTTGGCAAATATCCAAGTCGTGTGTGGATGGGTTGGGCGCATGCCATATTTCTAAAGACCGGGTCCCTGAAATGGGATCGACCTTTAGGGCTGAACCCAAGGAGGAGAGGGCATCGGCGATGCCATTGTCCTCTCTTCCTACGTGTGTGAGTTTACACGATTGGAAGGACTCAACCAATCGAGTGGCCAGCTCGTGATATGGAAGTAGTTTTTCATTACGTACTTGCCAAATTTTCAAAACCTGGTTTATGACAAGGTGTGAATCTCCAAAGACCTCGATGCATGATGCCCCTAGAGTTTTCGAAATTCTTAAGCCTTGTATGAGTGCTTCATACTCAGCTACGTTGTTGAAACATTCGAAATCTAGGCGGACTGCTATGGGAATCTCGCCCTTTTTAGGGGAGATGAGGATGACCCCAGCACCAGCCCCTCGTTGGTTTTGTGCCCCATCGAAGTGCATTTTCCACACTTGGTTTTTGAAAGAGTTTGCCAAAATGTGGTTTTGGAAATGGTTTTGTAATATGCCTTCATCAGGCATTTCATCAAGCGTGGGATATGCATCCTCTAAGGGGAACTCAACCACGTAATCTGCCAGGGCTTGCCCCTTAATGGAGATCTGGTGATGGTATTTTAGGTCATACTCCATTAAAAGGAGTTGCCATTTGCCCATTCTACCCGTGAGAATGGGTTTTTCGAACAAGTGCTTGATTGGATCAAGCTTGGACACTATTCAGATCTCATGATCTAGGAAATAGTGTCTGAATTTTTGGCAGGCCCAGACTAGGGCCAAGCACGTCTTCTCCATGGCTTGATAATTTCGTTCATAAGCCAAGAGAGTTTTCGAAATATAGTAGATGGCATACTCCTTATGGGTGTCATTCTCATATTGAGCCAATAGGGCTCCTAAAGCATTCGCATGCACGGAGATGTAAAGTAAAAGTGGTTTTCCTTGCTTCGGAGGATTCAAAACGGGAGGATTAACCAAGTACGCCTTTAGTCTCTCGAAGGACTTTTGGCATTCGTCATCCCATAAGAATTTTGTGCCCTTCCTCAACAGCTTGTTGAAGGGTTCGCATCTAGTTGCCAGATTCGATATGAATCGGCGAATGGATTGTAAACGATCCTGGAGGCTACGGATTTGAGTGAGATTGGAGGGTGAAGCAATGTCTATGATGGCTCGACACTTAGAGGGGTCGACGTCTATATCCCTTTGGCTCACCATAAAGCCCAGAAGCTTCCCTGATTCTACCCCGAATACACATTTTTGAGGGTTTAGCTTTACTTTGTAAGGCCTAAGCCTTTCGAAAATCTTTTGCAAACATTCGATATGAGTGCATCGGGTTTTGGATTTCGCCAAGACATCATCTACATACACTTCTACGAGCTCATGAATTTGACCATGGAAGATCGTGGTCATGGCTCGTTGGTATATTGTGCCGGCATTTTTCAAACCAAAGGGCATGACTGTATAGCAGTACGTGCCCCATGGGGTTGTGAAGGCGGTCTTACCCTGATCTCGTGGACTTAGTTTGATTTGATTATAGCCTGAATAGCCATCCATAAACGAAAATATTTCATGATTTGCAGTACTATCGACTATCAAATCTATGTTTGGTAAAGGATAATTATCCTTTGGAGTGGCTTTATTCAGGTTTCTGAAATCGATGCATATTCGAATTTTCCCATTGGTTTTTCGAACTACAACGATGCTTGGCAACCAATCAGAATACGCAATGGGTTTTATAAATCTGGCTTTTAATAGATCTTCTAAACCCTCTTTAACTTGCGTATGTACATTCGGGTGTATTTTCCTAAGCTTCTGCTTTATAGGTTTTACATCCGCATCTAAGGGAAGACGATGTTTGACAATGCTAGGGTCTATGCCCGGCATGTCTTCATACGTCCATGCAAACGCATCTAAATAGGTCCGTAGAAATGCAATGAATGCTAATTTTTCATGTTCATGCAAGCATGAGCCTATTTTGATGGATTTGGGATTGGAATCATCCCCTAGGTTCACCTCTATGAAATCTCCTCCTACTGAATTGGAAGGTCTTTCAAAATCGAGAATTTTATGAAATTCTGGGAGCTCAAAAGTGGGATCTTCCTCAAGGGGATCCACTTCTGGGCTTCAATCATTCTCGTGGGTTATAGACCCGAGGGAATTTGATGCGTGATTTTCAAAAAGACCTGGTTTTGTACTTGGATTTTCAATTTATTTCGAAATTTTTGGTCTGGCTATGCAGACGACATTTCTTTCGAAATCCTTTTCTTTTACCAAAGTCTTACCAGGAGTAGCTATATACAAAATCTTTTTGGTATTTTCCAAATTTTCGATTTTTTTGGGTTTTTGAAAAATAAGAATTTTAGGAATTATACAAAGCACTCTATTTTTTGAGTTTTTGTTTTTCCATTGTTTTTGGTTTTTCTTCTTTTTCGATTTTTTTTATTTTAAGTTTTCCAAATGTTTTTGTATTTTTATAAAAGGGATCTTCCGTCATACCTACAAAGGGAAAACACTACGGGTTAGACTCGGAACAGGAGGTCTAAATCGTAGGTCTCTTCTAAGGCAGGTTCCAGGGCACCCTTGACCCAAGTGGTCACAGGGGGTGGCTCTGGCGGTATTCTGGGAGTATAGCCGATCCCATATCGGCTTGGATTGGCCCTAGGAAGGATGGGCTCTAGGAGACCCTGGTTTTGTGCCCCTAGACTTTTGTAGGGCGTGTAGCCCATATTCAACAACATGTTCCACGATTTTTTGTTTTTTGAAAATTGGTGATATAGATCGTGGTCTTGGAACTTGCGGTCGTCCATATTGTGCTCATATGGCTTCTTGTCCAGGGGCTTTGGAAATAGGGAACACTTGGGTTTTCCTAAAAGGGTTAAAATCGGGAGGGGACCTGCTTTGGGTGGCCCCTTCACACATACAACCTTCCCAGGGTTGTTTAACACGAGCCTTGGCGGCTTAATCACAATCTGCCCCAGGTTAGCCTCATGGGCCTGGGAGCTCAATAAACAAGGGGAGTTTATGATCCCCTGAAGCTGTGGGTGACTCTCACCTAGGATCACTACGACTTGGTCCCTAAAAGGGATCTTGACACACTTGTGGAAGGTGGATGGCACAGCGCACAAGTTGTGTATCCATGGCCTTCCCAGCAACAGGTTATAATGGGGGTGGATGTCCAAGACATGGAACACCCCCGTGTGTGTGATCCCTCCCGTTTCTATCGGGAGTTCGATCGATCCTAATGGTCTAGACGCATTCTCATCGTATCTAGTGATAACGATGGGGCTTGGGTTTACTGAAGTCAAGGTGACTCCGATTTGGTACGCCACATGAAGTGGAAGGATGTTGAGCCCTCCTCCCCCATCGACTAGGCACCTGTTCAGAGAGTGGTTATTCATAACCACCTCGATATGCAGGGCCTGGTTATGGGACTCATAGGGTCTATCTACATCATCTTCCGAGAAAGTGATGGGCGATTTTGTTCCTATTAAAGCCACTTGGGTACACAGGGATTCCGAACTTATGTTTGAATCAACCTTGGCTCTTTCTAGAATTTTCTCTAGCACGAGTCTATGCCTAGGCGAGGTTTGTATAAGCTCTAGGATAGACATGTGGATAGGAATCTTTGAAAGGTGGTTTTCGAAGTCATAAGGATTTAGGATGACTTTATCCTGGTCTGCTTTTGGCAGAACTCCAAGAATACATGCTTTTGAGGGGCCAGGCACACTGACCACCTTTTTAGCACTTTGTAGGTGTGGGGGTTGATAGATCCTCCCGGATCTAGTCACTTCCCCCACGACCAGCCTAGGGTTCGTGCTAAATTTGGCTCTAAGTATGAGTTGAGGAGCACCTTGAAGTTTTAAAACTGGTTTAGCCAGGGATTCAGCTCTTGGTGGTCCCCGAATGACGACTTGAGCGGGCTTCTTGTAAAGTACAAGAGTAGACGCACAAGTGGGTCGACCAAACTCAGATGTTTGCGCTAGTTCTTTTGAAAAGGTGAGGGTATATACCTCCTTTTCTTTTCCACTGCTACTAGCGTGCTTGGGAAAGGGTTCTTTGAAGATAGCTTGAGTTGGCTCAGGTTCCGCAGTGACTTAGAGCCGGCCCTCCGCTATCAAGTTCTTGATTTTATTTAAAAGGGAGAAACAATGCTTTGTATCATTGCCTTTGAGCCGATGATACTTGCAAAAATGATTTAAATACCCCCCTTTGGAAGTGACCCCTTCGGGGATTTCGGGAAGTTCTATCATGCCTTGGGCAAGTAGGAGGTCTAGGACCTTCGACACAGGTTACCCTAGCAGTGTGTACTCCCGTTTTTCAATTGGTTTTTGAAAATTCCTCTCCCTTTTGTTTTCTAGCTTTTCAAAATTTTTGGAAGTGCCTACCATGCCTGGATCCAACCGGACATTGGCGATTTTATGGGGCTTTGCCCCTTTGTCCATCGTGGGTAGCCCATAAGTGATGGGCTTTTCTAAGCGGGTTTTAAAAACGGCACTTCCTTTCCATAAGTGATCGTATGTCCCTTTTCTCAAGTTTGTTTCGAAAATGGATGCCTTTTTGATCAACTTATGGAAAGTTGAGATCTCATGGAGTGAGAGAAGGGTTTTTAACTCGCTTTTAAAGTTATCCAGGATGAGCATGACTACGCATCCTTCGGATATGGGCTCTCGCACTTGGCCCAAAAGTGACCTCCATCGTATAATGAAGGCATGTACGTCTTTGTTCATGCCTTGCTTCGTATCCCTTAAAGTATTCAAAGTTGGCGTGACTTCTACGTTGTGTGCAAATCTTTGCATGAAGCAGTTCGCTAACTCTTCAAAAGTAGAGAACTGGCTTAAATCGTAGGAAGCCAGCAATTTGGCAGCTGTGCCTTTAAGGGATAAAGGGAACCAATACACCCATTTCATCGAGTCCTTTTTCTTTTTATGGGCTCGACGCGAGAAAAGTTACAAGTGAGACCTAGGGTCTCCCATGCCATCATACCGATGAAAGTTCGGTATTTCGTCGTCACTGTCTGTTTCGTAATTCATAGGAAGGAAATCAGACAGGGCGTAACTTCTTTTCTCTTTATTTTGCCCTTTCAGTAGCTGCTGTAGGGCTTTACGGTCCTTTTGTGTGAAGGACTCATGGTATTGGTTGCCTTCCATTACGGAGGCTTCTTTGTGCTTGCGAGGTTTTTCAGATTTTCTTTTGGCCTTTTGTTCACCATTTGATGAACATGAATCGCCTACTTCAGCCTCTTGGCTGAGAGCATTGATTTTGGCCTCAAATTCCCTTCTCAGGTCCTCTATCTCGTCTAGTTTGATCTTGTCTTTGAAAATCCTCCTAGAGTGAGAACTTGATGCGCATGAGCCTTGGCTCGACACTTTACTTGGGTTGGATTTTGACATGCTTTTCAAGCTTTTTCAAAATTTCCTAAGTATAAGTAAAGAAAACGAAGTTAAAACAACACCTCTTTGAAAAATCTTTTCGTAAGTTTCTAGACTAACTTGATTTTTGAAAGACTCACGTCCCACCGGGCGTGCCAATCTTCTGTAGACGCAGAAAATCTCCACCTCCCTGGTTTCTTAGGCCTGGAGCGAACCTTTTCGTGTGTCTAAGTCCTATTTAAATAAACAGGGTATGCCAGCTAGCTTACCTAAGCTAGCGAAGATATATTTTAACCTAACTTCTAACGTGGCGACTGTGAGCAAGCAAGCTCTTGTCGTCGCAGACCTTCTTGCACCGATGCGCAAGGGTCAGTGTGTATGCTTTAAAAATCGAGTTTTTGGATAGAGAAAACCTACGAAAGCTGTTCGAGGTGTTTGATTCGGGTCTTGTTTGTACAATTTTCAGATTTTAGATCACATGGATTTGCACGTGCCTAAGTCTTTCTTTTTATCCCTTTATGGGCCACCTAGGTGTGTGTTATGAACACTCCACTACATGTGGCGACTTTGAGCGGGAGTATAGGGTTTGCTTTGATGCAATATGTGTCCTAACTCATGGTATGGCGTATATGCAATGCAAACTCACGCTACTCCAAAGGGAAAACCCGAATGTAAAGACAATACCGAAGGGAAATGACTTGTAATGTAAATGCCGAAGGGAAATACGTATATAATGTATATATGGGCCCTTATTTGGGTCTTGCAAATAAGAGCGAAGGCTCAATGTGGGTGCGTGCTTGAATTGGAAGACTACACACACGACATGAAATGAAACCCAAATATAACTTGCAATATGGCCTTAACTAAGGTCTTGGGAATAAGAGTGAAAGCTCAATGTGTGTGAGTGCTTGAATTGAAGTACTACACACATGACATGAAATTAAACCCAAATATAACTTGCAATATGGCCTTAACTAAGGTCTTGGGAATAAGAGCGAAAGCTCGATGTGTGTGAGTGCTTGAATTGAAGTACTACATACACGACATGAAATTAAACCCAAATATAACTTGCAATATGGCCTTAACTAAGGTCTTGGGAATAAGAGCGTTATGATAACCTCCACTAATGGTGAGGGATGACATAGATAGAGTAAATGTGATCATGGCACATGAAGTACCTAGAACCGACCCTAGATGGCTCACTTGGTAATTGGTTACAAGGGCTTGTAAGGGGCCTGAAGATGATTCCTCACTCCCCATCACCAGCCTTTGAGAGTATGAAGACTAGGTGCAAGAATACCATGTGGCCTCGAGAATGAGTCTGGATACCAGTGTGGAGGATTGTTATACAACCCTGGGCACTAGCGAGGAGGCATGTAGGAGAGGCTTGGTTCGAATCATAGGGAGGTTTAACCAATCTAAGGAGGTTTCATCATAGAAATGGAGTTTTTACGAGGCATGTGTGTGTTGGAGCTTGGAGGCAGTATGAGTCCTTAACATCTAGAGAGTCTAATAAGATCTGGGTAATGTCTCACCTAGGGTGTTCTTGTCATGGTTTCTCATATCATTGCCCCTCTACCGGATCCATGAAAACGGTCCCAAGAAGCCTTCAGTGATAGAGACAACCACACCCAATTGCATCACCTTGTTCCTCCTCAACATGTAGTAGAATAATCTTTGTTAGAACAAGCTCTTTTATTCCCAATAGATTATGGCCCAATACTCCACGTAGATGGAATCACCCACCACCTATGACCTCTTGGCTCGCCCTTCTCTCATATCGCATACACACATACATGGGCCCCAGTTGAAAGCAAGAGGAATAAGAAGAATTCGATCTTTTCTCTCCAAAGTTAGGCTTTATTCAATAGTTATTCTCTCTTACAATAGTTCATTGAGAGCTTAAAAAATAAAATACTACCAAATCGAAATAGATCCAAATGATTTGCCCCAAATTGAAACCATATGACACCCTAAATAATTTAAAACTAGACCCAAATAACATCAAATCGAATCTAAATAAATAATACTCTATAAACATCCTAATGTTAGTCACACATGATCCCTTATTATATAACCAAAACAAATAACAAAAGACCTATACAAAATTACTCAAACGTGTACAAAGGGCTCAACCCTAATATACGTGCCTCTCATGCCATGCATGACGAGTGTATGTGGAACACCTGAAACTAGTAATGTAACAACTCTTCCCCAACCAAGAGGGACCTCGACCTCGAGGTCCCGACAAGTGAAGTCCACCATGATAACTTCTCCCCTAGTTAAGCGAGCTCCACCTCCGATTGCATGCCTTTGGTCTCCAAAATGTCCACTAAGTGCCTATACACAAGGACACTCATATGTGCACCATGCACTAACATGCACTAGATGAAATGGTGACCGCCCCACATGTCTACCACTCCTACCTTGTCACTGTGTCCAATCCAATCTATGACACCATCAAAGTTGGCCATGCCACTGGTTGCTCTATCGCAACACCTCCAAGGTCTCCCATCTGTAGCTACTATCCTACTGGCGCACCACGTGCTTTACCTCTAGCGCACACACACTCTTCTACAACCACCCCATTGCAACTCATGCATCATATGCCACCTCCCTTGACTGGGCTTGACACCCCAACCGGCTACTATACCTATAATAGATCTTTGACCTCGTATAAATACTTGTGGTTCTCTCACATCCGACTCCAACCTGAAACTAGCATCACCAAGATGACAAGCCTCCCTATAACATCAATCAAGATGCAATGATGTTATCCTCAATGTTGCACATGATCTACCAATCAATGCACTACTCACAACCATATGAGAGATGAACCATATTGCCTCTTCTTCATGCATATGACTCTTCCAAGATGTGGGGTAACTACCGACTTGCGAGAGAGCAATAAATCATACCCAAGAATAAGTGGATACGAATCAAGCTCCACCACCACCAAGTCATGCTCACTTAATCATCATCGAACATAGAGTCAGCAAGCTCTCGCAATCCCCAACACTCTCCGAAGCATTGAATCCACCATCTTCACCTACTAACTCGAAGTTGCGACTGTCAAGCCCATGGAGCATGCGATGGTGGGTGATACCAATGAATGTGTCATCTTAGAATCAACATGAATAACATATTGACCTACCCAAACCTCCACATACATAGCTCATTGATGTGGCTTGGCTTTCACCTATGATACTCAAAAAGTGATAAGAGATTGGTCTAGTCTCACCAAGTTCCTTATGATTGTCCTTAACTAGCTTTATATGTAAAGAGGTCGCCTAAGTAATGTACTCATCGTCAACAATATGAGGATCCTCATCATCAACTATTGATGTAGCAAGGTTAGCCTTTGTGCGATACTCATATCAAATGTGACCCTTGACAAATAAAGCAAGGCCCATGCTACTTCGACGAACTACCTACTAGAGGAGGCTTCTAGGTACCTGAAGAAGCAAACCAAATGACCCTAAATAATAAAATCCTACCAAATGAAAACAGATCCAAGTGAGTTGTTCCAGACTCAAACCAAATGACCCTAAATGATCCAAAACTAGACCTAAATAATATCAAAATAATTAATACTCTCCAAACATCCTAATGTTGGTCACACATGACCACTTATTATATAACCAAAGGTGTACCAAGGTCTAAACCCTGACATGTGTGCCTCTTATGTCATATACGGCACGCGTATGTAGAACAGTTGAAACTAGCATTGTAACATCCCCTGCCTCTTGTGCCATAAAAGGGAGTCGAGTGAGACTTAGAAGGGATTTGATATTTGAGAATCTTGTGAGTGATGAGAGAGGAGAGAGGGTCAAGGGGGAGCAAGGCACATGGTTGTCTTGTCTAGAACACTGCCACTTGGGTTGACCACCATCTCCATATCACATGAGTAGAGATCAACATGAGAGGGATATGACAGTTGGGTTGTGCCCTACTATTGTCGCATGGAGTCCCCTCAGCCTCTTGTAGTTGATTGGACCTTAGTAAATAAACCCTCTCTGTGCTATTGCAGAGCAATAGATTTCATCCATGTGTGCAGGTGTGATCAAAAGAAGAAAACACTAGTGGCACCGTGCACCAACATGGGTCATGGGAACCAGCCCACTAGCAAGGTCTTTGCTCAATGCTATAGGCATGAAATTTCACATTAGACAAATACCAATTAGGTTTCTCATTTACTTTATTTTCTTGCTTCTTAGATGCAACTAGCCTATGTAGTTTCAATAAGAAAATTTCCTTTCCCCGCACTCCTTATTGATTTCCTTCCACTAGCCTCATGCCATCAGCAATTATCACACATACTTGGGCTACTACATTGTTAGGAAGGCCCAAGGACACACTTCCATCTTATTTGACAATGAGTTGGTGCCGTGTGCAACCCTATCTCACCCTTCTTGGAAGTGTCATTTGACCAACCCCTTGTTAAGGAAAGCTCGCTTTGTAGTACATGCTAGACATGACTGGTTCTGAATCAGCTTGATTCACTCTCTTCTTATTCACTCAGAGTGAAAAAGGCAGTTCAAACTAGAACCAAACCATTCTCAAAGCCATTGGGACCCACAATAGGCAGTTCCGGGTTGAGAACCGTAGTTGGAACTAGGGACCTCCCGGTTCAGTTATGGTTTATGAATTTTAGAAATCCGTCCAGAACCGAAACCAGAACCAGTGATTTCACACCATCATTTATTATATATATTATTTTTAACATTTACATTCACAAGAATACTCGTGGCTTATTGGTAGAATATACTTTATATGTGGAAGTAAGGTTAAACCCAAATACAAACATATCTCCGAAAGATAGAGTTGGTCTTACCCAGGTTTGATCATATAGTGTTTCGACCTAAAACCAGCTAAACAAGAGAAGATTGATCTACCATCTCATTTTGAGGCAGACAACTCATTGTATGAGCCACACAATTAGATGAAGAGTAGCCTCTAAAGGTAGAGGGGATCTGAAAGCGTATCTACAGAATGTCATCAAGATGAAATGAGCGATGTCATTGCAATGCTCACTCGGCATGTTGCAGAAGTCGTCAAATGTACAATATAGAATGCAATTTGTTCTCCCCAAGAACGTAAGTGTAGGTCTCAAAGATCGATTACAAAGTCTCCTTAGTCTGCTCGCATTCATAATCATCTGATGGTGCCTAATCTACTACTAAACTATGGTTTAACCGTCATCAGCTAACAATTTCTAATTTTTGCAACCTTAGCAGCAACTTATATATCTGTCGACGTGAACAAAGCCATCTAGAATGGTGCACATACATAATTCATCTACCATCATACATTGTTGGGAATACAGGGTACTTTTGGTGCTCACATCATTGGCATTGATTCCCCCAATCTTGCCATAGCCATTGACGAATGGGTATTGCAGCACCCCTCTAGGAGGAGCTCAGCCAACACCACCATATGTTGGTATACCTGGTTATATGGTCAAACATATAACTTTTATTAAGAGTTTACTATCATATCTTTTGTACGAAGGTAAGTGACAAATATTTCATTCTTTTGTACTATATCTTATATATAATAATATTTTACCATTATATGTGTACTCCTTGAGCTATCAACTCTACTTTTTATAAGAGTTATGGATGTCGTGTTGTCATAGTAAATGACAATTGGCTCGTTGGCTATATTCAGCTTCAAATCATGAATGAAGCAACTTATCCAAATGACATTCATTGCAACTATATTATAAGCAATATACTCAATCTCTTGTATGTGTAATACTACCCAACCATGTTTCTTGCATGACCAAGAAATAACAACACCTCCAAACAAGAAAACTTGACTGAAGGTTAATTTGTTATCATCTTTGCTCCCAGCAAAGTCAGCTTATGAGTATCTAATTATTTTTAATTCATGTGTTGATTTTGACAATCGTATCATTGTTATTACTAGTCAACATGGTGTCATATACATATAATAATAAAATAACAAAGTGACTCCTATTATTCCAAACATAGACACAGTGATCTATAGGTGATTGAGGTCTTATTTTCTATCAGACTATAACTCATAAGATGTATCCAAGGGACTCTATTTAAGATATACATAGTTGTAGACATTGCTTCCCTCCAAAATACCTTCCTAACATAGACCTTGTTAGATTTAGAAGGCTCTTGTTATATCATTCATCTACACTATTTTGTTGGAATTGTATTTTGTCTAGTTATATCATGTTCTTTGCAGTATTCTGAAAAATCAAACAAGGTGTATTTTCTGCCTCTATCAAACCTCAACACTTTAATAGTGCATCGTAATTGATTTTCAACTCCTTGTTTTTATTCTTTAAAATGTGTCCAATGTTTTTTATTTATGTGACAAGAGGTATATATGTCAATACCTTAAATAGTTATCAATGAAGGTTATAAAAAATAAACCTTCACATAATGAGATCTTATTCTAAAAGGTCCACAAGTATCAATGAATGATTTCTAGTAAACTCATGTTTCTCCTTGCTTCTTTGAGAAATGATTTTCTCATTATTTTCTTTTGAATGCAAGTCTCACATTTATTGAATGTGTTTTCAATAAATCCAGGTAATAAGTTAAAGGTTATTAATTTCTTTAACTTATTCATGTTAATATGACCTAATCTCTTATGCCATCAATTTACATCAACAAGCATGACACATTCAATATAAGCTAAAAAGTAGATGGTCCTTCATTATTTATTGTACTAAGTTTGAACAGGCCATGATCAAAATAAAAAAATACCAATAAAAATATAAGACCATATTTTCCTATGGTCACCTTCTTGGGAAAAACTTGACATCAAACCCTTTTTGACTAGTACAAGCATTGACACTAAAATGCACCTTATAGATGGTATAATTAATACTTCAGTTAGTAAAATATGGTATTTGCTATATCGATCCTAAAGGACCCAACCACTATAACATTAGAGTATGTGTTGTTTCTTATGTAGACTCAATGTTCACCGAGTCAATACTCTTTGAGGTTCATAGCTCCGTTCTTGCTCTTCGCGATGTGTCATGTTGCTTCAGAGTCAATCCACCAACTAGAAACATCTCAATCTAGGTGAAGGCATTCTAAGATCATGTAGACTACTTCACGCTTCTTCTCCTTTTGACTGCCCTATTGAGTGTTGTTATCACTATTCTTGAGATTGCAGTAGTCCCTTTTATAGTATCTCATTTTTCATAGTTGAAACACTTTACTCGAGAAGCGAATCCCTATAATTTCTTAAATGTTGAACCTTTTCTTTTTGTTAAATTTGCCAAAATATTACTTTGCTTTTTCTTGTTCTGAAGGTTTCGAGAGCTAGCACAAAGGTCATCTTGTCAAGGAGTTTCGTTTCCTTTTTATCCTTCTTTAGGTGTTCTTGTTCAATTGCCAGTTTTAGAGAGAACTCAGATAGGGTAACCGTAGAGTTAACCCTAAGGGAAATGATGACTATATCCCAAGAGTATGGAAGATTGTTCAATATGGTTGAGATTTGTATTAGGTTTGAGATGATGGTGTTAGTCACAACTAAATATCTAGTCATGAAGAGCATCTTATTCATATGCTCGACTATGTTGTTCAACTCTTTCATTTTATAGGAGTTGTATTATTGCAAGATCAATTGGATATGTAATTTGGTTGTGGTATCATACTTAGTTATAACTGCATCAAACATTTTTTTGCAGTCAAAGACCCTAATAAGGTCATATTTCATATAGATGAGGATAATTGTTTTTGCTTGTATATCATCCCTAGAGAAAGTTTTACAACTTTCTCTTTCCTCATTTGTTGCTTCTATTGTAGGTGCAGTCCAAGTTTCTTTAAGGATATAATTGACACCCTCTAATGTCAAAGCCAATGGGATAGTCTTTTCCAGGTTGAAAAGTTCAAACCATTTAATTTCTCGTTTTTGGCCAACTCGAAGACACATACTCTGGAAGCCATTTTAATTTTACTATTTGGCATACGTCCAAAGAATGAGGGTCTAGCAGTCCAAGTCAAACAATAAAGAATCAAACAACAATTTTAATTAATAACTATTTATGTTGAAAACAAAATAGCAATTAGCACAAAATATCAATAACTTTGCTAATCTTGCACCAAATAGCAATTAGGCAAAGTTGCTACTAGCTATCCATAAATAATATTATGCACATGTCCGCAAATAATCTGGTTTGATCAGTTCTTAAGCTTGGTTCAGTACCAACCTACTGGACTAGGTGGTTCTCAGTTACGAGTCTAGTTCGACTAGTTCCAATTCTAGTGGGTTCCTGGCATGGTTAGGTTCCAGTTGGAAGCTCCAACCTCTTCCAAACCAGCCATGTATAAATAGCAGCATTTCTTGGGTTCATTCAATTCATCAAACAAAACTTTTATGCACACAGATTTTTCCAGTCTACTTGAATACGCTTTTTTTAAAATACAGATATCCTATTACATCCAAGTTAGTCCAACAAGCCAGGGAATCTGATTGTGTGTGATGTGGACTTCAAAGTAGACATTCGTAAGCGGATTCATTCTTTAGGTTTTTGGTTGCAACCCAAGCTTGATTCAACCCACATAGACCCATTTCTGGTTTGATTGGTTCTTACTCGTGTTTTTCTTGCACTAATCGGTTTGAGCCAAAGATACACCAAACAAGAACCCATAGCATTAGCTCAATGGTAGGGCACTCTAGTGCCATCATTGCTGAGGGGGAGTTTGACTCCTAGGGGGTGCATGTGTGTGTTAAGCTCTAGCCTCCTCTTGTAACAAAAAAAAAGAGACACAAAACAAAAAGTGAGTGATACAAGTTGAAATTAAGCCACCTATTACATGGGTCATTGGTGTTGTTAAAGAGACTCTACTAGATGTGTAGGGTGACCTATATGCAGTTTGAGAAGGTTTCCACTAGGCTTTTCATCATGCCAAGTAATTTGCTACCAATTCATGTTTATAGAAGATCCATATGCGTGCACCCCTTTTACTATACACACATATCTTTTTTTCTTTTTCCAAAATAACTCTGGTTATTTTCAATAATTATGAAAACACCCTCCATGCTAAAATGGTACCTTCTCTCTCCTCCCATGTGAACCTTCTTCCAGTTTTCATTTCTATCAATTCTTTACTTCATACCTTATTCCAACCATGTAGTACTCAATCTACAACCATTTCTAGCAAAAGAATGGATTGAAATCCGTTGAAAAGAGCCAAAACATGAGAAAAGGGAAGAACGAAGAAGAAAAAGAGAGGAAAGAAGAAAAATAGGATTTCTTGGGCCAATTTAAAGTGGGATTCTTTGATTTATTGAGATATGTTGTTGATTTAGTTCTATTATTCATTTTCCAATCATTTCCATGCATTTTTAGTGGATTTATCACTGAAAAATAATCATTTTTTTCGACGAGTCACTTGAGGGAGACGCGCCCCAGGCGCCTCTCTAGTGAACTTTACTTGTTGTGTTTGCTTTATCATAGAAACAAATTTGCAATACAGATATGGTTGATAGGACACGAGTACAAGAGTGTAATAGCACTAGTTCATCTTTAAGATGCAACGTTATATCCTATGGAGGATGCTTCCGTAGATGATAATAAGGAGAAGAAGAAGTTGGCCCTTCATGTTATGAGGAGGATACATCAACCTCAGATATTAAGATCAATATTGTAGATAGTAAGGATGAGGGATCCCCTGATCTGTCGGGATTGCTCCTCAGATTTGAAAGTCACATTGCCTATAAGATTTGGGAGGAACACATAATTTCTAACTGTAGTATAATTTTATATTCAATCTCAACACTCTATATTCTAACTAATTATATAAATGTATATTTACAGAAAATACGAAAGTGGTAACAACCCATACATACTACATTGTTGATAGAGTCTAACTAGTGAAGAGGATGAAATGAGGTCCGATAATTGGGTTAAGATTACATATAGGAGTGGGTGAGTGGGCAGATATATTTGCTATACAAGACGATATATCATATATTGTTGATTGCTTTTATCGAGCATTGATAACCATAAACAAATAGCTTCCACATGTCATGGGTGAGATGACTATCATATTTCATGATATTCATGAGATACTTGGTCTTTCAATAGAGGACCAACTTGTTGCCTTGACACACGAGATGATGGCTAGAAGCAAAGAAGATATCTTTATTAACATATTGGGATGAGTATTGATGAAGTTGTATGTGAGATTAAGTCTAGGGCTATTAAGTTTCAAGTGTTCCAAACTAATTTTTCAAGAAAAAGAGGAAGTAATGAAAATAGTTTTATGTTATTTATAGTATCAGTTATGATGTATATTATATCAAGATAAGTCTACAGATAAGGTGTCAATAACACTCGTGAATATACTAGCACATGATGTTTAGATTGTTGACAGTTAAGCGTGAGATGTGACTACATTAGCTTATTTATACAAACAACTAGAGAAGGCATCCTTGATAGAAGCACAACTTAGTGGACATATTTTTTTGCTTTAAGTAAGAATGTGTACTATTAATTTTTGCTATATGTATCTTTCAAATTTTAGTTTTTCAGAATTTAACAAGCTACATGTTTTAATTATAGGCATAGATTTATGAGTACTTTTCAGCTTTCTGAGTTAGTATGTGACCAGAATAGTTGGATGGAGAACACAAGTAGGCCAATGGATGGGAAGTTTGTGTCATAGGTAATCTCTTGTTAATAAGATTACTCAATATCATACGCAATTAGATTTGATAATGGCAGAACAAGTATTTTGCCAGTTGATTGGCTTCTTAATCTTTAATTAAACGCAACCTTTTGTGTTATATATTCTTTGTTTGTATAATACATATTGACTGTCAATCATATAGTTCTACAAAATACTTTTATTGTAATGCATACAAGTTATCATGATATCATGGATGCATTTAATGCATTATATGTTATGGAACCTTATATGCCAAATCATATAGTTCTGTTTAGCTAGTGTCAAAGCATCCCACTTGTACCAACATGACCTTCCATTGTAAAGAGACATGCGAAACGCCACACATATAAGGTATAATGTGAGTCACATGACGTAACGTAGGAACCACAACACTCATATTATTTTGAACTTAAGCATTTTTTAGTCTCATCACTTTATCCATATGAGTGTGATAACTTTTACATGAAGTGGTAAATTTAGAGGATGCATCGATTTATTTTGAGAGATTCTAGTAGTCAATTGTGTCTTACCCATCCTACTTGAGCTAAGCAACGTGATATATCATTTTGCATGGAGATATTATGTCATTGTATCTATATTATTAGCAACCTTGTACATATTTTGCTTTAACCTTATATACTAACTTTCCTCCATTAAATTTCTTATGTCAGCATCTTCATGCGATACGTGACACACTTACAACAAGTTCAATACATTCAAAGCTTGTTTCATGACCATTGTCACGTAACTCTATGTTCTTGGGTTTGATAGAGACGTATGAGTAATAATACAAATGAATCAATCGGTTGACACTTAATGATGACAATGGGGACAATGATGGTAATACATAGATTGTTGAGTATTTAACAATAGTGGCAAAAATATCGTCGATCCTAGTATCAATGTTATGTTCTATCGAGTAGCGATAACTAAACCTATATCTGTTATGAACATCAAATACTAACTAGAGTAGGGTCCATCTCTTATCTATGCAATTCGTCAAATATCATCATCAACACTCCCATCATTCACAAAAACCTATGCATATATGTCACACCTACATGTCACTTTCTTCAAGCATTCTTTGCGAGCTTTATGCCACCACTTCTCTCATTTTCCTAAAAGTGCATTAATGACTCTATACTCACAATTTTCATCTTCAATAACATTTACCCAAACAACTACAAAAAGGCTCATAAAGCATGGTATTATCATCTCATATGACAGTTCAAAGTCAAGATGCTTGAAAATGTTCTTCTCAATGTTTGAGAGATGATCACAACTTCTTGAAGAGGAATAGACCATCCTAGGAAAGGTATCGCATCCTCGACCATGTGTACGCTCATGCTTTCCTCTTTGAGAGACATTCCTATGAATGTGCTCCTAAGCTGAAAAGTTCTATCTCATAGATTTGTCAGATGGCGTTCCTTTAGGATGATAAATTTGTGATTCCTGTAGTGTAGTGTACGATAGACTCAACTCCTTGTCCAACATATTAACAAATTTGCCTCATTGTAGATGATTCATTAACTTCCTCCAAACGGTCTCCATCAAATGGGCAGATCTACATCCTCTCCTATCTTATCAACAATACGTAGTGTATCATCTTCCATGTATAGCTTCTTTTAAAATAGATCAATAGTTGACAATTTTATTGATCTATCATATTTAAGCATAAGATTGAGCTCGTGAGCACAAGATAGACTATATAAATGTCACAAATTACAATGACATGTTCTTATATCTAAACCTATCATCTTCACACGATTGTACTCTTTTACAATAAGGTAAAGAGCATATCGTAATACTCTTTTTTGAAAGTTCATAGAAAATTCTTTTGTCACGGCAATCTAATACATGCTTAGAGTTCTTGATTCCTTAAATGGCTTCTTCAACTCTGTAATTTGCACCTCTATCAATGAATGTAATTGTTTCTAAATTTTATCAATTTTTTTTCTCTTGGTTTGTTTGATTCTAACTAGGTTTGTAAGTAACTAATTGGTAATAGTTGGTTGCAAATAAGACTATAACACTTCTCAATGGTCGAAAATCTGATGAAAATTGATCATCGAAGTAAGAGGACAAAATCATCATAATTTGCTACAGAGAATGGAGAGAAAATGTTGTGGGGGTATTTTGGGTATTTATAAAAATTAAGGTGTGTGTATAGTAAAAGGGGTGTGCATATAGCAATACCCTATTTATATTGTTCTAACCAAACTTCATAAAAGCATCCTACAGTTTACCAATTCTTTATGTTGATTCATATGGTTTAACATTTTTCTCGACTATCGTATGATTTTTACCGATCATATTTGAGCCAATTTTGTAACGTTTTTACCTTAGTACTATATGACGCATCATCTTTAATGTCAACATATATTTGTTGTTTAGGTTGCTATATCACTTGTCTTGTTAGCATCACATCAACGTATATTTAATAATATACTTAAATATTAATCAATGATATTTTTAGATATTAATTAATATTAAAAAAATAAAATTTAATATTACTATTTGTTATATGCTAATTTTAATAACACCAAATTCATATAATGTTTATCTTAATATTTAACATTATATTATTTAATTAATATTCATTAAGTATTAATTTCATATTTAACATTTACATTGATTTAGTATAATTTATTTTCACTTAAATATTAATTAGTACTAAACTTAAATAAATATAAATAAACGTTAAATATGAAATATAACATTAATCTTATTATATGTTAAATTTAATAGTACTATATTTACATTAAACTTCAACTTAGTATCTAATATTAAATCAATTAACTAATAATAATTAAGTATCAAGTAGTGTATACGCAAGTGGTTCTGTGTGCCATGTCCCATTATAGGTAACGACTAGGGCTAAGCATTATTCGGATATAACTGAATAACCGAACAAAATTTCTTATTTCAGTTCTGTTCTACTGAAATTCGGTTCAGTTTTTATTTAGACTTTTATAAAATATCCGTTTATCGGTTTGATTCGGTTTTCAAGGTTCAAAAACCGAATATATATGTATATACATATATATATATATACATATATATATATACATATATATATATGTATATATGTATATGTATGTATATGTATATGGTGTATATGTTTATATGTGTATATATGTATATAATATAACATATGTATATAATATAATATACATATATACATATATATACATATGTACATATATAATACATATACATACATATATACATGTATACAGTGTATATATACATATATACATACCTACATATAATATATATACATACATATATGCGCGTATATACATATACATAAATCAGTCATGGAGGGTAAACCGAATAACAGAACCAAACCGAACCGTTCGGTTACCTACACAATTTGGTTCGGGTTCAGTTCTCAAATTTAATGGAAGTTCAGGTTTTGGCTATTTTGGTTTGGTTCGATTATTGAATTCAAACCGACCGATACTAGTAACGACATTGTGAATTCATCTTAAATATGATAATGGTGAAAACCACTCACAGTAAAAAAAAGAAAAAGAAAACACATGGATCAACATAAAAATTTGACAAATTAAATGGTACTTTTGTAAAGTGTTCCGTTGATCCTAATATTGACACGGAGGGATTGGATTCTCCACCCTGCTCAAAGTTCTTTGTCAAGCTTACACGAACAGAACACAAGGAAGGTGAAGACCAGTTTGAACTTAAAAAAAGAGAGGAACAAAGCTAAATACCAGTTTGAACCGAGCGGCAGGAAGAGCAGTTCGGTTTATTTACATCCCCTAGAGGGGACCAACACGAACTTGATATGATCAGGTTCACGTTGGGTTAGCCAGAAGTCGGGAAATGTAGAGAGAGACTGCGAGAACCCTATAAATATGCAGATCGCCGAAGTCCAGAATTTGAAAGATGCAAGACTGAGGAGGAGGGAACGAGGGTCGTCTACTTCAATCTAGGGAGTATGGCGTCTGATTCGAGTAGTCGGAGAGTTCGCGTCACGGATGCGGATTCGTCTAAAGGAAACACCACTAACTTCTTCGGTACTGTCTTTCATTCTTCGTTTCTTCGTCATTTCTGCTTCCCGAATCCCGTGCACTATTCTAGAATCTGCGACACAACCAGTCAGTTTTCATCTCACAAATTTGATGTTTTATAGTTTGAAAGACAATAAACAGTATTGTGGTTAAACAATTGGGTTTTTGTACAAGTTATCGAAAAATTAATCTAATGATATTTTCAGATTCAAGATGAAACTTTTAGGATATCGATCAATTATTTTTTGTCAATGATATGAGAGCATTATGTTGAACAGGAAATAAGGAATAAAAGGGAAATGGATGAGTTCACATCGTGTAGTTTTTCCTTTGTTAATGAATTAAAATCCTATTCCTTAGCATGTGCACCGTTATAAACCCCGACAAGATCTCGGGCTTCATATTTTCCACTCCCCTGGAGGGGTTTCAAGGCAAGCACTGGTTGATTGAAAATGTCGAGTTCCTTATGCTGGGGCTCTGTCCGTTTCGTGTTGTGATGGCCGTGTAAGATTCTGACGTAGGATTAGAACAAAGATGACAAATTTTCTAGTGATTGTTTTAGTATAATGCTTGGTAGGTGCTAGTGACTAAGTTCATAACCTTCTTCATTGATGGACACTAGGAAAAATGCGTTTCTTATTTTTGTTACTATTTTGACTCATTGTAGTTTGGAGGGAGTTTGTATGGGGAGGGCTTGCAGGAGCTTTTGGGGAGGGCATAATGCACCCGATCGACACTTTGAAGACAAGAATTCAAAGTCAAGCTGTGATAAGTGGCCACCAGGTATGCTATCATCAACGTTTGTGGTCCTTGCTTAGCTACATTTGATGACGTTGGTTGTAAATATAGTTATTGCTTATTATATATCAATGTGCTTGTTAATGGTGTACACTTTTTCTTTTTGTTACTGAGGCTTTGTTGATTTAATAAAAAAGGAGCTTTTTGAATTGACTAATTTGTTTTTTGGTGAAATATTGTAAATATTGTGTTGATCATATATTAGAAGAGCCACTGATGCAATTTGTGCAAGTTCTCAATGGGTATGTGAGTTGAACTGAGTGTTGTGGTAATAGGTCAAGGTTTGTGAGGTTCTTTTCGTTTGGAATCCCATTAGTAGAAGTTTCATCAATTATGTGGCTTGCATGTGACATACGTTCAAATTTACCTTCGAAAACTTGGTTGTAGGGTTTAAAGGCACAAAAATAGGTGAAACATGAGTGCCCATTCAAACATATGAAAAATGTGATGCGAGGATTGGTTATAAGCATATCTCAAATCTTTTGAGATGATTTAGAGGTCAAGATGAGGTTGAAACCAGTGATATGTACGATATGGATTGTATCGTATCTTATGAAAGAGAATTTCGATACGATACATGACTCGTATCAGGCCATGTCAGTGTATCGGGCTGTATCGTGCGATATAATACCTATCACTCGATACGTCATGTATTGTCTATATCATACGATACGAATAATACGGGTCCAATACGTGAGTTAAACCCCATTTTTTATGAAGTTTGTCATTTTAAGGCCTTTTCTTCTTCGTTTCTATTTCATCTACACACGTGGGAAAGATTTTGCCGCTTCACTTGTGAAATGCTTTTTCAACTGTGTGCGTGAGTGTGATTTATTCTTGTTTTGAGATATAAACTTTTGTTTTCCTTTATTTCGTATAGTTTTTGTTACATTTCTTATATGAATTATTGTTTTCTTTTATCTCAAACTCATCTACATATATATATATATATACCTTTATTTTTCTTTGTTTTGATTTGATAGCGGACTAGGTGAATTGGTTGATTATTTTTCATGAATTTATGAATATTATTATTTAATGACAACTTAATGTAGCCTATGTACATGCTTATTATCTTATTAAATAATTTAAATAAGTCATATAATATTGTTTTGATACAATTTTCATATTTGCTCTATTTGTTTTGATTCATAACAATTGTTTAGAATTTTTCTTGATTTTCTTATTTAAAAAAATATTTTTAGAAACTTTACGATATGATACAATGATCGTATCATGAGAAAAAGCAATACACATTTCGATACACTACAAATAACACTGGTTGAAACAATTTCTTTTTATTAAAAGGTCTTTAAAAGCCAACCAATGCTGTTTTTCAACATAAAAAACATAAAATGAAGGATTCAACCTGTACAATATGGCATCTACGCGTGACATGTAAAGTACATGGCTTTATTCTACAATATTATATGCTATCCTATAACTTGATGAAGGGGATTTAACATTATTTGGGGTGAATCACGTCATTCTAGAATCAACACTATGACATATTATGATAAAATGTGATGTGAGGATTCGGGTTTAAGCAAACCCCCAGTCCTTTTTGTATGATTTGAAAGCCAAGGTGTGGTCGATGCCTATGTCACATGAGTATGGGTGCACATGCCAATGTGAGACATGACCGATGCAAAAATCATGGGTGTTAGATGTGACAAGGTATTTGCTAGACAAAGGGTTGATAAAGTTCTTTCTGCCAATTGTTGTGTCAGCCTGATCTGTCGACCAAGTCCGTCCAGTTGCTGACCATGAGCACGATTGATCAAGTCAAGTGTGTTATTCTTTTTTATTTAATAGCGCTTCATCCATCAGTATCATTGACAGTCAGCTCTGTCATTAGGCTGAGGGAGATATCAGAGTCTTTCTCCTAGCAATGGCATTGAGAGAGAGAGAATTTCCCTTAATTGATGAAAATAATCTCTAATAAGGTTGACCATTGACCAGTCATACCAAATGAACTGTTGGTTTCAGCAGCATGTTGTTTTAAAAGATTGAGACTAGTTGTGTCTAGGTGGACACTTCAGTTTGTCGAAGTATCTGGATGATGTAACTTGAATTGGCCTGGATTAAAAAGGCTTTAAAAACCCACAAGCTAATCCATATTTCTATCATTAAAACATAATGTAAACCTCATATGATATGGGATTTAGCTAATGTTTGCATAGTAAGCGGCTTTTGCGATATATATGCTTTGCTGTAACTTTATACATGGGATTTAAGAGTATTGGGGTTAGAACATGTCATTCTAGGCTCCAACACTATGATATACACATATTGTCAAACATCTACAACATTGATTATATGATGTAGGCCCATTGATGTGGAAAGCTGTAGAAGGCCAGCAACATCATTATCAATCACTTAGCAAAAAATAGTGATGTAAGAGTCATCAGTTAGCTTGTTCTACATGAATTTGGTTTAAGGGTTGATTTTAAATTGCACTTATCATGTCCAAGTATTACAATTAACCAAGTGTAATTTGGTTCAAGGCTCCCAATAATGCTCTTTCCTGAGCATGGTTGTCATTGAAGTTTGAAATTGTTATGGATCCGATAATTAGTGTTTGAAAGGTCACATACCATCATAATAAAGATTTGACAAAGTTTTATGACCCTCCTTTATTTGAGGCTGGGTCGGAGAACATGTCATTCTAGGAAACAATATAGAATTAAATTGTTAATACTCAAATATATAGTCATTATGTGTGTTCTCTTCAATAAAATAAAGACATATATGCGATCTATTGCTGTTAAATATTATCTTTAAGAAGATTTTGTTGTTAAATACTACTATTATTATTATCATCATTATTGTAAGTTGTTGCTGTTTTATTTTTTTATTTTTATATTGTATAATGGAATCAAACTCATGATCTTCAACTTCTGAGTCAAACCTGTACCCAGGTGAGCTGTTGCCCATTGTGCTGCTGCTTTGGTTCTTGAAAATAAGGTGATGAACGAAAAGGTTTGTGGGACAAACGGAAGATAAACAGAGGCAACTAAACAGAGATCCTCCCTATGGTGAGACGGTGTGAGAAATTAGAAATTAAAAATGCTCAAGACTTTACAAGTGTTGGAAGGAAACAATAAGCACATGACCTTTTCGAAGCTAAATGCTTATCTGACACATGAATTAGTTCAACAATGACCAAGAATCTGTGCAACCTACCCACTTCAATACCAAAGGGATTTGTTTTAGTGTGGCTTTAGTTCCGTCCATGGATGTTTGGTGTTGGATGCTCGATACATTTATGATTTTTAACCTTTACATTGGGTTTCATTGCAATGTAGGTTTGCTCATTTGTATTGGAAAATTGATGCCATGAAGTTGTATATGGTAAACTCCGCCCATGTGAGGGATCACCCTTGCATTGCCGGTCCCAAGCCCAGATAAAGGAGGAGGGTTGTGTTAGGCTTCCGACTGCTAGCGTAAAACTTCGTCGGATTTTTATAACATGGATTACAAAAATTATGAGCATTGCTTTGGAGCGTCCCCGCCTAGCGACGTGCTGTAGAGCCCGAATGCAGTAAGAAGTTAGCAAGGGCCACTACAGTTTCGCCTGAATGTAGTGAATCAATTGCAGAGAGGGTTCCCACATCATGGACGGGTGTGGGTAAAGAAGTTAGTCTCGCTACATTGCCGCCTCAATGTAGTGAAAAATTTTCAGAGAGGGTCTCCACATTTTGATTATGGACGGATGCGGAGGGTAAGGAAGCTAGTCCTAGATAATAAGATTCGTATTGGTTCTTGGAATATCGGAACATTATCGGGTAAGCTAATAGAGGTGGTAGTTACTATGATTCGGAGAAGGATTCATATTCTATGTTTACAAGAGACAAAATGAGTTGAAGAAAAAGCAAAGGAGATAGAGGATACAAGTTTTAAATTATGGTACTCAGGTAAAGAAAAGGCTCAAAACGGAGTTGGTATTATCATAAATAAAGATTTAAATGAGAGTGTAGTAGACATACAACGATATGGTGACCGAATCATGACATTGAAATTAGTGTTAGGAGCTGAGGTTTTGAATATAGTTTGTGCTTACTCACCCCAAGTAGGACTAGAAGATAGTATAAAGACTGTTTTTTGGGAAGAGTTAGATAAGGTGTTTCAAAAGATTCCACATAGGGAGATGATTTGTTTAGGAGGAGATTTAAATGGACATGTTGGTAAAGAGGCATTAGGATATCAACGGATTCATGGAAACTTTGGTTTTGGGGATATAAATGAGGAAGGTAGGGAGATTTTAAATTTTGCTATGGCATTTGATCTCTTTATTTATAGTCAATACAATCTTCAAAAAATGAGATGAACATTTAATTACTTATAAGAGTGGCTTATCACAAACACAAATTGATTACTTTATTTGTAGAAAAAAAGATAGAGCGCGTTGTAAAGATTGTAAGGTAATTCCAGGAGAAAGTTTAACCACCCAACATCGACTTTTAGTTATGGATTTACAAATAAAAAAATAGATAAAGAAGAAAAGAGTGCATCGAGCTATTCGGACTAAATGGTGGAACCTCAAAAGCGAGAAAAAAGATATATTTAAACAGAAAGTCCTTCAAGGAGATGTTTAGAATTATGTTGGTACACCCTGTGATATGTGGAACAATATGGCTATACATATTAGGAAAGTGGCAAAAGATGTGTTAGGGGTATCTAAGGGAGGTGTACTGGCACAAAAAGAAGCTTGGTGGTGGAGTGAAGTACAAAATAAAATCAAGGCAAAGAGGGCATGTTACAAATTACGTTATGCTAAGAAAACTAGTGAAACTTTAGAAGCTTATAAGAAAGCAAAGAAGGAAGCGAAAAAGGCCATTAGTGAAACAAAAGCTAAGATTTGGGAGGACTTATATAAAAAACTCAACTCAAAAGAGGGTGAAAGAGATATTTTTAGGATAGCTAGGGCTAGAGATAAGAAAACTAAAGATCTTAATTATGTTAGATGCATAAAAGACGAGGATGAAAAAATTCTAGTGGCAAATGATGATATAAAAATAAGATGGAAAAGCTATTTTTATAATCTTTTTAATGAAAATAAAGATGTTAGTATTAGCTTAGGAGAGTTAGCCAAGTTAGAAAAGTATATAAACCACAATTTCTACCGACGTATTCAAAAGAATGAAGTCAAAGAGGCTCTTAAACATATGAAGAGTGGTAAATCGGTAGGACCAGATAATATTCCTATAGAAGTGTGGAAAATACTAGGAGAAATAGGAATCACTTGGCTCACAAGACTATTTAATGAAATATGGAAAAACCAAAAGATGCCCGAGGAATGGAGAGCAAGTACACTTATACCCATATATAAGAACAAGGGAGACATTCAAAATTGTGCGAATTATCGAGGTATCAAGTTAATGAGTCATACTATGAAATTATGGGAAAGAATTATCGAATGTAGGTTAAGACAAGTATTAAGTACAATAGAGAACCAATTTGGATTCATGTCAGGCAGATCTACTATTGAAGCGATTCACCTTTTGAGACGTCTTATGGAACATTTTAGAGCAAAAAAGAAAGACCTTCACATGATATTTATTGATCTAGAAAAAGCTTATGATAGGGTATCGAGGGAGGTTCTTTGGAGAACTTTGAGAAAAAGAGGTATCCCATTGACATATATTAACCTTATAAGAGACATGTATGATGGTGCAAAAACATGTGTGAGGACTCATGAAGGAACGACAAACTTCTTTGAAGTTAATATTGGGTTACATCAAGGATCAACTTTAAGTCCATACTTATTTAAAACAGTGATGGGTGAGTTACCAAAACATATTCAAGATGAAGTACCTTGGTGTATGTTATTTGTAGATGACGTTGTATTAGTGGAGGAGTCTAAGGAACAAGTTAATAGAAAATTGGAACTATGGAGAGAAACATTAGAAAACAAAGGCCTCCGACTTAGTAGAACAAAGACATAATATATTGAATGTAAGTTTGATCATTTGGTTACTTCACAGGACATAGAAATTAAAATTGGCACACATTGCATTCCCCAAAAGGAAAGTTTTAAATACCTAGGGTCAATTTTTCAGAGTGATGGAAGAATTGATGGAGATGTTACACATAGAATTAATGCTGGTTGGTTAAAATGGAGAGGAGCATCAAGTATTCTTTGTGATAAGAAGATACCATTAAAATTAAAAGGTAAATATTATAGAGCAGCAATTAGGCCTGCCATGTTTTATGGTTCTGAGTGTTGGGCAATTAATCATCAACATGTACAAAAGATGTCTGTGACAGAAATGAAGATGTTGAGATGGATGAGTGGTCATACAAGAAAAGACCGTATACATAATGAGGTTATTAGATACAAATTAGGAGTGGCACCAATAGAGGATAAAATGAGAGAACATCGTTTAAGATGATTTGGACATATAGAAAGAAGATCAAAAGAAGAACCTATAAGAAGGTTGGAAAAACTAAATTTGAAAAGTATTAAAAGAGGTAGAGGACGACCACAAAAGTGTTAGAAAGAAACAATAAAGAATGATCTAGCTTATTGGGAGTTAACTGCCAACATGGCACACGATAGGGATCTGTGGAAACAAAGAATCCATGTAGCCGACCCCGTCTAGTATGGGAAAAGGCTTAGTTGTTGTTGTTGTTTGTTTGTTTGAAGTTGTATATGGTTACAAATTTTTTGGATGTTTCTGGTTCATTTTGCTTGCTATTTTTCCTTAAAATGATATATACTGTTAACCTGGGGAATACTCACACAAGTCATTGTTGAAGAATATGAGTTTATAGTCAGTTTTAGTAAATTTGATGTTTTTAGGTATTATTGTAGTTGTCCAAAGTCGTAAGGGCATTTTGGTAATTTTTTATACTAAGGGTATTTTGATTATTTTTCGTTTTATAGCTCCTTATATAAGGGCTGATAGGTTGTATTAGGGTTAAGAGTCTGAGATTAAGAAAGAGAGAGAGATAGGGGGCGGCCTCCATTGGAGGTCCGCCCCCTCCTTCAAATCTCAATTTTTACTCTTCTTTTTTTGTGAATATTGTTCATATTTAATTATCCATTGCATCTATCGCTAATTTCAACATGGTATCAGAGCTTATTTTGAGCATTAGGAGCAGTAGAAGGTGGCGGCATATTTGAGAGAATGTGTGGAAGTATGGTGATTGTTACATTTCGAAAGTGAGAAGCTTGCTTTGGAATCATATACTTTGAGAATCGATCAGGAGGAAGATTTGATTGTGAAAGTGGCCATTGTATGCAGGAACGTGTTAAAGAAAGGTCAATACATCCAAATGAAGGCATTGCTTTCATATCCAGTTCAAAATCCTTTGTAGAAAGAAAAGGCAAAGACCACACTGACTTTGAGGGCTCAAATGCATTCAGCGATAGAAGCTGATGGTTGGATGCTCTCAAGTTTGAAGTCCAGAGGTCGAGATCAAGGAGTTGGGTTATCTAGAAATTCTAAGGTGTCCAATGATGCAGTTGAACCTACTAAGAGGAGAGGCAGAGGTTAAGCATACAACACTTGATTTCTCTATGGGAAGTCGACATTCAGAAAGAGAAAATTGAGGATTCAGAACGACTTCGCCCAGAAGAACTAAATCAACAAAATATTGAGGCTTAGTTGTTGAAAGTAACTTGAAAATGGAGATCCTTCCCGTGAATGATTTGGATGTTGCATTACATGAATTTGTTAACAAGGATGACAAAGCAACATTCTATTCCTGTGTACATTACAATCTCGTAGAGACAACATACTGGATTTGATGGAGAAGAAACTATAAGTCCTGTAAAATAGCCTGATAATTTGAAAAAAAAAGGAAATTCTCAAGTAAGAAGAAAAAGATATGAAAAAGGAAGGTGTCGGCTCCCAAAAGCAATAATGATGGCTGACCCATTCTTTTCAGATTTTTTTTAAGAGAGGTTACACAAAATCCTTAAAAAGAAGATTTGAATCTTTTAAAAAAGCTAAGTTTATTTCTTTTGAATTTCAAATGCTGGAAATGGCAGTTACAGATTATATTTCCTGATTTAGATTATATTTCCTGATTTTGTGGAAAGTAAACCGAAAAGATAGTTATGAAAACTTAATTTCCTGATTTAGTGGAAATGATAAGATAAAAAGGGAAGACTTATCTCCACGTTTTTAGAAAAGGAAGAAAAGTGTAACTGCTGCCCATCATCTGAATATAGAAAATTACAGAAAAAGGAAAGATAAAAAATATATTCCATCCCAAATTTTTTGTGGACTGGGTTGAAAAAAAGAAAGAGCCTGATGAGGACCATAATGATGATAATTCTTTTGCCCTGAAGATTGAACACACAAAAAGCAGAAGAAGAAGCATTAGAGAAAGGACTGCAGATGATTAAAAATTGTGATCTTGAAGAAATTAGGCAACTTGGATCTGGTACTTATGGAGCTGTCTATCATAGTAAATGGAAAGGATCGGATGTTGCAATCAAGAGGATAAAACCTAGCTTCTTTGCTGGAAAGACTGATTGCAGACTTTTGGAGTTATTACTCAAGTCTCTGCTCGTGATTTGGTGCAACGAGAATTTGATGCTTCTCTGAACAAGGATAGTGATCATGTAATCGCTACGAGCAGCAAGGGACTGCACCCTGATTTTACCATTGGAGACAAGCCATGCAACAGAGAATTCGTTTCTTTCACCAAACGCTCCAAGGGATCTTGCAATTCTATGCCAGAAGGTGGAGAACCATGTTGTTGGTGCTCCATGTGGAGTGATGGATCAGATGATGTCGGCTTGTGGTGAAGCCAACAAGCTTCTGGCCATGGTTTGCCAGCCTGCTGAAGTCAAAGAACTTGTTTGTATTCCAACTCATATACGTTTCTGGGGCATTGATTCAGGAATACGCCACAGTATTGGTGGGATCGATTATGGATCCGTTAGGGTTGGTACTTTTATGGGTCGGCAGATCATAAAGTCAGAGGCTGCCACATTGTGTTCTCAGCCATTAGAAATTTCTAATGTGCAACAACAGGTGAATGGCATCAATGGTGATGAATATGAAGAACGTGGGGTAGAACTGCTCGAAGCTGAAGCTTCACTTGATTATCTGTGTAATCAGTCTCCTCATAGGTATGAAGCAGTTTATGCAAGCAAGCTTCCTGACTTTATGCTTGGCGAAGATTTCTTGAACAAATATGTTAACATTGGTGACACTGTGACCACAATTGATCCAAAGCGCCAGTACGGACTGAGTGCACCAACTAAGCATCCAATTTATGAAAATCCCCGTGTAAAGGCATTCAAAGCTATCTTAACTTAACAACTGCTGCAACCGATGAACAACTCTATGCTTTGGGAGAATTGTTGTATCAGTGTCACTACAGTTATAGTACATGCGGTCTTGGATCAGATGGAACAGATCATTTTGTTAAGCTAGTTCAACAGATGCAGCACAGGAAATCATCTAGAGATGAAAATGTTGCATTATTTTGTGTCAAAATAACTGGAGGCTCATCAGTTTGTGTGATTGGACGTAACTGTGCACACAATAGTGAAGAAATTATAGAGAATTCATTATTCTCAGGCTTATATTGGTATCTGTCGCCATCACCAAAGCCAAAGCCTTTTTCCTACGCTAGGTGAGATACAACAGAGATGTGAAGCCTCATCTTATTATCCAATTGCAAATCTGATAGCCCAGATTCAGTATCGAATACCAATCATTGATATTATATCCTTTCACTACAGCTGCCAGTCAGAAAGGTCTAAAATCATCAGGGAAAATAATTGGTCTTTGAGATGTGAGCACTATGGCTTTTACATGCGTTCTGGTGACAGTGAACTTACGTTTACTCATGGCCTGTGATTTGTTGACGAGATACACTATATTAGTGTCTTTGGAAGTATTTTAGCATGGAAGTTGGTCATACATTAGAATTTGCAAGGCTCAAAGGAGTGTGAAGTCATCGATGCAGCCAGGCAGGAACTAGTTGATATGATGATAGAACAGTGAAATATAGTAACATATGATGTGCACATCAGTTGATGCTATGAGTTTTCTAGAGAGAGATGTTCAGAAAACAGTATGAAGAAAGCAAGAAAGAGAAGGCAGCCGTATAGGGCACCAACGTTCAGTTGTGGGTAGATTGAATGGAATGTTTCCAATCTGTCAATTCTTGAAAGTTTATTGAAAATAGATAAATGCTTAAGATTGCAGTAATGAGGACTGCCAAAATGGTTTTATTTGCAGCCATTGAAGTTGCAGAAATTTGCAGCTATGAAAGCTGCTGAAAAAAGACTGCCATGAAGGCCGATAAAAGTGTGTTGCAGCCTTGAAGGTTGATGAAAGTTAATTTGCAGCAATGAAAGCTGCTGAAGAAAATAGTGCAGTCATACAACTGCTGAAGATGAATAGCTAAGAAGGCTAAGTTGAAGAGGATTATAACTATGAAGGTTGCTGAAAAGTATTGCAACAAAGAAGATTGCTTGAAAAATGGACAGCCAATGGGTTGAAAAATTCAAGAAAATGCAGAAAATATGAAGTCGTACGTAGTGTCTTCTTATGTGGTCAAACAGCAGAATTGGAAATAGAAGAGAAAGATGGAATGCAAGAAAATCAGTTTTTTTTCACTACATATGCATGACAAATCAAATCATAGAAGAGGTTAAAGAATTGATTGGTATGAAATGTGACAGTATTACCAAGAAGCATGAAAGTTAAAACTTGAGTTGCTGAAGTAAACAGCCAGGAGGGCTGGAAAAGCGGTCGCAGTTACCATGTGAAGTGGCGCAGACCGACTAGTATGAGCAGATGTCTGTATTATGCTATTTGAGTGGTAGAGAGAGGGCACCCAACCAACACACCGGCTGCAGCCACCATGTAAAGGGGCATAGGGAAAGCCGTATGAAGTGTGTATTGTGGAGTAGTACTTCCTATAAAAAAAGATCAGCTTTCTCAAGAGTAGAAAAATATGACTTTTGAAGTGTAGCTGTCGAATCACTTTATGGAGAAGAAGAAAGAGAGAGGGAGTAACCGACACTCATAGAAGGGTCGTGTGCTACTCATGTGTTCTTGATTGTTCAAGTTATTTTACAGAAGCCTCGAAGAGATCGCTAGTGCACGTGTGGTGAAGAAAGTCATGTTGATGATCTGTCAAGAAGGCTGAGGTAATGTTGCAATCAGAGATGCTGCTTGAGATGATCAACGAGGAAGGCGGAGTTGATATTGCAGCCATAGATGCTGCTTGAGATATTAGCCTGGAAGGCTAAGTTGATATTGCAACCAGAAATGCTGCTTGATATGATCAGCCAGGAAGGCTGAGTTGAAGATGTTGCAGCCAAAGAAGCTGTTGAAGATTAGACCAGTGTTGCAGAGAGTTTTTTGGCAAGTTTGGAGTTCGAAGTATCTCACTCCCAACTTGAGGGGGGGTGTTGAAGAATATGAATTTAGAGTCAGTTTTAGTAAATTTGATATTTTTAGGTACTATTGTAATTGTCCAAAGACGTAAGGTCATTTTGGTCATTTTTTGTTTTACATCTCCTTATATAAGGGCTGATAGGTTGTATTAGGGTTAAGAGTCTGAGATTAAGAAAGAGAGAGAGATAGGGGGGCGGCCTCCATTGGATGTCCGCCCCCTCCTTCAAATCTTCACTTTTACTCTTCTTCTTTTGTCAATATTGTTCATATTTAATTATCCGCTGCATCTACCGCTAATTTCAACAGTCATCATAGATAGGAGGTTTCTATTAGGCTTCTGTGTTGATAATTGTCTTTTAAATTTTCTTAGACACAAAAGAGCATTCTACAAATGGTTCAAACGGTTTGGCTGGCTGATGGAATGAAAGGTAAACCTCACATGCCTAATATGGTCTATAAAACTTGTTTCTTACTATTGTCATGCTGCCCTTTCTGCATTACGGTTAACAAAATTAGCGTGGTTTATATGATACCAATGCATTTAGTCTGCAGTTTCTGCAGAGGTGCCCGGGGGAAGCCACTTTTGTAATTCAAGTATATTTTATGCATAAAAACCCTTGGTTTCATGCATGTTACATATATTTATTAAAAGGGAAAGTCCCATACATGGGTTTTCTCAAGAACAATGATTATTTTAAATATTTTTTGACAAGTTTAGTGCATTTCATTTTTAATAGGTTTTTGTGTATGATCCTATCAGGGTTTTATCGAGGGATAGCACCAGGATTGACTGGATCATTAGCTACAGGAGCAACTTACTTTGGAGTCATTGAATCTACAAAGAAGTGGATAGAGGAATTGCATCCTAACCTTGGGGGTCACTGGGCCCACTTTATTGCTGGAGGAGTTGGTAACTTTTTTCATTTCATTTTATTTGAAGACCCTTATTCTGGCTTGCAATTTATTGCTTCACAACTTTTGCCTCTATAATCACACTTTAAGTGCACCCTCAGTCTATAAACTATGTCGAGCTTCACAACTTGAGATGTTTATCCACATGTTCTGAATTCCTACTGATGAAACGCAATATGCTAATCTTGATCCTTCATTATGCTAATGTTGATCCTCATAATCGAGTAGATAGATATTTTTGGCCGTCTGAAAGATTATAAAGTTTTTCATTTCAGGATGGCATTGCCATTAAGGTCCAAATAGCTTCGGTTAGCTTTGTCAAACAGGCAGTTCTAGTATGGCGGCACACCTGAATTTGACATTCCAAAGTTGATACCTCTGCATATCTGCCATGCCCTACTGGGCAAATTATTTTAAATATTACAAACTAAAAGTTGTAACTTAAATATAGTTTAGCACCGTGTCAAAGAGCATTTCATGGAATATTGACCGATTAGTTTCTTATGAATACAACTTTTGAAAACAGAGTTTTTCATCTAGTTTGATGGGATATTAGCAACTATATAAAATATGTGTATTATGTGTATATATATTTATATTGCCGTGTTCTCCTCTCCCATGATTTTGAAGTTGTATTGTACTCATTCCTGCAACTAAATTTGTTCAGTTCCGGTTTAACCGAGATAGCCGGGTTGGAACCGGCATTTCCAGTTCCACGGAAATCTAAAATCGGAAGCAGACAGGTTCCGGTTCTGGTTTTGATTACCACGGTTCAGGTTCGATGCTGGTTCAAGCTGGTTCTGGTTATCGTTTCAGTTCTCCGTTTATCCAGTTCTCGGTTTATTTCTTTATCATTCATCACTCATGCTTGCTTTGGCTTGTTTATATGTATGTTAAGTCTTGAATTCATCTATCTATTTTTAGTTCTTGGATATAAAAACACAATTTGCATCTAAAAGAACATATGAGTATAATAATTTGGAGGAAAAGAAAGAAATGAAAGAGCTTGACCATAATTCATTTACTAGAATTAAGCTTCCTATTTATCCTCTTGGGTGGAGCATAAGTAGTTCCGACTTACCTGTTCTCATTCGGTTGAACATGCTTTACCTTATTAAAGAGATCTACTCATTGTTGCTTTTTTGGGTGTGCCCGTGATACTGCTTGTTATCTTAGTTGTAAACATATCTTTCATGTACATGTAAGTGATAGTTGTTCCTCTTGGTGTGCTGCCCTTGTACGACCATCCAAGAATGATTAAGCTTCCAAGGTTCATGAATGCATACTAGAGCAATGTGGATTAAAGATATTTTCACTTCCACTAAAAAGCTTCTTCTAATACAATGAAAACATTTTTTTGCAATCAAACACAATCTTAGATATGTTCTTGGTGCTCTTTCCACCAATCTTAAATTGAGAAATCAATACTACCTGTCTCCTCTCTCATAAACTCATATTGAATCATTGATTAAGATGCAGATATCAAGTTCACTTTGCTATCTATTAAACATATAATGAGAAAACAGAATAATAAATTTACTTCTCATTGCATAAGTTGATTAACTACAACTTTCATTTTGTCTCCATTGAGGAAGATTATTATGCATAGTATCATATTAATTACACAACATGACTAAATATGATCTTACAATAATAATTATATTTTTAATATTTTTAAATCTTGGAGGAGAAAAACTTGCTTCCTCAATTGCAAAGCCCAAAGATGTATAATAAGTTTTTAAAGCTAATTAGAGCTCTTTTAATTTTATAATTTTTAATGATTGATAAGTAGATTTTATTATGAATAATTCATAAGATTTAAGTTAGTAGGATTAGATCCTAAGATAAAATTAAAAGGACTTCAACTAACTTTAGAAGCTTGTTATACTTGTCTGGGTTTTGAAATTAAAGAAGCAAGTTTTTAAAAATATTAGAAACATTATTGGTACTGTAAAATCATATTTAGTCATGGTTGTGTAATGTGTAATGAATATTGGTGTCATGCATTGTGTTATTCTTTCCGAGATATAAAAAGAAAGTAGTAGCTAATCAACCTTTACAGCAAAAGGTAAATTTGTTATTCTATTCTTCTAGTGTATGGTTAATAATTGAAAAAAGATGAGCAAGTGAACTTGATATCTAAATCTTAATCAATATGAGTTTAGAGGAGACATGAGGTGATTTCCTAACTTTAGATTTGTGAAAAAGTATCACAAAATATATTCAATATTGTCTTTTATTGTAAAAAAATATTTTTATTATAGTTGTAGAACAAGTTCTTGTTGAAAGTGAAAATATCTTAGATTCACATTGCTTCGGAAGCATCATGCGGCATAAAAAGTAATAAAAGGAACTATCACTGAAGATCTGTTTACAACTGAAGTAGCAAACAATACTATAAACTTACCAACAGGCGATAGTGATTAGACTTTTCCAATAAGGTAAAGGGTGTCTAGCCGAATAGGGAAGAGTATAGGTTTGATTTCTTTCTACCCAAGACAATATATAAGGCCAAGTCCTTTCATTTATTTATTTCTCCTCAAATTATTCTATTAGCATTCTTTTACATGTTTTTATATAAAAAATATAAAACAGACAACTGAATATGAAACTTAAAGAACATATAGAAAAAGTCAGCAAGCATGAATGGTGAAGCAACAAAAAACAAACCAGAGCCAACTCAAACCCCGCAGCACAACTGGATCCAGTGTGGATTTGGACCCTGACTTGGAACTCTAGAAACCAGAAACAAATGGGGGTGGTACAGTTCCAGTTCCAATCAAGCGGTACCCTGGTTTGGTTCCGATCAGTTCCCAGCCAAGGCCGGTTTTGGGCCAACCTGTCGGAGGGGGTCAGAACCGGATGGGTCTACCCGCAACCCCAATTTTGTGGCGTAGTTTATTAGTCCATTTAGTTGCATTGTTTTTTCACTCACTTTTTGGAAGGCATGCACTTTCGTTTCTTTAGAAGCTTGCTAGTTTTGGTAAAAATTGGTATTCTTCTTGCTGTTTTACATTGATATTACTGAGATTCTGCTGAATTTCCTTCTTCAGGTGATACACTTGGATCGTTTGTGTATGTGCCATGTGAAGTAATGAAACAGCGTATGCAGGTCCAAGGCACCAAAAAGTCATGGAATTCTGTCATGTTGAGTGAAGCTATTTGTTCCAAATCTGGACCGCAAATGTATGGGTACTACACCAGCATGCTTCAGGCTGGATCATTGATCTGGAGTCAACAAGGTTTAAGGGGATTGTATGTAGGGTATGCTCCATTCATACCGATACTTTGCTTTGCATATAGAACTTTTACAGGCCGTTCGGCTGCGTTTATCTTTTCTCACTCAAACCTATCTCTTGGTTTCAGTTGAAAAGTTAATCTTGCTTTCACCAATCTGTTTTTTTTCTTCTTTTTCCTGTGGCCTTGGAGCTGATATTTTGGGTGGAGACTTTTCTTGTTTGAATGGCCTCACACAAAGTCCAAAATTTTCTTGTTTGCTGTTTTGAATGTTTTAGGGGGTCCATCGGCAGAGAAAAAATTCTCTGAAGAAATGTTGGAACTTTAAAAAGTCAGGGCCCCTGGAGTTGGTCTATTTTTCTTAAAAGAATTCAAAGGCTTCCATGGTTTAGTCTGTCTTTGCCCCACGCAGAAAATGTTTGATACTTGTTGGCATGCTTTTGCAGGTATTGGTCAACTCTTGCACGAGACGTGCCATTTGCTGGTTTGATGGTACGTGTCCCTTGCCAGCATATCCCATCCCTGTGATTCTTTTGTTTTTTGCGCATGCTCTTTTTTCTCTTTCTCTGTCTGACTATGAGTTCATGCCAAGTTCTGTTCGTGAAATTTTCCGGTGATTCATCTGCATAGGTTATGTTTTATGAATCTCTTCAAGATCTTACAAAGTATGGGAAGCAGAGATGGTTCCATTCTCAGGAGCGTCGTTCTCACAGCTCTGCCAGTGGCTTGCTATTGGGAGGATTGGCTGGAGGTAAACCTTATTTCTACTTTTCACGACTCTGAGAGTCTCATTTTAATAGTTCGATTAGTTCAGGATCACTATCTTTCTATTTTACATGGAGACCTTGTTGAAGAATACGCTTTTAGGGTCAGTTTTAATAAATTTGATGTTTTAGGTATTATTGCAATTGCCTGTAGTACTAAGGGCATTTTGGTTATTTTCTGTTTTACAGCCCATTATATAAGGGCTGTAAGTTTGTATTAGGGTTAAGAGGCTGATATTAAGAAAGAGAGAAAGAGAGGGGGGGCTCCATAGGAGGTAAACCCCTTCCTCTGATCTCCTCATTTCTTTTTCATTGTTTCTTCATGTTTGAGATTTTCGATCTCCACTGTGCAACCACGTTTTCCATGGTATCAGAACGAGTACAATCACTGGGAGCAGCTGTGAGTGGTGGTAGTCTCGCTGAAAGCATTGCTGTTGATCGCTATGCTGTGATTTGTGCTGCAGCTTGTGGTTGAATCTGCTGTGTTATGGAGAGCTGCAGCAGACCGTGTGTCTTTTTCATATTGCTGTAGCCTTGCTATTTGCTTGGTACGTTTGGCTCCTTTTCATCTCAAATCTCGTCCAAACCCTATCACAATACTGCACGCTTTGACTGGCAGCTCCTTGTACGTTGGCATAGCCCCAGCACATGCTTGTATATTGTGTGTCCACTCGGAAAGATGGCCCTTGCAGATGCTCTGGCTGGCTGTTTCACAATGCGGCTGGATATACAGATAAATGTATAGAAGTATAAGGAAGGGGACAAGGCTTTGAAGTTGAAATCCCAAAGGGTGCTTCATTATTGGACTTCCTTCGGGGAAGTCACTGTTTCAACTTTAGGAGGAGCAATATTATGTGTGCATAGGCTTGCCGCTCAGTCCGTAACTGATGGCAATGCTAGTATTGTATGTATTCATTGGTACATTATGACTAGCCTCTTTACTGATGGAGCTACCCGCAGATTCTTTGAGAGGCATAAGTATTTTGGCAAAAGCGCCAGATGGAATAACAAACGATGGCAAGTTCATTATGGAGACTCCATACAAGGTGGCAAAAGCGCCAAAAGGAGATATTTGCTCTGCAGGACAATTGTTTGATGAAATGCCCAAGAGAAATGTTTTCTTGCACATCAAGTGTTTAATAAAATACCCAAGAGAGATGTTTACCTGCACATCAACTGTTTGATAAAATGCTTAAGAGGGCTGAAAAGTGGGCACTCTATGTCTGTCCTTGCCGATAATGAACTCCTTGCCGATAATGAATGCATTGAAGGGCGATGGAACGGAGGTGAAGAAAACGGAGATGGGAGTTACGCGCCTCTGCTTGAGAGAGACATGTCAGAGGCCATAAAGAAATCAGTTGGAGTTCATTTTTTTTAGAAGAGAAACTATGCAAATGGCTCGCACAACCAATGAACGTTCCTTCTAGTTTTAAGCAACGTGCCGTGCTAGTTGATGAAGTTTGGCATGCTGCTGGTAATGATGATTCAGATATCCATTGGTACGTTAAGCATGCTGCGTTAGGAGGAATTTACTCAACTAAGCTATATATTGGTGACTGATCACTCTCCAGATTTTCATGACACTTGGACATTCTTGGATTCTAGAGTCAAAGATGCATTTGATTTCCAGTAGTCCGTCCAAGAGGTAGCATATTTGGTAGAAGTTGTAGGAGCAGGAATTGGGAAGTCACTGCAAGGGTGCAGTCATGTTCGTTGGACACGGAGGAATGCAAAAGGTTGTTGATCTCCTTGCGGATGTTGTTGCATGTTGGTAGTTTGTTACTACGGTTGCTGTGAGAGTGAAATCAAACTCTCTTGAATGATCATTACCATGGTGCAACTAAGAGAGTTGTTGAAAAATGAATAATCAAAAAGGCTAAAAATGTGAACAGCCAAGAAGGGTAAAAAGTGAACTGCTGGAAAATTCAGAAAAGAGTATAGAAGATATGAAGTAGTAACTGATGATTGTCTCCATTAGAAAACAACATGAAGAAAGTTTACAGAAAAGAGATGTATGCTGAAGATTGCAGTTACGAGAACTGCATAAATGCTTTTATTTGCAGTCAGTGAGATTGCAGGAATTTGCAGCTATGAAAGTTGCTTGAAAAACAATCATGAAGGCTGATGAAAGTGTGTTACAGCCAAAGAAGCTGCTAAATATGACCAACCAGGAAGGTTGAGTTGAAGAATATTGCAGCCAAAGAAGCTGCTGAAGATGACCAGCAAGGAAGGCTAAGTTGAAAATGTTGCAGCCAAAGAAGCTGCTGAAGATAACCAGTTAGGAAGGCTGAGTTGAAGATGTTGCAACCAAAGAAGCTACTGAATATGACCAGCTAGGAAGGTTGAGTTGATGTTGCAGTCGAAGAAGCTGCTGAAGATGACCAACAATAAATGCTGAGTTAAAGTTGTTGCAACCAAAGAAGCTGTTGAATATGACCAATTATGAAGGTTACGAAGAATGTTGCAGCCAAGAAGGTTGTTGAAAAGCAGACAGCCAAGAGGGCTGGGAAAAGCAGAAGAAAAAAAATCAGTTTTTTGGCAAGTTTGGAGTTCAAAGTATCTCACTCCTAACTTGAGGGAGGGTGTTGAAGAATATGCTTTTAAGGTCATTTTTAGTAAATTTGATGTTTTAGGTATTATTGTAATTACCTGTAGTAGTAAGGGTATTTTGGTCATTTTCCCATTATATAAGGGCTGAAAGTTTGTATTAGGGTTAAGAGGCTGATATTAAGAAAGAGAGAAAGAGAGGGGGGGCGGCCTCCATTTGAGGTCTGCTCCCTCTTCCGATCTCCTCGTTTCCTCTTCATTGTTTCTTCATGTTTGGGATTTTCAATCTCCACTGTGCAACTACGTTTTCCAACCGACCTTTACATCCGTTTGCATCGTAGAACCATGTAGAACTCTAACTAAGAAGACTGAAACTCGTAGGTTTGGGATACAGAGCTCCACAATACCAGGAGTTCTACGTTTTTGTGTTGCAATTGGAGTTGGCACTGCTTAATTCTGAAACTGGTTTTGCCACCTCTCGGTTCAAGGATCAAGTTCCTTGAGGCTGCCATGGAGTTCTCCTGCAACCCCTCTTTGTGGCCTTTGAGTTCTTTGTTTGCGTCTCTGATGGAAGCTGCCAGTTGTGCCTCATGGTTCCACGATGCAAACTGAGACCTTAAGGATTTTGAGGAATTGCGCATGCAACTGTGTTCCTCTGAGCAATCGGCTAAAGGCTACAAGTCTAAAGTTGATAATAGATTCACATGTTTTCTTTTGAAAGGCAAGTGGCTTTAGGCAGATCCCCACCGGTTATATTCCTTGATAAATTTATGTACTGTGTACTAAAGGATGATCCCTCCAGGGTTTCCTCAATCCAACTTGGCTAATTTCACCAAGTATATAGCGACATAATTGGATCTCAAAGCTACAAAAGGGCAATATAGATAACATGGTAGCTTCTGAAATTCATCTTGTATGGCTTCATATATTCACATACTTGTAAATCAACAGGTTTCAGTGCGTATCTCACTACTCCATTGGATGTTATCAAAACAAGGATGCAAGTGCAAGGATCTGGGATTAGGTATGGCTGTCGCACCTCTGGTTTGTCTCGTTATCATTTTCATTCTTGCTAGTTGATCTGTTTTCTGATTACTAGGAGACCATAATTACAAACTCGTTGGAGCATTGATGGTACACGGTGAACTCAATCAGTTGCCATCATCAATGCTAATCTTGGAAATGTTTTAGCAGTTCGGTCAAAAAATTTCTAGAGCAATGACTTTCTTAAAAGCCGCTGACAGAACACCTCTTTCTCGTGCAGATATGATAGTTGGGCAGATGCATTTCGTAAAATTTTGATGACGGAGGGCTTGAAGGGCATGTTCAAAGGAAGTGTCCCCAGAATCATATGGTACGTGCCTGCTTCAGCCTTTACATTCATGTCTGTGGAATTTCTAAGAAACCATTTTAATCATCACGATGAAGTAGCAAACCTGTCAATAGACACAGGCTCCACCATGGAAGAAGAGGTGGCCTAAGTGTTTTTCAGATTAGTTGCCATTTCAACAGAACAAGGTGGTAGACACATGATTCCTCATCACGATGAAGTAGCGAACCTGTCAATAGACAGAGGCTCCGCCATGGAAGAAGAGGTGGCCTTAGTGTTTTTCAGATTAGTTGCCATTTCAACATAACAAGGTGGTAGACACGATTCATATTGAACTTGGGAACTTATTGTTCGGCTTGTATAACCTTCACCCATTATATACCTTCTACACTTTTGTAAACTGAGGGGGATACCTTTCGGAATCTGTCGTCATAGGAGATGCAAGTTTTTGAGTTGCATCTCCAAGCATTAGAGATTGATACGATAATCACAGAGTTGTTTTGTTCATTTTCTCCGTAAATGGACGTGAACTACATTAACAGAATTTTTTGAAGGCACCCGTGCACCATTGAGTTGGAAACCCTCGATTCAGAAAGTGGAATGCTATTTCCCTGTGGTTCTTCACCCACACACTTATCCCCAAGCATTGCGATAATCACAGAAATGTTTTATTTAATTTCTTCGTAAATGGATGTAAACTATGTAATTGAAATTTTTTCAAGATACATGAAGTTTAAGATAGTTTGGACATCTAAAAAAAATGTACATTTTTCTTTTTTAAAATAGTTTTAACATCTAGAAAAAAGATAAAGTTCTCCTAAAAAGATATAAAAAACTAAAGAAAATATAAAAATTAAATTATAAAATATTTAAAAAGAAAAAATGATCGTAAAAATGTTGAAAAGAAACAATAAAAAGTGATCTAGTTTATATTAAATTAATAATTAATGACATTATAGGACTTTGTACAAACAAAAAAAATCATGGTCATGAAAACAAAGAATTTATGTAGTGACTTCATTTAGTATGAGAAAAGACGATATCTAATATGAGAAAAAATTTAAAAAATTTAGTTGTACTTGTGTACTAGGATTTAGTTGTTGTACTTGTGTACCAGTGAGTTGTAAACCCTTGATTAGAAAGTGAACAAAAGATGACTTCATCTAGTACAAGAAAAACTTTAGTTGTTGATTTAGTAGTTGTACTTGTGTACCAATGAGTTGGAAACCCTTGATTAGAAAGTGAAAAAAGATGACTCCATCTAATATGAGAAAAGACTTAGTTGTTGTACTTGTGTCTAAGAGTGAGTTGGAAACCCTCGATTAGAAAGTGGTATGCGTAGGAGATGGAGATCTTGTTCAGGATGATCGCGAAGCCCGAAGGCAACACAGTTTCCACACAGGGGGGTTTTGCATGAAAAGCCCTATTTTTCTTTTTGTTGTATATTTGATATGTCCATTTGTTACTTTTTCATGTATACATATCTAGCTTTTTCGCTTCTCGTGATTTCTTTCTTGTGTTTTTCGTTAAATTCATTTATGTTTATCCGAGAAATGCTTGTATCTTTTTCAAAAAGTAAAAACTATTTTTCTTTGTAAATCTTATCTTTTATAAAACAACTTATTAAATCCGAGAAGAGGACCCTTATTCTTGCATTTCGTGGTGGTTGTTGTTATTGGAGCCGATAGTGGCCACCAACAACTTATATCTCCCACTTTGTCACTTAAGCCAATTTATGATACACTAGTTTTTCCTCCCACTATTTTGGGGTTTTATCAAGTTGTATCATTTTCTAGTTGAAAGTAAATTGTAGCTTTTATTTGTTATGCGGTTTTTCATAATTAATGTGTTTTACCTATATAACAATCAACAAAATGTATTTTTACACTTTTACTCTAGGCATATTTCAAATCCATGTAATATGTTTAGTAAAAAGTTCTTATGATATGCCTTTAGTGTTAGCCAACATATCATCGGTTGACATATAAGACATAAATATCTAAATATCTCATTTCTTTTGAGCATATCATGAATGTAGTGACATTTAACCATTATATACTTGCTTATTGAGCTATCAACTGTACTCTTAATAAGAGTAATTGTTGCATTATTGTCACAATAAATAATAATTGTCTCGTTGGCTATTTTTAGCTTTAGGTCACGTTTGAAGTGGTTTATCCAAACGGTGCTCATAGCAGCCATACTTTAAGCAATATACTCAACTTCTTGTATATGCAACGCTACACAATCTTGTTTTTTGCAAGCCAAAGAAATAACACTACCTCCAAATAAAAATATTTGATCGGAGGTTGATTTGCTATCATCTTTGCTCCCAACAAAGTAAACATATGAGTATCCTACTACCTTCAGTTCATCTACTTGAAAACACAGTTTGAAGTCTTTTGTTCCTTTAAGATATCTTAGAATCATCTTCATAGCTATTCAATGATGTCAACCCAGATCACTTTGATATCTACTCAGAAGACCAACAACAAAGCTGATATCTGGTCTTATACACAACATTGCATATATCATGCTACCCACAACTTGTGCATAAAGAACATTTTATTATCTCTTTCATTGGGGCAATCAACCTTAGTTAATTTGACCCCTTTCGCAACTAGTGTAGTTGTAGGCTTTCACTCACCCATTTTAAACTTTTTGAAAATATAATCAATATATTTCTCTTGACTCAAACATAAAAAATTAAATTCTCTATTACGAGAAATCTTTATACCCAAAATATAGGGTACCTCTCCCATATCCTTAATTTCAAATCTTGAGTTTAACTATGACTTGGTTTTGACAATCATCTCATTGTCATTCCTAGTCAACAATATATCATTTACGTATAACGATAGAATAACAAAGTGGCTTCTACTCTTTCAAACATATATATGGTGGTTAAGTTCATTAGCTACAAACCCAAGTTCTAAAATGATATTTTCAAAAGTCAAATAGCATTGACGAAGTGATTGTTTAAGGCCATATATAGATTTTTTTAACCTATATATTTTGTCTTCAAGACCTTTAACAACATAATTGTTGTATATAGATGATTTCATCTAAGTCTCAATTTAGAAAGACAGTTTTTATATTAGTTAACTGATGTGAATTCAAATTATAATATGGTGAAATAGCTAGAATAATTCTAATGAATCTCTTTGCAACAAACATCACCTTAAAAATTTTTTATTGTTTCATTGACTCTGGATTTTTTTTTAAGACTCATTTACAGCCAATGACTTTCCTTTCTTTTGGCAAATCAGTCAATTTTCATACTTGGTTTTTTTCAATGGATTCAGTTTTCTCATCCATAGCCTTTTCTCAGTCTAACAATTCAGATGATTCAATAGCCTGGTGATATACCAAGTTATCTGTCAACTTATCTAAATCTAAAAAATTGCATACTTCCTCTACAAGATAGGTGTGATAATCTTTTAAGTATGACAATATGACCCTAGGTCTTTTATGTCTACTTAACGTTTCAGTTTCATAATATTCTATGGGTTCAAATGACAACGTGCCTAGATCCACTAGATCATCAATACATTCATCATAATTCTCAAAGATGTTATCCTTACTATCCTCTAAGAATTTAACATTCATGTTTTTTATTAATCTATGATTCTTACGATAAAACAAATATCCTTTAGAATCTTTAGGATATCTTATAAATACATATCTTGAGGATCTGTTATCTAGCTTATCCTTCAACTGGTCAAGGTTCTTCACGTGCGCGATAGATGCCCACTTTATGAGATAACCTAGGTTTGATTTTCTCCAAACCATATCTCATATGTTGTAGAGAATATAATCTTACATGCTACTCTATTTAAAATATTTGCAGTTGTACAAACTGCTTCTCTCCAAAATATCATAAGAAGAGAAGCATTTATTAACATGAACCTAATTATATTTAATAAGGTTCTGTTATATCTCTCTGCTACATCATTTTGTTGAGGTGTTTTGGGCATGATATTTTGCTTTGTAATACTAAAGTCTTTACAGTATTTCAAGAATTCTGTAAAGGTGTATTCATCACCTCGATCTGACCTTAAAACTTTGATTGTATTTCTTAATTGATTTTCAATTTCTTGCTTATATTCTTTGAATATCTCATATGTCTCAGAATTATGTGCCAAGATTTTATTTATTTATATATATATATATATATATATATATATATATATATATATATATATATAGAATAATCATCATTATATTTCTCATGATAAGATCTTACTCTAAAGAGTCCATATAAGTCGGTGTGAGTGATTTTAATAGGATTGTTGCTATAATTATTTTTTTGAGAAATGATTTTCTGATAATTTTTTTTTATACAAGTCTCACACTTATTAAAAGTGTTTTAATAAAAACTAAACAGTAAGTTAAAGTTAAGTTGGTTAATTTTCTCAACTTTTTCCAAATTATATGCCCTAAGTGTTTATGTCATACATTCACATCAATTACATATACACAATCAATATAATGGGAAGAATTTTCATTTTCATTTAGTTTAAACAAACCATGCTCAACATCAAATAAACTTAAAAAATATATCTTGTCATATATTTCCACAGTAACTTTGTCAGGAACAAACTTGATGTCAAACCCTTAATTTACCAAGGCAAGAACAGACACTAGATTGCGCTTATTATATGGCACAATCAATACATGAGTAAGTACAATTAATGTGTCTTGTACAAAAACTCTAAACGAACCAACCCTAAGAAAATCAGAAAAGGTATTATTGTATTCATTAAGATCCATCATTCCTTTTTTGCTCATTGAGATATGTCGGGTCACTGTAGAGTTAATCCACCAACCAGTCACAGGACAGTCTATGTAGAAGTACTAAAAAATGACGAACATTATGTCTTGCTTCTATGTTTTACCGTGTTGTTGGTTGTTTTCACCATTGTTCTTCTTGTTACGACAATCTCATTTGTAGTGCTCATTTTACCACAGTTGAAACACTTTTATCTGATAAACAAATTTTTACGATTTCTTAAAAAAGTACCCATCATTCTTGTTGTTCTTACCAAAATTCTTACTTGGTTTCTTCTTGTTGTAGTTGTTTATGAAGTTTTACTCTAAATCATCTTCAGCATCTTGTAATTTTTAATTTTATTTTTATTCATATGTTATTGTTTAATTGGTAGTTTTAAAAAGAATAAAATTTGGTTCAAGTCTAAGGGTTGTGGTTACCATGTTCTAAGAAAGGAAAGACTATTTAAGATAGTGAATATCTGCATTGATTTAAGGATGATTGACTTCGCTACAGCTAACCATTACTAACATTTCGTTAAAAAGTTAAACTACATTATCACCTTCTTTCATTTTATAAGAATTATATTTTTGAAAGAGTAGTTGAACATACAACTTAGTTGTAGTATCATACTTTGTAGTCATAGAGTTATTAAGTTATCGTCCATGTATGTTAACATGATGGTTATTGGTATAGTATCATCTTTTAGAAATGTCTTATATTTTTTTTCGTCTATTGTCATTGAGGTAAGAGTGAAACTAAAGTAAGAAGTAAAATGATTTTTCTAAATACATAATCAACACCATCTAAAGTTAAAGAACAAGAAATTCTCCCTTTTCATTTATAAAAATTTAAGTCATTTAACTTTTTAATTCTTATCAATTCATAACATAAATTCTTAAAGTTATGCAAAAACAAGAATATTAGAAACCTTTTAAAGATATAATAATAAAATATAGTCAAATCACTAAACTGCAGTATCAATAAAATCAAGTATTAAATTGTAACAAATATGTACTATATTGAAAATATATAAGATTCAATTTTTGTAATTTCAAAACAAATTTTAAGACATAACAATAAATTCACTTTTTGTCTACTTCTGTAATTTCTTTAAAAGTAAAGAACAAATTTATAATTTTAACTTTAAATATAACAAACAAAAAATTTACTTTCTATCTAACAAACAAAAATTTACTTTCTATCTAATTTTAACTTTTATCCATTTTAGTAATCATTTCAAAAAACCAAAGGTATTTGATAATTTGCACAACCTGTTATAAGACAAAAATGTTTTCATTTCATTAAGGAGAAAATGGAGAAAGTTTATTTTTAACTTTAAAAAATAATTTTATTTGGTGACAAACTATAGTTTAATCAAATATCCGAGATAATACCCGGAGTCGGAACAATTTTTTTTTTAAATTTCGTTCAGTGACAAACTATAATTGAACCAAATTTTCTCTTTACTCTCGATTGCTGAAAAGACTCTTGACAAAACTCGAAAACAATACGGTTTTTACAGAGAGGATTTGAATTTTTGCACAGGTTTCCATGCATATATATATATGACTTTTTTACTTCTCGTAATCTTTTTCAAAGTTTAAATTTGTACAAACTTTTTAACTTCTCTCTTTTTTTATGCTTTTTGTTAAAATTATTTTTTGTTTATATATTTATTCAAGAGATACGTATATTTCTTATTTTTTATTTGATATAATGTAAACTTTATTATTTATTCGAAATCATTTTATGTTTATATGAGAGATGCTTGTATTTTTTTTTAAAAATTACCAATAATCCGAAATAATTTAAACTTTATTATTTATTCGAGATAAATAACCTTTCTTCTCACATTTCATGCTTTTATCCCTCCCCAACAGTGGCCTAAATTTTGCTGAAGTTTGGATTGAGATGCTCTTTCTTTCCTCGAGATTACTAAGAGTGTGGCCTAAATTTTGTTGAAGTTTGGATTGAGATGCTCCTTCCTTCCTCGAGATTACTAGGAGTGTCCGTGTTTATTCTTGCGTGTAATCAGTGTTAACTTTCATTTTGTGATCGTTTGTGTGTGTGTGTGTCGATAATGCACAGCAACTTCGTTCACGCATTCCGACTAATTAGCGAGCAAACCACAAAAGGCTCTTGTTCCCATGAATTGAGGAAGGGTACCCGTCAGCCAATAGTTGAGAAAATCGAAGCGCTCACTGGTTCATGTGATTTTTCTTGGTGGTTCTCCCAACAATCATAATGAGCGTCACACCCTTTGCATGTGTTTTCTCATCATCATCTGTTACACGACTTCATTTGTGTTGGGACGTCTTCGCGTGCTCGCGTTGTAATGCAACGTAGATAGCATGATATACCCGGAGGGCAATCAGCCCCTTGCTGCTTCACTGCCGTGGTAACAGCATCAAATCAGACGACCATGGGTTTTCACGGAGGGCGTGGAAACTTTCCCTTGTGCCTCTCTTTTAATCAGTCCATCTCTCTTTTAACCTCGTCGGCCCATCTCATCTCCCTCTAAAGTGTCTCACTAACCTCTAAGGTGCTCAGTTCAATCTCTGCCACCAACTCTCCCTACTGTTGATTCTTGCTGTCTTCATATCATGCTAAAAGTACCAATGTATTCCTTTTTGGCAACAAAAACTCGTGGCCAGATACACTCTCCACGGCCATATATAGAAAAAATACAAGATAACATACGTCTCTCGTACTTTGGAGTAGAGACCATAAGTGGCCGTTCCTCCGGCATCAATTACACGAGAGACCTACGGGGAAGCAGATTTCACCAAACATATAGTTTGACTTGTCGACACCACTTCGCAACTACCTACAGGGGAGGACGCGTGAGAAGACTCCGGCTAAACCAAAAGATGGTTTCGCAGCTCACGAACGCATGCGACCTTGCTTTCCTACGTCCCTTATGGACCACCTCTCCATACGTGGAGCCGATCAAGATTTTACTTCTTCGATGACGTGACTTGTTGAATCAATACCATGCCAACTTCCAGCTCGAGACCACTGCTAAGGTGTGGAGGGAAGGCCTGAACTACGTTGGTTGGCTGCTATGTCTGACTACAGTCATCTCTTGCCGCAGCCGCATTATGTTCCCCACTATACGACGGCTAATCGTAAACGCCCCGCGCCGAATCCGACCCCAGCGAGTTATGTCGGATTGGAAACCAACGGGTTGGTACCTGCAGGTCATGTGCAAGTTGCCATCCCTACTACATTCGTATATAGGGAGCATCATTGACCGTATGGTTCCATTTGCCAAAGCAAAGCAACCAAATCTCGTTAGCATTAGATACCGTACCAAGCCAGAACCAACAAACAGTTCCTACATGAGGAATTCTTACCCCAAAGAAGGAACAAACGCAGAGACCCTACAAACAAACAAAGAACGCAAAGAGTTCACCAGTCGAAGACTGATAACCCTGTATGACCGACCCTAGACCATATACAGCACAGCCAGAAAGAACAACTAGAACATGACTAAGCAGCATCGGCTATTCTTCTAGGATTTGGTCCTGAACTTGGACTCGTCGATGGAGATACCCTCACGTTCAGCTCGTTCACCCCCGGACTCGTCCATGGTGCTGAGTCCTCCCTTCCTCCCCATCTCCTGGTACCCCTCAGTTCCCAGTTGCTCTTTCCGTGTCTGCCCACCACGGCTACGTCCTGCACCACCACCACGATTGAGAGAGAGAGAGAGAGAGATTCCAAGTACATGCGGCAAAAGTTTGTATGTTAATCATGTCATATGCTTTACGACGACAACTACTAGGCCTGCCTTTTCCCATACGACGACGACAACAACTGAGCCTTTTTCCATACTAATCGACCACCTGGATTCTTTTCTTTTCCCATATTAGTCGACTACATGGATTCTGATTCTTTATTTTCACGTAGATCATAATTTGTTATTTTCACGTACAATGTCATTGATTTGTAAAATTGATAGATAAGTCCGACAAACCCTCTTCTTTATCCCTTATAGGCGGGGTTCAATCATGTCATATGCTATCGCTAAATATATTTATATGTTAATAATAGAGATTTTGAAAAACTATGTTAATAATAGAAACTTAACATTGGAGATTTTGAAAATTTATTTGCTGATAACAGAAATTTTGAAAAACCCACATCTTTTACATTTCCGTAGTGTAATCCATAATACCACACACATGTTCTCTTGATCTTCCTGCTTCATAACATTCATATCATAAAACACATATTTATATATGTTTTACATATGAATCATTTTCATCGAGCGGCATTGTCAGTTAACCCAAGAATTTTTCATTCAAGAATAATGGGAAGAATATCATACACATCATTTTTTCTTAGGGAAGTATACCACCAGACCCTAAGAATTCCGACTAATCACGATTTGAGATTCACTACGGGGTAAAGGGACCATAGTACCGGACATATATCTATACACATGTAGCTACTTTGTTTATAGTCATGTTCCTTAAGTTGTGTCTGTTTAAGCTACCCACAATGCAATATGGGATGTATGCGGAGAGAGAGAGAGAGAGAGAGAGAGAGAGAGAGAGAGAGAGAGAGAGAGAGAGAGAGAGAGAGAGAGAGAGAGCAAAATTTAACAAAAAGGAGAAGTTGAATCAAGGACAGACAGATGATGGACCTTCAGCCAAGTGCTCTTGGGCTTCGAGGCTCTTGCCACCGGTGCCACCAGGAACAACCGTCTCTCCGCGCCTCGCCCTCTCATCCAGCTCCCGCCTTTCCTGCTCCGACGACATGATTTCTCCTCTTACTCTAACAACTTATGAACGCACCCACAAGTAACGTAGCCTTACCAAGAATAACAGCTAGAGGACAATAACCTTCACGTAGCGAAGCTCCTTAATATAGCGGAGAAGAACGTACATGCTGCCTCCTGCTTCGCCACGAAGAGGGAGGGACCCGGCGAGGTGTCTCCGCGCGGCAGCACTCGTGTCAAAAAGCCATGATTTTACCTGCTCTCAGTTATCCACGTTCACTCCCCCACCGTTTTCAAGATGGGTTTTGTCCATCAACTATTTTCTCTTCATTCGATTTACGTAAGATGAGCCTTTACTCCCTACCACATCACCAGCCTTGGTTCTCTTTCGGAGACAAGTTTCTATTACAAACGAACTGCCTATGTATCGTGGTCGCAACGAACTCACCGGTTCCCAATCTCTCTCTCTCTCTCGAGAGAGAGAGAGAGAGAGAGAAAGAGAGAGAGAGAGAAAGAAAAAGCCGCCGCCATGAAGTAACCAACAAATGGATGAGCTTCAGCCCAACTTGTTAAGGTGGCTAAACTGAGTGCATAATATGATTTTGTGTACATATGTTTGAAAACCGTTTCACCCAATGAATAGGGGAATATTATAAAATAGTAAAATTGAATAGGGTGAATATAATAAGGTAATTAAACGATAAAATCTAATCGACCATACCTGCAAGGGTATCGAATAAAACTATTTTGATTTGATTTTCAATTAAAAAGTTTACATTTTAGGGAAAATTATGTGAAAGGTTACTCAGCTTGACCTGTATATGTTCGGTTCAATTGTCGAACACGACACTTCTTTTTTCGGGATTATAAAGATGGGGTTAGGCAGACTCCGACCACATTACGTAAAATGTAAATCTCAAGGAAGGCCAACAATCTTGTGGTTGGTCCTTCAAATGCATATTTTGACCAACAGCTCCTAGCTTAGCAAGCAAGCAAGGCATGTAATTTCTTTCCTTTGGAATCCACCTGCGACAAAACTGGGGAAAGCTTCTCAAGACTTTCAAGCTTTCTTTATCCAACGGAACATATTTGCGTCCCTGCAGAGTGCTTGTGTATGCTCTTGATTGCCACTAAACTAACGCGAGCCTTCTCATTCGACCCTGTCCAAATAGTACAGATACTGACCTCCAACTCTCTTTTGCAAGCTGGCTCTGAAAAAGAGATGATCTGAGGTTTCAGTTTGAGATTTTATATATTACACGTACTCCCCTGGGCTAAATCCCATACTTTGAAGCCGATCTAGTGTTAAACGTTTATTATCTACAGCCATGAGAATAGTTAAAGCCGTCCTAGGGAAGTGTAGTTTGCACCTTATCAGTTTGGAGCCTGGAAACTTGGCCCAACTTCTCTTATCTCTTCCCAGGCTGTTGCTGATGTGAATTCCTTTCCACCATCCAGTGTAGCTCATCTTCTCTTGTATTAGACGTCTGTCATAAAATTCAAGTTATCTCTTCTGGTACCTGTGTAAACAGACACGCGAAAATTTTCACTCTGGGTTCTTTGGCCTGAAATGAACATTTTTCGTGTCTAAGTCGCTTTAGGGCGTGCCGGCTAGCTTACTCAAATTAGCGAAGTATTTTTGAAATATCTAACTTATGGGACGACTGTGGATAAGTGGGATCCCTTTTCGTTGTAAACCTTCTTGAACTGGTGCTCAAGGTCGGTTTAAACGCTTTAGAAAATATCGACTTTGAACAAGCATGGTCTTTTGAAAAGGGTATGAAAGTAGTTGATTGATTTGTATGCCTATTTGTAGATTTTATTTACGTAGGGTTGCACGTATCTAAGTCTTTCGATTTTATCTACTTAGGCGGGATATGTGTGCATCAAGTGGCCTAAGATTGGCGTGTTTGCACGGGGTATTCGGGGCTTCTTTGAATGCAAGTATGCGCAATATCTCGAGTTTAGCGGATATGCTATGCAACTCACACAACTTGAATGTAAAACCCGAAATTGAAAGACATAGCTGAAGGGAAATACCCAAATTTAATGCAACTCACACGACTTTGAATGTAAATTACGGAAGGGAAATTGCGGAAGGGAGATATAGATATAAGAGCGGAAAGGCTCAATGTGTGCGTGTGTGTTTGTGTATAAATTGAAAGACAACTCACACGACTTGAATTTAAAAGCCACCCGACTTAAATGTAAAGTGCGGAAATGGGAAATACGTATATATATATATATATATATATATATATGAGCCCGAAGGTCGTCAACGTGTACGTGTGTGTTTGTGTGTAAATGGAAAGACAACTCACACACACGACTGAAATTTAACTTTGCGGAACGGGAAAATATAGATATAAGAGCGGAAAGGCTCAGTGTGTGTTGTGTATAAATGTAAAGACAACTCACACGACTGAAAATTAACAACCCGAAATGTAAAGACGTACACAGCTGAACCGGGAAAACTCACGCAGCTGAAAGTATATAGATAGGACTATATCTTAGTGGTTGCTGAGGCCAAAAGGTGCGTGAGTGCTTGAGCAAGTGCTCGGGTGTCCCTTGGGTGCGAGTGTGGAATTGAAATGACAAACTCACACGACTTTTAAAGTAATAACCCGAATGAAATTGCAGCTTATATGACTCTTACTAGAGTCTTTGGAGTAAGAGCGAAAGCTCAATTGTGTATGTGGGTGCTTGGGGTACGAGATAAGAGCTAAGGCTCAAGTGCACGTGTGTGTCTCGTGTACGAGATAAGAGCTAAGGCTCAAGTGCACGTATGTGTCTCGTGTGTCAAGCATCAATATTACATCCTGGGGGCTCCATTAATACAACCCCGTATCCGAATTAAATTAAGTATGGAAGGAGTAATGTAAATACCGAATTTTAAACACTTACAAGTGATTCGGGCTTTTCTTCTCCTTGCTCACGCTCAGGCTTGTGTCCACCTTGGGCAGCCAAGAGGGGTCTCCCTAGGTGGGTTTGTGTGAGAGAGGTGGCTTTGAAGAGGCGCGTGGGCTTGGGGCTTAGGAGGTCCTAGGTTCGGCCAAGAGGGTAGGGTTACGGTCCTAAGGGGTCATGGCCTAAAGCAAGATCACGGCAACAAGGGTGGTTTACCTAAGGTCGGTCCTAGGGAAGATCACGGCCAAGAAGAGGTCATAGCCCTAAGTGGCAGGTCACGGTGCTAAGGTGAGGCAGGTCCTAGGGTAGGAAGGTTTAGCCAAGAGAGTGGGGTAGTCGGGGCATGCAAGCAGGTGTTGCAAGGTGCTGCGGACGACCAGGGCGTGCGAAAAGCGCAGGGCGCGGGATGGTGTGCTGGGGCGCGCTGAGGGCGCAGGGCACGCGGAAAGAGTGCGGGACTGCACGTTGGGGGCACGGGGCGAGCGGACAGAGCGCGGGGCACACGGCAGGCGTCCGGGGGACGCGGGTAGCGCGTTGTTGGCGCAGTAGGGGCGCGCAGTGCTCACGGCTGGCAGGGGACGTGAGGGTGGTTTGTTAGGGATAGTTTGAGTCGGTTGGGTTAGGTTAGGTTCAGTTAGGGTGAGTTAGGGTTCAATAAGGGTTCAGTTAGGGTTAGGTTGGTTCGAGTCTAGGCTAGGTTAGGGCTAGGTTTACCTCTTGGAGCTGGTCCTTCTTGGTTGAGCCCACTTCCATGCGTGGTTGCAACCTCCCTTGATCGAGCCCACTTTGGTTGCAGCCCACTTAGCCCACAAGGCTTGAATCCACACTCACCCTTGAGCCCACATGGCTAGGTTTATCACTCACACTCTCTCCTCCCCAAGCAAGTTCACGTGTGATTTTTGGGGACCCCCTCACTCCTATTTATAGGCAAATGAGGTGGGTCTTGGATATGGGTTTTGAATTTGGGTCTTGGAATCCAGATCCAATCCAAGCACTATTTGGATTTGGATCTCAGATATTTTAGATCCATATTTGACCCAAATCCAAACATTTATATGGAAATGGATTTGGATATTTTGGTCTAGATCCAATCCAATCCAAATACTATTTGGATCCAATCCAAATCCAAACACTATTTGGATATGGATCTGAATATATGGTCCAGATCCAATCCAAATTTTCTCTGCATTGTCCTTCTTGGCTTTTCGAGGTGGACGTTTTGTGTGGGCCCTAGCTTCATCAGCGCTCTGTCTTATGATGGGTTTTCCCCAGTTTTGTCGTCCGAACTCCATCTTGCCGTTCTAGACTCCGTTTTTGCTCAATTTCGCCATTTTTGGCTCAGGTTTATGCTGTTTGGGTGGATGTATTTGATTTGGCTTCTGGGTGTACCGAGCTTGCATTCTGCATCGGGCCTGGGCCTTCCTTTCGCCTTTTGACCCTGGCTTTTATCAGGCTAGGGTGCTGCTTTTGGGCTTCTACACCTGTTCCTGAGGCTGCTTTGGATTTGGCCATTTTCAGTTGCTTTATGGGTTGCTTCTTGATCAGGCGTCGTCTTCCATGCTCCACCTGTTTGTCTTTGGCTTTTTGGCAAAATGGGACTTGGCCCGAGTTTAAGGAATCCATATTAGATACGGGGTTTCAAAACAGAATTTACAACCTTTTGGAAGCTCCTAGGTTTTCGAAAATCTCAAATTTGGCCTTTTGGATTGATTTTCAAACCAAGTAAATGTTTTTGCAAAATCGTGAGATTTTGGGGTGTTTACAACCTGTTATAGTATGTGGCCATTCTCGGCTCAAGTAACGGCTGGACTGGCCATCCAGTCCGTTACCTGATAATAAGCTCAGATCTGGTAACAGACGGTCGTTACCAATCATTCGTTACAGCTCCCATATGAGGGAAGCCACAGGCGGATAAGCACGACGAATAGGGGAGCGCCTACCTTTATAGGCAGGCACATACATAACAGAAAAGATAGAGAAGACACTGAGAAACACAGAAAAATAATTAAAACATACACGGTATTCGTCTGTGCTAGCCCCTGTGTGGGAACCTCGTGTCCTCTCCCACATCATTCCGATGCATCTTGCAAGTCGTAGAGGCCATCACCGGTTCCCTACAACACCAAAGGAAAATCAGGTACACAGCAAAACCAATAGTGGTATCAGGGCCTCGTTCTCTGCAAGAGGAGTGAGAGAGTTAGCAAAAGAAAAAGGGGGAGAGACGAAACAAAAAAAAAATGGAAGAGAGAAGGTGACAGTCGGCAGAGGCGGCGAAGGCAAAACCCTGAGGCAAGCCGAAACAGGCACGGCGAAAAAGCCGAAGGTAAAACCCTGAGGCAGGCCAAAACAGATACGACTAAAAAGCCGAAAGCAAAGCCCAAAGGCAAAGACAGGCCGACAAAAGTCTAAAGGCAAAGGCAGGCAGGCAATAGCTCGAGGACAAAGGCAGGCCGACAATAGCCCGAAGGCAAAGGTAGGTAGGCAAAAGCCCGAAGACAAAAACAGGATGACAAAAGCCCAAAGAAAAAGGCAGGCCAGAAAAAGCCCGAAGCCAAAGTCAGGCCAGAAAAAACCCGAAGCCAAAAGTAGGCCGATAAGAGCCGAAGCAGGCTGACAAGAGAAGAAGCCAGGAACTCGCTGGCAACCGGCAACTGACGAATGGCCAGAGCATCCCCTCCGGCCTCCTCTCTCCGGCACCCTCCCTCTTTGTTTTTATCTCTCTCTCTCCCTGTCTAAAATTACAAATTCGCCTTGAGGGTTAAAATTATGATTTTAACCCCGATCAGTTGCGAAATTTACAAGAATACCAAATAGTGATTTTACAAGTTTGTCCTCATGATTTTACAAAATTATAAAAGAGGACAAATAGATAAAATTACAGATTTGTCCCTTGGTATCCTTTTAGGGGTTCAGAGGCGGAAAACCCCTTAGAAAATTTTTCAAAAGATTATCTACTACATATTCTGCATCACTTTAACATGTCTCTTGCTATGTGTGCCTTTATTTTTAGTTTCCTTTTAGACTGCTTGATTGTTATTTTTGTCAAATACTTAAAAATGAGTTCTAGGATATGTGTGTCCGAACTAACAAAAACAGAAAAATTAAACGGTCTGAACTTCTAGACATGGAAGAGAAGAATTTTGTTGACTCTAACACTAGAAGGTGTAGAGTATGTTTTAAAGGAAATAGTGTGTCCTCCACCGCCAGATATAAGTCAGCAATAATTAGAAATGTATAAAACATTTCTAAAGGATGATACCATAGCAAGAAAATCATGTTAACCTACATGGAGGATGATCTGATTAGGGTCTTTGAAGAATATGAGACCACAAAAGAGTTGTTTGGCTCACTAACAGCTAAGTATGATACAACTGCTAAATTACATGTACAGTTGCTACTACAGAAATACAACTTTTTCAAAATGAAAGAAGGAGAAAATGTAGTAGCGCATGTAAATCACATGCTAGTGATGGCTAGAGACTTAGCCGTAGCAAAATCAGTCATCCCCGAATCGATGCAGATATCAACCATAATGAATAGTCTATCTCCATCATAGAACATGGTCACCACTGCCCTAAGATTAGGGCCTGAAATCAACCTTTCTGAGTTGCCCCTAAAACTAGCAATTGAGGAAGAACATATGCTCAAAAACAAAAAGGAGAAAATGCTAGTGGTCCAAGATGAGTTAGCGTCTAGCTCCAAATTTAACTAGAAAAAGAAATCAAATAAGAAGTTTGATAATAATAACAGGAAAGGCGGTCAAAGTTTTAAGAAATCGTAGGAAGTCGCTTCTCGGATAAAGTGTTTCAACTGTAGAAAGATGGGACACTACAAAAGGGATTGCTGCAACAAGAAAGGTGAAGGAAACAACCCACAGTGCGGACAGTCAGAGAAGCAGGATATAATCTACGTGATTTTAGAATACCTATACCTGAACCGCTTAGTAACAGGTTGGTGGATAGACTCAAGAGCTACAAGACACATCTTGAATACCAAGGAAGGGGCAATGGACCTAAAGGAATATCAACTTGGAGAACATCGTGTGTATATGGAAAATAGTACTTTCTCAGATGTTCTAGGTATTGGATCCTTTCGAATACTTGTACAAGGCAAACCAATTGTACTGACCGATGTATTAATTGTGTCATCTATAAGGCGCAATCTGGTCTCGGTCCCTGCCTTAGTTAAGAAGGGTTTTGAAGTTAGGTTTATACCTAACAAGGTAACTGTGAGCAAACATAGGAGAATCTTGTTCTTAAGAGAATTTGATGTAGAACAAGGACTATTCAAGTTAACAGATAATGAAAGTCATTCATCTTCTGCTTATATTGAGAGTGCCTTTTCTGTTGATATAAATATGTAGCATAAATGCCTAGGACATATAAGTATGGAAAAGTTGAGAAAATTATCCAACTTTGACTTATTGCCCGGATTTGAGGAAAAGGCTTTCAATAAGTATAAAGCTTCTATACAAGAAAAGTCTTTCTCAAGGAAACAACAAGGGCAACAACCCTGTTAGAAATTATTCACACAGATTTATGTGGACCTTTTAGAGTAAAAACACATCAGAAAAAGGGTTATTTTATAACCTTTATCGACGATTACTCTAGATATATGTATTTATATATGTTGGCACATAAATCGGAGGTACTTGAGGCATTTAAAGAATATAAGCAAGAAGTGGAAAATCAATTAGGGCATTTGATGAAAGTCTTGAGATCAGACAGAGGAGGTGAATATACCTCGGCAGAATTCTTGGAATTTTGCAAAGACTTTGGTATTGCTAAACAAAATACAATGCCCAGAACACCTTAGCAAAATGGTGTAGCTGAAAGATACAACAAAACCTTCCTAAACATGATAAGGTCTATGTTGATTGATGCTTCTCTTCCAAGGGTATTTTGGGGAGAAGTAGTAAGTGCAGCTGTTTACGTACTCAATAGAGTACCGTGTAAAGTTGTATTCACTACACTATATAAGATATGGTTTGGAAGAAAACCAAACCTAGGTCATCTAAGGAGGTGGAGATCAATTGCACATGTCAAGATCCTTGATCAGTCTAGAGATAAGCTAGATAACAGGTCCTTGAGATGTATATTCATTGGATATCCAAAAGGTTCAAAAGGATATCAATTTTATCATAAGGACCACAAACTCATTGAAAGCAGAGATGTTGAATTTTTAGAGGATACTAAGAATGACATCTTGAAGAACAATGAGGAATGTGTTGATGATTTGGTAGATCTAAACTAATCATCTTTTGAGCCCATAGAAGATCTTCCTAAAACTAACGATACCTTAAGTGGATATAAGAGACCAAGAGCCACTCCGTCCTACTTAAAGGATTATCACACTTATCTTGCGGAAGAAATGTGTAATTCGATAGATTTGGATGAGTTGACTGATAACTTGACTTATCAGCAAGCAATGAACTCATCAGAAGCAACAAACTGGGAAAAAGCCATGGATGAGGAAATTGAATCTATTTAGAAAAACCAAGTCTGGGAATTGACTGATTTGCCAAAATGAAGAAAGGCTATAGGTTGTAAATAGGTTTTGAAAAAGAAATACAAGGTCGATGGTACAATCGACAAGTTTAAAGCGAGGTTGGTTGCAAAGAGTTTTTCGCAAAAAGAGGGGATAGATTATGTTGAGACATATTCTCAGTTGCAAAATTTGCAACCATACAAATAATCCTGGCAATATCTGCATACTATGATTTAGATTTACATCAATTATATGTAAAGACAATCTTTATAAATGGAGATTTAGAAGAAATCATATACATGCAGCAGCCTAAAGGATTTGTGGTTGAAGGTCAAGAAGATAAAGTATATAGGTTGAAAAAATCCCTATATGGCCTGAAACAGTCACCTCGCCAATGGTATTTGACTTTTAAAAATGCCATTATAGAACTTGGGTTTGTGGCTAACAAACTTGATCACTGTGTATATGTTTGGAATAGTGGGAGCCACTTTGTCATCTTGTCATTGTATATAGATGACATATTGTTGACTGGAAACGACAATGAGATGATTGTCAAAACTAAGTCATGGTTGAACTCCAAGTTTGAAATGAAGGATATGGAGGAAGCATCCTATATCCTAGGTATAAAGATCTCTCGAGATAGAGGATCTAGACTCCTATGCCTGAGTCAGGAGAGAGAGATTGACTATATCCTCAAGAAGTTCAAAATGGGTGACTGCAAGTCTGTAGATACACCTATTGCAAAAGGGGTGAAATTGTGTAAGGCTGATTGTCCTAATGAAGGAGACGATAAGCCTAATGTTTCTTATGCATAAGTTGTTGGTAGCTTGATGTATGCTATGTTGTGTAGAAGACCTGACATCAGCTTTGCTGTTGGTCTTTTAAGTAGATATCAAAGTAATCCTGGTTGGCAATACTAGATAGTTGTGAAAAGGATTCTAAGATATCTTAAAGGAACTAAGGACTTGAAACTGTATTTTCAAGTAGATGAACTGAAAGTGGTAGGATACTCAGATGCTGACTTTGCTGGGAGCAAAGATGACAACAAATCAACCTCGGGACAAATATTCTTATTTGGAGGTGGTGTTGTTTCTTGAGCATGCAAGAAACAGGGTGGTGTAGCATTGTATACAGAGGAAGGTGAGTATGTTCCTTGCTGTATGGTTGCAACAAGTGTTGTCTGGATAAGTCACTTTATACGAGATTTGAAGCTGGAGATAACAGACAAGCCAGTGGTTATCTATTGTGATAATAATGGATCAATTACTCTTATTAAGAGTGGAGCAGATTGCTCGAAAAGCAAGCATATAATTGTAAAATACCACTATGTTCATGATATGGTTATGAGAAAGGAAATATCCATGTCATACATGCCAACGGAAGATATGTTGGTAGACCCCTTAACAAAAGACATAACAGAGGAACTCTTCTCAAAACATGTTAGAAACATGGGTTTGAGATATGTTTGATTGTTGTATAGGTAAATAACCATACAACGGATATACATTGTTGTATAGGTAAATAACCATACAACGAATGATTTGTTGTGTAGGGAAATAACCACACAACAGGTTCTGATTGCAATAGTAATCAGGAATCGACATAACTAGGGAAAACCCCTAAAAAGTGGGAGGAAAACCAGTATGTCGTTACACTTGGCTCGAATAGTCAAGTGGGAGATGTTACAGTATGTGGCCATTCTCGGCTTAGGTAACGGCTAGACTGGCGATCCAGTTCGTTACCTAGGAATAGGCCCAGATCTGGTAACGGTCATTCATTACAGCTCCCAAACGAAGGAAGCCGGAGGCGGGTAAGCACGATGAATGGGAGAGCGCCTGCCTATAAAGGCAGGAACATACAGAACAAAAAAGATAGAGAAGACACTGAGAAACAGAGAAAAACAATGAAAACATACACGGTATTCACCTGTGCTAGCCCCTATGTGGGAACCTCGTGTCCTCACCCACATCATTCCGCTGCATCTTTAGAAGTCTGCAAGTCGCAGAGGCCATCACCAGTTTCCTGCAACACCAAAGGAAAATCAGGTACACTGCAAAACCAACAATACCTGTTGTGTAAACTATAGAATGTAATTAAGCATGGTACGACTTACAAGCACTTCATAAACAGAAACCTTCTCAAGTGACTTGTAGCCTTCTATGCCGATGTTCCTTGATTTGAATCTCACTATTAGCCCACCCATTACCGGCGGATCATACCGAGAGTCCACGCTTCGCCTGCCTCCTTCTGCCATAGCGCTTTTTTCTTAATGGCCTTTGGCATCCACCTCAACCTCTCTCTCACGACATAAAAGTAAAACAAGGCTTGATGTGTAAGTAGTTGGTCTGCAATACCAGTGACAAAGCATCATGCTCTTTTTAGCTATTTCCAACAGCTTTTGACACTAGGGCTCTATTGATATGTATAAGTCTTCGGATTTCAAGACCACTCATGCTTCGATTTGTTTATTGAAATGATGGTCAACAGCCAAACTAGGATCTATGCAGGGACAGAGTGGTCGCCTTTCTTTGGTTAGAAGAAGGAATAGGTTGGAATGGTTGGTATACACGGTTTCTCACAGACGTCTTTCTCTAGAAAGATTTCTATGTTTATTTTCTATACTTTTGATAGTATTTATAGAGAGTGATCACAACTTCATCCTCCTGGTTTTCTCATCTGAGGTTTCTGTTACAAGCTGTTTTTCATCTTTTGTAATGTATATGTTTAATCTTTTATATATTTTTTGTATGTAACATTTTTCTTTGATTTAAAGCCGAGAATGGTCATATACAACATTACATCTCCCACTTAGCCATTCGAGCGAAGTATCTGAAATATTGGTTTTGCTTGTCACTTTTATAAGATTTTTCAAGTTATATCATGTATGATTGTTATTTCAATCATCACTTGTTGTATGGTTTCTTACTTAGACAACATTCAAAACATATCTTAAGCTTATATTTGTAAAATGCTTTAGAAAAGATCTTCTTGTACCTTTTATCAACGGGTCTGCCAACGTATCATTACTTGGTATATATAAGATGAATATTTCCTTTCTCATGAACATAGTGGTATTTAACCATTATATGCTTGTTTTTTGAGTTGTTAGCTCTACTCTTAATTAGAGTAATTACTGCATTGTTGTCACAATAAATGACAATCGACTCATTGCTTATATCCAGCTTCAAATCACATATGAAGCAGCTTATTCAAATGACACTAGTTGCAACTATACAATAAGCCATATACTCAGCTTTCTATGTATGCAATGCTACACGTTTTTTGCAAGCCAAAGAAACAACTTCACCTTTACATAAGAATATTTGACCCGAGGTTGATTTGTTGTCATCCTTGGTACCAACAAAGTAAGCATATGAGTATCCTACCACTTTTAGTTAAACGGCTTGAAAACATAGTTTCAAGTCTTTTGTTCCCTTAAGATATCTTAGAATCCTTTTTACAACTATCCAATATTGTCATCAAGGATTACTTTGATATCTACTTATAAGACCAACAACAAAGCTAATATCAAGACTTTTACATAACATAGCATACATCAAGCTAACAACAGCTTGTGTATAAGAAACATTAAGCTTATCGTCTCTCTTATAGGGATAATCAACCTTACTTAATTTGACCTATTTTGCAATGGGTGTAGATGCAAACTTCCATTTATCCATAGCAATATCTCTCTCTTGACTTAAGCATAAAAGTTTAGATTCTCTGGTCTTGACAATCATCTCATTGTCATTCTTAGTCAATAATATGTCATCTACATATAATGATAAGATGATAAAGTGGCTCCCACTATTCCAAACATAGACACAATTGTCAATTTCATTAGCCACAAACCCAAGTTCAATAATGACATTTTGAAAAGTCAAATACCATTAATGAAGTGTATGTTTAAGGCCATATAGGGATTTTTCAACCTATATACTTTATCTCTTCGCCTTCAACTTTATCCTTCATGCTGATACATATATATATGATTTAATCTAAATCTCTATGTAGAAAAATCCAAATTATAATATGTTGATATTGTCAAGATTATTCTTATTGATGTAAATTTCACAATAGAGGAATATGTCTCAACATAATTTATCTCCTTCTTTTACAAGTATCCCTTTACAATGAGCCTCACCTTAAACTTGTCGATTGATCTATCGACTTTATATTTCGTTTTGAGAACTCATTTGCAGCCTATGGCTTTTTAGTCAACTCGTAGACTTGGTTTTTTCAATAAATTCAATTTCCTCATCAATAGCTTTCTCCCAATATGTTGATTCAGATGAGTCAATAGCTTGATTATATATCAAGTTATCAGTTAGCTCATCTGAATTACACACTTTTTGTTCAAGGTAAGTATGATAACCCTTTAAGTATAACAATATGACCGTAAGTATTTTATGTCCACTTAAAGTTTCGGTTCGATCAAGAAGATTTTTTATGAGTTTGAATGATGATTGATCTATATATATTAGATTGTCAACATACTCATCATTATTTTCAATGATGTCATTCTTAGTATCATCTAAGAATTGAATATATGTGCTCTCTATCAGCCCATGGTCCTTATGATAAAATCGATATCATTTAAGATATCCAATGAATATATGTTTTAAAGACCTACTGTCTAGCTTGTTTTTTCCAAACACATCTTATATGGTATAGAGAATATAGCTTTATAAGGTACTATGTTAAGTATATAGACAGTTGTACTTACTACTTCTCTCCAAAATATCTTTGATAGAGACATCTATTAACATGAACCTTGTCATATTTAGTAAGGTTTTTCTATATCTTTCTGCTACACCATTCTGTTGAGGTATAGTAGGCATTATATTTTGCTTAGCAATACAAAAGTCTTTATAGAATTCTAAAAATTTTGTACAGGTATACTCATCACCTCTATCTGATCTCAAGATTTTTATTACATGCCCCAATTGATTCTCAACTTCTTCCTCATATTCTTTGAATGCTTTAAGTATCTCAGATTTATGTATTAAGGTATATATATATATATATATATATATATATATATATATATATATATGTATGTATGTATATCTCGAGTAGTTATCAATAAAGGTTATGAAATAACGTTTCCTTGATGTGATCTTACTCTAAAAGGTCAACATAAATCAATGTGAATAATTTCTAATAGGATTGTTACCCTTGTTATTTCTTTAGAAAATATCTTTCTTGTCATTTTTTCTTTTATATAGGCTTCACATTTACCAAAAGTGTTTTTCTAAAATTCTTACAATAAGTCAAAGTCAGATAACTTTCTCAACTTTTCCACACTTATATGCCCTAATCATATATGCCATACATTCACATCAACATTAAGGGCATGGTCGATATAAGCAAAAGATCCTTCTCTTTCATTTAATTTGAATAAACTTTATTTATCATTGAATAATCTTAATAAGGCTATCCTTCCATGCTTCTTTATGGTTTACCTTGTCATGGACAAAGTTGACTTCAAAACCTTTCTTAACCAAGGGAGAGACTGAGAGCAAATTGTGTCTTATATTTGACACAATTAGTGTATCTGTTAGAATAACCAGTGTGCCTTCTACATAAATCCTAAAGGACCCCACACTAAGGATATCTGAAAAAATGTTATTTCTCTTATATAACTTATGTTTCTCTAATTTATATTTCTTTAGGTCAATCATACCTTCTTTGCTCTTTGAGATATGTTTTGTTCCTCCAAAGTCAATCCACCAACCAAATATTGGGCGATCCATGTATAGATATTTTGAAATCTCGTAGATTATATCATGCTTTTCCGATTGACTGCGTTGTTGGTTGTTTGCATCGCTAGTTTTCTTGTTGCGATAATTTCTTTTATAGTGTCTCATTTTTACACAGTTAAAGCACTTGACCCGAGAAGCGCTTTCGTGTGATTTTTTAAAAGTTTGACTATCTTTCTTGTTATTCTTGTCAAACCTTTTTTTGATTTATTCTTTTTTGGTTTGGTCTAGAGTTTATTTCAATATCCTCTTAAACTACTAGCAATGTATCCTTTTTATTTTTATTTATGTGCTCTTTTTCAATTGCTAGTTTGAGGGGTAACTCAGAAATGTTTGTTTCTCCTCCTAATGCCAAGGTTGTGTCAACCTTATTTCATGAAGGGGGAAGACTATTTAGGATAGTTGATATTTGCATAGCCTTAAAGATGACCAACTTTGTTACAGCTAAGTCTCTTGTCATTATCAACATTTGGTTTATATGTTCTACTACATTGTCTTCTTCTTTCATTTTATAGGAGTTGTATTTTTGTATTAACAACTAAACATATAGTTTAAATATAGTATCGTATTTAATTGTTATTGAATCAAACAACTCTTTTGTAGTCTCATATTTTTCACGTACCCTAATTAGGTCATCCTCCATATAGGTTAACATTATAGTTTTGGCTATGGTATTATCTCTAAGGAACATTTTGTACGCTTTCTTTTCTTCTTCTGCTACAGTTGAAGTAGGTGGTGGAATTGTATCATTTAAAACATATTTTACACCTTCAAGTGTAAGTTTTAAAGGGATACGTCTTTTCATACATGGAAATTTAAACCATTCAATTTTTTTGTTTTTGCCAACTCCGATACATAAATCCTGAAATTCATTTTAATTTTGTTTGGCAAAAAATAATAATAGAACAATGTAAAAAGAAATAACCAACCACTTATGTTAGTAGACTATAGTAGTTTGCAACAATATATACGTACTTTTTTGAAAAAACCTATGAGTATTTTTCAGTTGATACTTAGATATCAATTGAAAAAACTCTCAACTTAATTATGCTATTTTAGAACTAGCCAAGGGATGAAACTATATTTTTTTTCTTTATTTCGTACCATCATAATTTTAAAAACACCTCATGGGCAAACCAGAAATTTTACCTTTCTGTCCTGTTTTGAAATATTTTAAAAATGACTTGGGATAAAATAGTAAAATGATACCAAGTTTTCTTATAAAATTTGTGATAAATAGGGGTAGAACCATAATTGTGCCCCTTAGCCAATTTTGTGATTTTTCTAAAAGATAGGGGTAGTACTATCTTTTTACACCATGGTAGAATTGTGAAATTTCGTTCATCCCGAGGCAATCGGATAATTTCACATGTTGGTTTTTCGTAATTTTCAAAAACTACCAAAGGACAGTTTTATTTTTTCATTTGTTAAGGGCAAAACTATCTTTTTACTTAAAAATATTTTGACTTTTTGTAATTTTGTCTAGTGGCAAATTTGAAAAATTAAAAAATGCTAGGGGCACGCTGATTCACCACCCGTGGTTTTGGAAAATCTGATGGGCAGTTTTGAGAACTCTCGAGAAGAGGAAGATAGAGAAAAGAGGGAGGGAAAGAGAGAGCAGAGAGAATCATGAGAACAAAAAAAGAGAGAGGCGATGAGGGAGAGAGAGGAGAGGATACAATAGGAGAGGGAGAGAGAAATACGGAGAGAGAGAGGGAGAGGAGAAAGAGGACATCACTCCATCAGTCTGCATTGACCTCGTCTCTCCACCTTCACGCTTCCTTCGTTTTTGGGCATTTTTGGCTCTCTGCTCTTCTGGCCTCTCACCCTTTGAGGGTTCTTCTGGCCCTCTGTTCTTCTAGCCTCTCGCGCCTTTTGGGTGTTTTTGTGGCTCTCTCCTCTTGTTGTGTATTATACTTTTTTGTTTGATATTCTTAACCATTTTACATGTTTTAGATGAACCAGGTCCTCATACTATTGTTAGATATTGTTGTGCTTCAGTTCGTTTGCTTGAAACGATGGTCTGCAGTGGAATTGGGATCTGTGCAGGGACAAGGTGGTCGCCTTTCTTTGGCCGAAAGAAGGAATAGGTTGGAATAATATACACGGTTTTTCGCATACCACTTTTCGAAGAAGATTTTTGTGTTTATATTTTATACTTTTCGATCATCTTCTCTACAATATTTATAGAGAGTGATCACGGCTTCATCCTCTTGATTTTCTCATTTTAATATTTTATATATTTTTTATATGTAACGTTTTTCTCATATTTAGAGTCGACAATAGTCATATACATGGTTACGCACCCTCCCCTCTTGGAGTGCAGACTACGTCCCATTTCACCAGGCGAATGGAGCCAACGTGCCACTCCATAAGAAGCTTCTCATGATTCCTTCCATTCTCCAAACAGTGCCTGAGGAAGTTTGAAGGCAAAGCATCCAATGAATTGGAATTAGCTACACTCCATGTTTCCAAACACATCTGGAATTTTTGCTCAAGTGGTTGGCAGTAGCATCGTTTGACCTTTCCCATGAATATAGGCATGCCCAGATATCTAAATGGTGCTCCACCCATCCTGTTATTTGAGCCACCCACCTACTTCGACCTTGGGACATAGCAAAAGGTAGAATATAGATTTCTCCTTCTTCACTTTAAGCCCCGATCTCTTCTCAACTTCTAGGAATCGATTGCTTTTTGTCATGGATAAAGAAAAGAGCGTCATTTGCAATGACTCCAATGAATTTGCCTTACACTCGACCAAGTGAATTCCTTTCTCTTCACCCAATTGTAGTTGTCAAGAGAGCCTTTCCATCACGAACAAAATTAGGTATCATGATGTCGGATCTCCTTGCCATATTCCTCTTGTGTTGGAGAAGATACCTCCGCTTTGTTGGCGATTGAAGAATACCTTGCAAGTCCGAAGGATGCTGATGCTCGCCTGATCTCTGTACCTCTTAGTTTCTATAGAGATGTGAATCACACAGCAGTGAAGGGGATGAACATGAGGTTTCCTCACAGGGGCTTGCTCAGACAAAGTCTATCTCTGTATTTTTTCGGTATTTTCTCTTTGTATATCACTACACCCCCTTTTTTGTCTCTGTGTGTACCTGCAGTCGCTCCCCATTGTCTGAGCTTATCCACTTGCGGCTTCCCTCGTTTGGGAGCTTTAACGGGCGGCCATTACCGGAAAATCCGGCAACAACTGTCCATTACATGATTTGGCCTGATCCTCAGGTAATGGCTGGATGGCCAGTCCAACCGTTACCCGAGCCGAGAATGGCCACCATTTTGTAACATCTCCAACTTGGCCATTCGAGCCAAGTGTATCGACATACTAGTTTTTCCTCCCACTTTTCAGGGGTTTTCCCTTGTTATGTCGATTCCTGATTACTATTGTAACCAGAACCTCTTGTGTGGTTATTTTCCTACACAACAAATCATCTGGGGTATGGTTATTTACCTATACAACAATTGTATATATGTTGTATGGTTGTTTACCTATACAACAAATCAAACATATCTCAAACCCATGTTTCCAACATGTTTTGAGAAGAGTTATTCCATTATGCCTTTTGTTAAGGGGTCCCCCAACATGTCTACCGTTGGCATGTATGAGATGGATATTTCCTTTCTCATAACCATATCCTGAACATAGTGGTATTTTACCATGATATGCTTGCTTTTCGAGCAATTTGCTCCACTCTTAATAAGAGTAATTGCTGCATTATTTTCGCAATAGATAACCATAGGCTCATCTGTTATCTCCAACTTCAAATCTCGTATGAAGCGGCTTATCCAGACAGCACTTGTTGCAGCCATACAACAAGCAACATACTCAGCTTCTTGTGTATGTGTAGACGCAGAAAATTTCCGCTTCCTAGTTCTTAGGCCTGAAGCGAACCTTTTCGTGTGCCTAAGTCCTATTTAAACAAACAGGGTGTGCCAGCTAGCTTACTTAAGCTAGCGAAGATATATTTTAAACCTGACTTCTAACGTGGCGACTGTGAGCAAGCAAGCTCTTGTCGTCACAGACCTTCTTGCACCGATGTGCAAGGGTCAGTCTGTATGCTTTTAAAATCGAGTTTTTGAGTGTAAGAACCTATGAAAGCGGTTTGAGGTGTTTGATTCGGGTATTTTTGGTATGATTTTTAGATTTCAGATCACGTGGATTTGCACGTTCCTAAGTCTTTCTTTTTATCCCTTTTCGGGCCACCTAGGTGTGTATTATGAACACTCCACTAAAATGTGGCGATTTTGAGCGGGAGTATGGGGTTTGCTTTGATGCAATATGCATCCTAACTCGTGGTATGGCTTATATGCAATGCAAACTCACGCAACTCCAAAGGGAAAACCCGAATTTAAAAGACAATGCCGAAGGGAAATGACTTGAAATGGAAATTGCCGAAGGGAAATGACTTGTAAATGTAAATGCCGAAGGGAAATTGCAAAAGGGAAATACGGCTATATCTTAAGAGCGGAAAGGCTCAATTGTGCAAGTGTGTGCCGTGTATATATTGAAAGACTACGCACACTGCTGAACCTTAAAACCCAAATTGAAAAGACATAACCAAAAGGGAAATACATATATAGTATATATGAGCCCTTACTTGGGTCTTGCAAATAAGAGCGAAGGCTCAATGTGGGTGCGTGTGAAAATGTAAAGACAACACACACGACTTCAAATGAAACCCAAATATAAATTGCAATATGGCCTTAACTAAGGTCTTGGGAATAAGAGCGAAAGCTCAATGTGTGTGAGTGCTAGAATTGAAGTACTACGCACACAACATGAAATTAAACCCAAATATAAATTGCAATATGGCCTTAACTAAGGTCTTGGGAATAAGAGTGAAAGCTCAATGTGTGTGAGTGCTAGAATTGAAGTACTACGCACACAACATGAAATTAAACCCAAGGATAGTATAACACGGCCCTTACTTGGGTCTTGCAAATAAGAGCGGAAGCTCAATGTGTGTGAGTGCGAGAATTTAAAGACAACACACCCAACTCAAGCAAAACCCTACGCAACTTAAAGTATATACATAAACTTATATTTAAAGGGTTGATTAGGCCCGTGTGTGTTCAAAATCATGCACAACTAAGAGCAAGGTAGGCTTAAGTGCACGTGTGTGTGGGTGTGCTAAGCCACGTTATTACAAGTGGGGGGAGACAATGCTCCGTTATTACATCCCCATATCAAATTTAATTTAATTTAAGCAAGTCTACAACTAAGGACCGAGTTAAGCACTTACTTATAGCTGGTCCGAAGGTGACTTGCTTGAGCGCAGGCTTGGCTTCGCCTTAGGCTGCAAGAGGGAGCTCCTCGGGATGGCACGGCAAGGGGAGGTGCTGGCCGGGTGACTTGGGTGCGCGGGAGTGGTGGCGCCTTGGGGACCTAAAGGGAAGTCTAAGGAAGAAGGAGTAAGGCTGGCCGGGTAGGATAGCTAGGGAATGTCAAGGATGAAAAGGGAGCTAGCTAGGGTGTTGTGGAAGGTGGGATTAATGGGTGACTAAGAGTGTAGGGGGCAGGTCCTAGGGGATAAGGTAGGGTGCCGGGTATCACTAGGGGAAGAGATAAAGGATCGGGTGGTGGAAGGGGTAAGGTCTGGCCGAATGGGTAAGGGTGGCGGGTGGTTGTGATGGAGAGGTGGAGTGGTGGTATGGGCGGTTGAGAGTGGAGGGGGAGTGAAGAGGAGATGAAGTTGGGTTGAGATACTAACCGGATGGTAAGGAGTTGGTGTCCAAGGAAGAAGGGCAGCCGGGTGATTTGAGTGGATGGAGTTCGGCCGGATGGAAGTGGTAGCGTGGAATGGAGCAGGCCGGATGGAAGTGGTGGCGTGAGGTGGAGCTTGGCCGAGAGTGGTGGTGGTGCAGGTGGAGGAAGGGCAAGGTGGAAGTTCGGCTGGGAAGTGATTGGCCAAGATCGGCTGGCCCAAGATCGAAGAAGCTAAAAAACCCGCCCACTAGGGGGGGTTTATATAGCTTTTTGAAGGGCGGTTGGGGCTGGTATTTGGAGGGTGGTAAGGTGGTTTAGGTGGTGGTGGTGTGGTGATAAGGTGGGCTGGTTTTGAGGAGGGACCAGATATTTTACTTTAAGGGGTTTTAGGGATATGGTGTGCTAGGTTTAGGTGGGGTGGTTTAGGGGTTTAGGGCTTAGCTAGGTGGGTTGGTTTTGGGGTGAGGTTTAGTGAGGTGGGTTAGGTGGTTAGGCTAGGATTAGGTTAGGTTTAAGGAAATTAGGCTATGTTTAGGGAAGGATTAGGGAAGTGGGTTAGGTGATTAGGTTGGGATTAGGCCGGGATTAGGGAAGTGTGTTAGGTGATTAGGTTGGGATTAGGCCGGGATTAGGGAAGTGGGTTAGGTGATTAGGCTAGGTTTAGGCCGGGATTAGGGTAAAAGGCTAGGATTAGGGGTTTTGGCTTAGGATTGGGTTAGGAAGCTCCCTTTGCATAACCCATAGACCTTGTTGCATCATGTTGGTGCAACCCTAGGTTAGGTTTTGGCTAATACAAGCTTAAAACCATACTAATTAGGCTAACCCTCATGATTAACCCCAAACTTAACACACAAGTCAAGCTTAATTACAATTACCCTCAAATCTTATCCTCCCCATTCTCTCTCATACCCATAATCCCATGTGAATTTCAAGTGGGCCCTACCTCCATTTATGAGAAGGTGATGTGGGCCATGGATGTGGATATTGGATTGGATCACTGGATCCAAATCCAAATCCAAATCCACACATAGGTTTGGATTGGGATCTGGATATATATGGTCCAGATCCAATCCAAACTGAATTCTGACTCCTTCAGGCTGTGTTCGAAATGAACGATTTGTGCGGGGTCTGACAGCATCAGTACTCCGTCTGCGTTGGGTCTTCTCCAACATGGTCGTCCGTTTCTGTTTTCACCTTCCGGAGATGATTTCAAGTGATTTTTGCTGATAACAGGGTCTTGGATGTTCGAGATCCTGGGAGTGGATTCAACGCGAGAGTTGTTGTGCTGGGCTCGACATGTGCTCCGGTTTCGGGCTCTCTTGGGCTCTTCTGGTTCTGCTTTGATCAGGCCAAGCCGCTTCGTGGGGTTTCAAAACATATTTTAAAGCTTTCAAAACTATATTACGCATTTTTAAAACATATAAAGTTTAAAACATATGTACAGGGTTGCCTGGAAGGCTCCTGGGTTTTCAGACTCAAAATGGCCCTTTGGGGCTGCTTTTACAAAACCAGGTTGTTTTGAGAAGTTCGTGGGATTTCGGGGTGTTTACAGTATGCAACGCTACACAACCCTGTTTCTTGCATGCCCAAGAAACTACACCACCTCCAAATAAAAATATTTGTCCTGAGGTAGATTTGCTATCATCTTTGCTCCCAACAAAGTCAGCATCTGAGTATCCTACCACTTTCAGTTCATTTGCTTCAAAACATAGTTTCAAGTCCCTTGTTCCTTTTAGATATATTAGAATCCTTTTCACAGCAACCCAATGCTACCAACCAGGATTACTTTGATATCTACTGACAAGACCAACAGCAAAGCTGATATCAGGCCTTGTACACAACATAGCATACATCAAGCTGCCAACAGCTTGTGCATATTTAGAAATAGACTTTGGATGGGAAATTCCCTTTATTTGGGCACGTTTTCCTTTTGGAAGGAGAAGAGAAGAGGGGAGGACTTATCCCAAGCTTACACTCGATCCATTCCAGATCAGCCTATTTAGAAATAGCACGTACTACTTGCAAGTATCTTGCTATATTGAACTAGGCCTTTCTTTGTAAGAAGAAGGATTTTGAAATGTAACCACGATTTTGAAGACTCCACTCTTTCACAAGTGCGAATTCTCTCACTCAGGGTCACACGATTTGCCTTTGCACCTTATTTTTAGGTCTCAGGGCAGCTATCCCTAAAATTTTCGAAAATGGGGAATTTACTACGAATCCTACACATAATACTTCTTTAAGTATTGAATATTGATAGGATCTGCTAAATTCCTACCTTCTACATCGATCAACCAATATGAGTTGTTCCATCCCACTTGGGGCGCCACTTTCCAAGGGGATGTGGGCCACGATAATGGATGATTTTCAAAACTAGATCCCCCACTTCAAAGTGGTGAGGTCTCATGTGTTTGCCATAGTGTCGGGCTATCCTTTGTCGGTATGCACGAGCATGATCCATAGCAAGGAGTCGCCTCTCATCTAGCAAATCTAGTTCGGCCATCCTAACATGCTGAAGCGTCTCTAGGGGGAGGTCGAGTGCTATTGATGTATGGAATGAATGTAGTTGAGTATGAATGGGAAGAATGGCGTTTGTGCCATAGACCAATTCGAATGGTGTGGCATTCGTGGGAGTTCGGATAGAAGTTTTATAAGCCCATAAGGCTTCATCCAGCTTCTCGTGCCACGTCCTACCCTTCTCTAAGGTTTTCTCAATTATACTAATGAGAGTCTTGTTTGTGGCTTCGGCTTCGCCGTTGCCTTGAGGGTAGTAGGGCGAGGAGAAGTGGTGAGTTATGCCATACGTGTTGCACAACTTAACCATCTGCTCGTTCTTGAATGGGGTGCCATTATCAGACACTAGGTCTCGTGGAACCCCAAATCGAGCCAGGATATTCCTCCTAATGAAAGCCACCACATGTTGCCCCAGCACGTTTTTTAGGGAAATGGCTTCCACCCATTTGGAGAAATACTCCGTGGTTGCTAAAATGAATCGATGCCCATTCGAGGCTTTTGGAAATATGGGGCCTACGATGTCAAACGCCCACATGGTAAATGGCCAGGGGCTGACCACGGAATGCAATGCAGATGAGGGGATATGAATGGCGTGCCCATGCACTTGACATGGATGACACTTCCTAACATGATCGTGACAATCCTTTTTCATGGTGGACCAAAAATAGCCCCCTCTAAGTATTTTCATCGCCATCATGTTGGCATTAACATGACCTCCACATTCTCCATCGTGGAATTCATGCATCACTATCCTAGCCTCCTCTAGATCGATACACCTAAGCAGGATGTTGGTAAAATGTTTCTTGTATAAAACCCCACCCAGAATGGTGTATCGGGTCGAAATCTTACGGATGAATGCCTTATCTTTGGATGTGGCATCCTCGGCGAATCCCCCATTTTGTAGAAAATGTTTGATGTCGTAAAACCAGGGTTTTTCAATAGAGTCTGGGTTATTTTGGCAAATATCCAAATCGTGTGTGGATGGGTTGGGCGCATGCCATATTTCTAAAGATCGGGTCTCTGAGATGGGATCGACCTTTAGGGCTGAACCCAAGGAGGAGAGGGCATCGACAATGCCATTGTCCTCTCTTCCCACGTGTGTGAGTTTGCACGATTGGAATGACTCAACCAATCGAGTGGCCAACTCGTGATATGGAAGTAGTTTTTCGTTACGTACTTGCCAAATTTTCAAAACCTGGTTTATGACAAGGAGCGAATCTCCAAAGACCTCGATGCATGATGCTCCTAAAGTTTTCGAAATTCTTAAGCCTTGTATGAGTGCTTCATACTCAGCTATGTTGTTGGAACATTCGAAATCTAGGCGGATTGCTATGGAAATCTCGCCCTTTTTAGGGGAGATGTGGGTGACCCCAGCACCAGCCCCTCGTTGGTTTCGTGCCCTATTGAAGTACATCTTCCACACTTGGTTTTCGAAATTGTTTGCCAAAATGTGGTTTTGGAAATGGCTTTGCAATATGCCTTCATCAGGCATTTCATCAAGTGTGGGATATGCGTCCTCCAGGGGGAACTCAGCCACGTAGTCTGCTAGGGCTTGCCCCTTAATGGAGATCTGGTGATGATATTTCAGGTCATACTCCATTAGAAGGAGTTGCCATTTGCCCAATCTACCCGTGAGAATGGGTTTTTCGAACAAGTGCTTGATTGGATCAAGCTTGGACACTATCCAGATCTCATGATCTAGGAAATAGTGTCTGAATTTCTGGCAGGCCCAGACTAGGGCCAAGCACGTCTTCTCCATGGCTTGATAATTTCGTTCATGAGCCAAGAGAGTTTTCGAAATATAGTAGATGGCATACTCCTTGTGGGTGTCATCCTCGTATTGAGCCAATAGGGCTCCTAAAGCATTCACATGCATGGAGATGTAGAGTAAAAGCGATTTTCCTTGCTTCGGAGGATTCAAAACGGGGGGATTAACCAGGTATGCCTTTAGTCGTTCGAAGGACTTTTGACATTCGTCATCCTATAAGAATTTCGTGCCCTTCCTCAACAGCTTGTTGAAGGGTTCGCATCTAGTCGCCAGATTTGAAATAAATCGGTGAACGGACTGTAATCGACCTTGGAGGCTACGAATTTGAGTGAGATTGGAGGGTGGAGCCATGTCTATGGTGGCTCGACACTTAGAGGGGTCGACTTCTATACCCCTTTGGCTCACCATAAAGCCTAGAAGCTTCCCAGATTCTACCCTGAATACACATTTTTGAGGGTTTAGCTTTACTTTGTAAAGCTTAAGCCTTTCGAAAATCTTTTGCAAACATTCGATATGAGTGCATCGGGTTTTGGATTTTGCCAAGAGATCATCTACATACACTTCTACGAGCTCATGAATTTGATCATGGATTTTGCCAAGAGATCATCTACATACTCAGCTATATTGTTGGAACATTCGAAATCTAGGCGGATTGCTATGGGAATCTCGCCCTTTTCAAGGGAGATGAGGATGACCCCAACACCAGCCCCTCGTTGGTTTCGTGCCCCATTGAAGTGCATCTTCCACACTTGGTTTTCGAAAGAGTTTGCCAAAATGTGGTTTTGGAAATGGTTTTGCAATATGCCTTCGTCGGGCATTTCATCAAGTGTGGGATATGCGTCCTCCGGGGGGAACTCAGCCACATAGTCTGCTAGGGCTTGCCCCTTAATGGAGATTTGGTGGTGATATTTCAGGTCATACTCCATTAGAAGGAGTTGTCATTTGCCCAATCTACCAATGAAAATGGGTTTTTCAAACAAGTGCTTGATTGGATCAAGCTTGGACACTATCCAGATCTCATGATCTAGGAAATAGTGTCTGAATTTTTGGCAGGCCCAAACTAGGGCCAAGCACATCTTCTCCATGGCTTGATAATTTCGTTCGTAAGCCAAGAGAGTTTTCGAAATATAGTAGATGGCATACTCCTTATGGGTGTCATCCTCGTATTGAGCCAATAGGGCTCCCAAAGCATTCGCATGCACAGAAATGTAAAGTAAAAGCGGTTTTCCTTGCTTTGGAGGATTCAAAACAGGGGGATTAATCAGGTATGCCTTTAGTCTCTCGAAGGATTTCTGGAAGTCGTTATCCCATAAGAATTTCGTGCCCTTCCTCAACAGCTCGTTGAAGGGTTCGCATCTAGTCGCCAGATTTGATATAAATCGATGAACGGACTGTAATCGACCCTGGAGGCTACGAATTTGGGTGAGATTGGAGGGTGGAGCCATGTCTATGATGACTCGACACTTAGAGGGGTCGACTTCTATACCCCTTTGGCTCACCATTGTAAACACCCCAAAATCCCACGAATTCTCAAAACAACCTGGTTTTGTAAAAGCAGCCCCAAAGGGCTATTTTGAGTCTGGAAACCCAGGAGCCTTCCAGGCAACCCTGTACATATCTTTTGAACTTTATATGTTTTAAATATGTGTAATATGTTTTAAAAACTGTTAAAATATGTTTTAAAACCCCACAAAGCAAGCTTGGCCTAATCAAGACACGACCAGAAAATTTAAAGAGAGCCCAGAACCGGAGCACAAGTCGAGTCCGGCACAACAACTCTCGTATTGAATCCACCCTCAGGATCTCGAACGTCCAAGACCCTGGTATCAACAAAACATCACTTGAAATCATCTCCGGAAGGTGAAAACAGATGCGGACGATCATGTTGGCGAAGACCCAACGCAGACGGAGTATTGATGTTGTCAGACCCCGCACAAACCGTTCATTTTGAACACAGCCTGAAGGAGTCAGAATTCAGTTTGGATTGGATCTGGACCATATATATCCAGATCCCAATCCAAACCCATGTGTGGACTTGGATTTGGATTTGGATCTAGAGATCCAATCCAATATCCACATCCATGGCCCACATCACCTTCTCATAAATGGAGGTGGGACCCACTTGAAATTCACGTGGGATTATGGGCATGAGAGAGAGTCGGGGAGGATAAGATTAGAGTGTGGTTGTAATTAAGCTTGACTTGTGTGTCAAGTTTGGGGTTAATCTTGTAGTTTAGCCAAATTAACATGGGTTTAAGCTTGTATTAGCCAAAACCTAACCTAGGGCTGCACCAACATGATGCAATTAAGGTCTATGGGTGATGCAAAGGGAGCTCCTTAACCCAATCCTAATCAAAAACCCCTAATCCTAGCCTTTTACCCTAATCCTGTCTTAATCCTAGCCTAATCACCTAACCCACTTCCCTAATCCCGGCCTAATCCCAACCTAATCATCTAACCCACTTCCCTAATCCTTTCCTAAATCTAGCTTAATTTCCCTAAACCTAACCTAATCCTAGCCTAATCACCTAATCCACCTCACTAAACCTCACCCCAAAACCAACCCACCTAGCTAAACCCTAAACCCCTAAACCACCCTACCTAAACCTAGCACACCATCTACCCAAAACCCCTTGTATTAAAATATCTGGCCCCTCCCCAAAACCAGCCCACCTTATCAACCACACCACCACTACCTAAACCACCTTACCACCCTCCCAATACCAGCCCCAACCGCCATCTCCAGCCCTATATAAACCCCCCCCCAAGGGGCGGGTTTTTCAACTTCTTCCAACCCATCTCTCCCAACCGACCTTGGCCAGCCTCCCAACCGAGCCTTCCACCTGCACCACCGCTACCCACCACCAAGCTCCTCCTACACCGCCACTTCCATCCGGCCAACTCCCCATCGCCACCACCTCCCGGCTGCATCCTGCGCATCCAAGTCACCCAGCTGCCCCTCTTCCATTCACCGCCTCTCTTCCTCACCCGGTTAGTATCTCAACCTAACTCTACCTCTTCTTCACTCCCCCTCCACTCTCAACCACCTACACCACCACCACATCACCCCAACACCACCTACCCATCATCCCTACCCATTCGGCCAGATCTTAGCCATTTCAACCACCCGCCTTGAACCACTTCGCCTAGTAACACCCGACCACCCCACTTAGCTTCCTAAGACCTGCCCATATCACTTCCCACTAGCACCTAACTCCACCTTACACCACACCCTAGCTAGCTCCCTTCCCATCCACAACATCCCTAGCCACCCTAGCAGCCGGCCACCACCAAGCTTCCCTTAGTCGGCCACTCCAACCAACTGTACCAAACCCACTCGGCCAGCCAACCGCCAGCCATACACTCCCTTAGGCTCCCCTTTAGCACTACCTACCTTAATACTAGCCCATCCTCTAGTGACCTTCCTTAGTCACCTTAGCCCAACACACCAAGACAACCCGTTTCTAGCAGCCGACCACCTTCAAGGCGCCCTTCCCGCGCACCCAAGGCACCCGGCCAGCACTTCCCCTTTGTCGTTCAACTCCGAGGAGCTCCCTCTTGCAGCCCAAGGCGAGGCCAAGCCCACGCTCAAGCAAGTCATCTTCGGACCAGCTATAAGTAAGTGCCTAACTCGGTCCTTAGTTGTAGACTTGCTTAAATTAAATTTGATACGGGGTTGTAATAATGGAGCATAGTCTCCCCCCGCTTGTAATAACATGGCTTGGCACACCCACACACACGTGCACTCTCTTAGTCGTGCACGATTTTGAACACACACGGGCCTAATCAGCCCCTAAGATATAAATTTATGCATATGCTTTAAATTACGTAGGATTTTGCTTAAGTTGGGTGTGTTGTCTTTCAATTCAAGCACGCACACACATTGAGCCTTCGCTCTTATTTGCAAGACCCAAGTAAGGGCCGTGTTATACTATCCTTGGGTTTACTTCATGTCGTGTGCGTAGTACTTCAATTCAAGCACTCACACACATTGAGCTTTCGCTCTTATTCCCAAGACCTTAGTTAAGGACATATTGCAAGTTATATTTCAGTTTAATTTCATGTCGTGTGTGTAGTACTTCAATTCAAGCACTCACACAAATTGAGCTCCTTTTTGGATCTACATACATGGGGCTTGAGCTAACTCACATGAAACATAGGTCATACTTTCAACCTCTTTGGCATGCCACCCATCTAATCTTCTCCACCACCTAGAATGACCCATCAAATCTCAACTTTAGCGACCCTTGTACATTTGTTTCCAAATGTACTCAAGGATGCACAACCATACTTTGTCGATTACATCAAATTCATGCTCCCATCTATGCCGATTTGAGAAGGTTGCCATATAGGACTAGCATGCTCAAGTGAAGCGCACACCTCCCTCAAAATAGTGTGGTGCTCCTTTAGCCCTCTTAGCATCATTGACCAGTTTATATGGCCTAGCTTTGGGCCACCTCAAAGGGAAGGAGGGGCGGCCAACCCATGACTTTGAACATGCTCTTACCTGTAGTCAAACTCCTATGTACATTGTATGAGAATTGAGTTATTTCAAAGAGACTCACCCAACTTGTTTGGTTGCAATCATGTAATACCTAAGGTATTCTCTAAGTAATGTAGTGAATCATTCGGTTTGGCTATCCACTTGTGGGTTGTTGGTTGTTGAATAGTCTAATCTGACCCCATCCTCTTCAATAGCTTCCTCTAAAAATGGGACGTGAACCTCATATCATGAAATTATTTATTTAGGGACTCCAAAGTGCTCGAAACATCCTAAAGGAACAAATGAGTTGCCTCCTTCACTCAACAATCCTTCAGGGTAGTAACGTTGATAACATATTTTGAGAACCGATCCACAATCATAAGGATTGATTTTTTCTCTTCTATATATAAAAATCATCCAACAAAATCTATAATGACTAAAGTCCATGAAGGCTAGGCACTAGCAAAGGCTACAAGAGGCAAGTAGGGCGTGCAAACTCAGTCTTGTCCTATTGATGCTCTCACATAGTTGGCCACCTCCTAATGCATCTGAGGCCAATGAGAACTCTGCTACAACAAAGCAAGAGTGTGGTCAATCCTCGAGTGTCTGACATAGGGTACATGATGAAGCTCATGCAATAACACCCATAAGAGGTCTCAAACGCCCAACACATACAGTTGGTTGGTGTGTGTCCACAAGAAATCATCCTGGATCTCACACCGATATATAATCCCTATCTACATTGCATGTAGTATTGGTCTTCAACTGCTACACTAGGTCCTGAATATCACCATCCGACCATGTGATGGTCACCACCATGTTTGTTACTGATTTCCTATTGTGGGTATTTGCACCATGTTTTGGTGACCTAGGTGGTAAACTCACTTGAAGTCATACTCTTCAAAGAGTTCTAACCAATGTGTGTGCCATGTAATTTGTTTCTTTTGTATATTTAGAGAAATATTGGTAACATTATCGATTATCACAATAAATGAAACACCCAACAAATACACCCACCATACTCACAAACAATGTGCTACCACCAATAATTCTTTCTCAAGTGTTAATGGGACTCCCCGTTTTTCAACTTCCAACTCTCATATGTGACGGGATGGCCATTTTGAACAAGAACACTGGCTATGACAACATCATTCACATTAGTATGTACTTCAAATGGTGCACCAACCCCCTCAAAACGGGCTCGCTGGCCACCGTCATCTTTAGCTCTTTGAAGGTGCATGCATACCTATTACTCCAAGTCCAAGTAGTGAGTGAGTAGCTCTATCAAAGGTGTCACAATCCTAGAGAAGCTCTGAATGAATCGTCTATAGTTATTAGCTAACTTCTCAAAACTACACAACTCATTTAGCCATCTAGTTAGCTCCCACTCCTGAATGCCCCAAATTTTGTGCTTGATTGTTATAACCAAGTCCTCACCAAATATATGTCCAAGAAAGGAGATTTCTTGCTTTACAAACTCATGTTTCTTCTTCTTGATACATAAAGAAATGCTCTTGTAGCCAGATGAATATCATCTTCAAATGCTCCATATGTTCATCAAGAATCTAGCTATACACTACTATATCGTTCAAATATATAATGACACATATATCTAGGAGTTAGTGCACCACCTCATTCATAAGCCTGTTGAACATAACAAGAGTATTGGTTAACACCAATGATATTACTAGAAACACATAAGTCATACCGAGTTATGTAGTCTTCTCTTTGTCGCCAGGTGCTATCCTCACTTACAAGTACCCAAATCTTAGGTCCATCTTACTAAACTGCTTGGCGCCATCAGGAGTGGTAGTGGATACTAGTGTCAAATGATCACTTGGTTCGATGCTCTATAATTAATACATCTCCTCAAGGAATCAACTTGCTTCTTCTAGAATAACACTAATGATCTGAACATACCTTTTAAAGGATCAGTAAACAAAATTTTTGGTCTTATGTAGACTTAAAACTTTGCTTACAAAAATGTGTACAAGCATACCAATAAATTTACTTAAACTTGTAAAGATATTTATCTCACTGTTCGGTAATTATGGAAAAATATGTTCTTGCCGATATAGACCTTCTTGAACTAATGCTCAAGGGTCAGCTTAGACTCTTAAGAGGAGTAATTTTGGAATCTATAGTTTTTCCAAAATAATTTCTATTCAAAATTACCTTGTCTAAAACAATATTGATTTCACTTGGCCCAACCAGATCAAATTATGCGAAAACAAATTGGTTCTGATTTACAACATGAAAGTTTGTATTTTTTAGAGGCCCTTGTCAAAGTAAAAGAATATCAAAAATTTTATCTAAGTGGCTATGAGGTGTACGGTTTTATTGAAATTTTTTATTTATATTTTACAGTATTTTGATGATTAAATAAAAAATATGAGAATAACTTTTAACTGAATCCCTGTCTAGTATGGGAAAAGGCTTAGTTGTTGTTGTTGTTGTTGTAACTTTTAACTGAATGCTACTCTAAAATTTGGAAAGTACTTGTAACTGAGATTAAGTGTCTCACTAAAATGCCTTTATATTTGTGCTTGGGTTTTCTATTTTTATAAACTTTATTCATTTGAAAATATGTATAAGTTAGATTTGAAATGAAACCACTCTTGAGAGATTTGGATACCTACATACCGATTTCTAATGGTTTTACTCAACAAGTGTTGCGGAATTTTTATCACAGATAGGTTTGGTTTCAAGTTTACTCTAATCTATGATGATTTTTTTATGAACCTAATACACATCCAAAATTTATGAAAAATTTACCAAATATTGGTATATGTGTGTGTCATTTACAGACAAAATTTAGTAGCATTCCGCTTGGAAATGATGATTGGAAAATTCAGAGATCACATAAGGTTTGTGCAGTATGCTGAAATCCGCAAAAATTTTCTTATAGAAAATAATGATGTATTCGATTAGAATATGAATGGTTTAGTATTCACACAATGAATTTTGTTGATGACTTATGTTCATTAAGAGAGAAACTCATCTATATATAGATCTTGGGGTATCTCTTTCTAAGAGAATTACACGCTTGGAAAATATATGCGATCATAACTCAATGCCTTCTCGCAATATAAACTTATGAGTGATTAATCCACCATTAGAGTGATTACATACTCATATCATCAAATGTAATCGTAGTTGCTATGTCTCTCTTATGATTTCTTTAATTGAGTTAGAGGTAATCAATCCAAAGAAAAAGAGGAGAGAAGATGATATAACATATAAATATAGAAAAGATGTTAACATATAAGATATATCGTATATTGGGGTAGAAGAATTTCTTTTTATAGAGTTAGCATATTCCTCTCTCCTATAATCATTTCCTTCATGTCTTCGAACTTTGGCGGCCCTTCCTTTTATAATGATATTCCACAAAAAATGGTTGCCTACTCTTAAAATACAATAGTTGGAGGATAGAACTCCAAGCTTACAATAAGAATAGAACAAGAAAAGGGTTAAGAGAGTGACTTGAAACCTTTTCTCCCTAGATCTCTCTTTCTCTCTCTTGGATGAACTCCTCATTGGGATGAGAATGAGCTCCCTCACTACCTCCTTAGTTGCGGATTTTCTCAAGTTATTAGGCCTGATCGAATCCAAATCCAACCCATCAAAGGACTAACCTTGTTGCACAGCTGTTGAGGGACATCCACATGTGGGAGGAGTAACTTGTGTCATGCATAGTATCCAACTCCTTTCTCCTCCATATTTTAAATCTTTTTGGACCGCTTTAACATTCTCATAGGTGTAAGATCTTTTGGTGTAAGATATTCCTCAGTAAGAAATATTTTGGACTTTTTACTTAACATTTTTTGCTTGAGCTTGAGTCATCACCAAACCTGAGTCTTTAGAGTTTCTGAGGCCTGCTCCTTTCTCCTCCATGTTTTAAACCTTTTTGTCCTATTTTTTTATCCTTTTAAATATTTTATTTTTGTAGAAGTAAAATGGTTATTTTGTAAATATTTTATTAGTAAAACTTATTTTGGTGCCAAATACCTCATTTTAACTTCTACAACCCCTTCCTTGAATAAAACATTCTTGAAATAGTGAAATTTTACAAATACAGTCTTGGGGGCAAAATGGTTATATTTTGGTTTTGTAAAAGTTCAATTTTTTTGGGTGAGACTTGAATTACCCCTTATTTTCAAAAAAGTTTGGGTGTTTACAAGATCAATAACCCCTTTTTTTTAACTTCTACATACTATAATTCAAAAGGCGAGGCCTACCGATTTTCAAGTTGGACTCTTCCCGGTTTGCTCGCCATTACTAGGGGAATCCTTGTAAGTTTCTTTTACTCCACTTATTGATATGCTTAAACTCAACGGGTGGTCTCACTTGACTTGGGGTTGCTAGACTGGGGGCATCACCCCTTCAGAGTTCCTCTTACACCGCGACATCACGTGGTTGGATGACTAAAGGTGTTTCACCGCTTGCCGCAACGCAACGAGCTGTGGGCCTAGCATTTCAGTCGATGATGCCAACAGGGGCAACGATGACCAATCCTTCGCCCACCTCCCAGCCCATCCCGAATTCGGGAAGGGGCATGGGGGGAGAGTGACACATAGCGTGACGCCCAAGTAGGTGTGCCCTCGACTAGATGGTCTCGGGTGCAACTTGCATTTAAAGACTTGGTAGTTCACCCCCCCATTGCCATGGGTGCAGGACAATGCTCTTTGTTGGAATGGTCCTTGATGCCTGTGGCACTGTTTTGCTTGTTATGACAGCAACGACATCCCCACCACGTGTGCCCCAACTGGGACCCAGGGGTCCTGGCTCAGGGTGGCACGAGGAGGGGAGCATTGCGACCGATCGATGATGCCTACCCGGGAGCAGGGCGATCCGATCACAGGTGAGGATAACATGTTCGCGAGTGTATCAATCGGGATTGGCAATGATCCTTGTGCAAGTTCACCTACGGAAACCTTTGTTACGACTTCTCCTTCCTCTAAATCATAAGGTTCAATGAACTTCTTGCGACATCGTAGGCAGTGAATCTTCTCCGTCTTCGCAATCCGAACACTTCACCGGACCATTCAATCGGTAGGAGCGACGGGCGGTGTGTACAAAGGGCAGGGACGTAGTCAACGCGAGCTGATGACTCACGCTTACTAGGAATTCCTCGTTGAAGACCAACAATTGCAATGGTCTATCCCCATCACGATGTAGTTTCCCAAGATTACCCGGGCCTGTCGGCCAAGGCTATAAACTCGTTGAATACATCAGTGTAGCGCGCGTGCGGCCCAGAACATCTAAGGGCATCACAGACCTGTTATTGCCTCAAACTTCCGTGGCCTAAACGGCCATAGTCCCTCTAAGAAGCTGGCCGTGGAGGGGTACCTCCACGTAGCTAGTTAGCAGGATGAGGTCTCGTTCATTAATGGAATTAACCAGACAAATTACTCCACCAACTAAGAACGACCATGCACCACTGCCCATAGAATCAAGACAGAGCTCTCAGTTAGTCAATCTTGACTATGTCTGGACCTGGTAAGTTTCCCCGTGTTGAGTCAAATTAAGCTGCAGACTCCACTCTTGGTGGTGCCCTTCCATCAATTCCTTTAAGTTTCAGCCTTGCAACCATACTCCCTGTGGAACCCAAAGACTTTGATTTCTCATAAGGTGCCGGCAGAGTCCTAAGAGTAACATCAGCGGATCCATAGTCGGCATCGTTTATGGTTAGACTAGGATGATATGTGATCGTCTTCGAGCCCCCAACTTTCGCTCTTGATTAATGAAAACATCCTTGATAAATGCTTCCGCAATTGTTCATCTTTCATAATTCCAACTTTTTATCTCTTTCATGCTTATACATAGTGAAAGATATTTCGGTTTTCCCTAACCTAACCAAAACCAAACCCATTGAAATCAAGTAATTCTCACCAAGGTCAAATTACGTCAGATTTACATGAGAGCAACTAATATTGCCATCCTCACATGATGAAAATATTGGATTTGAATATGGTATTGCATTGGATCGAAAACTTGCCTCTTTGTTTGTCATTTTGTGCACATTTGGTGGATGAGTCCAGTGGACCTGATCCGCAAATCGAGCTTGTAGTTCAATTGAAACCGAAACCAGGGACCCTTGCAGTTCGATTATGGTTGTACCTATTGAGGAACCTAAAACTGAACCAGCGGTTCCAAGCAATGTTGTAAACAGCATATCATTGCTCATATACCGATACATGTATATCATAGAGTATCATATGATATATGGTATTTTTATAATTTTTTAAAAAACTTATTAAAAATACTATGTTACAAAGAAAATATCAAATAATTTTGTATATTACATGAATACATAAAACATAACAATATCTTAATAAAAAAATGTAAAAAAAAGCTACATTAAACTTTTCAGCTGCTATAGAATCCTAAAAGTCATAGACTCTCAAAGTTTTAAACTTGAAAATAAATAAATAAATGCAAAACCTAGTTATTTTCTTTATTCTTCTCTTGTGCTCTTTCTCATGCTTCTCTTACTCCTGATGCCTTGTGTCTTTTTGCTTCTATTTCTTCTAGCATTTGCACTTTGAATGGTTGATGCATGTTCATTTCAGTTCCAACTAGATGATGTCTTACATGACTAACTCCAGGATGCATGATATGTTTACAAAAATTACATCTCATCACCGTTATTTCTCTACGTTGTTCCCAAACTTTCTTGCTGTATTAGTTCTCAATCGAACATTGAATTGGGATTGTCAGCCATTAAACTTGAGACTGACTTTTGGAAGAGAGAGTAGGAGGCCTCTTGGAAAGAAAAAGTAGTAGTTAGGCTGAAGAAGATAGTCATGAGGATTTAAAACAACTTAGGACGTCGAAAGTTGAAAAGCGTGGTTTCTAAGAAATCGACACCCGTATCATGCACTATAAGAGTGTACCATACAATACAAGCATAGTATACAGTGAGATACAATCCCGATAATTTGTACCTAACGATATAAATACCTGAATTATATCAATTCGGGTATCTATACGCGATAAACCGTATCATATCGATACAGTAGATTTTAATAACATTGGTTCCAAGTTTCCGATTTTAAGATTCAACTTATTTTTGAGAGAAACGTGGAACCAAACCGGAATCGGACCTGTTTGAAACGGGAACCGGAACAGGACAGGTCTACCCGCGAACCGTGATGAAAATATTGGATTTGGATATAGGATTCTATTGAATCCAATCCATTTGCAATCATCGTTCTCCAAATTTCCAGCGTCCAAAAAAGAAGGAAATTCAGAAACGCTCCTTAGGTTTCTCGCTCTCCTGCATTTCTCGTCGCTTACGCTCGGTTTTCCTCTCTTACGAAGATGGCGATGGCGATGGCAGCTCTCAGAAGGGAAGGAAGGCGATTCCTTCCCGTAGCATCCCAATCTACGGTCGGCATTTTCCGGTCGGGCTCCGTTGCCGAGTGAGTTTCTGATTCTTCTAGCCTTCCGATTCTTGATTTCTTTGTTCTCGCGTGATTGAATTGGTTCTGTGTGGAAACTTCTTAGATATTGTAATTTTTTGTGCCGATGATCGTTGCGGATGGAAAAATCATGTTTTTGAGGATGGAAATGCGAACCATCTCTCCTATCTCTGGATGATTAGGTTTCTGGTTTGAAATCTGTTGATTTTCGTCTTTTTTCTTGCTTGGATTTAGTCCATACATCGAAAAGGGTTTTATGGATGACATGGGATCATGTAACGGATAAGTTCATATTTAGTGATGTTTGGGATTCAGGAGTTTGGAAATGCAAGGAACATGTAGGGATTTCAGTGTTTAATTCAAGATTTGGAAATTGGTAGTATATGGATATTTTGATGTGCTTTGGTGGAAAATGTTTCCGAGTCCAGTGAGGTGGCTTGTTAAGGTGTTTTATTGCATCTAGTTGAAAGCGTAATTCTCGGTCTGAGTTTTAATAATTAGTGAACTAAAACCGCGCCAGTGTTCACGTTTGTGGCTTTACAAATGGCAACAATGTAGGAGTAAGGGTATGAACAAGCATTAGATGGGCGAAATTGGGTAAAAGAGAGAATTTCCAAGTAATAGATGGGACATATACAACTAATGATGTTGCAGCATGATAAAGTTCTTGTTTTGTTTGATGTGGAAGAAATAACAAACATCCCTTTGATCTACAACTCTTTTTTTATGAAAAAATGGAAAGGAGGCAAGGAAGGCCTAAAAAGTGTTGGAAGGGGAATGAGAAGCTCGATCTTCCTTTCTTTTTTGTTTGAATGAAATGTGATAGTCACAAAATTGACTATGATGGCCAGCAAGAATGTATTAGCCCTTAGTAAGGGAGAAGGCTTGACTCTGGTTTTGTTGTTTGAGTTAAAAATGTTATGCATTTGTTATGGAAAGGGACAGGGTGGAGTGAATCAACCACCCACCAATGGAAATGATACAATAGTTAATACTAAAGAGAAGACCAATACCCAATGACACTTGTAAAGTCTTCTTACACGTTTGCTGCTATAGTGTGGTATGCACTTTGTTGTGGAAGCTTATCCAGTCAAAGCACATGCTTTCTTGGTTCACTGGGAGAATCATTCTCTCATATTTTGTGTATGGTGGCTGTCTTATAACTAGGCAACTGCTAGAGACTGTGAAAGTAGAGTTGCAGGGTCAATCCCGTAACTCAATGTCATAAGTTTTGGTTTTATAATAGTCCAATTCGCATGGGAAACAAGCTAAGTGAAAACAAATTGCCAAAATTTCGCAAAGATTGATGTTTTACTGCTGTACAGCTGGTTTATGGTCAATCTTTAGGACATTTTATATGCACATTGAGATGTGTTGAAATGTTGTATATGTTTGTGCCATATTTTTTGTCACAAGGAAAGGTTCTAGTGATGCTAATTGCACAGATCTGTGTGTTATCAGGAATAACCTTCCTAAGATTCTCAAAACTCAACCATGAAATGACCTTCAAATCCTGCAAACAAAACAAAGTTGCTGTCTGGAATATTGTGTTTTAACCTGACACCATCTATGCTTGTGCAGATTATTTTCCTTATGATTTTTCTTGTTTTGTGGCACATTTTTCTATGTTCATCATAAAAATATGAAAATATTTTCTGTGTGTAATATGAAAATATATTCTGTGTAGTATATAGTAGCCTTTTGTAGAAAACTGATGTTGTTGGAATGGACAGGGAGATGGTTCCATCTGGAGCACGTCCTATTTCAACCCAAGTTGGTATGGAGTTAATTTTCACTGTTTGTCATGCACTTCATATACATGCTAAACTTCCATGCCTTGGTCTGTTATTGAAAGCTTCGTAAAGAATATTATTCTTGCAGTTAGGAATCGAATGAAGAGTGTGAGGAATATCCAAAAAATCACAAAGGCCATGAAGATGGTGGCAGCTTCTAAACTCCGAGCTATTCAAACCAAAGCGGAAAATTCACGAGGCTCATGGCAACCGTTTACTGCACTTCTGGGGGATGCTGCTAGTATGCTTGATCCCTTTTGTTTCTATCTTTAGAAGCTTAGTCCGTTGAAGAAGTTAGAAGTGGAACTTGTATGGATATGTTCCCTAGTTTATTTGTTTCAAGATGTCGGGACATGCTGTCTAAGCGTCTGCTTCTGTTAAAGCTGAAAACGTGGATAGATTTCTATGTTGATCACTACAGTTTGTGGGAGCTGATACTTGATTTCTTTAATAAACAAGCCAGCATGAAAATGTGTTAAATTAAAACATCAAATTTATTTTAATTGATAAGTTAATATATTACTTTCAGAAATTCATGCTGTAGAAGACTTGGAAATAATAAATTCATACTGGAATTGAATCCACTAGTTAAGGATTTCAATGGTTTCAATATGGATGGTAGGTGTCAACTTAGCTCCTCAATTTAGCAAGGAAATTCTTATGATTGGAATGTTCTCGTGTGTGTGGTATCTGTAGAGTTCAACTTTTACGAAGCAAGTATTGATCCAACAGATTTAGTTGAAATAAGTATCTCAATCATTAAACAATTCAATGAATTTGTTTTCAAGTATGGTGGCAGTTTTGGTAATTTTAAGAAGTGTTGTGGAGTAGTACAAATGTATTGAGCAGATATAATGCCACAATCTCAGCCGTTTCTGTGAATGTTCTATTGTCTCCTTAATCAGAGTTACTATCCGGGTATACAAGCTTGTTTCTTAAAGTTTTCTTTTGTGTTCTTGTTTGCTTATGTACATTTAGCTGATCCTGATGGTTAATATATTCTTCTTACACTGCTTCCTATTCCTCGGAACATAGTATTAGATTCTGTAATTTATTTAAATTGAGTGTTGTCTCCTTAAATTTAGTTTTCAACAACACCTACTGTTTTATATTGTAATTTAGGTAGTGTGTGAACCATGGTTGTAGAGGAAATGGATATGAGGAGATTGGTGCAAGGATCATGTGATCCTTCTTACTCGGTCTGCTATTGCTTGTTTTACTCTGATTGATTCTATCTGTCATGTTGAAAATTAGGTGTTGATGTCAAGAAGAATGTTATTGTCACTATTTCATCTGACAAGGGTCTTTGTGGTGGGATTAACTCTACATCTGTGAAGATTAGCAAGGCTTTTCACAAGTTAAGTTCAGGTTATTTTTCTTCCCCATTGATCAATTTTGATGTTTAATAGTTGTGCTGCACTAAGGCCGTACATCGCTCATATTGATGACATATACAAGGACTTCACGTCATGCAAGGTTCGGGTTCCAGTGACAGGTGCAATTATTTTAGATGAATCCTATGAATGGGTAAGATTGGTATTATTTGGTAATAAAATGCAAATCTTTTCGATCCCTTGGATTTTTCTGAGATTTTGATGCTGCACTTATGAAATTTGTCTCATTATAAACTGTAGAGGCTTTTTCCTAATATAAGGAAGTAATTCTAGAATACTTTTGTTTCTTCTTTGTACAGCATTGATGGACAACAAAAGTGATGTAAAAGAAATAAACATGGAGAGGAAAAATTAAATCTAGCTTCCTCTCTGCTTACATTGAAATGTCCTGAGTGGACACTTGTGAAATCATGGTTGTGTATCATTATACTTGTTTTCTAGTGTTGAGGTGTTGGTGGGCCTTTCTTCACAAACTCTGCAGAACCTCTAGAACTCTCTTGATTCTATCTCTGTTAAAAATTAAAACCTATCTCATGCTTGTATGTATGGAGGCTTGTAATTTTAAAACAGAACAGTGATAAACCATTTGATGCCGACCCCATCTAGTATGGGAAAAGGCTTAGTTGTTGTTGTTGTATTGATCAATTTATTTACAATTTGAGTTCATACAATATCCTTGAGCATCTCTTAAGGAAAAGACGAAAAATATTATCACCTCTATGTGATGTGGTTGCACTTCTAAACCTTTTCACTATAACCAGGTCCTGATAAGGAGACAAAATATGTCATTCTGGGAGAGAAGGCGAAAGTGCAACTCGTGCGTGACTCCAAGAAGGACATTGAGATATCCGTAACAGATTTGCAGAAAAACCCACTGAATTACACCCAGGTTTGTTCACTAATGTCCTACCGATGATTTAGTGCCACGCTCTTTGGTTCTTCTATCTCTGATGAATATGGAGATACATTAAAAGGGACACTCTGCATTTGTCTGTCGTATTACATCTTATCAAACCGTAACCTTGAAAATCAAGCCCAAATATATAAATATCAAACTCTAAGTTATCTTGGCATTCAAAACTAGCTTTCAATCTCTGAGAGATGATTCGACAGCATCATCTTCTTATGATTTATGTTGTTAGCGTGTAGTGGCTGAGTTTGTAGTCAATTCACATGTGCTCTATAATTTGTTGTGCATTGTGGTGGGATTTGTTGATTATTCGTTCTTTTTATCTATGTGGAAACATGATGAACGATTTCTGATGTCAATTATTGCGTGTATGTTCCTTTCAGGTTTCTGTTCTTGCAGATGACATCCTCAAGAATGTTGAATACGATGCTTTGAGGATCATTTTCAACAAATTTCATTCAGTTGTCTCTTTCATCCCTACGGTGTCAACTGTGTTGTCTCCTGAGGTGACTCCTTGTGATATTTTACAGTGACGCAACCCATGTGATCCGATTTGTTAATTTCATTTGGTACTTGATGCATGTAGATTGTTGAAAGAGAATCTGAAGTAAGAGGAAAACTTGGTGATTTAGACTCGTATGAAGTAGAGGGGGGTGAAACAAAAGCGGAAGTGCTTCAGAACCTAACTGAGTTTCAGTTCTCTTGTGTAAGTTTCAAATCTTGGGTTGGCTGTTGCTCATCTTGTGCTTAATATTATTCGTTTGCACTAAATTAGATATATATTTCATGAAGTAGACTTTATGTTACAAGTTAATTACTTTAACAAAGCACGAGTAATATTTTCCGGAATTTTTACCCAAGCATATGAGAGATGTATTACTTTTGTTACAAGGGACTGGATCACTTTTATCTTCCTCACGAGGGATCAATCTCATCATAAATGTATTTGCATGCACGACTCCATGCTTTCTTTATATTAAGTTATCTGGATTTCTTGTACAAGCCCCAGTTAGGTAAGTTTTTTCCTTTTTTAGATTAAGTGCCTTTCCCAGGGCTAAGAGGTCTAGTCATTATAGGGCTATTGAAGCAGACCAGGGTGAGGTCTTCCCTGGCCTGCTCCCTTGTGTGTGTTTGAAATTGCTCTTGTTTTATCATGTTCCGATTCTTTCTGCTGTTTACGCGGAAGTTTTTCTGGTTTGCAGGTCCTATTCAATGCTTGTCTGGAGAATGCATGCAGTGAACAAGGGGCAAGGATGTCTGCCATGGATAGTTCAAGCCGAAATGCTGGGGAAATGCTTGACCGTCTTACTCTTACTTATAACAGGTATCTTGGCTACGAAATTGAAGATCACTTCACTGTCGTTGGTCCTTTACTGATATAGATGAATCCGCTCCATCCAAATGTGTAAAAGATCATAGCCGCACTTAAAAGCCGAGTATTCCACTGTTGAGTTAACAACCCAGGTAAGGATAAATATGTTTTGTAGATACTATTGGAATAAAAATGAAGAGATTTAATTACTGGAACCAGTCAAGTCAAAACATTAAACTGACATAAGAATGACAATAAAAAGCAAGTTTAGAAGAAAGGAAGACTTCCTCTATCACATACAACCCATCAAACCAATCAATCCTTTGAATGAAGTAAAAGACCAAACCTATGAGACCACAAGAATAGATCTATTTATCTATGATCTAATTCTATTGTATTCTATTCATCGGACACACCATTGTCAATACATGGGGTCCTCGATTCTTGGGGGAGTCCAAGTTCCCTTGTTCTTCTTCAGTGTTGCAGAATATCTATATCCAGTTGGGTCCTTGTCGAAAGCTTATCATGGTACTGATCTTTTATTTTTTTATCTGGCAGAACCCGTCAAGCGTCTATCACGACCGAACTCATCGAAATTATATCTGGTGCATCTGCACTGACTGGCTAGTCACTGTATTGCCGCAGTTTGTGGTAGAATTGCTGCTGCAAATGCCATCTCCGGTTTCCATTGCTGAGCTTTATAATAAAGGTTTCACTTTAGCTTAAAATACTGAAATTTGCATGCCCAGGTTTTTTATTATCTATGGTTCAAAATCTTCGTTCTGTTAAAGATCCATACTTGAAATTGTTCATGATCATTGGGGCTGAAACATCAGCAACTTGTTTTCCATAGCGCATGACAAAGCTGAAGAATGACTCTGCCAAATAAGTCTCTATCGCTTGTTCACTTGCGTCAATTGTCTCTACCTACTGTTGTCATTTGTTGTCGTTTCATGTAGCGCCGATGAGTTTCTTGCTTTCTGTCATTCTTAGGGTGTTACAGTCATCAGATGATATCCCCATACACAAAGTGCAATCTCTGTCGTCCGCCGACTTGTTAGATTGCGCATTTTGTAAGGGGAGAACAAGTAGACGAGATCTGGCAGCCGCAATGAGTAACCTCTTTGAGTACCAATATTTTATTCGTCATGAGATGTGGCTGGCAGATAATAGGCTACCCTTGGATGTAGACACGGCCGGTTTGTAAACTGCTTGGCGGTTTCCACAACAACCGAAAGGAACCAGCTTAAGCCAGAACCGGTTAAACGACTCAGAACTGTACCCGAAATTGGAGGCCACCTGGTTTAGTTTCAGTTTCACCTTTCTGAAACTGTAACCAAGGTAAAACCAGAGCCTGTTGTTAAGCACTGGTTCTCTCTCTCTCTCTAATATATATTAGAGAGAGAACCCATAAAAATAGAGAACACAAGGAACTTATGTTTCAATTGACATGATCTAATGGTAGAGATTTGAATTAAAAGGACATATTTTATACGTTGTATAATTTTTTTTGGTCTTATTACATTAACCGTTCATCTCAAAGATTGAGCGATTGTGATGAGTTTCTTGTTCTTCTCTATTTCTATGGGTTTCCTGAATATAAACTCATATATATGTGCCAACATGCTATTGTACTAAATGTTGTTTTATAGTTGCAGTTTTGTAGCTGCATTTAGTGTACCTGGAAAATGTTTTTGTATCAAAGATTGAACGGGGGAGATGTTTACGCATGATTACGCATTTTGACCTACCTTTCTCTCTCTCTCTCTCTATATATATATATATATATTTCAAATTTATGGTTCCGATTCAGTTTCTGGTTCCAGAAAAAATACTGTAACTGGCTATGTCTAGTTTGCTGTATTTTGGCTTTTGCTAGTAAATCTTGTTTGACATATCTTGGATAGCCCTCATTAGGCTGCAGTACATCGATAGCCACGATGACTAACCATTTGTCTTTGGCTTAATGAGAGTTTTGCATGGACTTTGCTCATCCTACGGTTGAGAACAGAGCCAGAATCTGAGTGGGTCCAAGAAGGCTGTAGGCACATAATCATCCTCCATACTCTTGTTTTCTCCTTCACATCTTGCAGCTGCTTAAGAACCCAGCAAAACCTGTAAGAAAAATCACAAGATGGGTAACTCAACAATACAAAAATCACAAGATGGGTAACTCAACAATACATAAAGGAAACCTTCCAACTGGGTGTGGCTACGTGGATTCTTTCATGCGTCGTATCGGCATTAAACTGACCAAACCGAGACCTGACTCTCTGAGCAAGCTGTCAGTTATTGCGTTCATCCTTTTCTGATTGACAATTTGGGGTTAAGAAAGCCACTGCCAGTTATGGATCTAGTTGTGGATCAGTTGAAAGAACTAAGTAGAACACTATTTGGTGGTCTGCGTTTTGCGCATACATTTGAAACCAGACACTGCTTATTTATCAGACATCCAGGCCGTGTACTTCGAGAGCTTGAGATGCACCCTATCCTGATCTCTCAAATTTATTAAATGATTGAATAATCTTGTTGAGAATTTTGCCTTCATCCCTTTGGAATCTTTCATGAACTGGTAATACCAGAGAGACTAGATTGTACAAACAACTCATCAGTATATTGCTTGACGCCAAATGCCAGTGTCAATTGTGTCATTAATCGGCGTCGAGATCCAACAGATAGGTATCATCTATCAGCCAAAAGCCATTTTCAAGTTACAGAATTAGTGGACCCTTCAATTTATGGAATATGTATTCAAGGACACAATTAAGCACTAAAATAACAATAAGATGCCGTTTGATGTATTCATCTGGAAAATAGACTGCAAAATCTGTTGAGCTTTGAGTTATTCACAATGGATTCGAAGAGGGAAGGTCAGAATAATAATGCCGAAGACAGGTGGGGTTCGGAGTCTCCTACTTAAGCCAAAATCGTTGGGCGGTCTAGCCCCTCCATGGCAGACATTACAGAGGATCTGATGTAAAAAGTCTCTTAACCAAAACCTAAATCAAGCCTCATACCACAGGGTCAGCAGCACCTAAAATTAGGGATGGCAATTTGTACCCATTTAGGGACGTGTTCTTAAGGGGGAAAACCAGCATCACCTTCCTCTGATAATATGTGTGTGTTTTTATATAAAATGTATGTGCATTATGTAATATATATTCATATATACTAAGTCTATGTTTTACATGCATATATATTCACTCTAATTTAATAATTTGGAAAACTATAGAGTACATTTTACATTTTATGTAAAATATATGATATTAACTGATTTTTGTTTTAAAAAGTACTTTTTCTAAGTTGAAGTGGGGTGGGGCAGGTCAGGTGTTCACTCCTCAAGACTCATGGGACAGGGTGGGGCGAGGCAGAGTCCAATAAGTAGTTCTCAGTGCAGAGTGAGGTGAGAACCCGCCCCGCCCGTCCCATTGCCATCCCTAATCGATATCTCTCCAGAACTAAATAAATTATTTTGGAAACAAGAAAACTTAGCAATCTGCTGAAGTCAGTCTCAAGTACACACTCTTGGTAGGGGTGTCAATTTAAGACCCGGCCAGAAAAATCTGCACGTGAGTTTTTGCATCCAGGTCAGGTTTGGGTAGACTTGAGGCAACATAGGGTCTGGGTCGACTTGAAGTAACCTGAGATAGTAGACTTGGGTCGTCCCCAACTTGCACTCACTTGAGTAGTGAAGAAAACTATTCAGGGACTCAACATGACCTGAATACATTGTGTATTTGACTATTATATGATGTAGATGAATTTCTAGGCGACCATGACTCGTGAACCCATGAGCTGAAGCTCAAAAAGATACAACTGGGTTCAAGTTTTTCTGGAGTAGAGCTCAAGAATCACATGAGCAACTTAACCGACTCGCACTTCTATTCTACAAAACTAGGTTAGAGAATTAAATTCTCTAATGAAAATTGGATGTTAAAAGTTATGTTTCTGCATACAGGTTGTTAGCCCAGCCAACATGGCTCTCGACTTCCGTGTTCGTCCTCCCGTTGTAACAAAAAAGCAAAAGTTGTGCGTCGAACTTGTGTTAGCTCATGGCCTCTTCGGAGTCTAGGGTTGCTTTTGCTCCTTGGCTTATTCTGATGCACTGATGGAGGAAGATAAAGCGGCGGCGTACTTCGACGATCTCACGCGAAGAGGGGATGGAGCGGCGAGATTCAAGCAGGGATTGGGTTACTCTTCGGCCTCCTCGTCCTCGTTCAGCAAACCCATTGCTCACTCCTCTCTCAGCAATTTCGTTGCCGCATCGAAGACGCAAACGGGGGAAGATATCGAGAAGGAATGCCGGATCGAGAGGATTCATAACAAGCTCAAAAGAAGGGATTCGTTTTCTGAGGGCACACGTGGCTCGGTACAGGATCGTCGTCATCGGGAAGATCGGAGTTTCGAGGGTTCCAGCAGGCAGAGGAGGAGAAGTCGGTCGAGAAGTTGTTCTTCCGGGGAAAAAAACGGTCATGGAAGATCTGGTCATCGGCGTAGATCGGATTGCAGGGGCTCGAGAGATGGTAGATGGGAGGAAGAGCGTCGTTCTGAGGGATCGAGGAGGCAGAGAAGTAGGAGTTTCTCGCCGGAGGAAGATCACGGCCACCGGTGTTCCGATTACCTTAGGCGAAACGGCGGGAGTTCAGATACTTATCGCAGGAGCTGTGGTGATTCTGTTTACAAGGATAGACGGCAGAGAAGCAGGAGCTCTTCTCCCTCACTGAAGAAGAAGCCACAATGTAGAGAAGTTGATGTTGATTTCTCGCGATTGATTGATGGCTATGACAAAATGGTGAGCTACTCTTTAGAAAATTTCCACATCTTACATTCTTGTGTGTTTTCTGGGAATATGATATTGCATTAGTCGACCGATCACTTGGTTTCATATCTGTCAAACACCATGGAAAAAGGAACTTGCTTGTATATAGATATGGACGCAGTTTTATTTGATGAATACCTGAGAACGAGGATGTTGAAGGGCTTAACTAATTAAACAGACAGACATCGTCAATAGATGGTTAACTATGCCCTGGCTGTGTGAAGAAAGTGTTCCAAATTCGTGTATTGGTTTCCAATAGTCTAAAAGGGGAGGCTTTTATGTGGATGGCAAACCAATACCTCCTTTGGTGGCTTAGCCACATCATTCATCATTCATGGAACGGTTCAGATACAACGTAGAAGCGACGCCTACCTTGAAAGACACAAATTAAAGGAGAGGTGAGAATGCTCACTCTCTCATCATTAGGTGGAGGTCTATCCTACGAAGTGTAAAACAACCCTCTAGTGAGTCATGCACGGTTATGTCTTTGAAATTTTTTAAAGTGACCTGAGAGCAACCTTGACCTTACATTAAATCTCAAACTTTGAAGAACTTATCGAAAAGAGCCACATTGTTCGAGTCCAATCTCAAAAACGGCGTGTGTGATGAACTCTTAAAATTTAGGTCTATCGAGGAGAAACCCAAAGCCAAGCAACACCCGAAGAAAGAATGACAAAATTAAAGATAGGTTCCCAAGGCTAACAACCTACAAGAATAATCTAGACCTGACCTCCAAGAGTGGAACCAAGAGTCACATCAAGAGTACAGAGCCATCCAAGATAGAAGGGAACCCGAGGTCAGGAGTTATTGAAACCTGGCATGAACCCTGCGTCATAGGTTCACTCCTATTTATGAAGTTCTCTTACAGAGGGGACTACTATTGCTGATATCCATTTTTCCTGCAAGAGAACCTCTTTATACTATAGTTGGTGCAAAATGCCTGGTATTCCTCACCGTCTCTTTATGATATCACTTTGGCCTATCCGATTTCCTCTTGATCAGTCTTTAACTGAATTACTTTGTGTTCGGTGACTTCGGTCATCTCCTCAGACTCCAGCGGAAAGAGTAAAAGCAAAAACAAGATTTCAACTTTCACGGACTGGTATGGCTTTTATACCGATTCCATGGGGCTGTTGTGTGCGTGGGTTAACCATAACGTTTTAAGGGTGTGAATGTCATTGCAAATTATCAGCGTCAAAAGATTCCAAGGAGGGTTTAAGGAACAACTGGGAGCGCTTTGATTTCAACAAGGATGCACCACTTGATGATGAAAATTTGGAAGGTTTGCCTTTCTGATCTTGGCAATATCTAGTTATCATTATTCTACTGACTTGTGTTAACAAAATATCTACTCGATTTTCAATGCAAATGGTAAATCTTGGTCGACTTTCTAAGCATCCTTAGAGGCTCTCCGTTCTGTTCTGATGTGTATCTTCCATCTGTCATGCTGGCTCATGTGTGCTAAACTTGACAAATTTGGCTTTAGGGCACATCGGAGCTTACTGTTGAAGTAACGTTGGCCTGCACATAAATAGTTTTCGCTTTCCTATTGTTAGTTAAACAAAAACTATCCTTTTTCCAGTATGCTCCCTGCTCATTTATTGCTCTAGAAATCTACAAAGTGCTGCAGCAGAATCCCTTGATAGACTTTTTGTTTCTTCCAGTAACCCCTGCTGAAGATGAGTCGGAACTGCTAAAAGATGTTGGAAAGAATTTTCGGTTTTCTGCCATGGAGGTGATTGTCTGCGACCTCTCTCTCTCTCTCCCCTCTTTCTCTCTCTCTCTCTCATACCCTTGCTTTGGTTGAACGAAGGCAAGTCGAGAGGCTGAAATCCAGGCTGCACATGATGAAGCCATTTTTGGGGTGCCGACAGCTGCGCCTGCCTTCACAGAGGAAGGCAAAGACCATTGCATCAGCTCTCTTGAGGTTGACGTGGACGTCAATGCCTTCCAGAAAGATGAGAACAAAACCAAGCCTTCAAGTGTTGTGAATGAAAAGGTAAGCGTCTTACTGAATGTTGGTAGCTTGTGAATCGTGCTAGATGTTTTTGCTTTCTTTTCCGTGGAAAATGCATGCTAGATGAATCACTAGTTGATCTATGTTGCTAACAGGTTCTTGCCATGCAACGAGGTTCTTGGCGTGATCGAGCTCGAAAGCCCCAAAATGGCTAAAAGGTTCAGTAAATTTGTGCATAACTGGGTTTGACTTTGTGCTAGACTTGAGCGGGCGCACCATTGCCTGAAAGGCGAAATTTCAAGGCTTATGCAGATCGTCACCTGCATGGACTTTGTGCCTGGTCCACCTTTCATAGTTCTAGCCGACCTTGCCAAATTTTTGTTTTATATTAAAGAGAAAGCACAGGCGGGTGAGCTAGGATGGGCTATTGGGATCGACAACCTGCTGCCCTGGTCTTCTGACTCGGTTGGGATCGGAGACCTAGTCTGGGTTTTGGGATTGGTCATTGTTGTCACAATCTACTCGTGTGTTTGTGTAACGACCCACAAAACAAGATCAAATCCTATGGATTGTTGATAATTTAATGATAGCATAACCTATAACATTCAAAATGTAGTTTATATATATATATATATATATATATATAAAATTAGAGTTTAAAACTATTTACAATCCAACTAATCATCATGCCCTGTCGTATCACCTGTGTCATCTCTAGATCTCTTAATTTCTGTGTTGTTAGAATATTGTAATATAATAAACTATTAGCACAAACAATTGTGTTTGTAGATGGATATGATCACTTTACATAATGACATGCATATTTCAAATCATGTATTATAAAATAGAAAAGTAAAATTATATCACTATTTATGTAAAGATTATCAACTAAAATCATGCTTGTAAAAGCTAGCACTCAATAATGCAATTTAATTTTGATATGAGGATCACTATGGTGTCCAATCACGATCACATTGTAGGAGGCCTTTGATTTCTCTTTCTGTTCTAACACGTGATTTATGATAGCCACTACACAAGCTAAACAAATCTTAGATCTTGACATCTCTGAAGGACTGACAATGCATCAAGTTCGGCAATAGTTTTTGAAAACCACACTAGTAGGGTCATATTTTTATGTAAGCAATATCAAATCGTATCGTACAACCGGGACATCTCTCAGTCTCATGACATCCATTACAATTTATAATACCTTTTTATTTTAAGTATCCAAATCATATATGCGAGTACATATGAAACTCATTTGCTAGTTTATCATATAGTTAAACATATTCCAACCTAATCGTATTGCATAACATGACATGAGCTACTAAATACAAACTATACGTGAGTACATATGACCAACAAAGTTGGCAGCGGGTTAGCATCATTTGATACGTTCATTTGAAAACTAGTAACCTTCTCGTCTGCATGACACGTTCCAACGGTTAGGATTACAAATTATGGTTTCATATTGATTAATGGTTCACATGCACCCATTGAGACCCATGAGTTAGCACTAATGGATGCAACCATTCATCCTTCAACGACATCTCATACTATCATTATGAGAGTGGATTTATATCTAATAATATTTACTTGCAATTAGATGCACTCATGCAATGCATCAATGTAGATAACGAGGTAGTTTCCAATCACATGTATATTTAAAAACAGTGAAACTATCTTTAGCATGTATCTAAAAGGGAATACATTCACCTATCTGTTGCTTTTATAAAGATCTGAAATACACAATGCTTATCCCGTTAGATCACCTTGATTTAGTTTTTAAATCATGAGAAAAACGTAACATTAATATTCTACACTTGACGATTCAAACTGCATTGAAATAAGAATTTAATCGGTCTCAAAATGACCCAAAACACAACCTGGATTTGTTTGGATGTGTTAGGATTCAATTAAGGATTCAAGTACAGTTTTTGAAATTTGTTATGAATTTATCTAGAACTGATCAAAATTTGAGTGTGTGTATGATATGGTCTAACATGATGCGTCTTGCCCCAAACTCATTGTCGCTCATTTTTGGGCAAAGATTTGCCTTTCCTAATGACGACATTTCGTCATATTTTATCGTCGAAAAAATTGAAACAGATAAAACCTAATTTATCTCAAATCTAATGAACCTTGTTCATTTTTAGTCAGCTCGACAAACACTCGACTGACGGCTCTCTTTTTCTTCTTCTCTAGTTCTCTTCCTCTTCTCTCCTCTCTCTCTCTCTCTCTTGTTGCTACAGTAAGAATAGAACAGCCACCACATTCTTGCGGTGGCTCTTGTATCAAGTCAAGGAGCCCTTGTAGTGGCTTCTTGGTAAGGGACCCCAGCCCGGGTCCCATGCAGGTTCGGGTCGGGTTCAATTCAACCCAATCTGACTCGATATCACATCCAACCTTCCTTATAAAAAAATTATGTCTTTAGAATTTTAAATCGTAATTGAATAAATAAGGGTATTTCTCTCGAATCTTTCTTCTAACTCTGAAGTGTAGCATTGTTTAAGAAAAGATGATTTTGTTTTTTTCCATATCAACTTGTTTTGTTTCATTCTCAAATATACAAAAGGTGTCAACTGTTCTTAGAAGGGATTCATGACTCCATAGTGTATGTTTTCGATGTAAGCTCTCTCTCTCTCTCTCTCGATCGGCTGTAGCCCTAGAAGACTGATCATTGAAACGCAGTGCTGGCTGTGCCCTTCTGTCGAACGCTGCTCCCGCTTAATGGAAAGGGAGTCCTGCTGAAACCACGCTGGTGTATGGGGGCGCCAATTTGGTCACAAATAAAACCTGTCTGCGGCAATTTTTTTACTCTAACATGCCTATAGAGGAGGTTTTCCCTGATTTTGGTCGTCAATTTCATAGGAATATAGTGAACGACAGGAGCACGTGGGAGGCTGTGTACATGGCACCAATCAGGCTGTGTGTGCCGTAGTAGAGGCTTTGACAAGTATGTTCCCCAAATTATTGAGCTACTCACAAAAGGAGCTACTTACTCGGAAATTACACTTGTTCTCTACCTTCTCAAAGCACCATCAAACAGCCGTGCAGATTTGGAAAAGGTGACTTTATCCATCTTGTTAGTATGCTATTATTAATGAGGGATGCGGGCCAACATATTTCCTAGGTCAGCAGCCAGTTCTTCGAACCGAGGGTGTGTTTCGGTATGTTGTGTGAGGTGGCTGGCTAAATGGATTATTTAGAACAGTCATTTGCCATTTCTTAAATAGCTGATTACTTGAATATGTCTCAAATAAGAAGTCAAGGCAAGCGTAATGTGGTTTGTAAAGAGAGAGTTGCCAGATTGGCATTCATGTATCTTTGATCAGAGAGATGGATGACCTATATTAAAAGAGAAAAAATGAAGAGTTGGCTTTGTTGAAAAAGCAAAACATGCAACGCAGAACCCGTTTTGTTCTTTTATTTTAGACTTGTAAATTGCACGTTTGAAGTAGGTAATTGGGACTCCCAATACGCAAGCTTAATATCCAACTCAAGAATGATATGGCTCGGACTAAATTCTCTTGAGGCTCCGGCACCATCATCTTCAGATTCCACAGAACAGAAACAGACGAGAACTTCCAAGCATAAACACAAGGAATTTTATGAAAACAAACAAGTCAGCAGAGTATTTACAAATCGATAACAAGGGTAGAGTCCGATGAGCTCCATAGTACCACGCCTAACAAGCTAGAAACCGACCTCGGGCCAGCAGTTGCACTTCAGAAGCCTGGACAAAATATGAACTTTCATACTGTTCACACTGTCAACTTCCAATCGACTTGCCAGCAACAAAGCAAGGTCATCTATATTGCCTAGCAATAAGACGTGGTCATGATGGTGGCGAGAAATAAGCTGACACCTCCAATGGTTAGGTTATCATCTAACAAAGATTCACTTAAGCAGGAAAGGATTTTCTTGGTCTCATTCTTGACTACATGACTGAGTATTTCTTCTAAAACTGAACGTGTAAAACTGTACATGGATAAGGTCAGCAACAAGACGGGCAGGAACACCACCAGCAAGAAAACCAACTCCTGTCTTCCTTGTGTTTGGTTTCGGGAGGCTTGAAGGCAGGGGAATCTTCTCGTAGCTTGACAGATCTGCTGTTCATATCTGCCGTTAAACTGCAAATAAAATCTCAATTGTAACTAGCCACATACAAACACTAAAGAAGATGCATATGGATAAAAGTATGGTAATGTGAATTGCACTACAAAAGTCCATAGAAATATAGGCTTTTTAGCTTTCTGTTGGTCCATTTCAAGGAGAAAGGTTGATGCCATTCCTTCAAAGAATGCAGCAATAGAATAAGCATTATGACTGACATCAGATTCAATGAAACTTGGTATCGAAATAATAATAATAATATTATTAGTGATTCTGTATCAATCCCAATCATTCGCAATATAGATTCACCCTGAGAGCATACAGGAATATCATGCATCTCCTTTTCTGCACTCGTGATGCTGTGAAGCAAGACCAGAAAGCTTCATACACGCTATGAACCGAGCTGCTCCTAATTTCACTCGGTTCAACTCATCGTGAGATCGTTTATGTAAAAGCTGAACAGGAATACAGTGTGTTTGGTCCATCGCAGCTTACAAGCTTGTTTAGTTAAACATATATAGTTTTTATGTAAAAGTATCTAGAAAACCGTGTTAACCGAACTTAATGGGTAATAAAACTAAATGATCATTTTTTTCAGTTATAAAAGAAACTTGTAAAGAAACTAATTTTTTTATGTTATTGATGACAAGGAAACCAAATTTTCTAATGATTATTACATGTTAAAATCTAGCTTTTAACATTAACAAGCAGCTAGTGTTCAAACTCATTTACCTAGGCTGTGTATGGTTTGTGATCAGCTCGGCTCAAATGCATAACTAGCCGAACATAAACAAGATTATTCGTTTATGAAAAATCCACTAACAGGCCCTGTTTGGTTCTTTCCACTTGTTTGCCCACCCACAGAAGCTTATATCAGAACCATACTGTGTTTGCTTCCTTGCAACGATGAAGCCAACGAGCAAGGCATGCACACACACACACAGAAAGAGAGAGTACATTGGAAATGCGAAGGATTGGACGCTGGTGCCACTGTCATCTGAATGGCGTGCCATGCTAGCAGTACGAGGGACAGCTAAAGTGGTCGGTAGGCTTACTCCTACTTCAACATTTTCCTCCACCATCGCAGCATCTGGAATATTTGGTTCCTCATGAATGTTCAACGTAGTTTCCTCGAACGGTAAGGCCTCTTTAGGTGCAAGGCCAGGGTCAGGAGTAACCTTAGACTCCCCAGACATGCCCAAATTTAAGATGTGGTCCCTTGAAAAGCTCAAACTGCCCAAATGGATACTGAACATTGATTCATTAGAAGCTACACTCCAATCCGTGGGGCTTTGAGGCTTTGAGAAGACTGATGATGGGATTCGATCAGGATTATATTTCTCTGTTTTCCCAGTTGCTTGGCTTAAAAGAGACTTCTTTACGAATCCCATGTAGTTGCGGCGCTCATCTGAGTCATGGCTACTGCATACTTCTGAGTGATTTACAATTGATGTCATCTGTGAGTGACTGCACTTACCTTCTTCACTCTCCTCAACTTTGAAGTCCATTTGATCTTTGTTCTTCGTGTTGTCATCAAAAGCCGAGATAGATGATGCACCCATCATCAACCGACACTCAGCTTGAATATTGTCAGAAACTTCATTCTGACTTGTCTGCTTCGCGAACAAGCCCCAATTGGTGTCAGCATCCATCATTAAACAGTTCTTGCTGCCAATCTCAGTATCAAGTCTGACCTCATTCTGTTCTGGTAACTCAGGTGATGGTAATTTCATGTTCTCCTTGCCTACACCGGAACTTCTAAGCTCAGCTGCTTCAAACTGCAAGAATTCTTCCTCGGATGAAGAGGACGATGAGGAAGACAAGCTTGAACTATTCTTAACATGATGACTTCTCATGGTAATCTCCTCTGTTGAACTTGGTGACTCTTTCATCCCTTGAAGCTCCATAGTAGATTGAATACAAATCCTACAATCCTCACTGCGTCAGATTTCTATACCTTGCCTTGTTAATTGATGGAACCAAAGAAATGATCCCATTTTGTGTTATGAACTGGTCATAATCTTATATTGCAAAATACCAATTTCAGTTACTCTGCAATTAGTAAAGTTCACATTTTATGAGAACAAAGCAAATAGAATTCCGGTGGTGATATCACAAAACAAAGATCGACACCCTTCCAAACTAGATTAGTCATCCTAATATCACAGAGAAATAGTGGAAAGAGGATAAGGAGGTGCAAGCGCACACAAGCACAACATAGCATATTCTCTCTAGAGTATCAAAATTAAAGGACAAACCACCTGATTGTTTCCTCTCTAGCATTGATTAACCCATCCATGCATCACTTCTTGTAATTGGATCTGGATCTGCTTCAATGTGGTTCTGTGTGAGTGTGTGTTTATGTATATATATTGACACAAATCCTTAGCTCAGGTCTCAGCCAATCAACTTCAGCTAGCCACTTTATTTTCATTTTTAGCCAGTCAACATGATCCAAACTTTTCATTTTAAAAGGTGTAAATGAATAAAGATTAATTCATTCCTAATATCCACTCATGGGGTCAAATCTGAAAGTGGTCCTTCATGCATAAACTTCCTTTCCATTTTCTGCCAACTCTTATTGTTCCCGTTTACTTCTAAAAAATTATACAACTGATTAATTTTGTCAGTATTGCATTGCTTTCCTATTTTTCATTTAGTTACAGTTGGTTACGCTCTACTCACTCTGTTACTATTGCATAACAATTGAATCCTAGGAGACTTCATATTGTCCATCACAGCTATGTACATACTCTATTATCCGTATACATTGGATGTTGTAACCGTCGTTCCTAGTGTTGCTCTGCTTTATCAGAGGTTTTCAGGAATTGGTCTAAGGCTTTAAATCTCGTTCAATATTTCCATATTCATTTCCCCTCTACCTGATGCTTCCACTCCCCTGCTCCCCTGGATACAGATACACCAAAGTCTCTCGATGTTATCGAATTCAATGATGCGTGTTTTTACCCACTCTGGCTCCCCCCAAATAGTCTATTTTCACCCTAGCTATATGGCAAGAGACCCTATGGATATGGTTATGATACTGAACGACACCAATCAAGTAAGCTTTGTTATTACTACATCATTCATGAAATGTCTGGACGTTTTTATGTAAATCATATAATGGATAAAACTAGGAGGTATCACAGCTAGATGATATTCATCAGTACGGATATGATTCCTAACAGTATATATGCACCACCTTCGTTCCATTTTGTTGAAGCTTCAACTTTTTATAATGCCTGTAAATGAATCTCCCTATTTCAGTCTTCCTCTCCCTGTCCATCTTTCAGCTCCATCAGCAGGGCCAAAATTCCTGTCTCCAACAGGAAAACCAAGTGGAGGTGGTTTCTCCTTATGCTATTTGTAGATATTTGAACATCTCCCGAAATGATCAGAGCAAAAATTCGGTTAACTTGATTGATGACTTCTGTCTACATTTGGCGTTTGAGATTGGGGATCCTGATATGGTAAAAAAAAATGCTCATAAGGGACTGACCACAAAAATTTTGGATTCTTTTGTTTTTGACAGGCAGAGGAAGTCCTCAGACATGGCGGAAGGAAAGAATGGCACGTAATAATTTTTTTTCTAAGGTAAATGCTAATATAACTCAAGATTGAGTGCAATGGATGAGAAGCCATGTGCTACCCACCCAGTCTGAGAGAAGGCTTGATTTTGGTGGTTGGTTGTTTTTGATGGCAAAGCTGGAGTTAGGCAGAAGGTATTAATCCTAAGGTTAGAAAGCCAACCTCTATCAAGTGCACTTTTCCTCTTACCAACATGTAAATCAAGCCTCACTACTAAAGAAAATGAAAATCTTTATCTGGATTAAAGCATGTAAACCCTTTTTCTTGGTATTAAGGCATATAAAGCTTTGTAAGTCTAAACATGTGAACGAATAAATTATATATCACAGAAAAGAGAAAAGGTGTGTGTACATATGGCTACCTACCAACTTATTAACAAGTTACATATCCGCATGTTGACGTCGACAAACATAACATGTCAAGCATGGTAATTGATCTGCACCCACGAAAGAAAATGGTGCAAAAGCGATGTAGTTATTAGAAAAATAATACCATGATCAACAGAGAAAAGCTTGCATGAATACCCACATATCTCACATTTCGGTTACACCATCATTCGACGCCAAGAACACAATTCATGCACAAGGAGAAACGACTCTCACCTTTCAAGAATTACTACCCAAATCCTCAATCATAAAGAAATCTTTCACGCACGCACGCACATGAGAGAGAGAGAGAGAGAGGTATGAAAAGATTTACAGAAACGCATAATTAAAAGCATTACATTAATGCAGTAATGAGAATGGCTGCTGCGGCACTCACCTCTTCTATTGGTGAAGCAATTAACAAGAAGATGTCAAGAACCACTAATCCCCAAATCCACGTTAAATGAGCAAGTTAGACATGCTAGAAGAGAGAAAGGAGACATTGGCGCACAGGAAAGGTTGTTCTGCAGTTCTTTGGGTTGTTTCTCTGAATAAGCAACGACAAATCAGGAAAGAGACGGAGGAGAATGGCTAAATTTGATGAGAGAGAAAGAGAGAGAGGCTTTAGCAGCTGGCAGTGCAACTCAATTTTAGCCTGTTAAACTCACAAAGGCAACAAGGATGAGATTCTTGTCTTCAGACTTTCCTCTCTGTTGTGGTTAGAAAAGCTTTTCACATTTTTTTTTGCTGTATTTGGCTTAGATTTGTACATTACAGTGATACATCCCGATTGGGTTTGGCTAAATTGAAAACTGCCTGAAGAAACCTCACAATGCTTTATAGCTGAAGACCAGATAGTTTTCATACACGCATTGAACTGAGCTTATGGAATCAAGTGGATCTAGATTATGGGTCAGATTCAAAATTAATCTGGGTAACATTCCGGAGGCCAACAATCCTTTTGAGAAAAGGAAACATTTCGATCTCTCTCTCCCTCTCTCTAACTAACTAATCAATGGGGCTTCGATGTTTCCTAGGGTTGGAAAACTGCAGGAATCCTAACTTCCATAAGGATCGATGAGGAAAAACCTACAAATTAAGTCGGCTAGGACTTTTATATATACACACACATTTAATCTCGTTGGCAGAACATGAACTTGGAATAATTTTCTCTAAAAGAATACAACAACAACAACAAAGCCTTTTCCCATACTAGACGGGATCGACTACATGGATTCTTTGTTTCCATAGATCCCTATCGTGTGTCATGTTAGCAGTTGACTCACAATAAGCTAGATCATTCTTTATTGTTTCTTTCCAACACTTTTGTGGTCGTCCTCTACCTCTTTTAATACTTTCCAAATTTAATTTTTCATATCTTCTTAAAGGTTCTTCTTTTGATCTTCTTTCTATATGTCCAAACCATCTTAAGCGATATTCTCTCATTTTATCCTCTATTGGTGTCACTCCTAATTTGTTTCTAATAACCTCATTATGTATAAGGTCTTTTCTTGTATGACCACTCATCCATCTCAACATCTTCATTTCTGTCACATACATCTTTTGTACATGTTGATGATTAACTGCCCTACACTCATAACCATAAAACATGGCAGGCCTAATTGCTGCTCTATAATATTTACCTTTTAACTTTAATGGTATCTTCTTATTACAAAGAATACCTGATGCTCCTCTCCATTTTAACCAACTAGCATTAATTTTATGCATAACATCTCCATCAATTCTTTCATCACTCTCAAAAATTAACCCTAGGTATTTAAAACTTTTCTTTTGGGAGATGCAATATATGCCAATTTTAATTTATATGTCCTCAGAGGTAACCAAATGATCAAAACTTACATTCCATATATTTTGTCTTTGTTCTAAGTGTACTTGCTCTCCATTCCTCATGCATCTTTTGGTTTTTTCATATTTCATTAAATAGTCTTGTGAGCCAAGTGATTCCTATTTCTCCTAGTATTTTCCAAACTTCTATAGGAATATTATCTAGTCCTACCGATTTAAAAGAATCCTATGATATTTTTTTTGCTCGATGAAAGGTGAATGGACATCCTCTTCCTTGTCTTGACAGCTTATACATGCATTCTTTTCTGTTCTCCCTTTTGACAGGCGTGTCAGCGAGATCCACTTTCTGGATATCAAACTCATGAGTTAACCCCCTAGACAGCAAAACTATAGCTCTGTGTTGCTCGTTCAAGTTTTTTTTGACATATTTACACGTTCATATGCTACATGTTATAAATTCGCCTATTAATTATCCATTTGTACTTTGAAGAAACTATCTCGTGCAAAATGTGACTCATTCTAAAACAGTTCACTATATCATACGTGTTCTTAGAGGGCATTTCGTATCATTGTCAAAAGACAAATTTGGCAGCAATGTCGTGAAAATGCCTCATGCTTGGTGGAAGCACATGCACGGTCAATGAGATTGTAGCAAGTGAATCAGTCATCGACATAGCTTTGGACCGTTATGCTAATTTTGTCATAGAAACAACTTTTGAAAACTTGACAAGTATGCAAACATCTTTTATTCCAAATTCGGACCTACTCTATAATCAAAACCTACCGAAATTTGGGCTGTAAAGAGAGCGACAACAACAGAGAAAAGCGATGCAGATATTAGAAAAATAATATCATGATCAACAGAGAAAAACTTGCATGAATACTCACATATCTCATATTTCGGTTACACCATGATTCGACGCCAAGAACACAATTCATGCACAAGGAGAAACGACTCTGACGTTTCAAGAATTACAACCCAAGTCCTCAATCAGAAAGAAATCTTTCACGCACGCACGGACGCACACGATTGAGAGACAACTTGGTCTCCCTGAAAAGATTTATAGAAACGCATAATTAAAAGCATTACGTTAATGGAGTAATGAGAATGACTACTGAGAGGAACAAACCTTTTCTATTGGTGAAGCAATTAACAACAAGAACCACTATTCCCCAGATCCACGTTAAATGAGCAAGTTAGACATGCTATGCAAGAAGAGAGAACGGAGACATTGGCGTGCAGGAAAGGTTGTTCTGCAATTCTTTGGGTTCTGAATAAGCAATGACAAAGAAGGAAAGAGACGGAGGAGATTGGCTAAATTTGGTGAGAGAGCGGCTTTAGCAGCTGGCAGTGCAACCAAGCGCGGCCAGTGGTAGTTCGCAGCGAAACGTAAGAAAGACAAACGTTCAAAATTGACAATTAAGGAACGGAATATGATTTCGAATATGTGTTATATATGTGCTAGGGATGACTGGGGCCCCGCACTTGAAAACTAATATGATAACCTCCTCCTCTCCATGGGTTTAGAAAACTATTTTAGGTGATTTTGATGGTGGTAGCAATGTTTTGACTTTGTAAAAATATTGGTTCTAGCAGGTGGTAGAGGGTGGTGGATGGTTGTTGAAGCAGTGGAAAATCATGTCAAATTTGGATTATGCACCATGCATTATTGTGCATATAAAACTGTCCTCCCCCCCTCTCTCTCTATATGTGTGTGAGAGAGAAACCCATATCTTTTAGTGCAAAATTTTGCATAAATATTTTCACCCTTTAATCTTTGATATCAACTGTGAATATTTGAATTAAAAATATTATTGTACTTTGCATTTAAATCACCATTTGTATTAAATACAAAGTAGGTCACACACACACACACACACACATATATATATAAGGATGGCGGCAAAGAAGCAGTTTTATATGCACAACAATCAAGTGTCTCCCTCCATCACCTTCAAGAACCAATTTCCACTGGTTAAAACATTTGCAGCCACCACCAAAGTCTCCTAAAATACTTAAATATTTATATGTTTACATGGTTTTTTAGTGGTGGTTAAGGCGACAGTAAGTTATTGAAGTAGTAGAATATGTTAAAAAGAAAGTGAATTATGCCTGATTGTGCACTGTGATTCATTATATATATATATATATACTTCCCTCCCTGTTTACCCCAAAAGGGAGGGAAGCAACCTTCGGGCTTTTTCATACACATATAAATGGCAATTCATACCAGAGCCAACCCAACCCTACCTGCAAGTCCTCAAAGGTGAGAACTCGCCCTGCAACAAGCATATTAGTCCTTCGTCAAAAGTCCAAGTCAAATGTAAATGTCATACATTTATGATCTCTCTTGTATTAGTACACCTCTCTCTCTCTTTGATTTCTTATTTTCGTTTGAAAAACTTTTAGGTACGGAAGTTCAACAGATCGTATAATGTTCCTTGTTTCCAGAGGCCTGGTTGCGATGAACAGGACTGCAATTATGTCTCTACATGAGGCATAAGGTAAAATGATTAATGTAGATTGATTAAAATAGAGAGGAGCATAAGGTATTCTTTGTGACAAGAAGATACCATTAAAGTTAAAAGATAAATATTATATAGCAACAATTAGACTTGCCATATTTTATGGTTCTAGTGTCAGATAGTTAATCATCAACATGTACAAAAGATGTCCGTAATAGAAATGAAGATATTGAGATGGATGAGTGGTCATATAAGGAAAGACCGTATACATAATGAGGTTATTAGAAATTAATTTGGAGTGTCACCAATAGAGGATAAAATGAGAGAATATCATTTAAGATGATTTAGACATATAGAAAGAAGATAAAAAAAAGTGCTCGTAAGAAGGTATGAAAAACTAGATTTTGAAAGTATTAAAAGAGGTAAAGGACGAGCACAAAAGTGTTGAAAAAAAACAATAAAGAATAATCTATCTTATATTGAGTTAACTATTAACATGACACATGATAGTGCTATGTGGAAACAAAGAATCCATGTAGCCGACCTCGTGTAGTAAGGAAAAAGACTTAGTTGTTGTCAAACGTTTAGTTATAATATATATGCACAAAAAATCATTGAATAAATAGCCTCAAAATTTTATACACTAAGGTTCAAATTTTTTTTACTAGATAAACATAATAGTTACCAAAACTTGTACACTTATCACTATACCCCATATATTTAGACTCTATATAAGATTTTAGTCTCCATAGAGTATAGTCCATGCGTGCACTCATCTGTGCTTAAATCTACTTAAACATTATCCACATAATCGCCGGTGAAGATTTAAATATAAAAAATTATACTTAGTGCATTAAATATAAAGTAAACTTTTTAAATTTGAATCTCCACCATTGATCACAAAAGTAAAGATCGGGGCGGATTTGAGCATGGATGGGTGCTCATATATCAATTTCTCCTCAAATCCAATAACAATGATTTTATAGTTAATATAAATAAAAGCAATATTATAATTTATATATCTTATATAAATTCTATAACTAACATTAATTATATATAAAAATCTATATGCCAAACTATAATATGACATGCATCCCCTTCCACCTTTTGCCTTTTTGAAAAATATCAAGAAAATGGATTTGCATTACCTATGAGTTCTGCTAAAGAAATTGCATCTAAAATGAACATAGAACCTAAATTTTGTTATAAGGACCAGGAGCGGCTTGTGGATAAAGACACTAAAGCAGTTGCTTTAGACTTGCAATTTTTTTAGGCCTCAGATTTGTAGTTATAATATATAATAAGAAAAGAATTATTGAATAGACTTAACCTCAAAATTTTATACGCTAGGCCTCAAAACTTATACACTTATCAATATAGGCCCCAAATATTCAAACTATATATAAGATTTTTGACTCAAATGAGTACAGCATAGTTTATTAAACATCTCTACCACTTGAGCGACATGATCTATGGTGGAGATTTAATTTTAAAAGGTATTTAATGTATCATTGATCACACCGATCAAACGATGAAGATCTTTGAGCAGATTTTAACATGGATGGTGTGTACATTATAAACACCCAAAAATTTGCTCAAAAGAACATGTATGGTGTGTACATTGTAAACACCCAAAATTTTTCTCAAAAGATTTGATTTTTAGAAATTTTGTCTTTTTAAGAAAAAATTATGGTTTTGGGTCTTTTAAGGGTTTTCAAATAAAGACACCTTAAACGAACTCATTTCCGCACCAGCCTCAAAATAACGGTAAATTGTACCCCTCTCAAAACAAACCAATTTTGACAAAGATCCAAAAAATGACTACTTTGCCCTCAAGCCCAAATTGGTAGGATTCTGCCTTTTCAAATGATTTTATTCAAAGAAATGATGGTTTCAAACAAGTTTTAAAAGAAACAAATGAAAATGAGACATTGGGAACCAAGCCCAAAAATATTTGCAAAATGTTAAATTTACCAAAAGCTTTTGAAATTCAAATCAAATCAGGCCTTGAAAACTCGCCCGATTGAGGATAGTCCTACTCCAAGACCCTACATCTAGCAAAGGGTTAAAGCGGTCTGAAATACTACACTCAAGGGTTAAAGAGATTCTAGACCCTACACCCATGGAAAGGGTTAAAATGATCTGATACCCTACAACCAACAAATGATTAAAGTGTTTGAAATGATAAAGACTAACTTACGAAGCGAAAGTAGGTCGTCCGTGCAAACAAACAGTAGGAATAAAACTCAATTGTTTTCAAAAGTATTTGAAAATTTTGATAAGAACTCATTGTTTTTAAATATACCTTAAACAAAATGGCTTTAAATAATCAAAAGAAATATTTGAAACCATGAATCTGAAATCAAGCGCAAGATTCAAGTCTGATTCAGGGACAAAGCTACGAATCAAATCAAAAGCAGGGATAAGAACGAATCGTTCCCGTTGAAGATTTAGGATGGGAGTGAGGATCAAGGTAACGGTCAAGTCAAGTTCTCCTCAAGCAAGGACCGAGCTCATGTAGACCAACACGAAGGACCTAAACTTGAACGAGCTAGGGAGGTTGAAACCAAGATGTGCTAGGCCAAATCAAGAGCCTAAGGTCAAAGGCAAAAGACTCGATTTATAATCAAGTCGAACAAGTCGATGTGTGGACTGAAATAAAGACATGAACCAAGTCAAGACTCCATCAAATATGATACAAGGCTGCTCTAAGTTGAACTTAGCCGGGCCACATCCACTTACATCCAGCAGGTTACACCAAGGTTAGACCGAGCCACTTGGCCGACCTAGCCATATGGGGTTTTGCTAGCATTGACCAAAGGGGACCATTAAGAAGGCCCATGTGATTGCCTTGGGTCCAGCCAATGAGTGGATCAAGAGGGGGGCTCCAACGACCCACCCAATCCAAACCATGGAAGGCTCTAGGCCTTTCTCCCTTGAGGCCTATAAAAAGGGACCTTGGGGCTGGGTTTCCAACATTCACAAGATTGAAAGAAGAGGAAAAAGAGCCTAATAAAGAGAGGGAGAGCTGCAGCAAGAGGGAAAGAAAGAGAGGGAGAGAAAGAGACAGAGAGGGAGAGAAAAAGAGAGAAAAGAGAGGAAGAAAGAGAGGTCGATCCTCTCCATTTCTTTCACCATCTGGTGGTCAAGAAGGACTCCATCCAAGGCCAATCTTTTTCTTCTCATTTGTTTTAATTCTCTCATTTCCATTCATTCAATTTGAGGGGTTGTAATGATGGAGCAATTGTCTTCCCCCATGATGTAATAGCTAGTGATGTTATCCATTTCATTTCTTTACATTCACGCATATTACATGTTTGATTTCAAGTTTCTCCTACCTTTCTATATGATATACTCTCTTATATCTTGTAATCTCCTCTATGCTTAAGCTATAAATATATTTCAATTCATATCCTTCAGTAATTTACTTTAAAATTATTTTGATTAGTCTTTTAATTTCGGAAGAAATGCATTCATGTATGTTTTAAACATGGAAATATGTTTTCAGCATCCTGCATTTGTCTGATGTTTTATTTTTCATTTCCATCTCTCTGCTCCAAATGATCTTAAATTTGGTACACTGAATCCTCACACAAAAGCCCATATATAATAAACTTTTCAAGAATTTTAGGGTTGTGCAGCCACGTAATTAAAATTGAGGAAGATCGAAAAAATCCATAGTTAAATATGTCAAACCTGTGTTTCCTACAATGAAGCTTTGGTTATCATCATATAACTCTATTTGTAGTGAACAAATTTCAGTAAAACTTATCTCATTGGAAAGGTGACATCAATAACTTTCCAACAAGATCAAGTTCATAAAGATCGGAGCTCTGTGGATCGAGATACAAACGTTTTTTAAGTCTTTATATTTCTGTAATAGATCAGTTCTGAACACCTAAGCAAATACACATTCTTGATTTAATTATGCACAATCATAATAAAAAAAATAAAATAAAAATAGTTCAAGAATCTCCATATTCATTTTTACTCACTGTAAAATTTTTGTGAATTTTGGAGATTTCAAAACTGTTCAAAAAAATCCGAAAATAAGTTCTAAAAAGAGAACCAATTTCTATTTTTTAGAACTTAGAAAAATTTTCTTTCGTAGGCTAAGTGCACGTTTTTTTAGTTGACTCAAGTTGATTCAAAAGTGAATTTTGAAAATACACCTTATTTAAAACAATCCTCAAAGCGTCTAGGTTGATCCTTAAGTGTCGGTTTAAGAAGGCCTAAGACGAAAAGATCTCACTTCCTCACAATTGCTACATGAAGTAAAAAAATCCATCTTTGCTTGTTTAAGCAAACTAGCTGGCACGCTCACACAAACGACGTAGATTGAAAACTTATTTCAAGTCTCTATATAGACTTAGGAATAAAATTTTCACATCTACATACATATACCAATTTCTCCTCAAATCCAATAACAATGATTTTATACGTAATATAAATTAAAGTTATATTTACAAATTATATCTTATATTTTATAACTAGCATTAAAGTGTACAGAAGAATCTATATGCCAAGCCATAATGTGACACCCATCCTCTCCTGCCTTCTATCTTTTCAAGCTGGATTTTATAATATATGTGTTATTCAAAAGAAATTGCATGTAAAATGAATATAGAACATATATTTCTTGGTAAGTGTGTAAATCAAGCAATTTTTTCACTTCAAAGCAAATTTGAATAGTTTAAGATAACCTGAAAATGGGTTGGACATGTTTTGTGCACAACTTGCTACGGTTGTGGAAGAGTAACTGTCCTTAATGTTGATACTACAAAGCCTTCAATTATCAAATTATCAAATTAATAGATAGAAAGATTAGGGAGGATAAAGCTCATCAGCGTGGGAGCAATGATTTCTTTAACATTCTCTTTCAAGAAGAAGAGGGTTTCAATTTTGCACTATGGGAGGCCCTTAGATGATTTGATCACTATATCTCATTAAGGAAATAACATCTTGATTTTAATCCTTATATGACATTCATGACAAAGATAGATGCAAGAATCAAACTATGAAATTGACCAATGCTCCATACTATGACATATACATATCTTGTTTCGGGTAAAGTGGAACCTTGAACTGTAACTAAACCAGTTCGAGCCAGTTCTAGGTCTGGTTTCAGAATTGCTGGTTTCAGGGCGATTTTGGTTTATGGAACATGTACTATTATTGAAGAATTTTTAAAAACATAAGAATTTTTTAAAAACATACCAGAACCAGTGATTTGGGACAGTCGACTCTGGTTTGGATCCAGTTCCGGTTCCCCTGATTCAATTGACCTTGGCACACCTTATTATTTTAGAAATTACACAAAAATCAAGGTTCACATATAACAAGGTGTGCACACATATCAAAATCAAGGTTCACATATAACAAGGTGTGCACATATATCACGAAGGTGTCCCCATGTAACAAGGAATTATAAGCACACTTAACGAAGTGCAATGACATGGTCTCTTGTTATCTATAAATAAATGAGTTTACTCAATAATTGACAAATAAGATAAGACGGTGTGCCGTGGTATGCAATGAGATCATCCTAGGATAGAAGTTGAAGCACATGAGTAAATCTACTTCATATCCATGTATGCCTAAGTTCATCTTTATTATTCTTTTATGTGTACAAAGAATAATAAAAAATTATTATTTAATGATCTCCAATGTATCAAGCAAAAAATTCACAAGGAGCCATTTGCATAAAAAATGTTGAACTCGATGGTGGTGAATTAAGCCTATCACACGCCTTGAAAGACAACTTGTTTGTTTTCCCTATTTATACATTTTATTAAATAAAAAATGATTAAGAATGATCAAACCCTATTAGCATTGGCAGTCACTCTCTCATGGAATGAACTCCTACATTTTTTTCATACAAAATTTATGGCCTTTCATACACAATTGTGGTACCCTACTGTAAACACCCAAAATTTGTCAAAAAGATTTTTCAAAAGTCTCTCTTTTACTAGAAAAAATGCAGTCGTGATTCTTTTAAGGGTTTTCTTCCAACAAAGATACACTAAGAGAGTCCATTTCCAAACCAAAATTTTGTTGGAATCTCAAAATAAGGGTACTTTGAGCCCCATAAAAAAATCAAATTGTGACAAAATCTTAAAAAATGAATGTTTTGCCTTCAAGGCTATATTAGCAAAATTTATCTATCACAAGTGTGTTTCCCTCAAAGAAAGGGTTGAAAAAATCCAAAACGGGGCATGTGAAACAAGAATAAGTTTTACCTACAAAACATTTACAAAATATTGTTTTACCCTTATAAAATATTTAAATTTAAAAAGATAAAAAATAGAACAAATAAACCTAAAACATGGTAGAGAAGGAGCGAGACCTTAGAAGACTCAAGTTTTGTGATAGTTAGCCCACACAAAAGTATCAGACGAGCAGTCTAAAATACTCTCGAACAAGAAAGATTCTACACCAAGCGACCCTACACCCATCAAAAGGTTAAAGCGGTCTAAAAAGATTGAAGAGATCAACCCACAGAGGAAACAAGAGAAAAAGCACCATCGTCGCCTACCATGCATGCATCCACAGACTTCTCGTGACACTGTCGAACACCATGGACCACCCGCAAGCCAATACGTGTCACCAAGTAACAAACACGGGGGCACCTGGTGGGACACCCTCGGTGCATGGAGACTGCCTCCACACGCGCCCCTACATATCTTCCATGCGAAATGACTCCCACGTGCTTAAACCTGCTCTAAACGTACCAAAACCATACCCAACTGTCCCCAACACATGACACATGAGTCCAATTACCCTTCCCACATGAGAACACTCTTGTATGGATTGAATTTGGGTCCAAATTGAGTCCAACAACCCAGAAGAATCTCATTCAAGAAAATGTCTATAAATGGAGGATGTGGGTGACCAAGAAAGGAGATTCCCACCCAAGAGTAATAAACCGAGTAAAAAAAGACGTGAAGGAGCTAATTTGCAACCTAAAGAGGAGTTTATCTAAGAAAGAGTGAGAAAGGGAGAGACCTAGAGAGAGAAAGCCTCGAGCCATCCCCTTCTACTAATGACAAAGAGAGGCATCTCTAAACCCCAAAATTTGTCAAAAAGAATTTTAAGAAGTTCCTCTTTTACTAAAAAGGTTATGGTCGTGGGTCTTTTAAAGGTTTTTTTCAATAAATATACATTAAAAAACCTATTTCCAAACCAAAATTTTGTGAGAACCTCAATTGAACCCCATACAAAAAATAAATTCTAATAAACCCAAAAAAAGATCATTTTGCCCTTAAGACTACTATATTAGCAAAATTTCACTGTTATAGGTGTGTTTCCTTCAAATAAAGGGTTAGAAAAGTCAAAATGGGGCATTTAGAACGAAAATAAGTTTTACCTAAAAAATATTTGTAAAATGATCATTTTACCCTTATAAAATATTTGAATTTAAAAGGACAAAAAAATAGAGCAAATAAGCCTAAAACATGGTGGAGAAGGAGCGGGACCTCAGAAGACTTAAGTTTGGTGATAGCTCGAGCCTATACAAAATTATCAAGTAAAAAATCGAAAATACTCCTAACGAAGGAAGATCCTATATCAAACAACCCTCCACCTATTAGAAGGTTAAATAGGAAAGTTGAAGAGATCAACCATAAAGTAGACAAGAAAAAAAACACCATCACCAGCTACCATGAATGAGACTACAGGCTTCCCATACCACCGTCGAACTCCACATACCGCTCACAAGCAGCCACGTGTCACCAAGAAATCGCTCATGAGTCAAAGAAGGAGGTGCAACAAGGGTTCGTTCACGCTATCGATGGTTTGCTAGATGGATTAATGCCTATCATCTAATTGATATAGGAACAGAAGGATCATGTTATTGATGGAGGGGTCCTCAAATCTCGATCTGTAATTATGACAGAGTGCTCTTTGCAATTCAAAATAGCCCTGGTTTTTTAAAAAACCAGAGTGCGTATGCTACCATGAATTATAAAGAATCATCATCCCTTGCTCATTGATCACACAATGAGACTGTTTAGATTTGAAGCCATGTTGATGAACCATATGGAATTCAATTGATAAGGCGGTAGATAAAGGCAGAAACAACTTTGTGGAAAAGCTGGAATAGAAAATGCAAGACGAACTCCATGAGATTCTTAGGAATGAAGAAGTTTTTTGGCTGCAAAAATCTCGAGCATGGCAGATAACTAAAGGAGACTATAATTCTAAGAATTACCATATAAAAATGGTGATGTAAAGGAAACAAATAAAATAGAGATATTGGTAGACGACGAAAATGGCAACATTCTGAGTTTGCTTGAAGACCATGTTATGATATTATTTAAAGCTTTGTGTGTACCTGGAGGAAATTGGGATGAAGCTATGGTTCACAATGAAGATTAACTGGCTGATGGATGTGATTTTAGAACTGAACAGATTAGCTAACAAAATTTTTGAAGTTCACAAAAGCAATGAATGAAATAAGCCCTCTTAAAGCCTTGGGAGAAAATGGATATTAAGCAATAACATGGTTTAGTAGAATTCCAGCAAAGAAGTGGTTTCAATATAGTCGATAACATGGGGCACCGCTACCTGGGGGCAATGTTTGATCAGAGGGGGGATCTAGGAAGTAGTTCCAGCATATTATGGATTATCTCCAATCACAATTAAGTGGATGCATGTCACAATGTTTATCGTTTATAGGTAGAACTACACTGATTAAATATGTTTTCTCATTTTCTCTTCGATTAGCAAGACTTCCTTCAATAGCCACACGAGAAGTAGAGAGACTACAATGCAAATTTATTTGGGGTGAACAAGAGAACGAAGAAAGGTGCATGCTATTAGCTGCGGCAAAATTTGTCAACCGAAGGCTACAGGTGGGTTGCAAATTAAATGTATAAGAATTTCCTTGTGAAATTTGGTTGAAAAACTTTAATAAGAAAAGAAGAGTTATGGGCAAAGATTCTTCTTGACAAATACATATAGAAAAGGGTGGATCAGTGAGGAGGAAATACCATTTAGAGAAGGCAACTCACATTGATGGATGGAAATAAGAATACTATGGCTTGCAATTCAATGTATTAGTAGATCGGATATTGGCAATGGATAATTTTGGGTAATGAATGGCTTGGAAATGTTGAAAAAAATTAGTCGATCACTCATATAACTATCTCTATGCTAGAGCATCTAACACTATGTTAAGAACGTACCATATTGCATATTTTTAAATTTCACAATCCATAATACTAGACAAGTTCACATCACCTATCTTATTGATCACAACTTGAAACTTGAAGTTAGTTTCAAGCAAAACTAAAACCAATAGATATCAATTAGCATAGTTGGCTCCACGGTTAGCTTTGGAGTTGGACACAAAAGGGAGAAGCCCCATAAAAAACAATATGTATTCTAAGATTGGATAATTAAGATGTCGAATATCTCTTGGTTGTTTAAATGGAAGGGAAAATAAAGAAACAATATCGAACAAATAGGGTAGACTTGGTAAGTTTTGGTTTGCCCGGAACCGAGAACTAGGACTGAGTTGATTCTAGTTCCGCTTGACTCCTAAACCATCCAGAACCCAAAGAAATAGAATTTTTAAAAATGAAAAATAGAAAAATATGGACTAGCTGTTTGGAACTATCAGTTCTAATTCTGATTCCATGAAAGGTGAAACTGGAATCGAACCAGAAGTTTCCTGGTTTCAGGTCCAGTTTGACCAGTTCCACTTCCAGGTGGTTCCGGTTGGAACCGCTGGGATTGTTCCAAACTGACGATGTCTATGATAGGGTGCTTTTGCCATCGCTGCATAAACCATGTATCCAGCTAGTCATGACAATCTAGATTTTTCTATAACATAGAAAAAGGAATGAACTTTCACCTTTTGATTTCTGATATTTCTATGTTCACCATAGACATTCTATAACATATAAAATGTGGGCCAGGCTGCCCCCATTCTAGGTTCCACGGACTGGGCAGGGTTAGCCCCTTGGATCAGGCTTATTTTGACACACACACACACATATGTGTGTATAGAGAATGCATCGCATAGTGATAGCTATTGTGTTTAAAAGGCGAAGCTGCACCAACTTTCCGTGCCAGTGTTTATATATAATTGTGTTAAGTTAAATCGGGATTTGTGGATGTTCTAAAATAGTTTTACCTCTATATAATTTGTTAGACTAAACAAAGGAGATCAAGATAATGGTCATCCCATGAGAAAACTTGTAAACTGAAACAAAAACACGCAGAAATCATATACCAAAATAGTTCAACATGTTTTCTTGTCTCAACAAACCATCCAATTAATTCCTATTTCGTAGCTAATCAGTTAAAGATAGCAAGGAAACTCTAGTTTCAAGATTAACATCTTTGATAGACTGGAGAGTACATTATTTGTTTAAGCAGCTTCTTCCCTCCATTTGGACTGGTTTCAAGCTCATCTTCGTGTGGTTTAATGGCAGGTACCAAAGCCTTGTGTGCTGTTCGCTGCATTAAGCAAATGTAGTAAAGTTTGTATGAAAAAGAAATCAATTTTTTGGTAAAACAATATAACTCAAGTAGCAGTAAAAGACCCTTAATTTACTAGTTAAATTATAGATTAAGATTAATAAAGCATGATAGAATATTACCTGTGAAGCTTTCAAAGCTGTTTGTATGACAAAATTAGCATAACAGTCCCAAGCTAGGTCGATGACTGACTGATTCACTTGCTATAATCTCGTTAACAATGCATGTGCATTCACCAAGCCTGAGGCATTTTCTCACAGCATTGCTTCCGAATTTGTCTTTTGGAAATGCCCTCTAAAAAGACTTATGATATAGTGAATTATTTTAAAATCAATCACATTTTGTACCAGAAAATTTCTTCAAAGTACAAAAGAATAATTAATAAGCCAGTTTATAACATGTAGCATATGAACATGTGAAAATATGTTAAAAAACTTAAACGAGTAACACAAAGAGCTATAGGGTTGGATCATTCTTAATTATTTTTTATTTAATAAAATGTGCAAATAGGAAAAACAAGCAAGCTGTCTTCATGGCATGTGATAAGCTTAATTCACCACCACCGGGTTCAACTTGTGAGTTGCCATCACTTAAAAAATCTAGATCTTTACCACAAGATCCATATACACACCACAAATCCATTGGCTTCTAAAATTCTATGATATTTGAATCACATTTCTCGTAGACAGGAGGCCACTTACTATAGTTTGCACTAGAATCACCACATCAACATGGTATTATTGTCTAAACTATTTACTTTTTGCCTCCTGCTATCCCACGACACTATCTTCGTATTTAAAATGAGAATAGTAAAAAAGCAACTCACAACAACTCTAGTAGACTTGCACATCGTCCACACACAACTATGTTAGTGGCTTTTCCAATTAGGCTTCCAACGAACCTCAATATCTTGACAAAGTAGACATGGTTGGTTCTTAACCGGCCTGGCAGTTCCAACTAGAACAAAACCATGTCAGGAACCGATTGAACCCAGAATCGGTGGAACCGGATCCAATCTAGAACCGATGGTTCCAAACCGCTGGTTCTGGTAATGTTTTTAAATTCTTATGTTTTTTAAATTTCTTCAATAAAAAGTAGTAGTTCTGAAATTCTTTGTAAAGATTTCTTATAAAGATCTTGTTTGATTATTATATAAGAAATACTCAACTCTAAATTTCTTCACTAAAAAGTACCAGTTCCAAAATTTATTATGATTTACCATATAAAAAATACTCAACTCTAAATATTTCTTCTAAAGAACTTGTTTGATTATTATCATTAACCTCGCATTGTTTCTTTGGACAAATAACACATTTATCATGAAATTTATGTTCTATATTCATTTTAATTGCAATTTCTTTCGCATAACTCATAGATTTTTGTGTACAATTTAATGTCAGTTATGCAATAAACAAGAGTTTTTCTTGCTATCTTTAACTGATTAGCTACGAAATAGACATTAACTTGATGATTTCTTGCAAGACAAAAAAAGATGTTGAACTATTTTGGTATCTGACTTGTACACGTTTTAATATCGAATTTTTGTTTCAGTTTAAAAGTTTTCTCATGGGATGACCATTACGTTGATCTCCTATATTTAGTCTAACAAATTATATAGAGGTAAAACTATGTTAGGACATGCATGAGTTCTGATCTATATGATTAACTGGACACAATTATATATAAACACTGACACGAAAAGTCAATGCAGGTTCGCCCCCAAACACAATGATTATCACTATGCGACGTGTTCTCTACACACACGTGCATATATATGTCAAAATCAGGCTGACCCGGCCCAGCCTGTGGAACCGAGCATGAGAGCAGCCTGGCCCACGTTAAAATGTGAGCCTCTAAAATGCTGGCCTGTGTCCATGGTTGCCATCCATAAGAAAGTTGTCTATGGTGAACATAGAAATATCAGAAACCAAAAGGTGTAAGTTCATTCCTTTTCTATGTCATAGAAAAATCTAGATTGACATGGCTAACTACATACATGGAATATGCAGCAACTGGAAAAGCCCACCCTATTGTAGGCATCATCGGTTTGGAACCATCCCAGCAATTCCAACCAGAACTGGCTGGAAGTGGAACCGGTCAAACTGGATCCAGAACAAGGGAACATCCGGTTCGATTCTGGTTTCACCTTTCATCGAACCAGAATTAGAACCGGTAGTTCGAAACTATCAATTCCATACTTTTATATTTTATATTTTTTAAAGTTTCATTTTTTTAGTTTCCGAACAGTCTAGGACTCAAGACGCAACGATAATCAACTGAGTCTTAATTCCTGGTTCTGGGTAAACCAGAACCTACCAAGTCTATCCTATTTATTCGATATTGTTTCTTTATTTGCCCCTCCTTTTCAACAACCAAAAGATATTCGACATCTTAATTATCCAATCTCAAAATACATGTTTCGGATGGGGCTTCTCAGTTTTTTGGTCCAATTCCAAATCTAAGACTAAGCCCAACTATGTTTATTGATATCCATTGGCTTTAATTTTGCTCGAAACTAGCTTTAAGTTTCAAGTTGTGATGAGAAAGATAGGTGATGTGAACTTCGCCACTATTATGGGTTATGAAATTTTAAAATATGGTACGTTAAAGGCAAGTTGGGTATAGGAATACAATTACAAATAATCAGCAATTGAAGCTGAGCTTAACATAGTGTTAGAGGCTCCAGCATCAAATTTGTGATCTGCTAGTTTTTCAACTTTTCCAAGTCATTCATTACTCAAAATTGCCCATTGACAATATCCGATCTAATACTAGATCGAATTGTAGGCTATCATCATGGGAGTTACCTTCTTTAAATGGTACTTCTTCCTCCTCACTGATCCACCTTCTATATGTATTTGTCAAGAAGTATCTTTGCCCAAAACTCTTCTTTTCTTATTAAAATTTTTCAACCCAATTTCATAAAGAAATTCTTATACATTTAATTTTCAACCCGTCCATAGCCTTCGGTTGAAAAATTTTGCCTCAGCTGATAGCATGCAGGTTTCTTCATTTCCCCTTTCACCCCAAATAAATTCTCTTTGTAATCTCTCTATTTCTCGTGTAACTATTGAAGGAAGTCTTGCCACTAGAAGAGATAATGAGAAACCATTGAGAAAACAAATTTAATTAATGCAGTTCTACCTGTAAATGATAAACATTGTGACTTGCATCCACTTAATTGTGATTGGAGAGAATCCATAATATGTTGGAACTACTTTCTTGATCCTCCCTCGGATCCAACATTGGCCCCAAGTAGCAGCGCCTCATCTTATCGACTCTATTGAAACCACTTCTTTGCTTGAATTCGACTAAACCATGGTATAGCTTGATATTCATCTTCTCCTGAGGCTTTAAGAGGGCTTATTTCATGCTTTGCTTTTATGAACTTTCAGAAATTTTATTAGCCAACCTGCTCAGGTCTAAAATCACATCCATCGGCCAGTTAATCTTCATTGTGAACCATAACTTCATCCCAATTTCCCCCAGGTACAAACAAAGCTTTGAGTAATATCACAACATGGTCTTTAGGCAAACTCAGAATGCTGCCATTTTCCTCATCTCGCAACACCTCTATTTTAATTGTAATACTTGGAATTATAGTTTCATTTAGTTATCTACTATGCTCGAGATTTTTGCAGCCAAAACACTTCATTCCTAAGAATCTCACGGAGTTCATCTTGCATTTTTTGTTCCAGCTTATCAAAATTGTTTATGCCTTTATCTACCTCCTGTATTCTACTTGGTGCATTTCTTCATATAATTATGACAAAAAAATTTGCAATTCCAATCCTTGAACAAAGGTGTTAAACTTGATAAAGTTGGCCTTTTTTTGACAATTCTCTCGCAGAAGTGAATTGAGTTTTGGATGGTTCATCCACATGGCTTCAAATCTAAATGGTCTCATCGGTTTATTAGTAATTTCTTTTGTGTCATCAATGAGCTAAGGGATCATGCAAATAACAAACAACAACAACAACAACTAAGCCTTTTCCCATACTAGATGGGGTCGGCTACATGAATTCTTTGTTTCCACAGAACCGAGCTAAGGGATAATGATTCTTTAAAATTCATAGCAGCATACGCACTTTGGCTTTTGCAAAATCCAGGGTCATTTTGAATTGCAAAGAGCACTCTATCATAATTAACCATTGAGATTCGAGGACCCCTCGATCAATAACATGATCCTTCAGCTCCTATATCAACTAGATCATAGGCATTAATCCATCTAGCAAACCATTGATCGTGTGAATGAGCCCTTGGTGCACCTCCTTCTTCAAGTCATAAGCAATTTCATTAATATCACCTGCTAAAAGCGAGGTCCTGCATATTATCTGTATTAGTACTAAAGATTGCCCATAAACTCTTCTCTTTCCCTTCTGGATGGGCATAGATAGTTGTAAGGTACCGTATAAAGCTGTATGCAAAAATTGTTGGAGCCGGTTCCGTGAAAAAGAGGTTGTCATGCTGATAGAGTCAAATCATTCTAATCATTTTTTATTTAATAAAATATGCAAGCAGGAAACAGCAAACAAGCAAAAAAAAGTATTGTGTGGAGTCTTTTAAGGCGTGTGATAGGATTAATTCACCACCGTCGGGTTCAACTTTTTTTATGCAAGTGGCTCCTTGTCAATTTTCTATTAGATATATTGAAGATCACTTGGCTAGCCTTACATGAACATAGCAAAGTCATAGACATCAATATCATTAAATAATAATTTCCTACTATTCTTTCTACATATACAACAACAACTAAGCCTTTTTCTCATACTAAATGGAGTCAACTACATAGATTCTTTGTTTCCACATAGCCCTATCATGTGCCATGTTAGCAGTTAACTCACAATATGCTAGATCATTCTTTATTGTTTCTTTCCAACACTTTTGTGGTCGTCCTCTACCTCTTTTAATACTTTTCAAATTTAGTTTTTCATACATTCTTATCTTTTTTTTATATGTCCAAACCATCTTAAATGATATTCTCTCATTCTCTATTAGTGTCACTCTTAATTTGTTTCTAATTACCTCATTATGTATACGGTCTTTTCTTGTATGACCAGTCATCCATCTCAATATCTTCATTTCTGTCACGACATCTTTTGTACATGTTTATGGCTTAGCAATAAAGAATGAAAAAGAAATAACAGAGTTGTAACCTAAAATCTAGGAGGTCATATGAACCGGCCTTGGGAAACTAACTTTAATTGTATCTTCTTATCACAAAGAATACTTGATGCTCCTCTCTATTTTAACCAACGAGTATCAATTATTTGCGTAACATCTCCATTAATTCTTCCATCACTCTGAAAAATTGACCCTAGGTATTTAAAACTTTCCTTTTGGGAATGCAATGTGTGCCAATTTTAATTTTTATGTCCTCTCAAGTAACCAAATGATCAAACTTACATTCCATATATTTTGTCTTTGTTCTACTAAGTCGGAGGCCTTTGCTTTCTAATGTTTTTTTCCATAGTTCCAATTTTCTATTAACTTTTTCCTTAGACTCCTCCACTAACACAATATCATCTGCAAATAACATACACCAAGGTACTTCATCTTGAATATGTTTTGTTAACTCACCAATCACCATTATAAATAATTATTGACTTAAATTTGATCCTTGATGTAACCCATATTAACTTCAAATAAGTTTGTCATTCCTTCATGAGTCCTCACACATGTTTTGCACCATCGTACATGTCTCTTATAAGGTTAACATATGTTAATGGGATACCTCTTTTTTCCAAGGTTCTCCAAAGAACCTCTCTTAGTACCCTATCGTAAGTTTTTTCTAGATCAATAAATATCATGCGAATGTCTTTCTTTTTTACTCTAAAATGTTCCATAAGACGTCTCAAAAGGTAAATCACTTCAGTAATAGATCTGCCTGTTATGAATCCAAATTGGTTCTCTGTTGTACTTGATATTTGTCTTAACCTACGTTCGATAATTTTTCCCCACAATTTCATAGTATGCTCATTAACTTGATACCTCCATAATTCGGACAATTTTGAATGTCTCCCTTGTTCTTATATATGCGTATAAGTGTATTCGCTCTTCATACCTCGGGTATCTTTTGGTTTTTTCATATTTCATTAAATAGTCTTGTGAGCCAAGTGAGATTCATATTTCTCCTAGTATTTTTCAAACTTCTATAGGAATATTGTCTGATCCTACCGATTTACCACCATTCATATGTTTAAGAACCTCTTTGACTTCATTCTTTTGAAATACGTCGGTAGAAATTATGTTTTTATACTTTTTTGATTTGGCTAACTCTCCTAAGCTAATACTAACATCTTTATTTTCATTAAAAAGCTTATAAAAATAGTTTTTTCATCTATTTCTTATATCATCATTTGCCACTAGAATTTTTTCATCCTCGTCTTTGATGCATCTAACATAATTAAGATCTTTAGTTTTCTTATCTCTAGCCCTAGCTATTCTAAAAATATATCTTTCACCCTCTTTTGAGTTGAGTTTTTTATATAAATCCTCTCAAATTTTAGCTTTTGCTTCACTGACGGCCTTTTTCGCTTCCTTCTTTGCTTTCTTATATGCCTCTAAAGTTTCACTAGTTTTCTTAGCATAATATAATTTGTAACATGCCCTCTTTACCTTGATTTTATTTTGCACTACTTCACTCCACCACCAAGCTTCTTTTTGTATGAGTACACCTCCCTTAGATACATAACACATCTTTGGCCACTTTCTTAATATGTATAGGCATATTGTTCCATATATCACAAGGTGTACCAACATAAGTCCAAACATCTTCTTGAATGACTTTTATTTTCTTTTTCGCTTTTGAGGTTCCACCATTTAGTTCGAATAGCTCGATGCACTCTTTTCTTCTTTGTCCATTTTTTTTATTTGTAAATCCATAACTAAAAGTTGATATTGGGTAGTTAAGCTTTCTCTTGGAATTTACCTTGCAATCTTTACAACACGCTCTATCTTTTTTTTCTACAAATATAGTAATCAATCTTTATAACACGCTCTATCTCTTATAAGTAATTAAATGTTCATATCGTTTTTTGAAGATTATATTGACTATAAAGAGATCAAATGCCATAGCAAAATTTAAAAGTTGTCTTAAACACAAAGTTTCCATGACCCTGATATCCTAATGCCTCTTTACCGACATGTCCATTTAAGTCTCCTACTACACTATCCTTTAAATCTTTATTTATGATAATACCAACTCCGTTTCGAGCATTTTCCTTACTTGGGTACCATAATTTAAAACCTGTATCCTCGATCTCCTTTGCTTTTTCTCCAACCCACTTTGTCTCTTGTAAACATAGAATATGAATCTTTCTCCAAATCATAGTATCTACCATCTCTATTAGCTTACCTGATAACTATTCTTTCTACACATATGAAAGAATAATAAAGATAAACTTAGATTACGTGTATAATTTGCATACATCTACTATTCCCAATGTTGAAGGGTGGCTGCCGACATAAGATGAAGATACCAATAGGGAAACAAATTCTTTGAATAGAAAACAATGTATATAAACTCAATGTATAAACTCATGTGCACATTATTGCACTCATGCCGGTACACTGCTTAACAACAACATTATAACACGCTCTATCTCTTATAAGTAATTAAATGTTCATATCGTTTTTTGAAGATTATATTGACTATAAAGAGATCAAATGCCATAGCAAAATTTAAAAGTTGTCTTAAACACAAAGTTTCCATGACCCTGATATCCTAATGCCTCTTTACCGACATGTCCATTTAAGTCTCCTACTACACTATCCTTTAAATCTTTATTTATGATAATACCAACTCCGTTTCGAGCATTTTCCTTACTTGGGTACCATAATTTAAAACCTGTATCCTCGATCTCCTTTGCTTTTTCTCCAACCCACTTTGTCTCTTGTAAACATAGAATATGAATCTTTCTCCAAATCATAGTATCTACCATCTCTATTAGCTTACCTGATAACTATTCTTTCTACACATATGAAAGAATAATAAAGATAAACTTAGATTACGTGTATATGATATGTCTTACTCATGTGTTTCATATTATCTTAGGATGATCTCATTGCATACTAGAACACACCCTCTTATCTTATTTGCCGATTATTGGTTGAACTCATTTATTTATAGATGACAAAGAGACCCTTCTCGAGAGCCGTTACACTTTATTAGGTATGCTTATGGTTCTCTTTTAGTTCTCTTTTACATGGGCCACCTTCTCGATATGCATGCACACTTTGTTATATGTACACTCGATGTTCGTGCCATCTAAAAGATTCAATTCTTCAATAATTATTATAAAATTTTCATTATTTTAGAAATTATCCAATAAAAGTTACTAAAAAATCTAGATCTTTATCATTCCACAATATCCATATACTTACTAAAAATCCATTGATTTATAAAATCTCTAGTTTCCACTACAATCACCACATCAACTAAACTGTCCCTTATCGTTCTACTAAACTATTTACTTTCTGGCTCATTCTATTCCACACCACTATCTTCATATTTAAATGAGAATAGTAGAAAATCAACTCACAACTCTAGTAGACTTGACTATCGTCCACGTACAATGGTTTTCCAATTATGCTTCCAATGAACCTCAGTATCTCGTCATAATAGACATGGCCGGCTTCTAACAAGCCTGGTGGTTCTAACCAAAACTGAATCAGGTCAGGAACTGACTGAAGTCAGAACCGGAGACCACCCGGTTCAGTTCAGGTTTCACCTCTTATGAAACCAAACCGGATCCAAATCAGAACATGCAGTTCCAAATTGCGGCTTCTAGTATTTTTTTTAAAAATCTTATGTTTTGTAATTTTTTTAATAAAAGTATAGGTTCCGAACTCAAACTGAAACGCCCTAGAACCAGTGGTTCCAAAACCGTAACTGGTCCCGAGCTGGTGTTCGGTTATGTTCAAGGTTCTGGGCTCCAAGCTGGTGTTCGGTTATGTTCAAGGTTTCAGACTAACCAAAACCGGCAGCTCCAAAATTGTAATCGGCCTCGAACCTGTTTGGTTATGTTCAAGGTCCCGGGCTAATCAGAACCAATGGTTTGGAACCGTTGATTCCAATTTACTGAAACCAGACATGTTTACGTCATAGTATGGAGTATTGGTAGATTTCGTAGTATGATCCATGCATGATGAATGTCGTATAAGGATTAAAATCAAGATCATGTTTTCTTAGTGATCCACAATCACACATGGGCATCCCATAGTGCAAAAGTGAAATACTCTTCTTGAAAATGAACGCTAAGAAAGTCATTATTCCCATATCAATGAGCTTTATTCTCCTAGTCTTTGTGCCGATGAATTTGATAATTGAAGGTTTTGTAGTATCATGAGTACCATCATTCCTTCCACATCTGCAAAAAACACGTTCAACTCATTTTTTCCTGTTCTTCTTCATCTAAAGTAGCCTTAGGTTATCTTAAATTGTTCAAATCTACTTTGAAGCAAAAAAATTGCTTAGTACTATATAAGAAACACTCAACTCTAAATATTATCATTAACATCATATTGCTTCTTTTGACAAATAACATATTTATCACAAAAATTAGGATTCATTTTAAATACAATTTAGTAGAATTCATAGGTTGCAAATCTATATTCTTGACATTTTTTAAAAAGACAGAAGGTGGGAGAGGATGTCACATTATGGTTTGGCATATAGATTTTTGTGTACAATTTAATGCAAGTTATGTAATATATATATATATATATATATATATATATATATATATATATATATGTAAGATATAAATTATAATATAACTTTTATTTATGTTAATTTCATTGTTATTGGATTTGAGGAGAAATTGATATTTGCATCTTAAAATCCGCTCAAAGATTTTTACCGTACGATCAACATGATCAATGGTAAAGATTCAAATTTAAAAATAAAAGTATTATCTTACCTACCGTACTTGACATTTAAATTCAAAATATTCATAGTTGATCAAGTCAAGCAAATGGTGAAGGTGTTTAAGTGGATTTATGCATGGTTGGGTGTGCATGCTCTTTTTAAATTCAAATGTTCATAGTTTGATCACGTGAAGTAAACAGTGAAGGTTGGGTGTGCGCATGCTCTTTTTAAATTCAAATGTTCATCGTTGATCACATCAAGCAAACAGTGAAGGTGTTTAAGCATGGTTGGGTGTGTGCATGCAGCTAAATTTTTGAGGCCCAAGTTTATTTAGTAAAAAGTTTTTGAGGCACAATGTATAAATTTTTTAGGTTAAGTCTATTCGATAATTTATTTTCTTATTATAACTAAAAGTTTGAGGCCTTGAAAAAATCGGAGACCTAAAAAGCTACTGCTTTAGTGGCTTTACGCATGTTGGTACTTTCTCTTATTTGTCTGGTATCTTCCAAGGAAGGAAATTCTCTCTTATTTCCTCTCTCGTGTCCTTTCCAACCCTGCAGGGTGCTGGTGCTCATTATTCACTGGTCAATTCGTCAGCACGGGCATGAAATTAGGATATGTGCTAATACGATTCTGATTTGTGCTAATAGGATTCTGATCTACTTCTTTTTTAGTTTAGTCAACTTAGAATCCTTAGAGTGGAGAAACATGTTTGGTTTTAGTTTGATTGGGGTGTGCCGATTTTTAAGCCTTCCTATGAGAAAATGGTAAATGTTCTATTTATTTAAATAAGATGTCTTAGAATTTAAAAAGCATTTCCTGGTTTTCAGATTGGCCGCCCTCGAAGTATTTGATAATTATGGAGTTCCTGTGTTGCAGTTCAACTTAACTTTGGTTATAATTTTAAACATCAAACATACGGGGAGCGGTACAAATCAAAATGATCAATCTTATAAACATACTGCATGTTATAAACATACGGTAGCTTGTTAAGCGGAAAATTACTTGGACATAAAAATTTTCACATCTCCTCTGGGTTCCTGCTCCTCTATAATCAAAGCCTACCGAAATTTAGGCTGTAAAGAGAGCAGCATCTTGGTCCGTTGAACTCAGTACCTGCATAAAGCAATATTTATTATTATTGTTCATTTTTTACATAAGTAATGATCACAAGCAAGTGAAGCGCGCGCGCACACACACACACACACACACATATATATATATATATATATATATATATATATATATATATATATATATATATATATATATATATATATATATATATATATATATATATATATATATTATATATGTGTGTGTGTTGAGAGATATTGCTATCATAATTCAAAGCCAAAGAAAGGAAAGATTGATATCTTATAGTTTAAATACCGCATTTTTTAAAGCAAATTGACCAAATCCACAGGTTTTCAATAGCAGAAGCGTACCTTGGATCTGTTCGCCTCATGTAGAGACAAAATTGCAGTCTTTCTGTTCATCGCAACCAGGCCTCTGGAAACAGGGGACATTATAAGATCTGTTGGACTCCTGTACCTAAAAATTTTTCAAACGAAAATAAGAAATCAGAGAGAGCGAGAGAGAGAGAGGTATTGAAATAGTGAAATACCAAAAGTAAAACCCGATGCGCATAATCGAAGTGCATCTCAATAAAGTTACAGGATGACTGAAGGGATATGTGCCATTTACAGGATGACTGAAGGGATATGTGCCATCAACCATTGGAGAAAACAAGAAGGTTTGAAAGGTCAAAGGTACACATAATTCGGATTCAGTTGCCCCTAAATAGGGGTGAGTGTCTAAAACTCTAAATCATGTCCTCCATATAGGTTGGGCAGGGTTACCTAAATCATATCCTTTCGGAGCGACAAACCTTGTATCTTGTATATATGGTCTTCATAGATGTCTGAAAACAAAAGGGTGTGCCTGGAACCATAAGGACTCTCCAATGAAAATTGTAAAGAGATGCAACGCCAATTTCTTTGAGAATCATACCAAAGGCTTTGATCCACGCGGTAAAGCGACAAAAGCAACTTGCCCCCAAAAGTTTTAGGGCCCAAATTTTTGAGCCACACTTAATCAGGTTCCGTTTTACATTTTGCTTTAATCCTCAACATGTGTCAAGCCACTTCTGTTCTTTATGAATATGAGTGCCAGCAGACCCATTCTGTCAGATGGAGTTCACCTCAACCCAGAAAGTTTTCTAGTTTCCCCATCGAGCAACGATGGAGATGCTTAGAACTCGCTCCCAAATGCTTTCTAGTTAATCGAACCCGGAGTCTTACCTTTCTGGGAATCTGAATGCCTTGCGCTTAGGAACTTCAACTGGATCGGGGGAGCCGTTCTTCTGAGCAGCGTCTTTTGGAAACAGCACTCTACGCTCACCATCTGCTGCCGGCAATGGCACCGGGGTTTTCTCCATGGGAGACACTTCTTCTGGTTGTGACTCTTCGGCAGGAGCAGTCTTGAGCTCTTCCTGCTTGCGGGGACTCGCTAAAGCTTTGTCTGTGTCAGCCATGGATGACTCGATCGAGGAAAAGGCTCAGACAAGAGAGAGAGACGTTGGAGTAGGGTTGAGACGGCTGGGATTGAATTTTAAAGGGGCGGTAGAGGGGTTGCGTGTCTCCAACGGTCAAAATTTCATCCGTTGGTAGAAGGGGAAGGAAACCAACCGGTTTGGATTCCTCCGAAACCGGAAAGGTTACGTTGATGGACAGTAAAAAGACTTTTTAGGGTGAAGCAAATAACCCATGGTTATAAACGTGGATTATATTGATAGCCTCGGTTTGCCCATGACATCAAGGGCTGTACTTTTCTAGGGGCTTGGGAGAATAGCCCACGGCCATGGACTATACTGTACCCTGCAGGTTCAATTGTAGATTTCTTCCCCATTTCTTTTGGTACAATGGGGAGGCCGCAGCTAGATGCAGGTGTTGAACTCACCAGCTTCATCTCATGACTCAGCCCCCTAGCCAGCCCAGCTACTGCTCTTTGTCCTTTCTCTTTTAACTTTGTAAGAAGTATAAGTTTGAGATGCACTGAAGGGCGTACCTTGCCTCGCCTCACCTTAGTTGAATGTTGATTCACAACTTGGTGAACCTATCGATACATACAAGTGAAATAAATGCCTGATGTCACAAATCCATTTCTAAAGACTACGCAGAAGCTCTTCTGCGTGAAATCAGTGGCGTCATTGTAAGATCTTAAAAGATCTAACTATGGCTACTTTGTCAAAATTCAAATAATCAGTGGAGAGAGTCCTCTCGTCAATTAATTTCCAAATAAAACCAAATCAGTTTCACAAAGCATGCTTTACAAAACAGTTTTTTTTATAAAAGAAACCGGGAACTGTTTTCTAATTGAAACGGACATCGAAAGTTTATAGGCATCTTACGTTAAGCGACTGAAAGTCCAACGATGACACCCACTGAAGATTTGCTTTTGCATCACAGCGTGGCTCTTATTGGTATTAGAGCCTGGCTGACTTGAAGCAACACCATTAGAGCTATCTGCATCACCATTCTACATCTTTCTTTTGTTGGAGCGAAATTCGGGTATGTTTTGTTGATTTTACAATAAAAGATCTCTGCTTTGATAAGTAGACAGAGCTATTAGAAAAGATACTAGAGAACGACATAAGATCCTTCTCCTTTCTCTGTTTTCCTCTTTTTCAATAAGATTTTAGTTAATATTTACCTATTTCTGTCGTTTCTTTTCTTTTCGATCGAATAGAACAAAACAGCAAGCAGGAAAGTGATAACATATTTTACTTAACAAACCAGATTTGCTCTTTTCTTTGTGTGCATTTATTTATAACAAAAAGAAAACAAGTGACACGGTGCGGCTTGAAGCCTTGACACATTCAGGTCAAGTGTTTTACAACCAGCCAATAAGCTACATGCTCCTATTGTAAAAATAGTTACTTTTTTTATTACCCATAACATAAGATCATACCTCTGTTGATCCTCTTCACCAGAACTTGAATCTTCCACTACTCTTATATAAGAAGACGAACGAACCGTTTTCTGCAAGCACAAACAAGAGTTTTTCCTTTTTGGTGCAAAGAAAGTTTAAACTCAAGATTTTTTTTTTCTCTCGAACAGTCGGCTTTGTTTCTTCATTTTAACTTATCAGGGGTCGGAGAGTGCAACTTCGCCAACTGGGTTAGAAACTGAGCATCTCTGGTGGTCAGCAACACCCACACGAGGGTTGATCATTCTCTCTCCCACCTTCATACTCTCTTCTTTCTTTCATTCTCTGTAAAACAGGGAGACTAGTTTTTCTTGGAAAACCAGGATAGATTGAAACGTGGCTTGAGTTACTGCAGTCCATCTGATATACATTGACTGATTTTACGATTTGGCCAACTTCTTGTTGAAAATTGGAACTTGAATGTCTTTTCCGTTTGAGTTTTGTCTGTTTAAATTACAAGTGGGTCTCTCATTCTCTCTTTTTGTGGAAACCAAAGCGAATCTGGTTTCTAGAAAAACAAACTTAACACCGGTTTTGGGAAACTAGAATACCACACGGTTACGAAAACTGCAGTTTCATAAAACCGCGGTAGATACCACAAACAATCTGGTTTATATATATATATAAAAGGATACAGTTTAAAAGTAGTATAATAGAGGAAGCCAATTTACAGTTACGCCCACACTCTTATTCAACTATTCCAAGTTTCCCTTGAAATTTTCGGCTGAACTGATTTTTTTAGTGATATTTCTGTATAAGTGCTTGAAATACTTGATATTTGCAGATAAGTGCATCTTACCATTTACATGCCTGCCTCATTTTTCCTGAAATTACAGTAGAGTGCTGACCGTTTAAAACTACAGAAAGTACTTGTGATTTGCTGCATTACTGCTGCATATAAATTAATTATTACAAATCAATACCTCTGATTTATTAGAACTATTGCTTATATTGCAATGCTTGTAATCTTGTTGCATTATTGTATGTTTTTATGTTCTTGTTTATTTATATATTCTTAGACTCTCCTTTGAGAAGTTTGTCAAATCAAAATGACTTCTAGAGTGTATGTTTTGGTGCTAGCCAAAATTCAAAAGCTTAATGGCTTGAACTTTTAAATCTAAAAAAGAAGAATTCCTTTAGCTTTGACTTTGAAGGGTGTTGAATGTATACTAAAAGAAACTATAACAAAACCAACAGTTTATGCAACAATTGAAGAAAAAGAAATTTACAAAATTTTCACCAAGGATGGCATCCTAGAAAGAACTATTATGTTGACATATATGAATAATGATTTAATTAGGACCTTCAAGGATTGTAAGACTATCAAAGAAATATATGTTGTAGTATCTGCTAAATATGACACCATATGCATGTCCAACTGCTCTTACAACAGTACAACTATTATAGTATGAAAGAGATTGATAATGGAGCATGTAAATAAAATACTCGTTATGACTAGAGATCTAGTTGTAGCTAATAGCAATATAAGTGTTTTTCAACATCTTCCTCATAACAACCTCGAAAGTAAAGTGAAAGAAAGTGGATGGTTAGATCACGAAAAGGCTTGTGTAGCCTATACATAACTCATGGGCCTAGTTGCACCAACCATACTGCATGGTTTCACAGTCCTTGAAAATAGTGAGAACGTTCAACTGAGAATATTTGACACAACAGAAGGGGCTCCCTTGGTCACTCTCAAGCAACGGCAGGGTTTTCCAGCAAAGGCAAATACCCAATGTTCAAATTCTCAAAGCTTGTAAGTATGCTAAGCTAATGCTGTTTGGACTCGTTTGCATGATTAATTTGTGATCTTGTTGTCTACTGGTTTGAGTTGAAACAAACCATGACCATGGTGAGCCGAGCAAGGACCATCTTTAACATAATTAGATTTAATTATGCATCTACACATTGTTAGAAGCTGTACCCTATTAAAACTTCCATTATATGCATAACCTTCTTATGTTTATATCCTTTTGTCATCATACTGCCATAATTTGCTTAATCAAGATGGTTATTAACTCCATATAAGCATGCCAGACATGCTTAATGTGCACAACATTACAAATGGTGGTGGAAGCCACTATGTTGATTGCAGTGGGCTCACCCACTTATCTCTATGTGTGTCATTACGTATTGTCCCATATGCTAAAAGCTTTATATATATATATATATATAGAGAGAGAGAGAGAGAGAGAGAGAGAGAGAGACTGGTATATGCTAGTAGTTTAGCTTCAAGCAACTAATAGATTTGGATCGTTGAGATGAATGGCTAGAAATGAAGCCTTTTAAACCCATTTTCCACTCTCTCTCTCCCCAAATCTCTCGTTCACATTCCCACTCTTGTTCATAAAAGAACCCTCTCTCATGCCCTTCCACATTCCCTCTCTGGTTCATGAGAGAGCCCTCTCTCATGCCCTTCCGCATTCCTTCTCTAGCTCGCTTTATGGTTCGAGCAAGAGCCCTCCCTCACAAGTCTCTCTCTCTCTCTCTCTCTCTCTCTCTCTCTCTCTCTCTCTCTCTCTCTTTTTGTGGTACTTGTGAGCTAATCGTCCGCAGGAAGGGATCTGTCGATGATGTTGTTGGGTCCTTATTAGTGTTATAGATATAAACTGTGCATTAGGGTGGAGTTGTGAGCCGTGTCAGGATTCTTCTTTAGGTTGTTGACCAACGAGTTTTCCCATCTTTCTTAGTTTGGGTTTGTACACATAGGCCATGGTTACCAATGGTGTCTTGTATATTCTTCATATCGTTTTTGCATTGTCTTTACGACCAATGTCCAAATTGGGTAGTCAATAATTTAGGATAATAGTGGTTTGTAAACACCCCGAAATCCCACGAATTTCTTAAACAAATCTGGTTTTGTAAAAGCAGCTCCAAAGGGCCATTTTTGAGTCTGGAAACCCAGGAGCCTTCCAGACAACCCTGTATATATGTTTTAAACTCTGTATTTCAAAAATATATAATATAGCTTTTGAAAACCTTTTTAAACATGTTTTGAAACCCCGAAGCGGCTTGGCCCGATCAAGACAGGACCAGGAGAGCTAAGAAGAGCCCGGAACCGGAGCACATGTCAAGCCCGACACAGCAACTCTTGTATCTGATTCACACCCCCAGGATCTCGAACGTCCAAGACCCTGTTCTTATCAAAATATCATTTGAAGTCATCTCCGGAAGGCAGAAACGGAGACGGACGACCATGTTGGCGAAGACCCAACGCAGACGGAGTACTGATGCTGTCAGGCCCCGCACGAATCGTCCGTTTCGAACCCAGCTCGAAGGAGTCAGAGTTCAGTTTAGATTGGATCTGGACCATATATATCCAGATCCCAATCCAAACCCATATGTGGATTTGGATCCAGAGATCCAATCCAATATCCATATCCATGGCCCACATCACCTTCTCATAAATGAAGGTGGGGCCCACTTAAAATTCACGTGGGATCATGGGCATGAGAGAGAGTGGGGATGGAAAATATCAAGAGGGTTGTAATTAAGCTTGACTTGTGTGTCAAGTTTGGGGTTAATCATGTGGGTTAGCCTAATTGAGTGGGTTTAAGCTTGTAATTAGCCAAAACCTAACCTAGGGCTGCACCAACATGAGGCGGTTAAGGTCTATGGGCCATGCAAAGGGAGCTCCTTCACCTAAACCTAACCCAAAACACCTAATCCAAGCCTACCCCCCTAATCCACCCCTAATATGAGCCTAATCACCTAACCCACTTCCCTAATCGTGGCCTAATCCCAACCTAATCACCTAACCCACTTCCCTAATCCTTCCCTAAACCTAGGTTAATTTCCCTAATCCTAGCCTAAACCTAACCTAATCACCTAACCTAGCTCACTAAACCTCACCCTAAAACCCAACCACCTAACCTAGCCCTAAACCCCTAAACCACCCCTAGCCCACAATCTACCCAAACCCCTAGTTTTCAAAATATCTGGCCCAACCCTTTCCAGCCCACCTTATCTACATACCACCCTACCTAAACCACCTAACCACTACCCCAAGCCCAGCCCTAACCGACCTACCCATCCCTATTTAAACCCCCCCCCCTTGGGGGCGGGTTTTCCTAGCTAGCAGCCCTCACCAATCCCAACCGGGCCCTCTCTTTCCCCATTTCCACACCCAGCCGAATCTGCCCCAGCTGCTCCACCTGCGCCGCCTGCACCACCACCATCCCTCCATCCCACCACTGCTTGCACCGCCATCTCCACCATCTCCCGGCCAAGCTTCACGGCCTGCCCATCTTCCTCCCAGCCGGGTATCACCTTCTCCCCATTCGGTAAGTACCCCCCACTCTACCTAGCTCCTTCTCTACTCCCTCTCCACTCCTAGCCACCCACCATACCGCCACCTTACCTACACATCAGCCCTTTGCCGCTATCATTCTCCCTTAGCCGAACCTATCACAACCTAAACCACCGGCCACTACCTAACTACCCCAACTACCACCGGCCAGCCATTTCTTCTCCCCTAAGACTCCCATTCGGCCTTCCCTTAAACTCCCCTTAGGTTCATATTCCCTAACATTCTATACTCTCCATTCGTGACCCTACACACTTACTTGGCCCAGCCCTTTGATCACCCACATCAAGGCGACACCCATTTGCAGCCGGCCACCTTCGAGGCGCCTATCCCGCGCCCCACTTGGAGCCGGCCAGCACCCTTGGTCACCCACCCTCGCGGAGCTCCCGTTTGCAGCCCAAGGCGAAGGCCAAGCCCACGCTCAAGCAAGGCCTCTACGGACCAGCTACTCGTAAGTGCCTAAACTCGGTCTTTAGTTGTATACTTGCTTGAGATTCAATTTGATACGGGGTTGTAATAACGGAGCATAGTCTCTCCCCGCTTGTAATAACGTGGCTTGGCACACCCACACACATGCACTCTCTTAGTCGTGCACGATTTTGAACACACACGGGCCTAATCAGCCCCTAATACATAAGTATATATATTTTCATTTTCGAAGGGTTTTGCTTAAGTTGGGTGCGTTGTCTTTCAATTCAAGCACTCACACACATTGAGCTTTCGCTCTTATTTGAAAGACCCAAGTAAGGGCCGACCTATACTATTTGGGTTTCATTTCATGTCGTGTGAGTAAGTCTTTCAATTCAAGCACTTTCACACACATTGAGCTTTCGCTCTTATTTGAAAGACCCAAGTAAGGGCCGACCTATACTATTTGGGTTTCATTTCATGTCGTGTGAGTAAGTCTTTCAATTCAAGCACTCTCACACACATTGAGCTTTCGCTCTTATTTGAAAGACCCAAGTAAGGGCCGACCTATACTATTTGGGTTTCATTTCATGTCGTGTGAGTAAGTCTTTCAATTCAAGCACTCTCACACACATTGAGCTTTCGCTCTTATTTGAAAGACCCAAGTAAGGGCCGACCTATACTATTTGGGTTTCATTTCATGTCGTGTGAGTAAGTCTTTCAATTCAAGCACTTTCACACACATTGAGCTTTCGCTCTTATTTGAAAGACCCAAGTAAGGGCTGACCTATACTATTTGGGTTTCATTTCATGTCGTGTGAGTAAGTCTTTCAATTCAAGAACTCTCACACACATTGAGCTTTCGCTCTTATTTGAAAGACCCAAGTAAGGGCCGACCTATACTATTTGGGTTTCATTTCATGTCGTGTGAGTAAGTCTTTCAATTCAAGCACTCTCACACACATTGAGCCTTCGCTCTTATTCCCAAGACCTTAGTAAAGGCCTTATTGCAGTTATATTTGGGTTTCATTTATGTCGTGTGTGTAGTACTTCAATTCAAGCACTCTCACACACATTGAGCCTTCGCTCTTACTCCCAAGACCTTAGTCAAGGCCATACTGCAATTTATATTTGGGTTTAATTTCATGTCGTGTGTGTAAGTCTTTCAATTCAAGCACGCACCCACATTGAGCCTTCGCTCTTATTTGCAAGACCCGAGTAAGGGCTCATATACATATTCTATATACATATCTCCCTTCGGTTATTTCCCTTCGGTTATTTCCCTTCAGTCATTTCCCTTCAGTATTGTCTTTACATTTCGGGTTTTCCCTTTGGAGTAGCGTGAGTTTGCATTGCATCTATGCCATACCACGAGGTAGGACGCATATTTGCATCAAAGCAAGCCCCGCTCGAATTCGCCCATGTAGTGGAGTGTTCATAACACACAAACTAGGTGGCCCGAAAAAGGGATAAAAGAAAAGACTTAGGCACGTGCAAATCCACGTGATCTAAAACATGCAATCGCATTTTAAAGACTCGAAATAGACACCTCGAACCGCTTCATAGACTTTCTCTCCAAAACTCGATTTTTGCAAAGCGTACAGACTGACCCTTGCGCATCGGTGCAAGAAGGTCTGCGACGACAAGAGCTTACTTGCTCACAGTTGCCACGTTTAGAAGTCAGTGTTAAAAATATCTTCGCTAGCTTAGGTAAGCTAGCTGACATTGTATTAGTGGAGGAGTCTAAGGAAAAAGTTAATAGAAAATTGGAACTATGGAGAGAAACATTAGAAAACAAAGGCCTCCGACTTAGTAGAACAAAGACAGAATATATGGAATGTAAGTTTGATCATTTGGCTACTTCAGAGGACATAGAAATTAAAATTGGCACACATTGCATTCCCCAAAAGGAAAGTTTTAAATACCTAGGGTCAATTTTTCAAAGTGATGGAAGAATTGATGGAGATGTTACACATAGAATTAATGCTGGTTGGTTAAAATGGAGAGGAGCATCAGGTATTCTTTGTGACAAGAAGATACCATTAAAATTAAAAGGTAAATATTATAGAGCAGCAGTTAGGCCTGCCATGTTTTATGGTTCTGAGTGTTGGGCAGTTAATCATCAACATGTACAAAAGATGTCTGTGACAGAAATGAAGATGTTGAGATGGATGAGTGGTCATACAAGAAAAGACCGTATACATAATGAGGTTATTAGAAACAAATTAGGAGTGGCACCAATAGAGGATAAAATGAGAGAACATCGTTTAAGATGGTTTGGACATATAGAAAGAAGATCAAAAGAAGAACCTGTAAGAAGGTTAGAAAACCTAAATTTGGAAAGTATTAAAAGAGGTAGAGGACGACCACAAAAGTGTTGGAAAGAAACAATAAAGAATGATCTAGCTTATTGGGAGTTAACTGCTAACATGGCACACGATAGAGATCTGTGGAAACAAAGAATCCATGTAGCCGACCCCGTCTAGTATGGGAAAAGGCTTAGTTGTTGTTGTTGTTGTTGTTTTGTTGTAGCTTAGGTAAGCTAGCTGGCACGCCCTGTTTGCATACATAGGCCTTAGACACATGAGAGGATCCGCTCCGAGCCCTGAAAAAGGCAGAAGAGGCGGGGATTTTCGCGCATCTACAGAGATTGGCACGCTCGGTGGGACATGAGCCTTTCAAAAATCGAGTTTTTAAGTAGGAGTCTTGCGAAAATTTTGTAAAAGGTGTCATTTTAGCTTGTTTTCTTTACTTGTACTTAGGATATTTTGAAAAAGCTTGAAAAGCATGTCAAAATCCAATCCAAGTGAAGTGTCGAGCCAAGGCTCATGCGCATCAAGTTCTCACTCTAGGAGGATTTTCAAAAACAAAATAAAACTAGATGAAATCGAGGACTTGAGAAGGGAGTTTGAGGCCAAAATCGATGCTCTCAACCAAGAGGCTGAAGTAGGCGATTCATGTTCATCGAATGGTGAACAAAGGCCTAAAAAGAAATCTGAAAAACCTCGCAAGCAAAAAGAGGCCTCCATAATGGAAGGCAACCAATACCACGAGTCCTTCACACAAAAGGACCGTAAAGCCCTACAACAGCTGCTGAAAGGGCAGAATAAAGAGAAAAGAAGCTACGCCCTGTCTGATTTCCTTCCTATGGATTACGAAACAGACAGTGACGATGAAATACCGAACTTCCATCGGTATGATGGCATGGGAGACCCTAGGTCTCACTTGCAGCTTTTCTCACGTCGAGCCCATAAGAAGAAAAAGGACTCGATGAAATGGGTGTATTGGTTCCCTCTATCCCTTAAGGGCACAACTGCCAAATGGCTGACTTCCTACGACTTAAGCCAGTTTGCTACTTTTGAAGAGTTAGCGAACTGCTTCATGCAAAGATTTGCACACAACGTAGAAGTCATGCCGACTCTGAATACCTTAAGGGATACAAAGCAAGGCATGAATGAAGACGTACATGCCTTCATTATAAGATGGAGGTCACTTTTGGGCCAAGTGCGAGAGCCCATATCCGAAGGATGCACAGTAATGCTCATCCTGGATAATTTCAAAAGCGAGTTAAAAACCCTTCTCTCGCTCCATGAGATTTCAACTTTCCATAAGTTGATCAAAAAGGCCTCCCTTTTCGAAACCAACTTGCGAAAAGGGACATACGATCACTTATGGAAAGGAAGTGCCGCTCCAAAAACCCGTTTGGAAAAGCCCATCGCATATGGGCTGCCCACGACAGACAAAGGGGCAAAGCCCCATAAAATCGCCAATGTTCGGGTGGACCCAGGCATGGCGGGCACTTCCAAAAATTTTGAAAAATTAGAAAATAAGAGAGAACGCAATTTTCAAAAACCGGTTGAAAAACGGGAGTATACTCCGCTGGGGCAATCTGTGTCGGAGGTCCTAGACCTCTTACTTGCCCAGGGCATGATAGAACTCCCTGAAATCCCCGAAGGAGTCACGTCCAAAGGGGGTATTTAAACCGATTTTGTAAGTATCATCGGCTCAAAGGCCATGATACCAAACGCTGCTTCTCTCTCTTAAATAAAATTGAGAACTTGATAGCAGAAGGCCGGCTCCAGGTCACTGTGGAACTTGAGCCACCTCAAGCTATCTTCAAGGAACCCTTTCCCAAACACGCCAGTGGCAGTGGGAAAGGAAAGGAGGTATGTACCCTCACCATTTCCAAGGAACTAGCGCAAAAGCCAGAACCTAGTCGACCTACTTGTGCGCCCATCCTTATACTATAAAAGAGGCCCGCCCAAGTCGTCATTCGGGGACCACCAAAAGTGGAAACCCTGGTAAAACCAGTTTTGAAAATCCAAGGTTCTCCTCAACTCATCCTTAGAGCCAAGTTTAGCGCGAACCCTAGGCTGGTCGTGGGGGAAGTCACTAGATCCGGGAGGATCTATCAACCCCCGCACCTTCAAGGTGCTCAAAAGGTGGTCAGTGTGCCTGGCCCCTCAAAAGCATGTATCCCTAGTGGTCTGCCAAAAGTAGATAAGGACAAAGTCATCCTAAATCCTTATGATTTCGAAAACCACCTTTCAAAGATTCCTATTCACATGTCTATCCTAGAGCTTATAAAAACCTCGCCTAGGCATAGACTTGTATTAGAGAAAATTCTAGAAAGGGCCAAGGTTGATTCGAACATAAGTCCGGAATCCTTGTCTGCCCAAGTGGCTTTATTAGGAGCAAAATTGCCCATTACTTTTTCGGAAGATGATGTAGATAGACCCTACGAAACCCATAACCAGGCCCTGCATATCGAGGTGGTTCTAAACAACCACTCTCTGGACAGGTGCCTAGTCGATGGTGGAGGAGGGCTCAACATCCTTCCACTTCATGTGGCGTACAAAATCGGAGTCACCTTGACTTCAGTAAACCCAAGCCCCATCGTTATCACTGGATACGATGGGAATGCGTCTAGACCTTTAGGATCCATCGAACTCTCAATGGAAACGGGAGGGATCGAACACACGGGGGTGTTCCATGTCTTGGACATCCACCCCCATTATAACCTGTTGCTGGGAAGGTCCTAGATACACAGTTTGTGCGCTGTGCCATCCACCTTCCACAGGTGTGTGAAGATCCCTTTTAACGACCAGGTCGTAGTGATCCTAGGTGAGAGTCACCCACAGCTTCAGGGGATCATAAACTCCCCTTGTTTATCAAGCTCCCAAGCCCATGAGGCTAACCTGGGGCAAATTATGGTTGAGCCACCTCGGCTCGTGTTGAACAACCCTAGGAAGGTTGTATGTGTGAAGGGGCCGCCCAAAGCAGGCCCCCTCCCGACTTTAATCCTCTTAGGAAAACCCAAGTGTTCCCTATTTCCAAAGCCCCTGGACAAGAGGCCATACGAGCCTAATATGGACGATAGCATGTTCCAGGACCACGACTTGTATCCAACTTTTTTAAAAAACAAAAAGTCGTGGAACATGTTGTTGAACATGGGCTACACGCCCTACAAGAGTCTAGGGGCGCAGAACCGGGGTCTCCTAGAGCCCATCCTGCCTAGGGCCAACCCAAGCCGATATGGGATCGGCTATACTCCCCGAATACCGCCGGAGCCACCTCCTGTGACCACCTGGGTCAAGGGTGCCCCGGAGCCTGTCTTAGAAGAGACCTACGATTTAGACCTCCTATTCCGAGTCTAACCCGTAGTGTTTTCCCTTTGTAGGTATGACGAAAGATCCCTTTTCCTAAAAATACCAAAAACATTTGAAAAACTTAAAATAAAAAAAAATCGAAAAGCAAGAAAAACCAAAAACAATGGAAAAACAAAAACTCGAAAAAAGAGTGCTTTGTATAGTTCCCAAAGTTCTTGTTTTACAAAAACCTAAAAAAATCAAAAATTTGGAAAATACCAAAAAGATTTTGTACATAGCTGCTCCTGGTAGGACTTTGGCAAAAGAAAAGGATTTCGAAAGAAACGTCGTCTGCATAGCCAGACCAAAAATTTCGAAATCACTTGAAAATCCAAGTACAAAACCAGGTCATTTTAAAAACCACGCATCAAGTTCCCTCGGGTCTATAGCCCACGAGAATGATCAAAGCCCAGAAGTGGATCCCCTTGAGGAAGATCCCACTTCTGAGCTCCCAGAATTTCATAGAATTCTCGATTTTGAAAGACCTTCCCAATCAGTAGGAGGAGATTTCATAGAGGTGAACCTAGGGGATGATTCCAATCCCAAAACCATCAAAATAGGCGCATGCTTGCATGAAACTGAAAAGTTAGCATTCAGTGCATTTCTACAAACCTATTTAGATGTGTTTGCATGGACGTATGAAGACATGCCGGGCATAGATCCCAGCATTGTCGAGCATCGTCTTCCCTTAGATACAGGTGTAAAACCCATAAAGCAGAAGCTTAGGAAAATACACCCGAATGTACACACGCAAGTCAAAGAGGGTTTAGAAGATCTGCTAAAAGCCGGATTTATAAAACCCATTGCGTATTCTGATTGGTTGTCAAATATCGTTGTGGTTCGAAAAACCAATGGGAAAATTCGAATATGCATCGATTTCAGAAACCTGAATAAAGCCACTCCAAAGGATAATTATCCTTTACCCAACATAGATTTGATAGTCGATAGTACTGCAAATCATGAAATGTTTTCATTCATGGATGGCTATTCAGGCTATAATCAAATCAAACTAAATCCACGAGATCAGGGTAAGACCGCCTTCACAACTCCATGGGGCACGTACTGCTATACAGTCATGCCCTTTGGTTTGAAAAATACCGGCGCAACATACCAACGAGCCATGAACACGATCTTCCATGATCAAATTCATGAGCTTGTAGAAGTGTATGTAGATGATCTCTTGGCAAAATCCAAAACCCGATGCACCCATATCGAATGTTTACAAAAGATTTTCGAAAGGCTTAGGCTTTACAAAGTAAAGCTAAACCCTCAAAAATGTGTGTTCGGGGTAGAATCAGGGAAGCTTCTAGGCTTTATGGTGAGCAAAAGGGGAATAGAAGTCGACCCCTCTAAGTGTCGAGCCATCATAGACATGGCTCCACCCTCCAATCTCACCCAAATCCGTAGCCTCCAGGGTCGATTACAATCCGTTCGCCGATTCATATCGAATCTGGCAACTAGATGCGAACCCTTCAACAAACTGTTGAGGAAGGGTACGAAATTCTTATGGGATGACGAATGCCAAAAGTCCTTCGAGAGACTGAAGGCATACTTGGTTAATCCCCCCGTTTTGAATCCTCCAAAGCAAGGAAAACCGCTTTTATTATACATCTTCGTGCATGTAAATGCTTTAGGAGCCCTGTTGGCTCAATACGAGGATGACACCCATAAGGAGTATGCCATCTACTATATTTCGAAAACTCTCTTGGCTTATGAACGAAATTATCAAGCCATGGAGAAGACGTGCTTGGCCCTAGTCTGGGCCTGCCAGAAGTTCAGACACTATTTCCTAGATCATGAGATCTGGATAGTGTCCAAGCTTGATCCAATCAAGCACTTGTTCGAAAAACCCATTCTCACGAGTAGATTGGGCAAATGGCAGCTCCTTCTAATGGAGTATGATCTGAAATACCATCACCAGATCTCCATTAAGGGGCAAGCCCTAGCAGATTACGTGGCTGAATTCCCCTTAGAGGATGCATATCCCACTCTTGTCGAAATGCCTGACAAAGGCATATTGCAAAACCATTTTCAAAACCACATTTTGACAAATTCTTTCGAAAACCAAGTGTGGAAGATGCACTTCGACGGGGCACGAAACCAACGAGGGGCTAGTGCAGGGGTCATCCTATTCTCCCCTGAAAAGGGCGAGATTCCCATAGCAGTCTGCTTAGATTTCGAATGTTCCAACAACGTAGCTGAGTATGAAGCACTCATACAAGGCTTAAAGATTTCGAAAACTCTAGAGGCATCATGCATTGAGGTCTTTGGAGATTTGCTCCTTGTCATAAACCAAGTTTTAAAAATTTGGCAAGTACGTAATGAGAAACTACTTCCATATCACGAGTTGGCCACTCGATTGGTCCAATCCTTCCAGTCGTGTAAACTCACACACGTAGAAAGAGAGGACAATGGCATCGCCGATGCCCTCTCCTCCTTGGGTTCAGCCCTGAAGGTCGATCCCATTTCAGGGACCAGATCTTTGAAAATATGGCATGCGCCCCATCCATCCACACACGACTTGGATATTTGCCAAAACAACCCAGAGTCTATTGAAAAACCCTGGTTCTATGACATAAAACAATTTTTAGAAAATGGGGGATTTACCGAGGATGCCACATCCAAAGATAAGGCATTCATTCGTAAGATTTCGACCCGATACACCATTCTGGGTGGGGTTTTATACAAAAAAAGTTTTACCGGCATTCTGCTTAGGTGTATCGACCTAGAGGAGGCTAGGATAGTAATGCATGAGTTCCACGATGGAGAATGTGGAGGTCATGTTAATGCCAACATGATGGCAATGAAAATACTTAGAGGGGGCTATTTTTGGTCCACCTTGAAAAAGGATTGTCACGATCATGTTAGGATGTGTCATCCATGTCAAGTGCATGGGCACGCCATTCATATCCCTTCATCTGCATTGCATTCCGTGGTCAGCCCCTAGCCATTTACCATGTGGGCGTTTGACATTGTAGGCCCGATATTTCCAAAGGCCTCGAATGGGCATCGATTTATTTTAGCAGCCACGGAGTATTTCTCCAAGTGGGTGGAAGCCATTTCCCTAACGAATGTAATGGGGCAACATGTGGTGGCTTTCATCCGGAGGAATATCTTGGCTCGATTTGGGGTTCCACGAGACCTTGTGTCTGATAATGGTACCCCATTCAAGAACGAGCGGATGGTTAAGTTGTGCAACACGTATGGCATAACTCACCACTTCTCCTCGCCCTACTACCCTCAAGGCAACGACCAAGCCGAAGCCACAAACAAGACTCTCATTAGTATTATTGAGAAAACCTTAGAGAAGGGTAGGACGTGGCACGAGAAGCTGGATGAAGCCTTATGGGCTTATAGGACTTCCATCCGAACTCCCACGAATGCCACACCATTCGAGTTGGTCTATGGCACAAACGCCATTCTTCCCATTCATACTCAACTGCATTCATTCCATACATCCATAGCACTCGACCTCCCCCTAGAGACACTTCAGCATACTAGGATGGCCGAACTAGATTTGCTAGATGAGAGGCGACTCCTTGCCATGGATCATGCTCGTGCATACCGGCAAAGGATAGCCCGACATTATAGCAAACACATGAGACCTCGCCACTTTGAAGTGGGAGATCTGGTCTTAAAAACCATCCACCATCGTGGCCCACACTCCTTAGGTAAGTGGCACCCCAATTGGGATGGACCCTATGTTGTACGAGCAACCACTACGAACAATTCGTATTGGTTGATCGATGTAGAAGGTAGGAATTTAGCAGATCCTATCAATATTCAATACTTAAAGAAGTATCATGTGTAGGATCTGGATTAAATTCCAGTTTTCAAAAATTTTAGAGGGATAGCTGCCCTGAGACATGTGAATAAGGTGCAAAGGCGAACTCGTGTGACCCTAAGTGAGAGAATTCACACTTGTGAAAGAGTGGAGTTTTCAAAATCGTGGTTACATTTCAAAATCCTTCTTCTTACAAAGAAAGGCCTAGTTCAACATAGCAAGATACTTGCAAGTAGTACGTGCTATTTCTAAATAGGCTGATCTGGAATGGATCGAGTGTAGGCTTGGGATAAGTCCGCCCCTCTTCTCTCCTATTTCCAAAAGGAAAACAAAGGCCCAAAACAAAAGGGAATTCCCCATTCAAAGTCTCTTTCCAAAAGAAAGAAACCAGACTTCAAAAAGAAAAATCGATTCTCTTATGAAAAAGAGGGATTAAAGAAAAAATACTCCCAAAGGGAGACCCTCTATGAAAAAAAGGAAAAAGAGGCCAAAAAGCTCAAAAAGAGCAGTTTTCCACCTTCTATGCCTCAAACCACGGGACGCTTCAGAAGGGACCGTGGTATCTCTTTCCCATCCCTGGCTTATCCCAAGCTAAAGCATGGTTCATTTCGAGGAATCCTAAAGTAAAAATAGGATTTACTTACTTGAATTTCATCTTGTTTGAGAATTCGACGTTTCGAGTAAGGCGTAGGAATTGGAAATGAAGCTTGTTTTCTTATAAAACCTCCGCTAGATAAGCGAGTGTTAAGACTCAAACAAGGGCAAGCACGAAGAGCTCGAGATCCTTAGGATCAAGGCTCAAGACAGTTGTCCCTTTTGTAAATAGCTTTTGTAAATAAGTTTTGAAAAACGAACATCGAACAACATAGGATTTGCTCACTTGGAGCAATAGACCTTATAAGTCTCTAGAGTTCGACCACATCTGGTCTCTGGGAGGTCGCCACTTTTGGCACCACACCCATGTCATTTGCATTCCACGCATGGTACTTGCATGAACATGATCCCATTTAAGACCAGATTCCATAGAAAAACCCTTTGGCGTGATATCTCCTCCTACCAGAGTTTGTAAATTGAGATTTTGCTAAAGATTGGGGCGATCCCATATTCTTCGTGGATTGATCTAGGGAGACATTGAAAGGGGTGTTTGTCATCTTTGCCCTTATCCAAATCGATTTGGACAAGGCCAAAGAGGGGCATCTGTAAACACCCCGAAATCTCACGAATTTCTTAAACAAATCTGGTTTTGTAAAAGCAGCCCCAAAGGGCCATTTTTGAGTCTGGAAACCCAGGAGCCTTCCAGACAACCCTGTATATATGTTTTAAACTCTGTATTTCAAAAATATATAATATAGCTTTTGAAAACCTTTTTAAACACGTTTTGAAACCCCGAAGCGGCTTGGCCCGATCAAGACAGGACCAGGAGAGCTAAGAAGAGCCCGGAACCGGAGCACATGTCAAGCCCGGCACAACAACTCTTGTATCTGATTCACACCCCCAGGATCTCGAACGTCCAAGACCCTGTTCTTATCAAAATATCATTTGAAGTCATCTCCGGAAGGTAGAAACGGAGACGGACGACCATGTTGGCGAAGACCCAATGCAGACGAAGTACTGATGCTGTCAGGCCCCGCATGAATCGTCCGTTTCGAACCCAGCTCGAAGGAGTCAGAGTTCAGTTTGGATTGGATCTGGACCATATATATCCAGATCCCAATCCAAACCCATATGTGGATTTGGATTTGGATTTGGATCCAGAGATCCAATCCAATATCCATATCCATGGCCCACATCACCTTCTCATAAATGAAGGTGGGGCCCACTTGAAATTCACGTGGGATCATGGGCATGAGAGAGAGTGGGGATGGAAAATATCAAGAGGGTTGTAATTAAGCTTGACTTGTGTGTCAAGTTTGGGGTTAATCATGTGGGTTAGCCTAATTGAGTGGGTTTAAGCTTGTAATTAGCCAAAACCTAACCTAGGGCTGCACCAACATGAGGTGGTTAAGGTCTATGGGCCATGCAAAGGGAGCTCCTTCACCTAAACCTAACCCAAAACACCTAATCCAAGCCTACCCCCCTAATCCACCCCTAATCTGAGCCTAATCACCTAACCCACTTCCCTAATCCCGGCCTAATCCCAACCTAATCACCTAACCCACTTCCCTAATCCTTCCCTAAACCTAGGTTAATTTCCCTAATCCTAGCCTAAACCTAGCCTAATCACCTAACCTAGCTCACTAAACCTCACCCTAAAACCCAACCACCTAACCTAGCCCTAAACCTCTAAACCACCCCTAGCCCACAATCTACCCAAACCCCTAGTTTTCAAAATATCTGGCCCAACCCTTTCCAGCCCACCTTATCTACATACCACCCTACCTAAACCACCTAACCACTACCCCAAGCCCAGCCCTAACCGACCTACCCATCCCTATTTAAACCCCCCCCCCTTGGGGGCGGGTTTTCCTAGCTAGCAGCCCTCACCAATCCCAGCCGGGCCCTCTCTTCCCCATTTCCACACCCAACCGATCTGCCCCAGCTGCTCCACCTGCGCCGCCTGCACCACCACCATCCCTCCATCCCACCACCGCTTGCACCACCATCTCCACCATCTCCCGGCCAAGCTTCACGGCCTGCCCATCTTCCTCCCAGCCGGGTATCACCTTCTCCCCATTCGGTAAGTACCCCCCACTCTACCTAGCTCCTTCTCTACTCCCTCTCAACTCCTAGCCACCCACCATACCGCCACCTTACCTACACATCAGCCCTTTGCCGCTATCATTCTCCCTTAGCCGAACCTATCACAACCTAAACCACCGGCCACTACCTAACTACCCCAACTACCACCGGCCAGCCATTTCTTCTCCCCTAAGACTCCCATTCGGCCTTCCCTTAAACTCCCCTTAGGTTCATATTCCCTAACACTCTATACTCTCCATTCGTGACCCTACACACTTACTTGGCCCAGCCCTTTGATCGCCCACATCAAGGCGACACCCATTTGCAGCCGGCCACCTTCGAGGCGCCTATCCCGCGCCCCACTTGCAGCCGGCCAGCACCCTTGGTCACCCACCCTCGCGGAGCTCCCGTTTGCAGCCCAAGGAGAAGGCCAAGCCCACGCTCAAGCAAGGCCTCTACGGACCAGCTACTCGTAAGTGCCTAAACTCGGTCTTTAGTTGTATACTTGCTTGAGATTCAATTTGATACGGGGTTATAATAACGGAGCATAGTCTCTCCCCGCTTGTAATAACGTGGCTTGGCACACCCACACACGTGCACTCTCTTAGTCGTGCACGATTTTGAACACACACGGGCCTAATCAGCCCCTAATACATAAGTATATATATTTTCATTTTCGAAGGGTTTTGCTTAAGTTGGGTGCGTTGTCTTTCAATTCAAGCACTCACACACATTGAGCTTTCGCTCTTATTTGAAAGACCCAAGTAAGGGCCGACCTATACTATTTGGGTTTCATTTCATGTCGTGTGAGTAAGTCTTTCAATTCAAGCACTTTCACACACATTGAGCTTTCGCTCTTATTTGAAAGACCCAAGTAAGGGCCGGCCTATACTATTTGGGTTTCATTTCATGTCGTGTGAGTAAGTCTTTCAATTCAAGCACTCTCACACACATTGAGCTTTCGCTCTTATTTGAAAGACCCAAGTAAGGGCCGACCTATACTATTTGGGTTTCATTTCATGTCGTGTGAGTAAGTCTTTCAATTCAAGCACTTTCACACACATTGAGCTTTCGCTCTTATTTGAAAGACCCAAGTAAGGGCTGACCTATACTATTTGGGTTTCATTTCATGTCGTGTGAGTAAGTCTTTCAATTCAAGAACTCTCACACACATTGAGCTTTCGCTCTTATTTGAAAGACCCAAGTAAGGGCCGACCTATACTATTTGGGTTTCATTTCATGTCGTGTGAGTAAGTCTTTCAATTCAAGCACTCTCACACACATTGAGCCTTCGCTCTTATTCCCAAGACCTTAGTAAAGGCCTTATTGCAGTTATATTTGGGTTTCATTTATGTCGTGTGTGTAGTACTTCAATTCAAGCACTCTCACACACATTGAGCCTTCGCTCTTACTCCCAAGACCTTAGTCAAGGCCATACTGCAATTTATATTTGGGTTTAATTTCATGTCATGTGTGTAAGTCTTTCATTTCAAGTACGCACCCACATTGAGCCTTCGCTCTTATTTGCAAGACCCGAGTAAGGGCTCATATACATATTCTATATACATATCTCCCTTCGGTTATTTCCCTTCGGTTATTTCCCTTCAGTCATTTCCCTTCAGTATTGTCTTTACATTTCGGGTTTTCCCTTTGGAGTAGCGTGAGTTTGCATTGCATCTACGCCATACCACGAGGTAGGACGCATATTTGCATCAAAGCAAGCCCCGCTCGAATTCGCCCATGTAGTGGAGTGTTCATAACACACAAACTAGGTGGCCCGAAAAAGGGATAAAAGAAAAGACTTAGGCACGTGCAAATCCACGTGATCTAAAACATGCAATCGCATTTTAAAGACTCGAAATAGACACCTCGAACCGCTTCGTAGACTTTCTCTCCAAAACTCAATTTTTGCAAAGCGTACAGACTGACCCTTGCGTATCGGTGCAAGAAGGTCTGCGACGACAAGAGCTTACTTGCTCACAGTCGCCACGTTTAGAAGTCATTGTTAAAAATATCTTCGCTAGCTTAGGTAAGCTAGCTGGCACGCCCTGTTTGCATACATAGGCCTTAGACACACAAGAGGATCCGCTCCGAGCCCTGAAAAAGGCAGAAGAGGCGGGGATTTTCGCGCGTCTACATGGTTGCAATTATTTTAAATGGTATCATGAAGCACAAGATGGATCTTTTCTAATTATGCAACTAAGTTGAAGTTGGCTTGTAAAGAGATAGCAATGCTTAGAAGAGAAGTGAAAACAATAAAAGCTAAAAAGAAAGTTAGTGAATACATCAATGGAGAGTTCAAAAATGGCTTTCGAAGTACTATATGAAATGTTTGAAGAAAAGTATTAGAAATTGTAAATGTAGGAAGAATGTAGATGTAAATGATATGTATACCTTTTTTATACATCATTTATGATTTCTCTCCAGCTTATGAATCATTTGATTGTTGTCTTGCTTATATATATGTTTATATAAGAATTTCATGTATATGTTTATGTTAGATTGTTATGATGCTTGATTGTTGGATGAAATATTAGATGAGTGAATGCTTGAAGGTAAATGCTGCATACCTTTTTTTTGGATAATTCCATGGCTTTTGATATTTACGGTTCACAAATGTTTAAGTTTTGCCCGTTATCAGCTTCTTCATTTGTCTATATAATTTTTAAAGCAAAGAATGAGGTGCAAATTTGGAAGCCTTTAGTCACAATAAAATGTTGACTTTATGTATTGAATTTCTGTCATACTTCCCTTTCTTTTATCATATGCTTATATGAATTTGTGTTAGATTATCAAAGGAGCTCGCCAACTTGCTTATTAGAGTGTAGTGCATTGTATTTGAACTGTTCGTTGCATCAAAGGAACTTGTCAACATGAATGTCAATCATAAATCGATCAACTGGTGTTAAATGTCAAACTTATCTTTTGAAATTAAATCAAATACAAATCAAGCCTCAAAAACTTGTCTGATTGAGAAGAGTCCTACTTTGGGACCCTGCACCCATCAAGGGTTAAAGTGATCTGACACTCTATACCCATCCAAGGTTAAAGTGGTTTAATACCCTACACCCATCAAGGATTAAAGTGGTTTGATACCCTATACCCAATCAAGGGTTAAAATGGTAAAGACTAACTCACGGGACGAAAGCAGGTCACCCATACAAACAAACATTAGGAATGAAACTCAGTTCTTTTCAAAAGAATATTTGAAGATTTTAACAAAATTCAATATTTTTAAATGTTTTTCAAAATGAAATGGTTTTAAATAACAAAAAAAGAAAATATTTAAAACCATAAATAAAAAGGAATGAAGCCCAGGTCAAATAAGGATAAGAACGAATCAGGATGGGAGCGAAGATCAAGGCAATGATTCAATCAAGCCTGCATCAAGCCAGGACCGAGCTCAAGTCAAAGATGGGGATCAAATAAAGTCAAGACCTTACCAAGCATGGTACAAAGCCGCATCAAGTTGAACTTGTCCAAGCATCACCCAAGTGCATCCAAGTGGACTCATATCAAGTCCAACCGAATCCAACCATCTTGGCTAAACCGTGAACCATTGGCTAATCTATGCCTAACCTACCTTGGCTGAAATAAAACCTTCTTTGGCCTTACCTAATTAAAGGACTTTGATCAAACTACAATAGATATTTTTTACCAAATGATCTTGAATCATCCTCACTGAAAATGCCATGACCTGGTGTAAACATCCAAAATTTTTAAATTTTTTACCTTTTAGGAAGTTAGCTATTTTTTGTAATTTCGGGTTTTTGAATAAAAAAAGCATCAAACAAGCTTGTTTTGGCATCAAAATTTTATGGAAGCCTTAAAATGATGAAAGAGTGCTTTCCTTTCTGAAAATTTCGAATTTGGACAAAATTGGATAAAAAATGACGATTTTACCCTCAGCACTGGAAAAACAGGATTTTGTTTTCTTAAAGGATTTATGTTGAAAAGTATGTTGAGAACTTGCCATTTAAAAAGATACAGGCCTCAAAAAGGCAAGTTGATACCTAAAAAGGAAGGTGGACGCCCAAAAAGGAAAGCGGGCGTTAAAAAGGGAAAGTGAGCTTCCTAGAAAGAAAAGCTCATACTTGGAAAGAAATCAATTTTCAGAGGGTAAGGTTGGTATCATCAAAAGAAAGGAAAAATTGATGCAAGAACAATGGCTTCCGAAGAGAAAGGTTTTGTATCGAATGCATTTGGTAACATGTCCATATTAGGTTTGGTTGTTAGAGACATGCAATTGATATAGGGATTGGTATCCATTTTGCATTATGATCCTACTATTATGTTACCTCAATGCTGACAATGGTTGTTAGTATTCCAACACTTATGAAGTGAAGTCCAGCGAGCATTGAAATTGGTTTGCAAAAATGTAACATAGCCTTATTTGAACACTTCCATAGTAAGTAGGCATGTAACATGGATATGCTTGAACATGTTCATGGCAAATATGCAGGTAACAGGGGCTGCTTAAATAATCTCATAAGTATAACATCAATATCATCAGTTGAGATCATCGTGTGAAATTGTCGGTTCCCTCGAAGTGGGTCATTTATTAATGGTACTTGCTTATGCTTTGTGTTTGGTTTCCTCCTGTTAAACATCTGAATTAGCCTTGTTATATAGTAAAGATTTCCTTATCAAAACACATTTCGAGGTTCTGCTATGCTGCGGTCTCACAACGTACTATCAAAGAAAATCTTGATACATACAAAGCACAACATGGTTCACAACTAGTTCAAGTGATGAGGGTGCCTAAAAAATTTTCAGCAGCTAAGGTTGATGATAGTGATCCTACTGAAGGCACCACGGCTAAAAGAAATGCATTCAATGTTGATCTTCAAAATGAAGTGGGTGAATACAATTGCTTTCTAATAATATAGTCTTGGTGGCACATAAGGCGATTTTGAGATGAATTCTTTGTGATGATCAATACATATGCACGATGGAACTGAATCTGTTCTTATAGCTGATCGCAACATTGGAAAGTGAGGTGCAGGAGTGGCATAGTTGTTCATTCACTAAACTAGAAGGAATCATCCACGAATCTTGGGCAGCTTATGTTTTAGATTTGAAAAAGGAGGATCAAGCTTATCAAATTCAGATCAAGTTCAAGCTTATCAAATTCAGATGAGATCAAGAGGAGGATCAAGCTTATCAAATCCAGATGAGATCAAGTGGAGGATCAAGCTTATCAAATCCAGATCAAGTTCAAGCTTATCCCATCCAGATAATATCAAGTGGAGGAATCGAGAGAGATAATAAAAGGGTGTGGAAAGATCAGAGAAAAAAAAAGAAAACAGACCAGGGGAGGCTGAGAAATCAAGAGACTGATTGGTGAAGAGAGAGGAAATAGGCCAACGGGGCTGAGAAATCAAGAGACCGATTGGTGAAGAGAGAAAAACTGCAGGAAAGAGAAAAAGAGAGGGAGAGAAGGAAAAGAAAGGAGAAGAAGGAGAAGAGAAGCAGGCTCACCCTGCTCTGCCATCCGACATCTGCTCATTGGGGTTCCTCAGCCATGTTAGATGCTTCATATCATCTTCTTCCTCAATCCCACAGGTTTGAACCATTCATTTTATGAGTGTGATCAATTAAAAACTAAAAAATCTACAGGTTTTTGCTGAAGACTATACGAGGACTGAACTGAATGCCATGTTTATGATCAATACTGATACAAAACGTGCACATTAATCCATTAATCTCCATGAACATGATGAAAACAATACACCTTTGTGATCCTTACGAATTTTAGAATTGGTTACAGGTTGAAAAGTGTTAAAAATGATCAAGGGAACACGTCTGAAATCTTCTGCAAATATGAACTCTTAAAACACATGACTGCACACATCTGAACACAGATTTGTTTCAGATGAATGATTGATCCGATTAAGTCGATCTCTTGCACGTTTAATATAGATATGTCAAGGATTATTTGATAAAATTTTGAAGATTTTATGTGGTTGTTTGCCTAGTTAATTAAATCTGTGAATTTGAGTAGAAACCAAATTCTGTTATGCAGAAACAGGACATTCAGAAATAGTTGTATTTTTTTTGCTCATATCTCTTTAAATATTGAATGAAATTGCATGCAAATTGATTCTTTGGAAAGATAACATCTGGGGCTTTCCAACAAAACAAATTTTACTGAATTTGAATGTCTGAGTGTAAAGATATGACCATTTTTCTGAGACTTTGAACCACAGACACATAACTGTTCTGTGTTTCTGAAGAATCTTTAGTCACAAATTTAATTCTCTGGATTTACAGAAGTAAAATACAGAATAAAAATATTTCTTACTTCTACACACATGTATCTTGCTTCTTTAAAATTTTCAGAATTTTTGCAGACTCATAAATATTTTAAAAAAATCAGAGAACAGGTCTCTAAAATAGAACAGTTTCTGCAATTTTCAGAACCTAAAAATTTCAAAAATCAAGAACTTAGTCACGAATTCTGAAACTTGTAAAATCAGGATTTTGCTTTTTCGAATTTAACGGATTACAAATATTTAGGCTGACTCTTGAGTGTCGGTTCAAGAAGGCCTACGTCGAAAAGATCTCACTTGTCCACAATCGTCTACAAAAGTTAGAAAATCAAACTTTGTTAGTTTAAGTAAACTAATTGGCACGCTCGCACACATGACGTAGTTCGAGAGTTTAATTTCAAATCCTAAAAGATTTTGAAATAAAAATTCACGTCTACAGATTTGGCATGCCCGGTGGGCCTTGAGTCTTAGGAATTTGTTTGAATCTGTTATACTAACTCAATTTTCCGATTTGTACTAAGTTCTTGTATACAGGTTGATCATGTTGAGTTCAGAAGGATCTTCCAAGATGTCAAGGTGGGGCTCTTGCTATAAGGGCAAAATTTCAAACAGGTTTTCAAAAGACACGCTGACCTCCCTAAAAAGGGAAATGAAGAAGAAAATAGAAGAAAGGATAACTGCTTTAAAAGCTGAAGAAGAAGAATGTTGCTCCTCCCATGGTAAGAAACCTAGAAAATCAAGCCATTCAAGGAATATTTCGTCTAATTTTCAAAACAAGTTTTTTATAACCATAGAAAGATCTTCTCAAGAAATTGCTTGTCTTATGAAGAGAACTACCGAAGTTAAAAGAAAAATTGAAGCCTTAGAGGCCAAGATGCACCATTCCTATGAAAAATCATCTTGGTATGTAGGGAGAAGAGTCATTCTCGAAAAACTAAACCAAGGCCAAAAACCGATGAAGGATATGAGGTTGGAGATGAAGCGAGGGTTCAGATCAAATTGTCTAACCTTTCTAAACATCCAAACACCCCTTTGTCTATAGGAAAACCAAAAAGGTTTCTTATTTCAAAAAAATTAGAAAATTTTCAAAAGTCAAAAAGATTTGAAAATCAAAAATTTGGAAATTAGGAAAGTAAAAGGGAAAAGAAAGTTTACATCCCTAAGCGCACAAGTGGAGTGGGGCATGAGAGTCACTTTACACACACCACCAAAAACTTTTCAAAACCAGTTGCTCCGATGGATTCCATTCCCACAAGTACCATTTCATGCACAAGAGAGAACGAGTGTTGCAAATATATAGGCTTGGCGAATGAAATCCAAGACCTATCAAAGCAATAGGAGCTCAAAGCTATACATGAGCCACAACACCCTCAGGACGCCTGCAAGGAAGCTTGCCCTTGCCATGGAAAGGTAGACAAGCATGAAAAAGGTATACCTAGAACTCTTTTCTCTCCAAACACTCTACTTGATCTTCCTATTTGTTGTGTAGAACCGGTATATCATCAAGATTTAAATCATAATCATATACCCAGAACCCCACAAAATGTGCCGAAGGATGTAGATTTGAAAGGTACGGTGAATGCCCAGCACCAAAAAGAATTTCAAAATGAAAAAGAAAATAAAATTTCAAATTTGGTAACCCCTAGGATACACATATACAACCTAGGTACACCTAACCCTACCATCCACCTATTAGAAATTTAAAAAACTCAACTCACCCAACACCCATAAACTCATAGACCTCCAAGGCATAACCAATAAAAAGTGTATAACCATGTCATAGACGATACAATATTCCAGGGCCATTCCCTTTATCAAAATTTTTCAAAACTCAAAAAGCCTTGAAATATGTTACTAAACATGGGATATACACCATACCAAGGTCTAGGAGCTAAAAACCAAGGTAGATTAGAGCCTATCCTACCTAGTCCTTCCCCGAGTGGATATGGATTGGGCTATATCCCATCCATACCCCTTGAGCCACCACCTAAGACCAATTCGGTCAAGGATGCCCTAGAACTAGCTAAAACCGAAACCTATGGTTTAGACATCTTATTTGGAGTCTAACTCGTAGTGTTTTCTTTGCAGGTTTGATGGAAGACCCCTTTTCATTGAAAAAAAAATCCAAAAAATTTTAGAAAACTCCAAAAACCCAAAAAAAATTTTTGAAAAGTCAAAATTCCCAAAAAAATAGTTCTACTTGTTTTCCCTTCTACTAGTTGTTTTGAAAAAAAAACAGAAAAATTTGAAAACTTCAAAAATCTTGTTTTCCAAAATCAAGAACAAAAATTAGATTTAGAAATGCCTTCTTCTCTTATCTATAATACTTCCCTAGAAATTAAGAACTTGAGAGTGATTAAAGCAAGGAGGAAGATCCCCTTATCCATGAGGATTGTCAAGCCTCCAAGCTTTCTACATTCCATAAAATCTTTGATTTGAAAAAATCTTCAAAATATGTAGGTAAGGATTTCCTAGAAACCAATTAGGGAGTTAACCTAACGCAAAATGCATCAAAGATGAGGATCATGTCATGTAAATGCCAAGAATTAAGATCATGCATCATAGTTAGAATCATTCATGTCATATAGGGATTGGCCATGGTATATGAATGCTCATGTCATTTTCTCTAAACTAGGGGCATTGAGATGCTATTCCTTAAATACATTTCATGGAGATTGAATGTATTCATCGTTTCATAAAGCATGTCATAAGAATACATTTTACATGGCATCATCCATTTATAAAAGGCCCACACTCCATTGGAAGTGTTAAAGAACTGGGCCATAGTGGCCCGGCCCTGGCGGCCCTGGCCCACTGGGCCATCAGGGCCAGGTTCCTCTCACTCTCTTTTCTCTATAAATACTCCTTGTAAACCATTGTAATTTCAAGCCTTTGATGGCTAATGAATAACGATTATTTATTCAAGCTCGTGCTTTGTTTATTCTCCTTTTCGCATACACTTGTTGCTCTCGGTTATTCCCTTTTCTAAGGGCTTGTGATTGCTACTTTGTGGTATTGTCCACTCGTTGATCTTCCGCAACTATATTGAAGCATAGACTTTATTACATGGTATCAGAGCCATTTTTCGATCGTGGGAGTATTGCTCGTTGCCTCAAAAAGCGTGCCAATCATATTTTGTATTGTTTATTGCCTCGGGAAGCATGTCGATCATATTTTGTAAGTTTACCTCTTTAGTTTCTTTCTCCTTGAACTATGGATGATAAAGAGGGTTTCAATTTTCGTCTAACACCTTCGAACTATAAAACATGGGCCCAATCTATGGAAAACTATTTGTATTTCAAAAAATTATGGGGCTATGTAAGTGGTTCAAAGGTAGAACCCTCTATTAATGTCACACTCGAACAAAAAGAGAAATATGAAGGAGGTCATAGAACAATCCTATGGGTGCTCATGAATAATGTAAACGAGCACACTAGGGACACTTTGACCGATTTCACTAACGCTAAAGAAGCATGGGAATATTTTAAAAAATCCCATGTTGAAAGCGATGTGACTCACAGGATGGTATTAAGAGACAAATTGGTCTCACTTAAACAAGGAGATAAAGGAGTAAACGAATTTTTTGGGGAATTTTCCAATGTTTGGAATCAATTGTATGGTTACAAAAAGAAATGTATACAATATCTTAGTGAGAGACAATGTAAAGACAATGAGGACTTTGTATATCAATTTCTAAGAAGTCTCCGGGAAGAATTTGAAGGGGTAAGATCATCACTCATTCATAGAAAACCTTTTCATATAAAAGAAGAGATTCGTATCGATCTTCAAATGGCGGAAACAAGAATGAATGAAGCAAGACTTCAAAAAGACACCGCCTTGGCCGTATCAAAACCCGGAGCAAATATGAAGACTTACCGACCTCCTCATTTCAAAAGTGAAGAAGGAAGAAAAGACAACATTTGCCATCATTGTAGAGAAGCTGGGCATATAAGGCCAAATTGCTCAAAATTGAAAAAGAAGGTGGCCATAGTAGAAGAACATGCTTCATCTTCTTCCATTCTTGAACTTGAACAAAAATTAAAGCAACTTCAAGCCCAAATGAAGGAAAAAGCAACGGTTGGTGTGGCTTGCTTATCCTCAACAAAAGAAACTCAAGGTATGATCTCTTGGATTCTTGACTCGGGTGCTTCGTTTCATATGACTTGTAATGAACATATCTTAAAATCATGTATTCAAAAACCTTTATCATGTGTTTATACGGCGGATGGTACACAATTAAACGTTGATAAAATTGGTGACTTGCAAAACAAGAATTTTGAAGTTTCCAAAATTAGTGTTATTCCAAAACTAAATTTAAACTTACTTTCCGTATCCCAAATTTCGGATCAAAATTGTGTTATAACCTTTTCATCCACCGGATGTATTGTACAGGACCGCCTCTCGAAGAAGGTGATTGGGCGTGGCTATAGAGAGGACAGACTTTACATTATGGATTATTTGCATAGTATAGGATATGTTAATGTTTTGACAAATGATGCTCTTTTATGGCACAAGAGACTTAGACATCTTAATGCTCAAAAATTGTATCAATGTCCTCTTGGAATAAAATTTAAGGAATCCTTTTCTTGCAAAGATTGTGTTCTTGGTAAAATGCAACATCTCCCATTTCTAAACAAAATACATGTTACAACAAGACCCCGTTGAAATAATTCATTCGGATGTATGGGGTCCGGCACCTGTTTTGTCTAAAGGAGGTATTTCCTATTATGTTATTTTTGTAGATGACTTTACTAGGTATACATGGGTATATCTTTTAAAAGCAAAATCCGATGTCTTTCAAAATTTTGTTATTTTTCATAGTCTTGTAAAGAATCAATTTGATTCAGAAATCAAAATTTTTAGATCGGATTCAGGAGGAGAGTTTATGTCAAAGGATTTTGAAAACCACCTCAATAAGTTTGGGATTATACATTAAACTTCTTGTTCTAAGACTCCTTAACAAAATGGTGTTTCCGAACGAAAGCATAGACATATCTTGGAAACCACAAGAACTTTGCTTTTGTCAAGTGGCGTTTCCAAAAATTTTTGGGTAGAAGCTATTATGACCGCAGTCTATTTAATTAATCGGATGCCCTTTTCGGTTTTACAAAATATGTCTCCTATAGAAAAACTTTTTAAAGTTTCTCCTAACTATTCAAGATTGCGTGTTTTTGGATGTAAATGCTTTGTTTATACTGACAAAGATGATAAATTATCCTTTTGGGCCATCAAATGTGTTTTTCTAGGATATGGAATAATCAAAAAGGGATATAGGTGTTATGATTGTAAAAATGATAAGCTTTATGTATCTCGAGATGTTAGATTTTTTGAAAATGAATATGTTTTTAAAAGCATGGATGATGATAGTTCTATTAATGACTCCTCCTACTCCTTCTTGAATGATATTTTAGGTGAAGAGGTAATTCATCAAGAAAATGAGCTTGATGAACTTATTATTATCAGACATGATCAACATTACAATAGGAGATCTATGACTATTCCTAGAAGGTCAAATCGTGATTCTAGACCTCCTGAAAGATTTGTCTCATATGATAGTTTTTCACCAAGACATAGAGCTTTAGTAACAAATATTTCAGCTATAAAAGAACCTAGAACCTTTAAAGAAGCTCAATTATCACAAGAATGGACTCATGCAATGAATGAAGAGTTGGATGCTTTATTTAGAGCCCAAACTTGGGATATAGTCTCTAGGCCATTAAACAAAAAGACGGTAGGATGTAGGTGGGTTTATAAAATCAAGACTTTTCTATTACCATTCTGGAATACAAAGCCTCATTCAAAGATCGCCTAATACAGCTGGTTCACTCGGGAGTACGGTATTAATTATGCGAATAAACTTTTTGCCCTCGTATCGCACGCATCACCTCTTTGTTCGTAACTCTTCTCGCCATCAAGTAAAGAACTCGACAATGGCCACTTACACAAATGGATGTTAAAAATGTCCTCTCTTAATGTAAGTAGTTAGAAGACGAGGGTTTGGTATGCATCCTCTTCTAGGGTGGATACACTTATCCGACCAACAAGGTTTTGGCTGCCTGTCGTAAGCGGCTCTTATATGGCCTCAAACAAGCACATCAGGCTCCGGGTTTTGCTAAATTTCACAAAGACTATCACCAAGCAGGTTCTCTTCTTCCAAAGATACATGATTCTCGCTTCTTTTTACTCGAAAAATAGAAAATAGCACTGCGTTGTCTTACTTTATGTCGATGATATGATTATTACAGGTAGTGATGACACAGGTATCCAACAAATCAAGCAAGAACTTGGTAATGTGTTTGAAATGAAGGATCTGGGTCAACTTTCCTATTTTCTTGGCATTGAGGTAACCCGTGATGATAGAGGTTTCTTTTTATCACAAACTAAGTTTACTAATGATGTTATTCTTAGATCAGGTATTATAGATGATAAAGTCGTTGAGACACCAGAGGTAATCAACTAGAAGATGCGCCTAGTTGATGGTAAACTTCTGAGTGATCCCACACCTTATAGACAGATGGTTGGAGCACTCACATATCTCACTATAACACGGCCTGATATTGCTCATGCTATTCATACTATAAGTCAGTTTCAGCATGCACCCACCTCGGTGCATATGAGTGCTGTTATGAGGATTGTTCATTATATTCGACAAACCTCCACTAAGGGAGTATTTCTATCTTCCTCCTCATTATTTCAGTTGCTTGCATATACTGATGCTGATTGGGGTGGTGATGTTAATGACAGGCACTCTACTACCGGATATTGCATATTCCTTGGTCACTCACTTATTTCATGAAGATGCAAGAAACAACAAAAGGTGTCTCTTTCGTCCACTGAAGCTGAGTATCGTGCTATGGCCAACACTACTACAGAACTAACTTGGCTGCGACGACTACTTCAAGACTTGAGCTTTCAACTGGAAGCTCCTCCAATAATGTTCTGCGACAACAAAAGTGTTATGTATATAGCCAACAATCATACCTTCCATGAGCGCACAAAGCACATAGAGATGGATTGTCACTATGTTCGTGAAGAGCATCTACAAGGCAATTTGACATTACAGTTTGTAAAATCAGAATATCAACTTACAGATGTGTTCACCAAGTCCTTACCTGCTCCTCGATTTCAATCTTTAATTGGCAAACTTTAGGTCATGGAACTGTCAGTTTGAGGGGGGGTGTTAAAGAACTGGGCCAGAGTGGCCCGGCCCTGGCGGCCTTGGCCTACTGGCCCATCAGGGCCAGGGCCCCTAGGGCCACTAGCCGTTGGGGGCCCTGGTCCCCAACGGCTAGTGAAATAGCCGTTGGGGCCTGGCTGAAGCCAGCTCCCCTCTTTCTCCTCTTTTCCCTCTACTTCCTCTCACTCTCTCTCACTCTCTTTTCTCTATAAATACTCATTGTAAACCATTGTAATTTCAAGCCTTTGATGGCTAATGAATAACGATTATTTATTCAAGCTCATGCTTTGTTTATTCTCCTTTTTGCATACACTTGTTGCTCTCGGCTATTCCCTTTTCTAAGGGCTTGTGATTGCTACTTTGTGGTATTGTCCACTCGTTGATCTTCCACAACTATATTGAAGCATAGACTTCATTACAGGAAGATGGCGGCCCACAAGGATGATCCTGATGTTGTAAAAGGGTATCATAAAATCAATATTGGTAAGTTGATGTTGAGGAAGGAAATTTAGTAGATTCTATAAGTGCCCAATACTACACATAGGGTCTACTTTAAATTTCATTTAAAAAGATTTTGAAAATAGATCTTTTTTTTAATTTATGGAAAGAAGGACTAAAGATGGATTATGTGACTCTAAATTAAGGAATTAATACTTTATGAAAAGTGGAGTTTCCAAAATTTCATTTGGTAACATTTCAAAAAAATCTATTACTTACCAAATGAGGCTTGGTTCAAAATAGCAAGATATTTTTAAATGGTAGGTGCTATTAGTAAATGGGATATTCTTGGCTGGATTGATTATCTAAAGGGATGAGTTGTATTTCTCATTTCGCTTCTCTCCAAAAAAAGGAAATTGGCAAAAAAAAAAAGCAAAAGAAAAAGGAAGGAAATAAAACCTCCAATATAGAGGCCTTCTAAAAAGAGAAAGAAAAGAAAAGGAAAACAAAAACCTCCAATATAGAGGCGCCCTTTGAAAAGAAAAAGAAAACCAAAGCTCAAAAGAGCAATTTACCATAAAAAAGTTCTTTGCCTTAAACCCCGGAACGCTTCAGAAGGGATCGCGAGTAACTCTTTCCCAAAATCCTCATAGCTCATCCCGATGGAGAAAAATTCACCTTGAAAGTTCTAGAGTAGGAATATGACCTATTTATTTGGATTCATGTTGTTTGAGAATTAGACTTTATTGGGTAAGAAATGGAGTTTTGAAATGTTATTCAAAATCTTCTATAAAACCTCTACTTATTAGTGGGTAGTAAAACCCGAGTGAAGGGAAATGTAAGAAATTGTAAGTCCTTTTCGATAGAAACCAAAAAGGAGTTCACTTTTCGAAAAAGAAATTTGAAAAATCCTAAACATCAAAACAAAAAATACAGGGACCATTGCTTGGGGCAGCTAGCTATCATAGGCTTCTTCTCAAGTTCGCGAATCAAAGGTATGGGTTTCTAAACATCCATTTCATTCATCTCACATTCCATATATGCGTGCATTCATAAAGTGGTCGTCCACGCATGATTGCCCTAAGACTAGGTGCTCTTACCAAATCCCCTTTTGTTGAGATTCCTTCCTTTATAAAAGTAATTCTAAGGAAATAGATGTTATGGGATGAAGAAAAATTTCACTCTGAAAGTAAATCTAGGAAGAAAAGCAAATGGGTCTTTTTGTCTTTGCCATTATCCAAATAAATTTAGAATAATGCCACAGAGGGGCATCTGTAAACACCCAAAATTTTTACCTTTTAGGAAGTTAGCTATTTTTGGTAATTTCGGGTTTTCAAATAAAAAAAGGCATCAAACGAGCTTGTTTTGGCATCAAAATTTTATGAAAGCCTTAAAATGATGAAAGAGTGCTTTCCTTTCTGAAAATTTCGAATTTGGACAAAATTGGATGAAAATAACGATTTTGCCCTCAACACTGGAAAAGCAGGATTTCGTTTCTTTAAAAGATTTATGTTGAAAAGTATATTGAAAACTTGCCATTTGAAAATATACAGGCCTCAAAAAGGCAAGTTGACACCTAAAAAGGAAGGTGGACGTCGAGAAAGGAAAGCCGACGTTAAAAAGGGAAAGTGAGCTTCTCAAAAGGAAAAGCTCAAAAGAAATCAATTTCCAGAGGGTAAGGTCAGTATCATCAAAAGAAAGGAAAAATTGATGCAAGAACAATGACTTCTGAAGAGAAAGGTTTGGTATCGAATGCATTTGGTAACATGTCCATATTAGGTTTGGTTGTTAGAGACATGAAATTGATATAGGGATTGGTATCCATTTTGTATTATGATCCTATTGTTATGTTACCTCGATGGTGACAATGGTTGTTAGTGTTCCGACACTTATGAAGTGAAGAAATTGGTTTGCAAAAATGTAACATAGCCTTACTTGAACACTTCCATAGTAAGTAGGCATGTAACATGGATCTGCTTGAACACGTTCATGGCAAATATGCAGGTAACAGGGGCTGCTTAAATAATCTCATAAGTATAACATCAATATCATCAGTTGAGATCATCGTGTGAAATTGTCGGTTCCCTCGAAGTGGGTCATTTATTAATGGTACTTGCTTATGCTTTATGTTCGGTTTCCTCCTGTTAAACATCTGAATTAGTCTTGTTATATAGTAAAGATTTCCTTATCAAAACACATTTCGAGGTTCTGCTATGCTGCGGTCTCACAACGTACTGTCAAAGAAAATCTTGATACATACAAAGCACAACATGGTTCACAACTAGTTCAAGTGATGAGGGTGCCTAAAAAATTTTCAGCAGCTAAGGTTGATGATAGTGATCCTACTGAAGGCACCACGGCTAAAAGAGATGCATTCAGTGTTGATCTTCAAAATGAAGTGGGTGAATACAATTGCTTTCTAGTAATACAGTCTTGGTGGCACATAAGGCGATTTCGAGATAAATTCTTTGTGATGATGAGTACATCTGCACGATGGAACTGAATATGTTCTTATAGTTGATCGCAACATTGGAAAGTGAGGTGCAGGAGTGGCATAACTGTTCATTCATTAAACTAGAAGGAATCATCCACGAATCTTGGGCAACTTATGTTTCAGATTTGGAAGAGGAGGATCAAGCTTATCAAATCCAGTTCAAGCTTATCCAATCCAGATGAGATCAAGTGGAGGATCAAGCTTATCAAATCCAGATCAAGTTCAATCTTATCCCATCCAGATAAGATCAAGTGGAGGAATCGGGAGAGATAATAAAAGGGTGTGGAAAGTCAGAGAAAAAAAAAGAAAACAGGCCAGGGGAGGCTAAGAAATCAAGAGACCGATTGGTGAAGAGAGAGGAAACAGGCCAAGGAGGCTGAGAAATCAAGAGACCTATTGGTGAAGAGAGAAAAACTGTAGGAAAGAGAAAAAGAGAGGGAGAGAAGGAAAAGAAAGGAGAAGAAGGAGAAGAGAAGCAGGCTCACCCTGCTCTGCTATCCAACATCTGCTCGTTGGGATCCCTCAGCCACGTTAGATGCTTCATATCATCTTCTTCCTCAATCTCATAGGTTTGAACCATTCATTTTATGAGTGTGATAAATTGAAAACTCAAAAATCTGCAGGTTTTTGCACAAGGACTGAACTGAATGTCATGTTTATGATCAATAATGATACAAAACATGCACGTTTATCCATTAATCTCCATGAACATGATAAAAACAATACACCTCTATGATCCTTACGAATTTTAGGATTGGTTACAGGTTGAAAAGTGTTCCAAATGACCAAGGGAACACGTATGAAATCTTCTACAAATCTGAACTCTTAAAACACATGACTGCACACACTTGAACACAGATTTGTTTCAGACGAAAGACTGATCCGATTGAGTCGATCTCTTGCACATTTAATATAGACATGTCAGGGATTATTTGATAAAATTTTGAAGATTTTATGTGGTCGTTTTCCTATTTAATTAAATCCGTGAATTTTAGCAGAAACCAAATTCTGTTCTGCAAAAATAAGACGTTCAAAAACAATTGTCTGTTCTTTTGCTCATATCTCTGTAAATACTGAATGAAATTGCATGCAAATTGATTCTTTGGAAAGCTAACATCTGGGGCTTTCCAAAAAAATAAATTTTATTGAAATTGAATGTATGATTGCAGAGATATGACTGTTTTTCTAAGACTCTAAACCACAGATACATAACTCTTCTGCGTTTCGGAACAATCTTTAGTCACAAATTTAATTCTCTGGATTTACAAAAGTAAAATACAGAATAAAAATATTTCCTACTTCTACACACATGTATCTTGCTGTACAATTTTCAGAATTTTTGCAGACTCATAAATATTTTAAAAAAATCAGAGAACAGGTCTCTAAAATAGAATAGTTTATGCAATTTTCAGAACCCGAATTTTGAAAAATTCAGGAACTTAGTCATGAATTCTGAAACTTGTAAAATCGGGATTTTGCTTTTTCGAATTTAATGGATTACAAACATTTTTCAAGCGTCTAGGCTGACCCTTGAGCGCCGGTTCAAAAAGGCCTACGTCGAAAAGATCTCACTTGTCCATAATCGTCTACGAATGTCAGAAAATCAAACTTTGTTAGTTTAAGTAAACTAATTGGCACGCTCACGCACACAACGTAGTTTGATAGTTTAATTTCAAATCTTAAAAGATTTTGAAATAAAAATTCACGTCTACACCCATACACACCTTGGCCAAGTTTGGCAGAACCTACATTGGATTGAAGGGCAAAGTTAAGGCAGGCCGAATTCACCTTAGTTCCACCATGACCCAGCCCACATAGGAGTTGGATGGACTCACCAAAGGGGACCACAAAGGGCCACATGATGCCATATGGATCGACCCCAACATTGGATCAAACTTTGGGCCAAGGAGATCCAATTCATGGAAGCATCTAGCAGCCTCCCTTGGCCTATAAATAGAGGCCTTGGGACTCATTTCTAGCATCTATCACTTGGAGGGACTTACCAAAACATGAGAGGAGAGAGAGGAAGTACTGGAAATTAGAAAGAGAGTGAGAGAAAAGAAGAGAGAAGAGAGAAAAGGGAGGAAGAAGAAGAGGTAGTTCCAAGAAGAAAAGGGGTCGAATTCTCCATTATGAATCTGGTTCTTAGGCTGCTAAGTGAGTATTTCTTTTCCTATTCTAATCTTAATTATTCTTTTAACATTCAATTCAAGGAAGGAGTTGTAATAATAGAGCTTTGTCTCCCCTATGTTGTAATAGCAAGTAGATATGCTGTCAATTTCATTTCTTATGCATTCTACTTGTTTGCTTTATTGATTCTACCTCTCTATATTCTATAAAACTCCTATAACTCCTAACCCCTTCTATGCTTAAGCTAATATATATATTTAGATTAATTTTCCTTCAGTAATTTACTTTAGGTTGCTGTGATTATGCCATTTAAATTCAGGTGAGTTGCATCACATATATTGTAAAAACATAGAAAAACTGTTTTTAGTATCTTTATACACGTATGATATTGTAATTTTCATTTCCTCATCTCTGCTCTGATTGATCTAAAATTTGGCACACTTCATCTACACACAAGCTCACATCTGATAAAATTTTTAAGAATTTTAGGGTCATGCAACTACTAATTAAAAGTGTCTAAGGTCAGAAAAAAAATAGAACCATTTCTGCACAATCTATTTTCCTACAATAGAGGTTGGGTAAAAGTCATATAACTCTGTGTAGTGATCCAAATCGAGTAAAACTTAGTTAATTGGAAAACTGACATTTATAACTTTCAAGCAAAACCAAATTCACCAAAATCATAGCTTTGTGCGACCGAGATACAAACTCTTTTGTGAGTCTCTATATTTTTGTGAAAGAGTAGTCGCAGGTGTTTGAGTAGAGACATTTTGTGAATTTAATTCCAAAGAATCACTGCTTTCAAAAATAGAACAAAAATATTTTCAAACCCTCTATTCTTTCTTCTGTTCACCATGAATTTTTCACGATTTTTGCAAACTTAGAAGATACTGAAAGAAAATAAAAAATAAGGTCTGAAAATAGAACCAATTTCTATTTTTCAAAACTTAGTAAAAATTTTTCTTCCAAAACACCTGGTGCACAAGTTTGATCAAGTTTTTCTCAGATTTTCTTGAAGTAGATTTGGAATCACACCTACACCAATGAATTGTCAAAGTGCCTAGACTGACCCTTGAGCGTCGGTTCAAGAAGGACTAAGGTGACAAGATTTTGCTTAGCCACAATCGCTCAAAAGTCTCATTTAGAAAACTTTGCTAGTTTTGAAAACTAGCTGATACACTCGCGCAAGCAAAGTAGATTTTGTTGAAGACGTTTATATTTTGATTACTTTGCTGTAACTAAGATAGTTATTTATAAGTTAGTAATGTTTTTAAAGGTAGCTTTAAAATCAAGCCTCATTAATGGCATAGTAGTAAATAAGCAATTGTACTCTTAGTACTTAAAGGGTGAAAACCCTTAATTGTGTAAGGCTGCAAGTGTTCAGAAATAAAGAAGAAAAGAGGGCGGCAGCAGAGGCAGCCGAACCCCATTTTTCCTGCATTGTTCTTCCTTGATGTTGATATTTAAAAGCGTGTAAAACACGCACATGGTATCAAAGCCTCTCTCGGTATTATATCAGCCCATAGTACTTGAAAAAAACAAGGGGACAGAAGTAAGTATACTTGAACGTCTAATTGTAGTGTTTGTCTAGAAGACTGTTTTTTTGTTGATAGTATCAAAGTGCACGCCTAATACAGACTGCACCTTCCTCCTTGTGAAAGAACCAACAATCATTCTTTACCAAGTCATTTGCATATTCACGATATTTATCAAAACTCTTGTCAATCATTGGCAAGGGATAACATCAAGTTTTTCAGTCAAGTCACAGAAGAAACAGTATACGGCTGGCACAGGAGTGTGCCACAAAAGTCACACGGCATCCATAATAGGAATATCAAGTCCTGCCCTATCACTTAAGTCCTGTTCAATCACTCAACAGGAGTTAAGTCAGGCAGATAGAAGTTCCCAATACCGAAGAAGCAGTTATTTGTTCCAAGTATCAAGAGAAGTCAAGACAAGTGCCAAGTTCTCATTACCGCAGAATTATTCCCACTGCCAAATATCTAGTCGTCCAAGGTTGCTGGCATATTGAAGAGCCTTTATTACAAAGTATTAAAGATATCAAAAAAGACATCAATACAGGCAATCAAATAACATGGAAGGAAGATTGAAAGAGGAAGTACTATCTGCTTCTTATGGCAATGATTAAAGAATGGAACAACCAGTGTTGTCTGACGCGTATCGTATCGTGTATCGCTGGGCTCCACGATACGGGCGTATCGTATCGTATCATACTTTAATATTAAAATAATACAAAAATTAATTAAAAATTAATAAAAAATAGTAAAAAATTGAAAAAAATCAGGAAAAATCTGATAATTGCTTTAAATTCATATAATGTAAGTTTAGTACAGATTGAGCATTCAGCATTGAATAATTATATCCAAATTTACATATTTTGAATCCAAAAAATAAAATACAGACATAGTTTACACTTTACAGTACACTACACGTACATATAATATTACATTTTACAAATTGTAATCAGGATCATCAACTAAATAATCTTCTTCTCCTTGTTGCAGATCCTCATCATCATCAGCCACGCCCACACCTTCTTCTTCAAAATCAAATTCTTCATCTCCATAATGTTGTTGCGCTCCTTCCAAATTAATCCAGGCAACGTCTTCTTCTGTTAGGAGGGTATTTTCTTCAGTGTCTTCCATAACCCAATCTTCTAATATATCAAAATTATCCAAACTTATTGGATCGAACTGACTTTCTTCTCTATTTACTTTTTTTAATTGCCTACGACACAAACAAAGATAAACAATTAGTAAGTAATATTAACAATTGAAAACTGAAGTTAAATAATATCGAATTGAAAATTTGAAAGTAATACAACATTACCTTTCACGAAGGCACATGTTACAACGAATATAAACCAAATCATTAAGCCTTTTGTGTTCCAACCTGTTGCGCTTTTTTATATGGATGTGTTCAAAAACACTCCAATTTCTTTCACAACCTGTTGCACTACAGGTTTGGCTTAAGACTCTAACTGCAAAATCTCTAAGGTTTGGACAATCACTTCCAAACCTGTTCCACTAAACATCTGTAAAAAAAATATAAACATTAGAGACATAATAATTCTCAGTAATGTAAGATGCAACTTAAATATGAAAATAAACAATGTACCTGGACGCATCGTAGAGCAGTTGCGAATTGCAACAGGCAAACCCATCAAGTGAAGAGCATTATCATATATCTCCATCTCTCGATGTATCGCATCTACTATGCTCTCATCAGGGACTAATCTGTCGATGCATTCAATGATTCCTCGATTAACCTCACCGTCCCTTTTGAAGGTTGCTAAGTACCTCAATGATGGGTTTAGATAGTAGGCTGCTGCATGAATAGGTTGATGCAATTGTTTATTCCATCTACTATCAATTATTTTCTACACGGGCACATAATCTCTTTTTTTTCCATTAAAGTTATTTCTGATTGCTTCTTTTGCCCTGTCCATGGCTTCATAAAGGTAGCCCATAGATGGTTTCTCCTCGCTGTCAGCCAATCTCAAAACTTTCACTAAAGGACAAGTAATTTTCAATAATCTGATACATGCATTCCAAAATGAACTTCTAAAAACCATTTCTGCAATCTCATTTAACTTTCTGTTCCTTCTGTTTTGTGGCAACTCTGCAAATTGTTGTCACTCATCTAAACATTTTCTTTAAAGCTTGCTTCTGTCTCACAATACTCTGTACAGATAAGAAGTTTGTTACGAACCAAGTTGTAGCTGTGCGAAGAAGCTCTGCACCTTCTGTGTATCTCCTCATCATACACAAAACAAATGCATGGTTGTAAATGAATTTTGTAATATCTTGGCAACACTCAGTTGCTGCCTTTATTTCATCCATCTCACCAATGTCCTCGAGGATGAGATCTAAACAATGGGCTACACATGGTATCCAGTAGAAAGTCCCATAAATATCAGCTAACTCCTTTCCAGCTGCTTTGTAGTTAGCTGCATTATCTGTAATCAATTGGACTACATTTTCTAGCCCAACCTCCTGTATAACCTTATCAAATTCCTTCCGTAGGATCTCTGCAGTGTGCCTCTCCTCTGACATATCTAGAGATCTCAAAAATATGGGTCCTTTAAGATAATATACAAGAAAGTTTAGCAATGTCATTCCTCGCCTATCGGTCCATCCATCTGCCATGATAGTGCATCCTGTTTCCTTCCACGATTGTCTCAAAGTCGAACAGTATTGCTGCACTTCAATCACGGTCTGATCTAATATCTTCCCTCTCAACTTCTGATAAGAGGGCATCTTGTATCCTGGACCAATGTTAGCAATTACATCTGCCATTGCTTGAAAATGAAAACTGTTTGCTGCATTAAATGGAATGCATGCATCATAAAACCATCTGCCCACTGCAAGGTCTGCTTGATCGTGCAGTTGTTCTGAAGCCATAGCAGCACGAATTCCTGGCTGAGCACCAGGTGTAGTGGAAGGAAGAAAGAACGAATGTATGCTAGAAGAAGAAGCTCTTCCTCTACTCCTTCCTGAACTTCCTCTTCTACCACCTCCAAAGTCTTCAGCTGTAACCCTCTTTCCTTTGCTAGGTGCTCGCGAACTGCTACTACCAATATTTGTTCTAGCATCTGAAGGCAAACTATCAGTGAATCCAACTCCAGTGGCAGTAACATCATCAGCTTCTTCACACATCTGGAAATCATCCTTTTGTTGTCTCCTTTCCTGTATGCTCTCAATCATCTGCAAGCATTGCCATTTAATACCTTCTGGTACACTTCTAACTCTGCCTGTGCATGGAGCAACTTTTTTCCTGGTTCTTGCTAGGTGGTGTTTCAACCTTGAAATTCCACCACTAACCACCTTTTCACAAAATAAATATCTGATTTTTAACCTTGAACCCTCAACTGGTATACCCCACTGCCATGCCGGATCATCAGACTTTGAATGAGAGTCTCTACCACCCCTTCCTGCCATCTCAATGGAGTACTTTAATTCAAAAAAAAACCTGAAAATAAAAGCACTTCGTAAATCCCCCAATCTTTAAATAACACTCAAATCGAGTGTCTCTCACTTCATGAATGCAATAAAAATCGTATACACACACTTAATAACTTTATATTTTGTCATTGAAAAAAAAAACAAAATAACACAAAAAATAATAAATATAAAGGAAAAAAATAGAAAAAACATTAAAAATATACCTAAATTCGAGTTTGGAGGCTTGGACAAACACTGTAGGGCACGATTTTAGAGCTTTGAACACCAAGGAGGCGAAAACCGACTCTTAGGGAGCTTGAGGAATCCAAAAGGAGAGAGTAAACCCGTGAAAAATCGTGGGTTTCTCTCGGACCGGAACCCTTTATAAGGGTCCCAGGGCATATCGCCCGTATCGCACGATATGGTGCGATACGCCCGCACCTGTGATACGGGGCCCTGTATCGTATCGTGGTGGCCCACGATACGATACGTACGATACGGTGCGATACGGACAACACTAGGAACAACCATTCCAAATTACAAATATCCGATTAAATGGAAGAAATTATAGAGAATGGGCTCGATTTATAGAACTTGTTCTCAGATCCAGAGGAAAGGCCTCTATCATCAGACAGAATCCACCCCTAGAGGGAAGTAGTGAAGATTTTGAAAAGTGGGCTAAAGATGATGCACTTGTAAGCTCATGGTTAATTCAATCCATGAATCCATAAATTAGCAAAACATTTATGTATATTGAATCAGCTGCTGAAATCTGGTCTGCCGTGGAAGAAGCTTATTCTAAACAGAGAAATATTGTTAAGGAATATGAGATTATTGAAAGGATCAGAAAATGTCGCCAGGGAACCAGGTCAGTCAGTGAATATTATGGAGAACTACGCGAACTTTGGAATGAACAAAGATATATTATGGAAAATAAATGCAGTCATTGTGTAAAAGAAAGAACAGCTGAAGGAGAAATTAGAAAAGTGTTTGATTTACTGTGGGGGGTTTTTATCAGAATACGAATCTATCAAATTAAATATTCTAAGCAAGGAGGAATTACCATCTCTTGGAACAGTATATTCACTACTTCTAAGAGAAGAAGATAGAAAGAATTTGGAAAAAGGCGAACATATACAGACCGAGAGATCTACATTTATTGGTAGGGGACAGAGTAATTATCAGAGGAGGAGAGATTCACCTAGAGGTAGATGAAGAGGTAGAAGTCAGTATTATGATGATAAGAACAAGCTACAGTGTACTCATTGCGGGAAGAAAAGACTCACACGAGAATATTGTTGGGAAATTATTGGAAAACCACCAGATTATAAAGATTACAGTAGAAGAAACACAAAAAATAAAGATTATGGCAGTCATGGTCATGTAGCTACAGTATCAGATAAGAAAGCAGAATTGAATCCTGCAGAAGAAATGGTAGAACTAAAGAAACATATTGCGAAAATTGAAACATGTTTATGTGATCAACCATCTACATCTTCATCAAAGATAGACTCTAATCTCCTTCTTGCGTCTTACAGTATTAGTGGTAATTATTCTCCTCCAGATTTTACATTTTCCTCTGATTGGATAATAGATTCTGGGGCTATAGATCATATGGTAGGGAATAATTCTGATCTAATGCAGTATGAAAAGATTCGAACACCACAGTATGTAAAAGTAGCAAATGGGTCTTTAATTCCTATGGAAGGAAAAGGGGTCATTCAGAGAAATGATTTTCGACTCAATTCAGTGATATATATTCCAAAATTTTCAGTGAATCTTCTTTCAGTAAGTTCTTTGGTTAGAGATATGAATTGTACAGTTACATTCTCTCCCCATGGTTGTGTTTTTCAGGAATTGAAGACGGGACAAATCTTTGGACATGGTGAACTACGCAATGGATTATACATACTATCTGGAAATCAGAGATTGAAGCAAAGAAGAACATTGGGAGCGATTACTACTGAAGAAGAAATAAAAATTTGGCATAGTAGATTAGGACACTTGCCTGTTTCTAAAATAAGGGATTTTGTCTCATTTTCGATTCGTAGTGATGTGATTATTCAGTGTGATGTATGTCAGAGGGCTAAACATCATAGAGCTACTTTTCCTAGTAGTGATTCAAGATCAACTATTCCTTTTGAATGGGGACCATGTGTGACACCCTCTTTGGGAAACTTTAAATACTTTGTTACTTTTATTGATGATTTTTCAAGACTTACTTTTGTGTATCTTATGAAATCCAAAACGAAAATATCTACAATTTTTCCTCTATTTCATAATTTGATTAAGACCCAGTTTGGTTACACTATTAAAACTTTCAGGTCAGATAATGGTGGAGAATTTTGTAATAGTCAGTTGACATCATATCTTTAGACCCATGGCATTATACATCAGACATCATGTGTTTACACGTCACAGCAGAATGGAGTAGCAGAAAAAAAGAATCGTCACATCTTGGAAATTGCTAGAACATTACTTCTTGAACACAATGTTCCAAAATATTTTTGGCCAGAAGCTATTCTCACAGCAGTATAAATTATGAATAGAATTCCGACTGTGATACTTGGGGGAAAGTCTTCATTTAAGGTGATTAAACCAGAGGAGAACCCCTTTCATCTTGTTCCTAGAATATTTGGATGTGTATGTTATGTGCATGTACATCAACAATTTAGAGATAAGCTGGATTCAAGGGCAACTAAATGTATATTCATTGGATATTCTTCTAAAAAGAAAGGGTATGTTTGTTATGATCCCAGTTCTCATAGAAAATTTGTCTCTACGGATGTTACCTTCTTTGAAACTACTCTATACTACAACAATGTAAATGATGTGCCTAAGCCAAGTATTGAAGAAACAGTGCTCCCAAGGATTATTACTAGTGAAGAGCTTGGGGAAGAAAGAATTTTTACTAGAACAAATCAACCAACTGAAGAAAACAAAATGTTGGTATAAAAACGGGGAGAGAAATATATTCAGTAACTGACAAACAGAGAATATGAATCAAAGGGGAGAAACAATAACTGATCCAGAAGAAACAGTGGAAGAAACAGATGATAATAATCTGGCTGACTCAGATATGCCTATAGCACTCAGAAAAGGCAAGAGATCGTGCTGTAAGTATCCAATTTCCAAATTCATTTCATATGGTAAAATATCAGAAAGCTATTACAATTTCGTACTAGCAGTTGAGATGCATCAAATCCCAAAGAACTACTATGAAGCATCCAAGAATAAGCAGTGGATTGAAGCCATGGAATCTGAAATTCAAGCACTTGAAAAGAATCAAACTTGGGAACTTAGTGACTTACCAAAAGACAGAAAGGCAGTATCATGTAAGTGGGTATATACAATAAAATACAAGGCGGACGGATCATTGGAAAGATATAAAGCAAGGTTAGTAGCTCGTGGATATAGCCAAGAATATGGGATAGATTATGAGGAAACTTTTGCACCAGTAGCAAAGCTTACTTCTATACGAGTTATCATTAGTATTGCTGCACAGAGAAATTGGAAACTATGGCAACTTGATGTGAAAAATGCATTCTTGCAGGGGGAGCTTAAAGAAGAAATTTATATGGAACCACCACCTGGATATTCAGTTTCTGGAAGGAAGGTATGTAAATTAAAAAAGGCCATCTATGGATTAAAACAATCACCTAGAGCATGGTTCGAGAAATTCAGTAGAAGCATTATGAATTTGGGTTATCAGAAGAGTGTAAGTGATCATACACTATTCTTCAAAAAGGGAGAAAGATTGACACTACTATTGGTATATGTAGATGATATCATTGTAACAGGTGATGATGTTACAGAGATTCAAAAATTGAAGAAGGATCTCCATAGATTATTCAATATTAAGGATCTTGGCAGACTACATTATTTCTTAGGCATTGAAGTAGCCTATTCAGGTAAGGATATATTTCTGAATCAAAGAAAATATACCTTGGATCTATTGCAAGATGCGAAAATGGAAAACTGTAGACCCACATATACTCCAATGGATGTAAATCATAAGTTACATATGGAAGATGGAGCTAGAAAAGTTGATGTAACTAGATATCAACAGTTGGTTGGAAAATTGATATATTTGACCATCACACGACCAGACATTGCGTATGCTGTCAGCATAGTAAGCCGGTTTATGCAATCACCATCAAAATATCATATGGATGCAATGTATCATATATTACGATATCTGAAAACAACACCAGGATATGAGATTATATACAAGGATAATGGTCACACAAATATTGAGATTTATATAGATGCAGATTGGGCAGGTTCCACTGAAGATAGAAAATTGACCACAGGTTATATAATATTGATTGGAGGCAACATAGTCTCATGGAAGAGTAAAAAACAATCAGTTGTAGCCAGATCAACAGTTGAGGCAGAATATAGAGCAGTAGCATCAGGTATATGTGAAGGAAAGTGGGTACGATCTCTACTCATGGAAATGAACTTATTTACAGGAAAAACTATTCCTATATTCTGTGATAGTAAAACAGCGATACAGATAGCATCAAATCCAGTGTATCATGAGCGAACAAAACATATTGAAATAGATTGTCATTTTATCTGAGACAATGTATAGATTAAAGAATTCATAATAGAACATGTACCATCAGAACATCAATGTGCGGATATGTTGACCAAAGCCATCAGCAGAAATCTACTCCAGAAACTAAGTAGCAAGTTGGGTGTCACTTCTATCTTCCACCCAACTTGAGGGGGAGTGTTGAAGACGTTTTATATTTTGACTACTTTGCTGTAACTAAGATAGTTATTTATAAGTTAGTAATGTTTTTAAAGGTAGCTTTAAAATCAAGCCTCATTAATGGCATAGTAGTAAATAAGCAATTGTACTCTTAGTACTTAAAGGGTGAAAACCCTTAATCGTGTAAGGCTGCAAGTGTTCAGAAATAAAGAAGAAAAGAGGGCGGCAGCAGAGGCAGCCGAACCCCATTTTTCCTGTATTGTTCTTCCTCAATGTTGATGTGTAAAAGCATGTAAAACACGCATAGATTTGAGAAGTTTTTTTCAAGTCTCTACATAGGCTTGGAGTGAAATTTTCATATCTACAAGTAGAATAGATTTTTCTTTCATAATACTAGCAATTGTAGGATGATTTTCAAAATAAAGTCGGTTTAACTAAATTGACTAGTATGTGGTGTTTAGATCGTCCATATGACTATTATTAAGTATGGACCATATTATGCATAGTTTATGTTCTTTTATAAAAGGGAGATGTATTTAGTCATGAATTCACTTTGAAATACAAGAAAATTAAATAAATTCACCTAGGATTATGTGGGAATTAAATACAACATCTAAGTTTTTGTAGGGTATTAATTGAACTTGTTTCGAGTTCTATGAAATTAAATAAAACCATTATCGAGTTTCATGCATGGCCACTAAGAAATGTATTATGAATAGAGGTATGAGACTAGTGTAAAAGGGGCTTGACCTTTTATCCTTGAGTTCTCCATTAGCTTATTCCATTTTCATTTGTTTTGAGAAAACTTACTGTCATTATTAACGGTACAACTAAAAGTTATTGAAACCCATCATACTAACATACCGTTCTATGTAGGAGTCGAATGGATAGTTTATAGTGAGTCAAAGATCCTTATTATATCTTACTAGGATTCAAAGGTGCCCTTTGCACTTAGTTTTTTTATACAAAATGCATCAGATAAGCCTGAAGGTTAGTAAAACCAATGCCCTAAAGACATCTACACATCACCATGTTTCTTGTAGAAGCTCATGCAAAGTACAATGTCATCGACATTGAAACTGATAGCTCGCTAGTTCCAATCTACAAAAATCCTTAAGGTCGACATTCTTTAGGCTTGTTTGGGCTCTACTTAAATGGAGAAAAAAAGCCTACTTTCAAGAAAGGCACTAGCTGTTGTTTGAAGTTCTTCCCTCCATGAGAGAATCAAGGGTCATTGAATTATCAAGTCAAATGAATTGCTATATAGAGTGTTTCACATTCCATTATGACCTTTCTTTTAATTCTTCACCTACTCTTGCAAAGCTTAAGTGGCAAAAAAACCCGAAGAGTTCATGTTCGAAAGAGACAAAAATGTCCTTACCTAGAAATCATGATAAAACACTAGAGTGTAACAAGAGATTAGAAAGCATAACCAAGCCCTACAATCATTACAACTATACTCAAATAAAGGAATCAAGGGTAATGTGCATGTCTTGGAATTGGACTCCATGACTATCCATCTATACACGTTCCCAGAACTATCTACAAATTAACAAAAATGTCAAGCTGTTTGGTAATAGATCGATTTGCCTTCTCAATTCAGGTGATTTTTATGCCCTCTAATGGCCTAGTAAAAGAGTGATGGCTTCATCTTTAAAGGTAGTTAGAAATTGCAATAAATTTATCAGATTTGCATGTCTTTGATGATTTATGGTTAATTTTCTCCCTCCATTTCATTTGATTTTTCAGTACTACCATTGTCCTCTGCCTAGTAATGCCTCTATGTATAGGCTAAAAAGAGGGGTGTATCCACCTTTTCTCACACACATCACTAACATAAAAATAAAATAAATAAATAAATAAATAAATTATGGTGGCAAATGGTTGACAACTATGTAAAAGAGAGAGAGAGATTGTATACTTTCTCTATGGAAATATATGGTTCTTTGTAGTCCATGTTTTTTTAAATGATACAATAGAAAAGGAACAAAATTAAGTAAAGGTAAAGGATGAGAAGAAAAGACTATCTGGTTCTTTATTCCACATCCATTGCTCCCATTGTTATTAATAGAAAGTTTGACTTTAATTTATTTTGAAAAAACCCTTAATGTTGTAGATTATGTGCTTTTAAGTAGCTATTAGTTTTATATGATGTCTCCATGTATATGCAACTAACCCTTACAGTCCTTTTACTTATTATGATATGTGCAATTAAGTAGCAATTAGTTTTATATGATGTCACCATGTATAGTTACTTAGGCTTATTTGGATTTGAACCGAACTTGGATATGATTGTCTTGGATTTGGGATAGGTTTTTGAAGTTCAAATTCATTAAGTATTCATATTAGATGTGGTTGACCTATATTGGTTCAGGTATCTATTTTGATTAGATCAGATTTTATTGATCCAAATAAACAAAATCAAATCTGAATCTTGTTAGTTGGATCATTGTCTCCTTTAAGAACAAATTTGCTACAACAACAACAACTAAGCCTTTTCCCATACTAGATGGGGTCGGCTACATGGATTCTTTGTTTCCACAGATCCCTATCGTGTGCCATGTTAGCAGTTAACTCATAATAAGCTAGATCATTCTTTATTGTTTTTTTCCAACACTTTTGTGGTCGTCCTCTACCTCTTTTAATACTTTTCAAATTTAGTTTTTCTAACCTTCTTACAGGTTATTCTTTTGATCTTCTTTCTATATGTCTAAACCATCTTAAACGATGTTCTCTCATTTTATCTTCTATTGGTGCCACTCCTAATTTGTTTCTAATAACCTCATTATGTATACGGTCTTTTCTTGTATGACCACTCATCCATCTCAATATCTTCATTTCTGTCACCGACATCTTTTGTACATGTTGATGATTAACTACCCAACACTCAGAACCATAAAACATGGCAGGCCTAATTGCTGCTCTATAATATTTACCTTTTAATTTTAATGGTATCTTCTTATCACAAAGAATACCTGATGCTCCTCTCCATTTTAACCAACCAGCATTAATTCTATGTGTAACATCTCCATCAATTCTTCCATCACTTTGAAAAATTGACCTTAGGTATTTAAAACTTTCCTTTTGGGGAATGCAATGTGTGCCAATTTTAATTTTTATGTCCTCTGAAGTAGCCAAATGATCAAACTTACATTCCATATATTCTGTCTTTGTTCTACTAAGTCGGAGGCCTTTTCTTTCTAATGTTTCTCTCCATAGTTCCAATTTTCTATTAACTTTTTCCTTAGACTCCTCCACTAATACAATGTCATCTGCAAATAACATACACCAAGGTACTTCATCTTGAATATGTTTTGTTAACTCATCCATCACCATTATAAATAAGTATGGACTTAAAGTTGATCCTTGATGTAACCCAATATTAACTTCAAAGAAGTCTGTCGTTCCTTCATGAGTCCTCACACATGTTTTTGCACCATCATACATGTCTCTTATAAGGTTAATATATGTCAATGGGATACCTCTTTTTTCTAAAGTTCTCCAAAGAACCTCCCTCGGTACCCTATCATAAGCTTTTTCTAGATCAATAAATATCATGTGAAGGTCTTTCTTTTTTGCTCTAAAATGTTTCATAAGATGTCTCAAAAGGTGAATCGCTTCAATAGTAGATCTACCTGGCATAAATCCAAATTGGTTCTCTGTTGTACTTGATACTTGTCTTAACCTACGTTCGATAATTCTTTCCCATAATTTCATAGTATGACTCATTAACTTGATACCTCGATAATTCGCACAATTTTGAATGTCTCCCTTGTTCTTATATATGGGTATAAGTGTACTTGCTCTCCATTCCTCAGGCATCTTTTGGTTTTTATATATTTCATTAAATAGTCTTTTGAGCCAAGTGATTCCTAATTCTCCTAGTATTTTCCAAACTTCTATAGGAATATTATCCGGTCCTACCGATTTACCACCCTTCATATGTTTAAGAGCCTCTTTGACTTCATTCTTTTGAGTACGTCGGTAGAAATTGTGGTATATATACTTTTTTGACTTAGCTAAATCTCCTAAACTAATACTAACATCTTTATTTTCATTAAAAAGATTATAAAAATAGTTTTTTCATCTATTTCTTATATCATCATTTGCCACTAGAATTTTTTCATCCTCGTCTTTTATGCATCTAACATACTTAAGATCTTTAGTTTCCTTATCTCTAGCCCTAGCTATCCTAAAAATATCTCTTTCACCCTCTTTTGAGTTGAGTTTTTTTATATAAGTCCTCCCAAATCTTAGCTTTTGCTTCACTAACGGCCTTTTTTGCTTCCTTCTTTGCTTTCTTATAAGCTTCTAAAGTTTCACTAGTTTTCTTAGCATAATGTAATTTGTAACATGCTCTCTTTGCCTTGATTTTATTTTGTACTACTTCACTCCACCACCAAGCTTCTTTTTATGCCGGTATACCTCCCTTAGATACCCCTAACATATCTTTCGCCACTTTCCTAATATGTATAGCCATATTGTTCCACATATCAGAGGGTGTGCGAACATAATTCCAAACATCTCCTTGAAGGACTTTCTGTTTAAATATATCTTCTTTCTCACTTTTGAGGTTCCACCATTTAGTCCGAATAGCTCGATGCACTCTTTTCTTCTTTGTCCATTTTTTTATTTGTAAATCCATAACTAAAAGTCGATGTTGGGTGGTTAAGCTTTCTCCTGAAATTACCTTACAATCTTTACAACGCGCTCTATCTTTTTTTCTACAAATAAAGTAATCAATTTGTGTTTGTGATAAGCCACTCTTATAAGTAATTAAATGTTCATCTTGTTTTTTGAAGATTGTATTGACTATAAAGAGATCAAATGACATAGCAAAATTTAAAATCTCCCTACCTTCCTCGTTTATATCCCCAAAACCAAAGTTTTCATGAATCCCTTGATATCCTAATGCCTCTTTACCGACATGTCCATTTAAATCTCCTCCTAAACAAATCATCTCCCTTTGTGGAATCTTTTGAAACACCTTATCTAACTCTTCCCAAAAAACTGACTTTATACTATCTTCTAGTCCTACTTGGGGTGCGTAAGCACAAACTATATTCAAAACCTCTGCTCCTAACACTAATTTCAACGTCATGATTCGGTCCCCATATCGTTGTATGTCTACTACACTCTCCTTTAAATCTTTATTTATGATAATACCAACTCCGTTTCGGGCCTTTTCTTTACCTGAGTACCATAATTTAAAACCTGGATCCTCTATCTCCTTTGCTTTTTCTCCAACCCATTTTGTCTCTTGTAAACATAGAATATGAATCTTTCTCCGAATCATAGTATCTACCACCTCTATTAGTTTACCCGATAATGTTTCGATATTCCAAGAACCAATATGAATCTTATTATCTAGGACTAGCTTCCTTACTCCCCGCGTCCGTCCATAATCAAAATGAGGAGACCCTCTCTGAAAAATTTTCACTACATTCGGGCGGCATTGTATCAGGACTAACTTCTTTACCCACACTCGTCCATGATGTGGGAACCCTCTCTGCAATTGATTCACTACATTCGGGCGAAAATGTAGTGGCCCTTGCTTACTTCTTACTGCATTTGGGCTCTGTAGCACGTCGCTTGGCGGGGACGCCCCAAAGCAATGCTATAATTTTTGTAATCCATGTTATAAAAATCCGACGAAGTTTTACGCTGGCTATCGGAAGCCTAACACAACCCTCCTCCTTTATCCGGGCTTGGGACCGGCAATGCAAGGGTGATCCCTTACATGGGCGGAGTTTAAGAACAAATTTGCTATTTACTATTATTTGAAATTCAAGTTGAACCTAGTTAGAAGCATTTGCTTACTTATTGAATAGGGTTTGATATTAAGACATTTTGTTACATGCTTACTGATGAAAAATCATGCAAGTTTTAGAGATAATATGAATCATCTCAACTTGAAGATGAATTTGTAATACTTCTACTTATTGTGGTGACCATATTTTATATGTGCAAGTAGGACCATGGTTATAGAAAGGTTATGACCTTTGGACCACAACAATCTTTTATAACTAATTGAAGCAATATATGACTCAATAATTGGTCATGTATCATTTTGGTTTAATGTAGACGTGAATTTTTATTTCAAAACCTATAAAGATTTGAAAAGAAATTCTCGAAACTACGCCGTATGTGCGAGCGTGCCAGTTAGTTTACTCAAACTAACAAAGATATAATTTTTGACTTTATTAGATGATTGGGACAAGTGATCTCTTATCGACGTAGGCCTTCATGATCCGATGCTCAAGGGTCAGCCTAAACGCTTGAAAAATTATTTGAAATCCGTTAAATTTCAAAAAACAATATCCTAACTTGAAAGTTTGAGGAAATCGTGATTTAGTTTTTGACTTAGAAAAAATTCAGGTTCTGAAAAACAAAAACTGGTTATGTTTTCAAAGATCTGTTCTCTATTTTTTTTTAAATATTTATGAGTTTTGAAAAATTCTAAAAATTTCAGGTAAGGTAGACATGCATGTAAAGAATCAGAAAATATTTTTATTTTAGATTTTAATGCCACATATTATCATAATTAAATCTAGAACTACACATCATTCAGACGTGTGCATGTCTAGTTTTCATAAGGCAAGATGTGTGCATGTTTGTGTGTATGTGTAGAAACACAAATTCATTAATGCTACAGATTTGGATTTTTGGATTTAATTGACAATTGTTTAATAAGGCCTAAAATCTTGAAAATTTTACCAGATCTCTGTGTGTATGTCTAGTTTGGACGAGCCAAATTTCAACTTGTTTGGAGTAGTAGATAATTACAGATAAATCTGTGATCAGACGTGTGCATAGTGTAGTCTGGGAATTTCATATTTTCAGTAAAAGTGTGTGTGTTCTAGCTTTGATTTAAGCAACCTATAGCTATACAACAACAGTCCAAATCCTAAGAATCTCATGAACTTGGGGAAATAAAGAGGTTCATGATCTTAAGTTGCGGCATGGAGTTGAAAGAATCAATATGAAAATGTATGTTAAAGACCGCATGAAAGAAAGAAGAAGATAGCTCGTGGATTTGAATACATCTTTATGGAGACTTAGGCTCCTTAATTATAGTCCTTAAAGATTATGAGATCAGTAAGAGGAGATAAACCTGTGGATGAAGGTGGAAGACGACGTGCAACTAGTGGTGGGCGGTGGGCAACACCCTTCCTCCTCTCTTCCTCTCTCTCTCTTCCTCTCCCTCTCTTTCTTTCTCTCTTTCTCTCCCTCTCTTTCTTTCACTATTGCTGAATGATCTGCTGTGCTAGGATTCCTTCAACTCGGATTCATGCTTTGCAGCCCCTTTAAGCCCCCTTTTATAAGCCAAAAGATGCCTCTTTGCTGCAAATTTTCATATGCATTTTGGCAAGTAAATGCTGGGCATTCTTGCCAAAAACTACTCCCATGGATAAGGTAAGTGAAGTGTTGGCCCTTCTTACCAAAAACTTGTTTCATTTGATATGGTAAGTGGAGTTGCTTATTTAATGATGCTTGATAAGGTAAGTTGCCTAATCCTTTGATGTTGAATTCCAAAACTGGTAAGTTTCCTCTTAATGGCTTACCAAATTAAATATCACTACTTGCCAAATCGAGCATTACAGCTAGCCAAATCGAGCATCACTTTTCTTTTGCGTAGATGATGCCGACTTTCCTTTTTGGATGTCGACCTTCCATTCTGGCGTCGACTTTCCTTCTTGAACATTGACTTTCCTTCTTAACGTCGATTTTCCTTTCTTGAACGACTTTCCTTTTTGATGTCGGCTTTTCTTCTGAATGTCAGTTTTCCTTTCTTGACGTCGACCTTCCTTTTTGTACCTAAAACTAAAAATGACAAGTTACTTTGCCCAACAACACCGAAATTGATAGGTACTCGATCATTTCCTTTTTATGCCATCTCCTCTTTTCAGAGAATTTGCCTCCTTCTGGTCTGAATTTATATATGACAGGTTTCAAATACTTTATAAAAAACATTTTATATTTGAAAACATCAAATTTAATGAAATCTTCAAATATTGCTTTAGAAAAGCACTAGGTTTCATTCCCAGTTTTTGTTTGCAAGGGTAACCTACTTTTGCTCCGTGAGTCATAACCACCTTGACCATTTAACCCTTCTCATGGGTGTGGGGTATCGAACCGGGTGTAAGGTGTCGAACCACTTTAACCCAGTATATCAGGTCTTGGAATGAGATGCTTCTCAATCGGGCGAATTTTTGAGGTCTGGTTTGATTTAATTTATTTTGAATATAAGGGTTTTGAAATTTCATAAATATATAATTTGCAAACATTTTGGGTTTGATTCCCAATGTTACCTTTTTCATTTGTTTATATAAAAGAATTGTTTAAAATTATCCTTTCTTTGAAGGCAATCACTTAAAAAGGCAAAATCCAGCCAATTTTTTCCTGAGGGCAAAATCATCATTTTTATAAAATTTTGTCCAAATTCAAATTTTTCTGAAAGAGATGCAATATTCTATCATTTTGAGGCTGCTATAAAATTTTGATACCAAAACGAGCTCATTTGATGCATTTTTATTTAAAAACTCAAAGCTGCCAAAAATAGCCAATCTTCTAAAAGATAAATTTTTTTATTTAAAAAATTTTGGGTGTTTACATTTAACACTTATTTATTAAGAAACTATGAAGTCTTTCATTTGCTTTCTTGATAAAGGTATTAAGACGAATTCATTAAATTAAAACTTATGTTTTAATTTAGTTGTGTTCTCTTCTAGCTATTGGTTTCAATTGGTAGATAGATTACTAATTTATATGCATCATTATCATAATAGTTGATAAGTTTAAGGCAGAAGAAAGACTTGATTGCTTCAAGACTTGCAACTATAATTGCTATAATGATAGTACTATGAGTACTTGTATTCATAAATATGTCATTTACCAAATAAATGTTTAAATAGTATTATGGAAATGGTAAGTTAGACAAGGAGATGTCTTTAGGATGATCCAAAGGATTACTTGTCCTATAATGACAACCAAAGTTTCTAAAATAAAATCTTCATATGCTTTAAAGGAAACCCTAAGCAATGACATGATGTAATGTTTCTTCGTAATAATGTGTGATGAATGATAATTGTATGTATAGAAAATTTCATAGTGAGCTCTATTGCTTGTTCTTTTATGTTATCTTGAGATTTTGTACTTGATTATATAGGAAAAAGAACATATATTATCTTTATTAAGAAAGATTCATTTGATTGCTATCATGTGTGTTTCTTTGAATGCTATCATGTGTGTTTCTTTAATTGTTACCAATACAAAACAAATATGTGCTTAATTGCACAACTTTGAGAATGCTTAGATATTGGATGTTTGATGTATGATGTAATATGTTTATCACCAATTTCTGCATTATAGATTGAGTGAGAATATCTAAGCAATCAACTAATGATAATCTACAACACTCAAAATGAATAATTAACTATACTTTTAACTATAGTGATAACCTTTCAATCCTACAAAGATACTTATGTACTTACTAAGCTACTCAAAAAAATTGCATGCTTGTGAAGTGATTAGGTCTTGGCTTATGGTGGCATGTAATTTATTGAAAATAAAAAAATTGATAAGCATTATATAACCGACCATAGTTGTCTTGCATGTTTAAATAAATGAAGTAATTGGAAAGCTTGCTTCTTGAAACCCTATATTGATACTATAAACACCCAAAATTTTCTTTCAAAATTTTTACCCTTTAGGAAATTAGCCATTTTTGGGTTTTTGAATGGAAAATGTATCAAACGAGTTTGTTTCATCATCAAAATTTTATGGAAGCCTTAAAATGATGAAAGAGTGCTTTCCTTTCTGAGAATTTTGAATTTTGACAAAATTGGATAAAAATAACGATTTTGCCCTTAGCACGGGAAAAACAGGATTTCATTTCCTTAAAAGATTTTTGTTGAAAAATATGTTGAAAATATGCCATTTGAAAAGAAACAGGCATTGAAAAGACAAGTTGACACCTAAAAAAGAAGGTGGACACCCAAAAAGAAAAGCGGGCGTTAAAAAGGAAAAGTGAGCTTCCCAAAAAGAAAAGCTCATATTTGGAAAGAAATCAATTCCAGAGGAGAAAGTTGGTATCACCAAAGGAAAGGAAAGACGGAGGCAAGAACAATTGCTTCCGAGGAAAAATGTTTGGTATCAAATACATTTGGTAACATATCCATGTTATGATTGGTTGTTAAAAGAAGGCAATTAGTGTGTCGATATGCATCAGTTTTTTTAGTGTGACCTGTTGCTGTTGTGTTACTTTGGTGTTGAGAATAATGTTAGTGTTACAACACTCATGGAGGGAATCCAATGAGCATGACGGTTGGTTTTCAAAAAAAAAAAACGTAACATAGGTCACTTACACGTTCATAGGGGATAGGCATGTAACATGGATTTGCATAACCACGTTCATGAGAAACATGCAGATAACAGGGGGCTGCTTGAGTACTCTTATACCTGTAGCATTAAGAGATTAAGTTGAGATCATTATGTGAAATTATCGGTCCCCTCGAAATGATCATTCACTAATAGTGCTCGTTTATGCTGTGCGTGCATGCTGAACTTTTGAATTAGCTTGTTATATAATTAAAATGTTCTCATCAAAACCAATTTCGAGGTTCTTCTGTGCTGCGGCTCCACCTTGTTATGTGCAGATCAATACAATCGGGGTGCTGTAACCTCAATGAGGGTTTGACCAAGATGGAAGCAGACCTTGAAAAAGCATTAAGATGCAAAGATGCTGAACTGGAACAGTCAGAACAAAGGCTGGCATCTGTCAAGGAGAAACTTAGTATAGCTGTAGCTCAAAAGGAAAGGTTTGAATTGTCCAGAGTGATACACTGAAACAGTCGCTGGCAGAGAACACAAGTGACCTGGAGAACTTCTGGAAGGAGCTGCAGTCTAAGGGTGCGTCACTTCAGGAACTTGAGAGTAAGCTGCGAGTTTATTCAGAAGCACGGAAGAACTGGTATGATCACTCAACTTGGTGATCCTGCACAAGATCATCCTGAAAAGAAAGGGGAAGATGTTGTTAGCTTGAAAGATAGGGAAGGTCTTGAATTCCGACATAATGTGTCACAGCACACATCCGATTCATCAACTTCTTCGTCAAGGCAAATCTTCTGTGCAGCATCAACAACCTCAGCAGGGATCATCAGTACTGTTGCAACAGCCAGCGCCACAGCCACAATCTCAGACTTCTGCATCAGCAAGATACGAACAACTCAAATGCTGAATTGATTGAAGATCAAAATCAGAAGATGAGAAAAGATGTACCTCAGCACAGTCTTGTCAATAATGAAAAAGGTTCCCTTGAAATCAGCAAAACGACCTCATCTAGTGATGGTTCTGTCACTGATGTTGCTGGTTTTTCTTCTCAGTGGGGAACTGAAAGCTATAAAGCAAGAAAATATATCACTACAAAATGACTTAGAAGTACTGAAATCAACGTTTGCTGATGTCAGAGAAACTAGTGAGAGGTTGCTTGTAATGGAAAAAGCCAGACCGTCTGAGAGTGCTTTAGGGGATCTGAGGTTAAAGCTTGCATCTGTTCAGGAGAATGTCAATGTTTGGGCATTCTGCCAAAGGTTTTATTCAGTACCTTTCATTGTCCAATTCTAAGGTTGCAGAAAGATATTTAAGGGATAGCTTGTACTTTGATTCTGGAACACAAAAGCAAGATAGTGGAATTCTTAGATCTGCATTATATGTTCTTCACATTCTCCTAAACTATGGTGAGGAGTTCAGAGATATATTTGATCATTGTTTTGATACTGTTTCTGCGTTGCCTTGGCAGGACATCATACCACAACTGTTTGCCTGTGTGAGTTCTCATCCTCAGCAAGTGGTTAGGAAACAATTGGAGGGTTTGTTATTGAAATTGGCTAAAATATCCCCTTGGTCTATAGTTTTTCCAACGCTAGTTGAGATAAATGCTTATGAGGGGGAGACATCAGAGGAGCTTCAACATATTTTGGGTCGTCTGGTCCAGCTTCATCCTAAAATGGTTCAAGATGTTGAACTTGTGATCAACGAACTGGGTGCCATTACTGCTCTTTGGGTGGAACAGTGGCTTACCATACTGCAAGATCTTCGTACAGATATATTGAGGCGTATAAATGTGTTGGAAGGGGAGGTTGCACTGGTTGCCGCCAACGTTTTACAGCAGCTTATTGCCAAAAAGACTGCTCTCCTAGCAAGGCAACTTGCCTTGTCCAATCCTACAGCCAAAGAGGCATCCTTCGGCCTATAAAAGGAGCCTCAATGATGCTGCAAAGGCATCAACCACTCACCCCTAAAATCCAGTCCGTGAACAGTAGAATAGAGAGAGAAAGAGAGAGAAAGAAGGAGAAGAAGAAGAAGGAGAGGCCGGCCCTGCTCCACCATCCGACGTTCGATCAAGGGAGTTCCTCGGCCATGTTAGGAGCTTCTCATCCACGTCTTCTTCGATTCCACATGTTTGAATCGTTCATCGTATGATTATAATCCATGAGAAACTAAGAATTTGCAGATTTTGCTGAGAACTATACAGGGACTGAACTACAGCTCGTGTTCACGACTCATGTCGATGTAAAATATGAATGTTTTCTTTATGAACGAGATAAACACTACATACTTGTATGATCTACATGAATGTTAGGATTGGTTAAAGGTTGAGAATCGTTCCAAACTATCAAAGGAACGTTTTTAAAATTTTCTGCAATTTTGAATTTTGAAACTGCATGATCACACATGTCTGAACACGGATTTGTTCTAAACCAACGGTTAACCCAATCAAATTGATTTTTTTCACATCCAATATAGACATGTCAGGGATCATTAGATACAATTTTGAAGATTTTATGTGATCGTTTGCCTAGTCAATTAGATCCATGAACTTTAGAAAAAATCATATTCTGTTATACAGAAACAGAACATTTAGAAACAGACTGCTGTTCTTTTATCCATATCTCTGTAAATACTAAGTGGAATTTCATAAAAATTAATTCGATGGAAATATAACATCCGTAGCTTTCCAACAAATCAAATTTTACTGAATTTGGATGTCCGAGTGCAGAGATATGTCTGTTTTTCTGAGCCTCTGACTCAGATAGAGAACTGTTTCGAGTTTCTGAACAGTCTCTGATTCTGGATTTAATTCTCTGAATTTATAAAAAAAAAATGTAAAATAAAAATATATTCTGATTCTGCACATATATATCTTGCCTTCTGTAAAAGTTTTAGAATTTTTGCAGACTCAAAAATATTTTTAAAAATTCAGAGAATAGGTCTCTGAAACTAAACAGGTTCTCAAATTTTCAGAATCTGAAAATTTTCAGAAATCAGGAACTTAGGCAAAATTCTGAATTTTGTAAGATATGGTTTTTACTTTTTCGAATTTAATGGATTCAAACAATTTTCAAGCGTCTAGGCTGACCCTTGAGCATCGGTTCAAGAAGGCCTACGGCGAAAAGATCTCACTTGTCCACAATTGTCTTTGAAAGTCATAAAATTGGAATTTGTTAGTTTTAGCAAACTAACTGGCATGCTCGCGCAACACGACGTAATCCGAGAGTTTGATTTCGAATCATAAACGATTTTGAAATAAATTCACGTCTACAGGTACCAATGTCAATAATACTATGAAACATAAAAGCCTAGACATATTGGTCTAGAAGACATAATATATAATGAAGTAATCTTTATTATCTTGCATACCTTTGATGAAAAGTTTGATCAGGAATCTTGGGATGATTTGATCCTATAATAAAATCACCATCAGTGGAAACTCGACTTCAACTTGAATAAATTTAAGTCTTGAGTTCTTTGAGTGAAAGTACACTATTACTATGATTGCAAGTGATTGTTAATAAATCATCTAAGGGTATAAGGTACTTGGTCCCTTAAAAATAAGAAGACTAGGCCGAGCTTTTCTCTACTTATAGCAGATATTTGCTATAGGTAGAGCAAGGTCCGACAAGAGATCTTGGGATGGTTTAAGCCCATAATAAAATAACCAATGGTGACAACTCGACTAATACTTGAATAATTTCAAGTCTTGAGTTTTTCAAGTGAAACTACATTATCATTGTGACGGTAAGTACATGCTAATAAAGTATCCAAGGGTATAAAGTACTTGGTCCAATAAAATAGATAAGATTAGGGTGAGTTTTTCTCTACCTAAAATATGTGGTGAGGTGCTCATGTGAGAACAACTTTTGATAGAGTCCAGTGAGTGAGTTTGAAGTTGGGCTACTTCTTAGAGTCTTCAGCTTAGACTCTTAAGCACCTATGAAAAGGATATAAAATACAAGGCCACTTAAAATGCATCAACTAAATTATGGACGTGATTAGTATCAAGAACTTATATATAATGGACACTTATTCGTATGGATTGGATAATTTAAAATCCGTCTATAATTCTAATTCGGATGAGTAAAACCCACTTTCAGTTAGATAAAGGTTCATAGTTGTGAGATACCTTTTTTGAAAATATAAGTTCTAGCATAATAGCAATTTCAGATTTATTTTAAAAATGGTGGGGATTGTAAGATAATTATTAAAATAAAGTTGATTTAACTAAACTAACTAGTTGCAAT